>JBBDGP010000803.1:2740000-3396717 GCA_037952835.1 Lithobates septentrionalis
GAAAAAAAAAAAATCTTTTTTTTTGCAACCTCAAAGGTGGCCCATACTTTTAGCATGAAGCCATGTTAACCGGTGTATTGGGATGGATAAAGACAAGACTATAGCCTGTAGAAATTGCTGTTTCAGGATTCTGTCAGAGATGGAAAGATACCAGTACCTTCTGGTACCCGGGTGCTAGGTGTAATCCTGGACTGTGACCTCTTCTCGAGGACCGACATCCAATCGCTGTCCAAATCAAGCCACCTTCACACCTGCTATAGCAGTAACGATGGTTGTCTAATATTAAAGTGGAAGTAAATAAGGAGTTTTTGAATAAGGATTACCTGTAGGTACACTAAATATCTCCTAAACTTGCACGGTTTAGGAGATATTCACACTGCATGCAGCTGATGACATCACCGGCTCATGCACTCTAAATGGGTGGCATACCGCACAGCGGTCCATGAGGTCATGCCGCAACGTCATCACGGTGAGGCCAATCAGATTGCCGGAGAACACAAATCCGGAAGAAAAACTGGGTGAAGATGGAAGCCCTGTCCACGGTGACAGATCGCCGCTGAAGGGCTTTGTTCTAGGGTAAGCATTTCATAATGTGCTAGTATGTGATGCATAATAGCAAATTATGCCTTTAGCTTACAGTTAAAAAATAAAAATCGGCTGAGGTTTACTACCGCTTTAACAGTGTAATGTAATAGGCACAGAAAAAAAGACCACTGCTTTCCATAATCCACACAGACCTGGTCTGACATGTCCCCTTCTCTGCTTTGTTAGTATGTATGATGACAGGTGTGACTATTTCTCAGCTCTACCAGCATAGACCACTGCAGTGTGAGCGTAACAAACAGCATTTTCACTAGGAAAACGTGTATTAAATATTCCATCCAGTAGGCCAAGTGGTGAATTTAACCATATCCATGTGTCTAATATTTGCCCCAATTCTGGGCTCCCATACCATGTAGAAAAATGTATCCATACAATTTGTGTAGCTATGCAATGGGCTATAGCAGTGGTATGGTGGCTGGATGTGGCCCTTTGCTTGCCTTTATCTGGCCCTAGAGGCACTATTCCTGCCACTAACACCAACAGTGGGGTTCCATTCCCCACACTGACATCAACAATGGGGCACCATTCCTCCCACTGGCAACAGCTATAAGGCACAATTCCTACCACTGATACCAACAATAGGACACTATTCCTCCCAATATTACCAATGATGGGGCATTGTTTACTCTCATGGCATTTTATACTCACAATAGCCACAGTCTGCGCCTACCCCCCCCCCACCCCCCAGAGTCTGAAGGAGAGCAAATTGGCCCTTTGTTAGGAAAGTTTGGAGACCCCTGGGATATAGCTTTGGGCTGGACATCTTTCACTATTCCCTTCTCACATATTGTTGCTAGATTCGATTCTATAATGCTAATGGAAAGAATCTTTCTTACAAATCATGACTCTTTGTCCTTCTAAATGGGAATGTATGGTCATCTAATCGACATTTGTGATTGGACTAATACTTAACGAAATGAAAATGAGCTTACTGTACCTTTCCTTTTTTAGCTGACGTCAAGTCACTTTTATGACGTCTGACTTATATTTAGACTTATGTGTATAGTTTGTATGACGGGCTTTATAATACCACTCTACCTCTATGAAAAGATTATTGTGCTTCATCAGAACTTCTCTATATCTATTCAATTGTGGTCATTTTTTGAATGTATATATCTTTTGTATCGTGATATAGAAAAGAAAAACTTTAAAGCATTTCCAAGCAAAAATTAGTCCGAAATCATAACATGCAGGGTTAGAGGACTTTTAAGAGATAAAACGTGTACATCTTTAATTGAAACTAAATTATTCTGTAGTTCTTTTCTTCTATTCATCATTCCCTGCACACAAGATGAGATTTCAAATCAGGCTAACAGCTGGAGAGTCAGCACTGGCTTTTGAAATACAAAAGAAAATGAAGATCAAGTGCAAGATTCTTATACTATACTTCTTAAAAATGAAGAGTAGCTTGAAAAAATTATTTACAGCTTTAGTTTCATTACTTACCTGTAATGAAGCATGTCCAATGATGTGCAGGCTGCTGGATTCTGTAGAAAGCGTCACTGCAGGGCTGCCCTGTCCTCTTCTTTTTTGCTGAACTTTTGCTCTGTGGCAATTAAAGCCGAGTTCTGCTTAAAAAACATAAATAAAAGTCAGCAGCTACAAATACTGCAGCTGCTGACTTTTAATAATCCGACACTTAGGCTCGGTTCACACTAGGACGACTTGTCAGGCAACCTAGTCGCCTGACAAGTAGCGTCCCGTTCTGTACAATGGAACCGTTCTAATCGGAGCGACTTGCGTCGCTCCGACTTACAAAAAGGTTTCTGTACTTCTTTTGGGGCGACTTGAGGCGACTTGCATAGACTTCTATACAGAAGTCGTTTTGCAAGTCGCCGTGGCAGTCGTGTGCAGGTCGCCTCGGAGGCGACCTGCAAGTCGTGCCGCCCCTAGTGTGAACCGAGCCTTCCCTGTCCCAGGGTCCAGAGTTGCGGGGGAACAAAGCCCTGCTTGTCTCCCCCTCCTCTCTGCGGCGCCATCATAGTCTGTAGGCGCCTGGCTGTGGATTCACAGCCGGTCACGCACTGCACATGCGCGAGCCGCGCTGTGACTGGCCGGGCAATCATCTGGGACCTGTGACGTGTCCCAGATGATTGCCGAGAGGGAGGGGGGAGAGGTGATCTCCCTTCCAGTGCTGCGGTGCGCCGGGAGGAAGTGGGAGCTGGAATCCTCTAAAAAGAGAATATCCGCTCCCCCCCCCCAAAAAATGTCAGGGGGTCACCTTCCCTTAAAGCGGAAGTTCCATTTTTAGGTGGAACTCTGCTTTAACAGCTTTCAGTCTCTGGGCTCAGCTGCACTAAAGATGGGCATGCACCCTCCTGCCTTCTTCTCCCTTGGGGAAATCCTGTGATGGATCAGATCTCTCCCCCCCCCCCCCCCCCAGGCAGTATAATCAGTGAAAAAATTGTTCTCAATGGAGGAGAAAGAAGGAGGGGGGTGTCCTCATCAAATCATCCCTACTGCGGCAAGACCCAATGCTGTTTACCTTCACAGTGCTGGTAGGTCAGCAGCAGGAAGAGGACAGGGCTTCCCCACAGTGAAGATTTCTATGCAATCCAGCAGCCTGCACTTGGGGGACAATACTTCATTACAGATAAGTAATATAACAAAAGTGAGAGAGAAAAAAAAAGTTTTTTAGCCAAACCTCAGCTTTAAGGCATCCGGTGGGAGATATTCAAGTAGCATTCAGCATTCAGTCCAGTTTCAGAATGTGGTCACACACTAACAGAAATAACTAAGTTCAGAAAATGAAGTCTTGCTCTACAAGTTAAAGTGGCTTTATAGTTTGCTTACAAAGTCGGCTACCTTTCCACCAGCGCTGGTCACAATTCATTATACATTGCCACATGCTGAACATTTGCATTAATTTCACTGGGACTTGCTTAAACATCTATTGTGACAAGAAAATGGCTTGCCGGCAAGGCATTTAAATATGCATTTCAGTCTATCTTCAGGAGGTTATCGGGGATAAATAAATGAACACAAACTGTCCTCTGGGTAAATATTTCTTGTTGAGCAGCAACAGGTAAATCTAATTTACATATAATGATAAATGCTAGCTAAATAAAAGAACCTGTAAGAAAAATGTACATGTGCCTCTACTTTCTAATGGATGGCTGCAGCATTCCGCAATCTATTTGTTCTGCTGCTGTAAAGTCTCAGTGTGACTGAGGAACACAAAATTCCTTTAAAATGAGGACAGCAGGGTCAATTTGTAAAGCTGAACTCAAGGCAGGTAAAAAAAGACTCAAATAATGCAACAATATGTCAACAACAGCACCGTGCTGTGTAGCAGAGCTCCGTAAGTCTCAGGAATGGATGAACAGATATACAAATCCTTTGGCAGGTTAAACAGCTCCCATATCAGTATTTCATCTGTGTAGTTTGCAGTTCGCCTGGAATTCAGCTTTAAAAACAAGAGCACATCCATGCACATCAAGCTCTCTGGATTTGCACATTTGGCCCTTCACAAATATAACCCTAAATAAAGAAAAACAATGCTTTTATGTATTTCATTGCATTGGAAGAACAGCTTTTGGGATCTGATACCCCTTCAATACATTAGACCATACATGCACAAGAAGTGGGGGGGGGGGTTTAAGGGCACTGTCCGCAACAGAGGTGCTCCAAGACCTGGCATCCCTACCAGTACTTTGCATGGCTGCAGGAATGCACACCGATGCATAACGGGCGCACAAGGGAGCGCACAGATGCACGCCGGAATACGCATTGTACACTGGCGCACAGTTATATACGTCCAGAGCCTACTTTGGCGCCAAACAGCCTTTATAAGGAAGCCAGTCGGGCTCTGCGGTTGCTGGTTGATTTTCAGCTCCTCCAGTGCGTTTGTTCCTGTGTTCCCTTTGCCTCTGTGGATTCCTGTTACCAACTCGGCTCACCCCTGGACCGGTCTTCTGCCTGCCTCCTCACCTGACCCCACCTTGTCTAACTGATCTTTTCTCTGCTCTCCTGTGTATGACTCCTGCTAACCACCTGACTACACTTACACTGATCACCACCTGGCGCCTGACCTTGACTTCGAACAGACTTCTCTCCTGTTCTCTGCTCTACTGAAGACATGCTGCTTCCCACGGGTGCCCCCTACACCATTCCAGTGCATCTTCTGTAAACTGGGCATTCCTAGTTAGATCATACCTGCAAGCATTCCAGCAGGCGACCATTTCTACTTTGGGCCGGACTCCTTTTTCATCCTCAGGGGAGTCTGGAACTTAGCCTTAAGGGAAGCCCCCTCTCCATTGCCCTCCAGCACCAGGTACATGATGGGGGGGAAGGGTATGCCAAAGCATCATGGGAGCCGTTTTTTTAAAATTATGTTTAATCCAGTCATTCTCCAACACCTAGCATGCATGGTTACAAGGCACACAAAGTGGAATTTAATCAACTTTAGTAGTCTGGAACAAGCCTGTAGACCAGAAGTCAGCAGCAGAGGGAAAATATGCTCCTACAGGAGATCTACTGGGCTTTGCGACAGATTGATAACCAGACTACAGCCCTTCACAGCTTATAGGTATATTAATCATGTAGCAACAAAATTAGTGTTTCAGTATAATAGCCAAATTTAATGTTATAAATGTTATGTATTTGTCAGAGTCCCCAGGACACTATCATGGCCCAGGGCACTTAAGTGCCCAACTTCTGGGCAGTTCTACCCAAATCACTCCCACTTTACAACTGGACACACCCAGATCATGCCCACCTTCTGCGTGGTTCTGCCTAGAACATGCTCACTTTCCGGCAGTCTCACCCACATCATGTCCAGTTCCTGGATGGACCAACTCCTAAATATATAGGAACTGCCCACTTGTGGCCACAATTTCCTCACTCAATGCACTTCTTTAGGTTACTGACCATGCTCTGTACCTCAAATAAGCATTTTTAGGACACAGCATCATCAGGACAGAGTACCTAGATGTAGGACACCTGGCATCTATGTAGAGGCCTTATACCTAGGATGCAATGTGTAAAACATACTGCTTCCTGCCCTTACACTGCAGTATCCTGTGCTGACAGAGCCGAGTAACAACCATAAGCATTCTCAAACAGCCTTGTAATGCACAGAGGAGAAGAGGCATGCCTGACCAGGTCTGTTACATTATTGAGAGCAGTGAGTCTTAGGCCCCCTCCACACAGGCGGATAGAATTCAGCTTTTAGCTGCGGATAGATGAAGTTATCTACCGCACCTAAACTCACACAATGCTTTCCTATGGCCTCATTCACACACTGCATTTAGTGACGGTTTTGTTACATGGGGTTTTGTGCAGTTAGAAAAAATTTATTTGACTGGGTCCAGGACCGATTTAGCGCAGCTTTTTCCACATAACCACAGGTAATCGCAGTGTACTATTTCTCCTGCAGATAGCAGCGGCAACGAGGGAAGAAAAACAGGAAACACATCAGAAATGGCAAGAATGTTTCACCGCAGCTAAACGCAGCCGCATGTAAACGCACGTAAACGCTGCTAATCGCAATGTACAACTGCAAGTGATCGCTGTGCCCGGAGTCTTGGAATTTCAAAATAACAAAACGTGCTTTTAACAGCGGCAGAACAGCCGCCTGTGTGAAAGAGCCCTTACTCTGGTACCTACCGAACTACACTGTCATATTTAGACACCCTTAAAAGCAGTTGTAGCAGGAAAGGAGAACTAAGACTATGTTTTGCAGTGTCACATTAAACGATTACCAAAAACTGAGCTATTTGTTTAATACTGAGGAAGCATCGGCATAGCTCCCAACTGTCCCTGATTTCGAGGGACTGTCCCTGATTTGGAGAAATGTCCCTCTGTCCCTCTTTCCTCCTCATTTTGGTCTGATCTATATAGTTGTATATAAAATGCACTTTTTATCTTTCAAAAAGTGTTTCCCAGTGCTAAACCTTTCATCCAGTTTCTAAATTGCTTCATTGTGCATTTTAAAAGCCAATATAAAGGAATTGTAGTGGTAAAAAAAAGTGCTTGTGGATTTATTTAACCTTTTTTTGGTTAATTCTCCTTTAAGGGGGTGTGGCAGGGGCGTGTCCTATGCCTACATAGGTTAGTAAGTAGGTGTCCCTCATTCCCATCTCAAAATGTTGGGAGGTATGAGCATCGGCCTTTACACGTTCTTTAAAGACGAGAAGATTACCAACATGTAGCAACAAAATTAGTACACATTTTAGTATTGTCGTTTTGCATGTTCTAATTAGAGACCTCCTTTGGGGCCTTATACCCAATACATAAAATGAGGTCAACAACAGGACAAGGTTGTGGATGTTTTAGAAGCAGTAACATCAAATGCATGACATTTCCTTTAGCAGGTAGGAGACAAGCTAATGCTAGAATACAATCTGATGGAATACAATGGTGAAAATGCTGCTTGCAGGGCCCTGTGCTGGCAGAGCTGAGAAACAGCCACACCCCCCAAATCAAGCTTTCTGAAATATCCTTACATTGCACAGGCAATGGGGAGAGGCATGTCTGACCAGGACTGCTGCATTACTGAAAGCAGTGGGTCTTAAGCTGGCCATAGACGGTGCGATTTTCTTTCCTGCAACCTGTCCCTCGATTCCCCCATCACACAGTAATT
Source organism: Lithobates septentrionalis (assembly GCA_037952835.1). Taxonomy (NCBI): domain Eukaryota; kingdom Metazoa; phylum Chordata; class Amphibia; order Anura; family Ranidae; genus Lithobates; species Lithobates septentrionalis. The sequence continues at coordinate 2,747,187 of JBBDGP010000803.1, forward strand.
GTGGTTGGGGGAGTTCCTCCCTCAAAGCCATTATGTTCTCCCGGCAGGGGGGCAGGAGTAGCAGTCCCCGCCGGGAGAACAGAGTGGTTACTGCTAGAGGCTATAATAGCCCCTAGCAATAATTGCATGTAAAATTCGACAGGCTGACTGTACCCAAGGTGATTGAGCAATCAATTTGGTTACAATCAGCCTGACCATACATCTGAATATGAACCGGCCAAGATTTGAACCGTCTACGGCAGACTTTACTCTGGTAACTACCGAACTGCACAGTCATATTTAGACACCATTTAACATGCCTGTAACAGGAAAGGGGAACTAAGACTATGGAAATAGAGATTTTTAGTGTAAATTTATTTGACTGAGTATCTATTTTTGTGACTCAACTGGGCTAAAAAATATGGAATTCCCTAAAATCTGATAACGCAGGTCCTGCACTGAGAAAATAATTCAGTTTATGTCATTATAGGTGGTTTTTAGTGTCACATTAAAAGATTACCTAAAACTGAGCTATATGTTTAATTCTGAGGAAGCATCGGTCTTTACATGTTCTCTAAAGATGAGAAGATTATTATTAAAGTGGAGTTCTCAAGTTAACACTAAGAGGGCCCTTAAAATGGAAATTCTCCATCGCCTGCATGTGGTGAAGTGAGCACTTCCAGTAAGTTGTCTCTCAGTGACAGAATGGAACTCATCACACAGATATAATTGAAACCTTCAGGTCCATGAAAATAGATCGGTATTGAAGTTTCCTGCTTTAATTCGAGGGTACTTAAGTGAACATGCAGATGAGATGAGACATCTTCAGCAGCTGTGATTCTGCTCTAATTCTCCTCGCCACCTGCAATCCCAAAACTGATCACAAGCGGTTTGGTAGAAGGTAGAACCTTAAAGGACAACTATAAAAAATATTAAGATGGCATTTTATCACTTAATAGGTCTCATTCACCCACTGTCATAGCCTTTAATGACCATTATTCATACATTTCATAACAGACTATAATCTGCACGCAACTGGTGTAGAAAATAGCGGTATCAAATGGGTTAAAGTAGAATTATAGCATCTTATCAAAAAATACAGTACTATAACACTTAATTATAAGTGCATTCGCAGTCACAGTTTTTTCTTGGTCTCTCAAAGTCCCAAACTGATCCTGTCAGTGAAGTCCACCTAATGCAGCTTCCTGTGATGAGGTAGCAATGATGCTGCAGTGCTCGTAAATTCAGAGCAGAGTTCTCACTCTCATGTACGGTAGGCTATTTCTGCTTGCATAACTGTGGGATGATAAGTGTTGCAGGAGGCAACTGCTATCAGTGTTGTACAAAGCTCTCCTTCCCTCAGTTCACATTGGCATGGAGACTCTTCATTTTAAAAGGCAGGCGGATGCTCCAGGTATCGACAATGACAACTGAGAAGACATGTGGGACTACCCCTTCTCTCAATAGGTTGCTTAAAAAGACAGATTGATTTAATTTGGCACATAGGATATATTTGACAGTGCACAGGCTGCATAAAATGTATCTGGACCTTTCTCCCCAGTGTTGCAGAAGTATGGAGGAACATGCTGATTTCAAACATATCTTCTGGACATGTCTGAAAATACAAAGCTTTTGGGCTGAGGTTACCCAATTTGTTGCTAAATTGACCACTGTGGCAGTTCCCCTGAGCATAGAGGGTTGCCTACTTGGCCTAGTGAGCTCCCTAGTCACCTCGTGGGGCACTTAGAACCCGTCTTAGCCTACTTCTCTTTTATGCTCGTAAAGCCATCATCCTAAAATGGAAGTCGAAGGAGGCCCCTTCTGTCATTTTCTGGCAATCCTTGATTGATAATGCTGTGATACAGTTATATAAGACTACTTACCTCTCTCGTGGAAGTTCTCCAAAGTGTGGGGTATCTAGCTTGGTTCCCCCTAGACGGCTACATCCTGAGACACTAGGGTTTCCCAGAAACAATCGGGGAACGTGTTTTTTGGGAACATTGCACCTTGAATACTAGTCTCCTATTTTGAGGGTGCCTATAGTTCCAAACTGTAGAACACTGGAGATTTTCTTTACTACTTGTTCATCTCCTATGCACTCCTTCATTAAGCACTGGATTTTGTTATTTTGGTTTTTGTTCTTTTTGAGCTGGGGTATGCCCCATGGCTCTCTTTTATAATCCACATTCTATAAAAGCAATAAACAGAATAAAAAATGATAAAAAATAAGGTTGAAAACAGTGACTGAGTTTAGATGTAACCTAAAAAAATACATATTAAAGTGTTCTGTAGATGAATCTTCTACTAACAGTCATTAACTTAAGGCCCTCTACAGAAATGCCAAAAGGCTAACATTTTGCAATAGCTCTTGCCTAACTGGCATACTAGTGTTTCCACTAACACATAAAGGGCATTTTTGGTATGCAGACAAACATGGAAGAGCAAAAACTGTCACTGGCACATGTTGTCTTACATAATGGTGCTCATACATTTTATTTAAATTCTGTTTATTAATTGAACAAGACTCAACAAATATATAAATACAGCCATATTCATTACATATTTGCAAAACAATTTACATTTAACATTTAACATAATACATTACATTCAACATTTTACAATACATTCCTGCAATATAATAACTAGACACAAGAGATCTTATGCCAAGCTATATTTTATGCTTTTTCCTTTTCCTACACTCTAGGTTTTTTAACCTTCTTGCCTGCCAACTTTTATCATTTCTGCCACCATTATACTCTGAGAGGGAGAGCACGAGCCCCCAAGAGAATAGGATGGAAGGGAAGAAGAAGAGAAAAAAAACACCCCCACCCCACCCTGTGTTATATTAATATCTTACCCAAGTATTCCAATACTTTGATCGATTATTAACCCAACAGTGTTATTAACATGACATTCTATAATTTATAATATCTTTCCCTCAATCCCTCCTCACCCAATATCTTAATCCTGTTAACCCTTGTAAGTAAGTAAAAAAAAAAGGAAGACCACCGTGTTAATGTCTTACCCAAGTATTCCAATACTTTAATCAATTAATAACCAATCAGTGTTATTAACGTGACAATCCATAGTGAATAATATCTTCCCCTCCATCCCTCCTCCCCCGATGACACAGTCCCATTAACCCAAATTTAATTCAGGAAAAATTAAAAAAAGGGGGGAGGGGGAGGGGGAAAGGAGGGGGGGCTCAATCTCTCAGATGATTACAGTATATTTCTGTTTGTTTAAACTCCAACCATCCTCTCCATATTCTAATAAATTTTTGTCTACAATCATTTTGTGAGGCTATTAACTCTTCCAGCAGTCTAATTTTATCTACCTCTTAAACCATTCCTTTAACAAAGTTTTTTTTTGTTTCCATTGACTTGTTATTAAAACTTTCGCTGCATTTAATAAGTATGGTACAACTGTTGCTCTATATCTCTTTCTCGGCTCCCCCGTAGCATGGAACAGACACTACCAGGGGTCCTGTACAATCTCTATCCCACTAATCTTTTTAATCATCTTCAATATTACTCTCCAGTAAGATTGGATTTCACAGCAATGCCACCAGATATGCGCATGAGTACCCTCCGTCTCACGCTCTCTCCAACAAAACGATGATATCACCGAGTCTATTTTATGAAGCTTTGTTGGGACATAATACCATTTTGTTAGTAATTTATAGTTCATTTCTTTTATTCTCGTATCTATTGATGTGGAATGTACATAATCTATGATTCTATGTTTCATTTGCTCTGGTATAGTCTGATCTAATTCCAATCCCCAACTCTCCAGAAAGCGTAATGGTCCTATGCCCGGGGAAGAGACCAACATCCCACATATATTTGATATTCCCTTTCCCCCTTATCCCCCCTTGATCTAAAAAATTTTCCCATGGGGTTAGCTCCCTAATAGAGCGAAGGGGTTTTGGGAGAGTATCAACGAAATGTTGGAGTTGCCTGTATCTCCACATATTGCTCATGCATTTTATAATGTAAAGAAACTTACCGGCTGTAATCGAGGCATCACACCAAATGGCTCATTGTGCCAAACAATGTTGACATCCTACAGAACTTCTGACTGTCACAAACTTCTCTATGATCATCAATGTGTATCAACTGGAGCCCGGGAGGCTGAAAAGGAAAAGGTCAACAGGTTGAGATATTCAGGTAAGAACAGCAAGTTAATACAATGAAAAGAAGGGAGAACTTGTCCCTTATATATTTAAAAGGAATGTTTAGTCTTTTCAGTGATGTGTAAAAGAAATCTGATTGATGTAAATGTTTGCTTTTCCAGAAAAGAATGTTTTTAGGTATCATCTGAAATCATGTACATGAAGGCACCTACATTTGGTCATTACATATACGCTAGCTCTTCGTTCTGCTTTGTAGTGCAATACAATGGTTGTGCTCTACTTCTTCTTTTTCACATTTCTCAGAATCACAGGTCTGTGAGTCAGATATATCTTTTGAAAACAATGCACTCCAAGTGCAGCTGATAATTTAACAGTTGTTAACCTGCTGTCACCTGCGTAACATACATGGGTGGCGCTAAAAAGGATGTGCTTTAATGGCCACACACCGCACATTTGCATCACTGAGTAACCAATGTTTAAGTGCTGAGAGCACACTCTTAGCACGAAAAACGAGCTGTCCAAGACAACCCTCAATCCCCACTAATGATCGTTGGCTGGCAGGACCAGCTCCCAATCATGTGACCACTGTGATAGCCAATTACAGTGGTCATATGATCACCGGTCCCCCTCCCTCGCCTACTAAGGGGACACCGGGGCTGGGAGGGAAACAACAAACAAGGAGTCAGACAGCTCTGCAGGTTAATCTACATAACTATAAAATTAAAGTTTATCTATGGTCAAACCTTTTTTTTTCTTTTCTTTGGATAGAGTGTGTAGAGTGCGGTCTGTGCCCTCAAAGAGAGATCCACCCTTACTATTAATAATTGCGGTGACCATTGTTACTGGAACCGATAATAACAGAGAATCCAAATTTTGAATTGTCACAAGAACAAGTATAGAGGGAAGATCTTCCAACAAGGTCGCCTTTTCTGGTGACAACTATATAAAAGGGGATTTATCTCAACAGAGAGATTTCCTCTCACTTCCTCTTGTGTGTATGACAGGAAGTGAAGAGAAAACTCTTGAATGAGGCACAAATGGCAGAAAAAAAAATTGACAATGGCTTAAAAGTATAGCCTACTGAATCCAAAATGAAAAAAAAAAAAAAGCCTTAGGTATGTTGTTATACAATCACAGAAAAAAAGGAACACCTTTCAGGATGACTATATAAAAAATTACCCAGAGTTGGACTTCAAAGTGTTTATAAAGGCAGAAGCTTTTTTATCTTAATAAAAGTGTGTAGAAGGGCGCTCTGAGTAACAAACCAAGCAGATATCAGTCTATGCAGAAATAGAAGAGGGTCTTCATGCACTTTCAGCAGCACTTGAAGAGAGAAGCAAACTCTGGAAGTAAAATGAAAAGAAAAAAAAAGGCGTCACTAAGTGCAGAAGTAAAACTTTATATTTCCCAAAAGGTTTAAAAACACTTACAAAAGGGTGGATGGGTAGAAGCACATCATGTTAGTAATATGGCAGGTGGTCTGGCATTCTTGTAGTCCCAAGGAGTCTCAGTGATATCCACAGGTGTGATTCTATGGCAGCATATTCTGAAGTGGCCGACAGATGGAAGCCACAACTCTCCTGGATACTAGGAAGATGACATGTTGAGGACATCACTTCCGGCTTGCTGTCCACGCTGGTTGCTGGTCACTTCCTGGATTCGGCTTTCATGCTGTCTCGGACAGCCTAGCTGTCTTCCCAGTATCCAGGAGAGTTGTGGCTTCCATCTGTCGGCCACTTCAGAATATACTGCCATAGAATCACACCTGCGGATATCACTGAGACTCCTTGGGACTACCAGAACGCCGGACCACCTGCCATATTACTAATATGATGTGCTTCTACCCATCCACCCTTCTGTAAGTGTTTTTAACCCTTGTGGGTTACGGCTACAATCAAATCAAGTAACCCTTGTGGGAAATATAAAGTTTTACTTCTGCACTTAGAGGCACTTTTTTTTTCTTTTCTTTTTTATCTTAATGCATTCCATGCATTAAGATAAAAAACCTTCTGTGTGCAGCAGCCCCCCTCAGCCCCATCTCGATCCAGCTATGTTGCACTAGAGTCTCGGCTGTCCGGGATTCTTCCTCATTGGCTGAGACGGAAGCGTGCGCTATTGGCTCCCTCTGCTGTCAAAGTCAGTGAGCCAATGAGGAGAGAGAGGGGGCAAGGCCGAGCCATGGCTCCATGTCTGAATGGACACAAAGCTTGCTCAGGTTAGGTTCCCCCACAGCAAACTGCTTGCTGTGGGGGCACTTAGCAGGAGGGGGGGCCAGGAGTGCCAGCGAGGGACACGAGAAGAGGAGGATCTGGCACGTATGAAGCTTGTTATTTCTAAACAAAAAAAACAAGACTTTAATATCACTTTAAGTCTGCCCCACTCTATTCAAACCAAAAACATTTTTTTGAACTAGAGTTGGACATTCCTGCCTCTGAACCATCTGCTCATCTAGCATGGACTTGAATATAACAGTAGCATCCTCACATACAGTATACGACTATATATGGATGGTCTGGGCACATAAACTCAGATTTGAAGGCCAATATGCTGGTAATAAGACCAGCTTCATAAGACCAAGTCAAAAAGCTGCCATCTCCCCATAATTCATTACTAAGTGACTCCAAGCTCTCTTGGTAAACTGCTAATAAACTGAGCCACATCTGCACATCAACTCTATTTGTGCTACTACAGTATAGCCCTCTGAAAAGACAGAAAAGATAAAAAAATGCCTGGTGAGATCTGGAGGCCCCGCTATTAGCTGCTTCTAATCTGAGGAAACTACAGATGATGTATGGAGTTTCCCTGGCAATAATCACATCCCCACGATAAGCAAGGAGCAGCTACAAAACACCAGATGTAAACAACACAGAGACAAAATGGGAGCACTATTTCATCAGAGAGAACAATACAGGCCGCTGTGGTATGGCAAGCAATTAGGCCAACTGAAGCATCCCAGGCAACACAAGAACACATCAAATCAAGGTGCAGAAAAATAGGAAACAAATGTTAAGCAGACCTCTGAAGACTTTAATAGCTACTTATATGCAAGGCTCAAAAATGTAATCTTTGTGGCATAAATTGGACCAGTCCGTAAAACAGAATAAGTAGCACACCCCCCCAAACAGTGCTTTTTGGCAACAGCCCTATTTTTAGATCTTCTAAGTTTTGCAGAGATAACAGGCATGGACACGCTGAAATATGAGCATGACCGGTAGAGCTTACAGGAGTAGGGAAGAGTTTGAGGTATACCAGGCTGGCCACAAACATCAATTTTGCATTTTTTTATGTGCAGAGTTTTTGTGCAAATCTGAACCACAGTCTTACCGCTAGCAAACATTCCAATTCATCTGATAATTTATTTTGTGATCATGTCCTAAAGTTGATTCAAACCCAAACGAGATGACATTGTTTGATATAGCACTGTGGGGTAGATTTACTAAAACTGGAACACTCAGAATCTGGTGCCGCTGTGCATGGTAGCCAATAAGCTTCTAACTTCAGATTGTTCAATTAAGCTTTCACAATAAGACCTAGAAACCAGTCAGGGACCAGCACTGCCGAAGCTGAGGGACTCTCCTAGCTGCCGGGGGAGGAACTCCTCCAGTGAGAGTGGGGGGGAAGCGAAGGGAAAGGAAAGACAGATTCTGGTGGTAGGGGACTCAATTCTTAGAAGGACAGGAGGAGGAGGTGGAATCCTTATGGGTAGAGCTCCAAAGGGATGAAGCTAAGGGGAAAATAATACTGGGAATATGCTATAGGCCCCCTAACCTGAGGGAGGAAGGGAAGACAGATTTCCTATCACAATTTGGATTAGCAGCAAGAATGGGAAGTGTTAATATAATGGGGGATTTTAACTATCCAGACATAGACTGGGCGGAGGGAACCACGCATTCATCTAAGGCTCGCCAGTTCCTAAATGTCTTACAATTTTATGGGTCAGATGGTAGACGCACCCATTAGAAATAAAGCGTTACTGGATCTACTGATTACCAACAATACAGACCTGATCATGGATGTGAAAATACAGGGAAATTTAGTTAACAGCGATCACAGGTCAGTTGGCTTCAGTATAAATCACACAAATAGGAAACATAAGGGGACCACAAAGACACTAAATTTCAAAAGAGCCAACTTCCCTAAACTATGAGCCTGGCTAGAAGGCATAAATTGGGATAAAATCTTAGGCACAAAGAATACGGAGGAGAGATGGGTTTGCTTTAAGAGCATATTAAATAAGGGCATTAGCCAATGCATCCCATTGGGTAATACATTTAAAAGAGTGAACAAAAGTCCTGGATGACTTAGCACCAATTTAAAAATGCATATAAAAGCAAAGGAGAAGGCCTTCAAAAAATATAAGGTTGAGGGATCATCATCAGCATTCAGACTTTATAAAGAATGCAACAAGAAATGTAAGGGTGCAATAAGGACGACTAAGATAGAACATGAAAGACACAAAGCGGAGGAGAGCAAAAAAAATCCCAAGAAATTCTTTAAGTATGTAAACAGTAAAAAAGGGAGGACAGACCATATTGGCCCCTCAAAAAATGAGGAAGGACATTTGGTTACAAAGGATGGGGAGATGGCGAAGGTATTGAATTTATTCTTCTCCTCAGTCTTCACAAGGGAATTGGGGGGCTTCAGTAACCAAAACTGCAGTGTTTATCCTCATGACACATCACAGGAAGCACCTCCATGATGAACAGAGGACAGAATTAAAATTAGGCTTGGGAAACTTAACATTAATAAATCACCGGGACCAGATGGCTTGCACTGAGGGTACTTAAGGAACTCAGTCAAGTAATTGCCAGACCATTGTTTCTAATTTTTACTGACAGTCTACTGACTGGAATGGTACCAGCTGATTGGAGAAAAGCCAATGTAGCACCAATATTTAAAAAGGGCCCAAAACACATCCCTGGGAATTACAGAGCAGTTAGCCGAACATCAATAGTATGTAAACTCTTGGAGGGGATGATAAGGGACTATACACAAGATTTTAGTAATGAGAACGGTATCATTAGCAGTAATCAGCATGGATTAATGAAGAATCGTTCTTGCCAAACCAATCTATTAACCTTCTATGAGGAGGTGAGTTGCCATCTAGATAAAGGAAGGCCCGTAGATGTGGTGTATCCGAATTTTGCAAAAGCATTTGACACAGTTTCCCATAAACGTTTACTGTACAAAATAAGGTCCGTTGGCATGGACCATAGGATGAGTACATGGATTGAAAACTGGCTACAAGGGCGAGTTCAGAGGGTGGTGATAAATGGGGAGTACTCGGAATGGTCAGGGGTAGGTAGTGGGGTTCCCCAGCGTTCTGTGCTGGGACCAATCCTATTTAATTTGTTCATAAACGACCTGGAGGATGGGGTAAACAGTTTAATCTCTGTATTTGCGGACAATACTAAGCTAAGCAGGGCAATAACTTCTCCGCAGGATGTGGAAACCTTGCAAAAAGATCTGAACAAATTAATGGGGTGGGCAACTACATGGCAAATGAGGTTCAATGTAGTAAAATGTAAAATAATGCATTTGGGTGGGAAAAATATGAATGCAATCTATACACTGGGTGGAGAACCACTGGGGGAATCTAGGATGGAAAAGGACCTGGGGGTCCTAGTAGATGACAGGCTCAGCAATGGCATGCAATGCCAAGCTGCTGCTAACAAAGCAAACAGAATATTGGCATGCATTAAAAAGGGGATCGACTCCAGAGACAAAACGATAATTCTCCTGCTCTACAAGACTCTGGTCTGGCCGCACCTAGAGTATGCTGTCCAGTTCTGGGCACCAGTCCTCAGGAAGGATGTACTGGAAATGGAGCGAGTACAAAGAAGGGCAACAAAGCTAATAAAGGGACTGGAGGATATTAGTTATGAGGAAAGGTTGCGAGCACTAAACTTATTCTCTCTGGAGAAGAGACACTTGAGAGGGGATATGATTTCAATATACAAATACCATACTGGTGACCCCACAATAGGGATAAAACCTTTTCGCAGAAGGGAGTTTTACAAGACTTCTGGCCACTCATTAAAATTAGAAGAAAAGAGGTTTAACCTTAAAATACGTAGAGGGTTCTTTACTGTTATGCCCCGTACACACGGTCAGACATTGATCGGACATTCCGACAACAAAATCCTAGGATTTTTTCCGACGGATGTTGGCTCAAACTTGTCTTGCATACACACGGTCACACAAAGTTGTCGGAAAATCCGATCATTCTGAACGCGGTGACCTAAAACACGTACGTCGGGACTATAAACGGGGCAGTAGCCAATAGCTTTCATCTCTTTATTTATTCTGAGAATGCGTGGCACTTTGTGCGTCGGATTTGTGTACACACGATCAGAAATTCCGACATCGGATTTTGTTGTCGGAAAATTTTATAGCCTGCTCTCAAACTTTGTGTGTCGGAAAATCTGATGGAAAATGTGTGATGGAGCCTACACACGGTCGGAATTTTCGACAACAAGGTCCTATCACACATTTTCCGTCGGAAAATCCGACCGTGTGTATGGGGCATAAGAGCGGCAAGGATGTGGAATTCCCTTCCACAGGCGGTGGTCTCAGCGGGGAGCATCGATAGTTTCAAGAAACTATTAGATAAGCACCTGAACGACCGCAACATACAGGGATATACAATGTAATACTGACACATAATCACACACATGGGTTGGACTTGATGGACTTGTGTCTTTTTTCAACCTCACCTACTATGTAACCTAGACGCTGATTGGTTACCATGCACAGCTGCACCAGATTCTGTGTGCACCAGTTTTAGTAAATCTCCCAATGTGTATCATAAAAAATAGCCATATTTCCACCATTTTATCTTTTTTTTTAATCTTAGTGCTGCTTCTTCAGCCTACCTCAGCCACTTCCTACTTATATGCACTTTCTCCAGTGATATCTGCAATTTAAACAATCTGAAAATGATCAAAAACACATTCTTCAACAATATAATTTAAATATCAAAATTATTGCATTGAAAGATGTATGGGCACTTTATTACACCCAAAAGCGATATTAAACCAAAAACAAAAATGTAATAAATTGCAGCTTACCAATCCTAAATTTGGTGGCTGCATTTGTTTCCTTTTTTTTTTTTGCCTTCATTTCCACCTGGTGATCTGGCCAGCAGCAACATACTTCCTGTCTCAGGGTGTCTCCACTCTTAAAGGATGAGCAACAGAGACACCTTTGGACAGCAGCCTTGTCTAGGGAGAGAGTAGTGTTAAAAGGCACTAGACCAGGGGTCTCAAACTGGTGGCCCTCCAGCTGCTGCGAAACTACAAGTCCCATCATGCCTTTGCCTGAAGGAGTCATGCTTGTAACTGTCAGCCTTGCAAGGCCTCATGGGACTTGTAGTTTCTCAACAGCTGGAGGGCCGCCAGTTTTAGACTCCTGCACTAGACGGACTTAACTATCATTGCAAAGTTGAACAGTTTTTTCCTTACGATAGAGGTTTTACATACATGGATAAAAGCGGACAACTGCAAGCACCCCTGTCAGTGGTAAATGGTTTGTCTCAATACTGTATCTTCCCTTGATGGACAGCTTGGTCTGTTAAAAGAAGTTAAAAAATACCAGACTTACTGGCTAGAACAATGAGAAAAATTGAAGGAAAAAAGCCTTAAAAAAAAAGAAAATGAATGCAGCCAACACATCTAAGAATTTGTAAAGTGCAAAATAATATATTTGTTTTTGTACCGCAAATAAAAATCACAAAGCAAAACGAAATAGATTTTGGATGCCTTAGAAAACTGGGTGCAGCTGCTGCCAGACTCCATTTTTTTTTTACATAAGCTGCTCTTTTGTGGCTTAGCGCCTTGTTCACATAAAAAAAGCTTTAGGGCAGAGCTGCTAGGCATGAAAAAATTGAGTATGACAACTTTACCATTTTATTCAAATTAAAACGTCAAATTGGTTGCCATGGGTTAAACATTTTCCTCCTGTGCTTAGTTTTTATTCATAATATTACTAATGGCTCCTTCATTGGACTGGAATCAGGTGTAAGAAAAGAGGTATAATTATAGGGTAGGTGAGATATCCCCACAGAGCTGTCAAGCAGTTTACAGTAATAATTTAAATGATACAGGAGAATACAGATGTGAGGGAGATTTTAGATAAAAAGAGGGAATTGAAAAGGGAGCATGGTATAACAAAAAACCATTGAAGCCTGGGTTAAATATGGTAAAGGTCTTAATGATAACCCATTGGGAATGGGTGTTAAGCTGGACCTGAACTCAAAAAGTAAAGCTATGCTATCTTTTAACCACTTCAGCCCCAGAAGATTTGGCTGCTCAATGACCAAGCACTGCGTCGCTTTAACTGACAATTGTGCGATTGTGCGATGTTGTACCCAAACAAAACTGACATTCTTTTTTCCCCTCAAATAGAGCTTTCTTTTGGTGGTATTTGATCTCCTCTACAGTTTTTATTTTTTGCGCTATTAACAAAAGAAGAGCGACAATTTGGAAAAAAAAAACACAATATCTTTTACTTTTTGCTATAATAAATATCCAATTTTTTCCCCCTCAGTTTAGTATAGATATGTATAGTTCTACATATTTTTGGTAAAAAAATAAATAAATAAATAAAAATCGCAATAAGCGTATATTGATTGGTTTGCGCAAAAGTTATAACGTCTACAAAATAAGGGATAGATTTATGGAATTTTTATTATTTTCTTTTTTACTAGTAATTGCAGGGATCTGCGATTTTTAGTGGTATTACGATATTGCGGAGGACAAATCAGACACTTTTGACAAATTTTTGGGACCAGTGACATTTATACAGCAATCAGAGTTATAAAAATGCACTGATTACTGTATAAATGTTACTGGAAGGGAAGGGGTTAACACCAGGGCTGATCAAGGGGTTAACTGTGTTCCCTAGGTGTGTTCTAGCTGTGGAGTGGATGGAACTGACTAGGGGAGGAGACCGATCGGTGTTCATACTTCGTATGAACATTGATCGGTCTCCTCTCCCCTGACAGAACTGGGATTTGTGTGAGCCCGGTTCTCGCTCTGTCACGAGCGATCACGGGTGCCCGGCGGTCATCGCACCCGCTGGGCACCAACTCCCAGCCCCTCCTTTCTCCGAAGAAGCTTCATTGGTGGACGAAACATGTCAGCGTGACATCATCACCGTGGTCAGAGAGCTGCTTATACAAACACCCATGCTGATATTATAGCCGCTTGATAAGGATCTACACTAGCCAGGAAACAACAAACTGTTTATTTGGCTGGACTATCTGCATTAACACGGGACTGACAGACACAGTGAAAGCAAAGGTGTCATCTCCCCGACAGTGAGTAAAGATCTTACCTTCCAAGGTTTGATAATGATGGTTCTCTTATACCTCCTCCTGTCTTCATTGAGTTGACTTACTGATACCTGTATATTCCCCATTCCAAGAGACAGTTGAGTCTTCTTGGGGAGGATTCCATTGTTTGTATCGTCTACCTCAGTGCAGTTCCAGCCTTTTCATTGCACAGTTACATCGCTGATCCTGCAGCAGTGATAAATCCAGGCTACAACTTTCTGAGACACCCACCTTGAATTATGTGCACTTCCTGTTCTTGGGGTGACCATTCAATGACAGATCCATGAACAGCAACCTATACACAGCTTCTTAACAGTGATTACCCATTTGCAATCTTCATTGTGCAATTTGTGCTTTACACTGTTAGGCCCCTTTCACACTGGGGCGGTTTGCAGGCGTTATTGCGCTAAAAATACCGCCTGCAAACCGCCCCTAAACAGCCTCCACTGTTTGTTCAGTGTGAAAGCCCGAGGGCTTTCACACTGAAGCGGTGCGCTGGCAGGAGAAGAAAAAATCTCCTGCAAGCCGCATCTTTGGAGCGGTGAAGGAGCGGTGTATTCACCGCTCCTTCACCGCTCCTGCCCATTAAAATCAATGGGGCAGCGCGGCTATACCGCGGCAATACCGCGGCTATAGCCGCGCTGTACGAGTGGTTTTAACCCTTTTTCAGCCGCCAGCGGGGGGTTAAAACCGCACCGCTAGCGGCCGAATACCGCGGTAAAACAGCGCTAAAAATAGCGCTGTTTTACCGACGACGCCCCCTACCGCCCCAGTGTGAAAGGGGCCTTAAGCTCCATTGAAATTCAATCCCTTTTCCCCCCCCCATGTCCTGGTGGTGTTAATGAAAGATATGCATGATTGAGGTGGGCTGCTAGCAGCTCTATATATCCACATTGACAATGTTGTCTTTTTTATCTTTTGCACTAGTGGTAGTGTGGTATGTTTATCATAATGTTAACATTGTTTTCAATAAAGTATATATAGTATTTTTCCTTTAACCCTGGTGTCTCTACAAAAGGTCATTGTGAGGATCAGCCATCCTCAATTTTTTTTCTTTGAGTATCCAGGTGGCCTTTAACAAACCCAAGATGGTATGACTTAAGAAATTTAGATATACATATTTACACCTGCAATCTTTAGAATAATACTTTTCATCAAAGTAACAAAAGCAGCTAAAAAGGTAATGGCTACCGTGAAAGCCATATTACATTTTTAAGGTAATATAACAGTTAGTACATGTAGCTGGGACTATCATGGAATAAGTGGTTTAAAATGTATATCATGTTCTAGATAATGTACCACATATACCCCTGAACAGGGCTTTTTTCAGCGGGATTGCACTGTATGTAATGGCAAAGGGTGCTGGGTTGTGCTGCAGGGTATACTGATCTGGGGGATCTATTCTAGCTGGTGGTATCTATTCGTGCAGGGGGGTCTATTACCGTTGATGAGGTCTATTGTTAAGGGGACCTGTTGTTGCTGGGGGTGGGTCTTATGTTACTGGGGGGGTCAGTTGTTGGGAGAGATCTACTGTTGAGGGAGGGGTTTATTGTTGCTGGCTGATTGAGAGTCTATTGATGCTGGCTGTGGGGAGATCTGTTGTTGCTGCTGGGAGTCTATTGTTGCTGGAGGGAAAATGTTTTTGCAGGTGGTCCATTGTTGTTAGGGGGATCTATTGTTATTGGCTGCATGCTATCTACTTTCCTGCTTTTCTTGTTATCATTACCAAATTCCGTACAAATTACTTGATACTTGATTCTGTATTGTCTAAAAGGGCAGTACTGGGAGGTGGGATGGTGCTCGGAGGTGGGTAAGGGTGGAGAAAAGGGGTCACTCAGACCGGAGGAGTTCTTGTACCCTGTCTCTGAGAAGAAAAGACCTGACCCTGAAGAAGACACGTGTATGAAACGCATTGGGTCACTCCATATGAATTTTGTTACTCTCAAGCAAACGATTCATAATCATGTAATATGTGGCGAAGATTGTGGTGTTTATTATAAACAATTGATCCAAGGACCACAAAAACATTGTTTTGTTAGCCATGATGTATTATTTCATCCGTTTTGTTAGTAAAGCATTTTGTGATTTTAAGATTTAAAGTTGATGGCATTACAAATATTTTAAAAAAAAGTGTCTCAAGAAGTCCCAGCTACATGTACTAACTGTGATATTTCTGTAAATTTGGGGGTGTTGGCACATCTTCACATTCAACAATCCTTTTAGATCGCATACACAATTTCTGCGGTATTATGCACCTTCCCCTGACTACAAATTTTTATGGCTGAGATGGTTATCAGCCAGAACAAGAGCCATTATTCCTTAAAAGCTTGCTATGATTTCTGCTGCAATTAGCTATTATAGCCCTACTCCAGGCAAACATTGTTTTTTAATTTTTAGTTTTGAATAGAGTGGCAAAAAACAGTTTTGGTCAGTGTGACACCAGGATGTGAAGTCACGGGACAGGATTACAGAAAATACAAGCCTTACAGAGATCTAACGGATCTAATCCTTTCCCATTCTACTGTCTCTAAAAAAATGTTTCTGTATCTGTCCCTAGTGAAGAAATTTCTTATTACTGGTCACTATGACAGAAAATGAGGGAAAATCTACCCAGTGGGGATACAGACGGTAATAATAACCCATCAGAGGTTCTAACCCTTCCCTAGTCTATTCAATACAAAAAAAAAAAACTGGTAGAATTTTACTTTATAGACTCCGGACACAAAAACCTTATCAGGGTTAAAGCAGTTAAACCTTGTTTTGCTTCTAAAGCAACCTCCCAGTGGCAGAACTACCAGGGTCGCATCAGTCGCACTTGCGACCGAGCCCTGGCATTCCGCCACTGTCGGGGGCTCCAGCGGGGTTGCTAGTCCTGTGGCTCTGAGCGGAGAGTATATCTCTCATACAGCTCAGAGCTGACAGTTCTCCCTGCTCCCCCCTCCCTTCTTCCTTTCTTGCACGGAATGACACAGCCGATCTGCTCCTCCTCCCCCCCCTCCTGTGTATGCTGTGTGGGAAGTCATGTGTGAAGCTAACAAGCTCACATCTCCCGCAGTACACATATGGAAGAGCGGTGGAGAAGGAGCAGATTGGCTGTGTCATGCCGTGCGAGAGAGGAAGGAGGGAGGACAGAGGGGGGAGCAGGGAGAACTGTTGGCTCTGAGCTGTATGAGAAACGCTCTCCGCTCAGAGCCATGTTGAGGAGGCAGGCAGCATTGATGAGCATTGATTGGCTGCACTGATAGGCAGTGCTGATAGGAGGCATTGATGGGCACTGATAGTTGGCATTGATGAGCAATGATCTTTGGCATGGATAGGCGACGTGGCACTGATGGGCATTGATGAGCACTGATAGGTGGCACTGATAGGCAGTACTGATATGCAGCACTGATAGGTGACATTGATGAGCTCTGATAGGTGGCACTGACAGGCGGAATTTATGGGCACTGATAGGCGGCACTGATGGGCATTAAGCACTGATAAGCAGCATTGATAGGTGGCACAGATGGACATGGATAGGCGGCACTGATGGACGCTGATAGGTGGCATTGATGGGCACAAATAGGTGGCATTGGTAGGGAACATTGATGGGCACCGATAGGCCTAATTCAAGGTCGCTAATAGGTGGCACTGAAATGCAGTACTGATAGGCGGTATTGATGAGCACTGATAGGCAGCACTGATGGACAGCACTGATGAGCAATGATAGGACAAATGCAGCACTGATCAGCGGCACTTGATGCACACTAATAGGTTGCATTGATGAGCACTGATAGGTGACACTGATAGGCAGCACTGATTATCAGTGTAAACAATTTACTGACATTCTTGGCAGTTAAGGCCTCTCCTTTCCTTACACACACACAGCGTGGGAAGAAAGGGCTGCCGATACCCAGCAAGTCTGTTTACATGTGATCAGCTAATCACATGGTAAAGGGCCGCCTTGATTACGCTTGATGCACGTCCCAGGGGGCATACGGGAGGCAGAGTTCTGGGAGTCTATCTATGGACACAAAATTGGAGGCCCAGGGGTCGGATCTAAGGGGGGGTCAGGAGGGCCCCATCATGGTTTCTTGCACCGGAGCCCTGAAGGTTCTAGTTACGCCCCTGCAACCTCCCGTCATGCATACATCTAGCAAATCTGCTCATTTACATGCTCGAAATAGAACAGTTCCTACTTTACTCCTGGGCAACTCAGGTGCAGGTCTCATTGACCCTAGCACTGAGGTCCTGCCTCCACCTCCCACTCCTCTTGGCCATTCACAGACTGAAGCCTGGGGCTTTAAACTATCTTTATTTTAGAGGTGCACCAAATGGAAATTTTTGTCAGGAAACTGAAAATTCAGAACGCACTTGACCAAAACCGAAAATGAGAGGTTTTTTTTAAAAATATATTTTTTTTATAAATAATTGCATTATATTCGACTTGTTAATTAATATCATGAATTTAAATGAATTGGGCTCAATTGTCGGCCATTATTGGCACCTTTAGCGCAAGAAAAGATCAAGAAAAATGCATCCCTTTAAATTCTATGTATTTCTTCACACTGGTCCGTTGCGCTTCCGTTGTGGTGTTAAAAATCACGCTTGCTGCATTTTTGGTCAGTTAAAAAAAAAAAAAAACGCACCAAAAACGCATCTCCCTGTTAAAATGCATTGAAAACGCAGCAAGAATGCATGAATAACACACCCGTGTTACGTTTTTGATGTGGTTTTTGAGTCACATGACCTATGAAAAACACACCATAAGCACAGTAAAATTGCAGTAAAATCATGGCAAAACGTTTTCGGCACCTTTTTCTTTTTCGGCAAAATGCTGAAAACACCATTTTCGGACTAAATTTTGATGCGTCTCTACTTTATTTCGTATGAGACCTTTTATAAAGGTCTGACCAAGCTTGAAGACTCATTCAAGCAAACATCCAGAAAGCTCTGAAGGTTCAAAACCCTATATATTGTATGAATCTTATTTTTTCATTTGATTAAGTTTATTGCCAAATCAATTGAAAATATCATTTTTGACCCTCTGTTTGCAATCTAGCCATAGAACGCTTTTACATTGGCCTGTACTATTATGCATCAACTATGGCAGCCTTAGTGATTGACCCAGTGTCCTCATTACACCTCTTGGCCCCAGCCCCATTTCTGGTTACAGACCAACGCTTATACTCACCAGATTATTTATGGAAGACCGTAAAAACTGTTGCTCTTCATTTAATAAACAAACACCTACTCGCTTGTACGCCTCCGGACGTGGATGCGTTCCAGACGTGTCCTACATGTGTTGATAATTTTCCATTAATTTAGGATAGATGAGTTTTAACCCGGGAGCCATAAAAGACAGCCAACCTCTATCTCGCTGTGTTCCTGGACAATAAAGTGTTTAAAGTTTCAGAGCCAGCACTCGCACTTGATGAGACAACTAAGCTATGATGTCGGTGCACATTGCCACACGAAGCCTCTCACGCTCGGTATCTTTGATCAACAGGCAACTGGGGAATTAGGATTACAAACACCTTGTTCTTATAAACAGGAGTTGTCTGATATCTAAGTTTTCAGCTCGCTCTTTTGGCCTGCAGTTCCCTTGGGCGATCTCTTTCTTTGCTAGAAGGTGCCTGCGGGAGAGGGTAAGGAGCAGCTGAGAGATCCCCAAGGAATAACATCCACAGCAATCAGCATGTTTACTCTCTGCAGTGCTGTAAACAGCTATACAACTTACAAATGTTGGGCTAAAAATTAACATTGATTTAAAAATTTACTAACCTCTTGACATTTATCCCAGATCTATAGATGAAGGATTTTCAAAAGCAATTTTAATACCATTTATGAACAAACACTGAATTAATTTAATAAGCTTTTAAAGCTTAAAGTGGTTGTTACATTTTGTTACATTTTACCTACAAGTAAGCCATAAGGCATACCTGTAGGTAAAATGAATATCTCCTAAACCTGTACGGTTTAGGAGATATTCACTTTACATGCAGCCTCTGACGTCAGCGGCGCATGCGCTGTGAAGGTCTGGCTGAAGGCCCAGGGGACGTTGCCGGACCTTTCCAAAAAGAAGATGCACGCGGGAGCTCACAGTGCCAGAGCCGCGAACCCGGAGGACACGCCGAGGGGAGCATGTCAGCTCACTCAGCGGTGACCGGGATCAGTTGCCGACACCTCATTCTAAGGTAAGTATTTCATAATGAGCTAGTATGCGGTGCATACTAGCTCATTATGCCTTTGGTTAACAACCACTTTAAGGGACTCTGTCACCAACTTAAAAAATGCAGGTAAAAGCACAGAAAAAACAATGTTTTGCTTTCCATAAAATTATTTTTTATTGAACTGCAATGTGCCTCTGAACTTTCTAGAAAATGTGACTACTCTAAGAATCAATTCCTTAACACAGCCCAGGAGCGGAGGGGGTGGGCACTGACACAGGGGCAGACAGGCAGGGAGGGGAGGGGGAGGAAGACACAGGAGCACATAGAAGGACAGGAGGGCTGTGGAGGACGGAGGCGTGTAAGCTGACCACGGTGTCAGGGCTCAGCAGCCATGATACACCTTGGTCAGTTTATATAGGGGAGAGTAGAAACTGGCAGGATCAACCAGGTATTTCAGGTGTTACAGGGGGCCAAATAACACAGCACAAGCACTGTGCTGTAAAAAATGCTTTAAAAGGGACAGGATCCATTTTTTTGGGGGGGTTAACAAACACTTTAATTTGATATTTATTGTTCTTGTATTATAGCCCTGAAAAAGACCCTTTCCCTGAAATGGGTTGGCTGCTTCTGCTGTTCCTAACAAATAAAGATTTTCAATGAATTGCAATAGGACGTTTTTTACCAGGTGCTCTCAACCATATACCTAAAAAAATCTGGAGGGTTATAAGCAAGGTACAGTATCTCACAAAAGGGAGTACACCTCTCACATTTTTCATGTGACAACACTGAAGAAATTACACTTTGCTACAATGTAAACTAGTGAGTGCACAGCTTGTATAACAGTGTAAATTTGCTGTCCCCTCAAAATAACTCAACACAGAGCCATTAATGCTAAACCGCTGACAACAAAAGTGTGTACACCCCTAAATGAAAATGTCCAAATTGGGCTCAATTAGCCATTTTCCCTCCCCGGTGTCATGTGACTCATTAGTGTTACAAGGTCTCAGGTGTGAATGGGGAGCAGGTGTGTTAAATGTGATGTTATCGCTCTCACTCTCTCATACTTCCGACTGTGTGTAGGCTCCATCGGACATTTGTTGTCAGAATTTCCGACAACAAAAATTTGAGAGCTGGTTCTCAAATTTTCCGACAACAAAATCTTGTCGGAAATTCCGATCGTGTGTACACAATTCCGACGCACAAAATTCCACGCATGCTCGGAATCAAGCAGAAGAGCCGCACTGGCTATTGAACTTGATTTTTCTTGGATCGTTGTACGTGTTGTACGTCACCGCATTCTTGACGTTTGGAATTTCCGACAACATTTGTGTGACCGTGTGTATGCAAGACAAGTTTGAGCCAACATCCGTCAGAAATAAATCCAGGATCTTGTTGTCGGAATGTCTGATCGTGTGTACGCGGCAGAAGTTCAACATGGCACCTAATGGCAAAGAACTCTCTGAGGATCTGAAAAAAAGAATTGTTGCTCTACATAAAGATGGCCTAGGCTATAAGAAGATTGCCAAGACCCTGAAACTGAGCTGCAGCACGGTGGCCAAGACCATACAGCGGTTTAACAGGACAGGTTCCACTCGGAACAGGCCTCGCTATGGTCGACCAAAGGAGTTGAGTGTACGTGCTCAGCATCATATCCAGAGGTTGTCTTTGGGAAATACATGTATGAGTGCTGCCAGCTATGCTGCAGAGGTTGAAGGGGTGGGGGGTCAGCCTGTCAGTGCTCAAACCATACGCCGCACAGGTTGGTCTGCATGGCTGTCATCCTAGAACAAAGCCTCTTCTAAAGATGATGCACAAGAAAGCCCGCAAACAGTTTGCTGAAGACAAGTAGACTAAGGACATGGATTACTTGATCCTGTGGTCGGATGAGACCAAGATAAACATATTTGGTTCAGATGGTGTCAAGCATGTGTGGCAGCAACCAGGTGAGGAGTACAAAGACAAATGCGTCTTGCCTACAGTCAAGCATGGTAGTGGGAGTGTCATGGTCTGGGGCTGCATGAGTGCTGCCGGCACTGGGGAGCTACAGTTCATTGAGGGAACCATGAATGCCAACATGTACTGTGACATACTGAAGCAGAGCATGATGCCCTCCCTTCGGAGACTGGGCCTCAGGGCAGTATTCCAACATGATAACAACCCCAAACACACCTCCAAGACGACCATTGCCCTGCTACAGAAGCTGAGGATAAAGGTGATGGACTTGGCCAAGCATGTCTCCAGACCTAAACCCTATTGAACATCTGTAGGGCATCCTCAAACGGAAGGTGGAGGAGCGCAAGGTCTCTAACATCCACCAGCTCTGTGATGTTGTCATGGAGGAGTGGAAGAGGACTCCAGTGGAAACCTGTGAAGCTCTGGTGAACTCCATGCCCAAGAGGGTTAAGGCAGTGCTGGAAAATAATGGTGGCCACACAAAATATTGACACTTTGGGCCCAATTTGGACATTTTCATTAGGGGGTATTCTCACTTTTGTTGCCAGCGGTTTAGACATTAATGGCTGTGTGTTGAGTTATTTTGAGGGGACAGCAAATTTACACTGTTATACAAGCTGTACACTCACTACTTTACATTGTAGCAAAATGTCATTTCTTCAGTGTTGTCACATGAAAAGATAGAAGAAAATATTTACAAAAATGTGAGGGGTATAGTCACTTTTGTATGAGATACTGTATATATGTAAGGAGGGAGAGGGCTGTGCTAAGGAATTAACTCTTCCTGGAGTAGTAACATTTTCTAGAAAGTTCAGAGGTACATTGAAATTATGGAAAGTAAAGCATTAAAGATATTGAAATTCAAGTGAGATGAAAGTTTTGTTTTACTAGGCATGCCTAACCATACACCCTTATGTCCATCTGCTAAATATTTGGACTTTTGTGATCAGAGAGGCAACCCAAAACTGGGCCAAGCTCCTGCTAGAATCTTGTCTGTCATTCAGTACAATGCCATAAATTACTTGCACTTAATTATTGGCACTTGCTAGCAATTGTGACTTCTTCAGGCAAATAAATTCCCTAGTACATCCCCCTCCTCTATTACATAATATAGCCATCTCCTCCTCTGGGAGTGTCTAATTACTGTCTGTGTTGGCCCAGCTCATCATACCTCCTCTAATCTCCCTATATAACCTTTTATGTAGCTTTTGGAGGAGGAGCAAAAGGGGAATACAATATAGTATCTCTCTGAGGCAGTCTATACATTAGTCATTTTTAATTAAAAAAATTACCCTATTTACTCCAGTTGAGCTATTCTATTCTGACAGCAGGGACACTTCCCCACCATCAGAATTCACGGGTCAATGCTGCTGGCAGCAGTGATCGATCAGGAAAAATAGGACAGGGAAATTGTACAAAAGTCAACTGGTAGATCAATTTTTGTGCAATAAGCCTGCCCATACATGGATCAAAATCTGTCCGGTCCCTGTTTCACAGCCTAATTTAGTCTGCTGGGGCTGCTGACAACACGTAGCAGTCTCACGCTTTTGGATGTCTACGCAAGGGTGGCTTTTACAGGTAAACTACATCAATAAAATGCATTAACCGTACATATTTTATGTAAAGATTGTGGTTAAAATGAATTGTCTGGCATCATGGTCTCTTTACAAAATATGAGAAATTTGATGGTTTGGCTATCCAGAGCAGGCTACATCTTCCCTTGCATTTTTTGGCTATAAGAGTCTAAAAAGAGTAAGGGGGCGGAGATACTTTAAAGTCGGCCATACATGCATTAAAATTTGGCTAGTTCAAAAGAGATCTATGTATAGGCATCGACTTTCTGTACAACTGCCCTGTCACGCTTTCCACACTCGATCAGCACCGCAGGCTATAGCCGATGTGAAAAAACAATAGCTCGGCTAGATGATTTCCTGCAGGCTGAATGAAAAAAAGAGAGACTCACGTATGGGCTGCCTTAGGGGTCTGTAGATAATAATTGATAAAGTTTCATCATTTTAAATGTATTAACTTAATTTTTTTTTTTTTTAAACTTGGCTCTTTAAAAACTGTAACTCTACCCAAATGAAGAGTGTGAGTCATTAGTTCTTGTAGCTCTTGAAGAGTGGTAGGATATTCTGTCTTCCTGGCTCTCTTCCCACCTACCTGCGAGTTTTAACTATCCCCGCCCACATTGGGGTGTTCCTGCCCCTCCTGATTCTCCACAATAGAAAATACTTTCAAATCCCATCAGGAAAAATACAGCTTTCGTAATGGCTGCAGACATTACGGCACCGTTTTTACCACTATGGTCCTTGAGAAATGTAAGAAAACACTATGCTTTCCAGCATCTACCAAAAACTGAAAAACTATTTCTAGGTTGACTGTCCCTTTAAAGGCATGACCACCTATCACTAAGACAGAAAGTATGGGGGGAATCTCTCCAAAGGGGATGGAAATAGCAAAAGGAACTTGAAAGAGTTTCCAATCCCTAAAGTGATAATAAGGGTCCATTTACACCAGTGCATTGTGGCAACACGTGCTATCATGCACATGTAAGCTCAGTGCATAGGAACCCACCTGTTCTGAGTGCAGTGTATTGTGGTAACGTTCAGTGTGAATAGCACCCCAGCACATTGCACATTAGAGCACAATGCTCTGTAGCTGCATTAGCTGCATTTTGAAAAAGGGTCAAATGCCTTTTTATTTATTGTGGCACGTTGACAGTCCATTCATAATAAATGAGGTGATGCCTTAACACAACACACAACTCATGCATTAATGTACTGCAAAGGACCCCACGTTTGGTGTGGGGGTTCCCCTCAAAATACTAAGGGTCAGGTATGGATTTGGGGATTTTTGGGGGGACCCCACGCTGTTTTTTTTTTTTTTTTTTTTTTGGCGTGGGTAAAGCCCCATTTTTTTTTACAGTTTTGTATTGGGGTTTTTTTTTCACATTCAGTTGGCAGCGCTCTGACAGCTGGTGACTCATCCGTTGATAAGGACGCAGCGGCCAGCTTCCCGCCCCGCTCCTTAACAACCAGCTATTCACTGGTTAAGGATACCAGCGGCCCCGCTCCTTAATGCTGCAGCTACTAAATGTAGCTTACACACTAGGCTAACAGTGCTAAACGTCGGCAAAAATTGCTAAAACATTAGTGTTTTTTGTCTGGCATTTTTACAGCAATTTTAGCCTTCTAGTGTGCATGAGGGCTTAAATGTGAATGGGCCTAATGTTTTAGCTGGTATTCAACTTTAAAATGTGGGTGCAAAACTGGAGATTTATTTGCACGCCGTGAATTTCTTGGCAGGAATACCATTCAAATGGCCAAGGGTAAGTTGAAAGCCTGCTTTAGTACTAGGGTTCCTCCAGAGGTTGCTAGGTGTTCCTTGAACTGTGGCTGATGGACCTCCCATCTGGTAGTTTCTGCATAGTTCCAGGGCCAAAGCCACTTGCAGGACACCAATGATCTTTTTAGTGGTAAGGGTGGTATTTTGCTCACCACTGTAAAGGGGGCAATTTTCCCACTGGTCACCAAAGTAAAAGGACATTCTTCCCACTGGCCATCAATGTAAAGAACATTCTTCCCACTGACCATCAATGTAAAGGGCATGCTTCCCATTGGCCAGCAATATAATGCCATTTTTCCCATTGACCAACAATGAAGTGTCTCTTTAAGAAATTAAAATTATTTCAAGGGTTCCTCAAAAGCTTTAAACAGGCTGTGCAGCAACTTAGATGACAAGTAAGTCATTTTTCGTGCAAATTTGGAACTTTGACATGCACATTTATGTTATTAGTGAGTCTATTCACATAATACATAAATATATATATATCTATATATATATATGCAATAATGCACATTAGTATGATCCAGCTCTTACAGTATATTTTGGCCAGACTTCCTCTCTGACTGCTTGTAATGTACTGATTAATTGAGTCTATACTAATCCTTAGCAACAAAACAGTAAGAAAACACTTGCACTTGTGTAAATAAAAATCTGAAACCGTGTACAAATGTGTAATAAATACGAAATTAAATTGTAAACCTATCCAACTAATCCTCATCTTACCAAGTAACTAAAATGAGCTAAAGGAAAACACAAAGTTTGTCAAAAAATGTTACGTGCAAGCAACTCTAAGTTCAGCTTCGTACACACGGTTCGATTGTTGGCAGGGGATTATCCGTTGACAGACTGTTGTCCTAAAATCTGACCGTTACTATGCGCCGTTTGACAATTGTTGTCCAAGTTTCCCCCAAAAAATATTGGATGACAGGCTAGTAAATTTTTGACGGACAACGGTCTGAGGTCAGATTTTTGTATGGTTAGTACACAAATCCATCACACAAAAGTCGAAAGTACAAACACGCATGCTCGGAATTAATGCTCACCAAACAGGAAAGTAGCAGAAGGGGCCCACAGAGTGGTGCTCAAGAGCTGAAATTCCTCGTAGTACGTCACTATGTTCGTGTTTGTAGCACGACAATTGTGTACCGTTAGTATGCAAGACAAGATCCTGGTACACGCACTTTAGACAAAAATCAGATGCTCGTTTGGCCAACAATCATACCGTGTGTACGAGGCTTTACTCTTTATTGGCTACATGTAAAATGACACAGCAATCAACAGACTAAAGGCTGTAATTAAAGCAAAAGGTGGTTCAACAAAATACTAACACAAGCGGGTAATTTTTTTTCCAACACAGGAATTCTGTTTTTAATTTTTTTTTTTTTAAATATTCTGACATATTGATGTTATATCTTTCACTTGAAAGTTATAAGTTGCACTGAGTTAATACAGCTGGATAAAACAAAAACTTCTGTCTTCATTTTAGGCAGCAAAGCAACAAAATGTGATTATTTTAAAAGGGGGCTGATTATTTTCTATGCCCACAGTGCCTTGTATATAGTTGGACCAATGTAACTATGCAATCAAGATCATACCTGGAATTCAGCTTTAAAGTGGTTCTAAAGGCAGAAGGTTTTTTTTTTTTATCTTAATGCATTCTTTGCTTTGATAAAAAAAAACCTTCAGTGTGCAGCAGCCTGCCTCAGCCCCCTAATACTTACCTGAGCCCCATCTCGATCCAGCAATGTTGCATGAAGGACTCGGCTGTCCAGAACTCTACCTCCTGATTGGCTGAGACAGCAGCAAGTGCCATAGGCTCCTGCTGCTGTCAATCAAATTCAGTGAGACAACTAGGAGAGATATGGGCGGGGCCCAGCCTCTGCTCCATGACTGGACACACAGAAGAGCGGCTCGACTCAGATGCCCTAATTGCAAATTTCTTGCTGTGGGGACACTCAGCAGAAGGGAGAGGCCAGGAGCATCGGCGAGGGACCTGAGAAGAGGAGGATCTGGGCTGCGCAAAAAAAAAAAAAAAATTTTAGTACCACTTTAAGAAGAAAAAAACTAATACAGGACACTGTTATGAAGACTCAGGAAACAGAAGACAGCACGTGTAATCAGCATGAGATCAGAAAATATGTGTGTATATATATATATATATATATATATATATATATATATATATACACACACACACACACACACACACACATATATATTTTTTTCTATATTGGCACACTTTTGCTTTAAGAAGCATGAGCTCCCTAATATTCTGGAAGTTTCCCGTTCCATTAACACCCCTTCAAACCAACATGACAGAAAACTTTGCTTTTCACTTAAGGTTTTCCAGGTGCTAAAAATTTCACAAACTAGTGAGAAGCAGTTCATGTCAAAATAAAGCATGTTTAACATTCCCATACATATTTTTAATATACAAGTTTATTTTCTCCATCTGTCCTCAGCCATGAGAATCTGACTTCTATGTAATGTCAGTCAGTTATCTATGAGTGAAAGGAAAAAAATAATAAATATGACTATCTCCAAAGTTTGATGAAAGGATAAATGAGGACACGTAACCAACAGCCCTGGTTCATGAAGCTGCAACAGCACTTAACCACTTCAGCCACAGAAGTATTTACCCCCTTAAATGACCAGGCCATTTTTTGCGATACGGCACTGCGTTAATTTAACTGACAATTGCGCGGTCCTGCGACATTGTACCCAAATAGAATAAATGTCCTTTTTTCCCCACAAATAGAGCTTTCTTTTGGTGGTATTTGATCACTTTTTATTTTTTTTATTTTTTGCGCTATAAACAAAAAATGATCGACAATTTTGAAAAAAAAAAAAAAAAAAACAATATTTTTTACTTTTTGCTATAATACATATACAATAAAAAAAATGTGAAAAAAAATGTATTTATCAGTTTAGGCCAATTCTTCTACATATTTTTGGTAAAAAAAAAAAAAAAAAAAAAAAATCGCAATAGGCGTATATGGATTGGTTAGCACAAAAGTTATAGCGTCTACAAAATAGGGAATGGATTTTTGGCATTTTTATTTATTTTTACTAGTAATGGTGGTAATCAGCAATTTTTTAGCGGGACTGCGACATTGCGGCGGACAGATCGGACACTTTTTTGGGACCACTGACATTACAGCGATCAGAGCTAACAATATCCACTGATCACTGTATAAATGACACTGGCAGGGAAGGGGTTAGAACTCAAGGGGTTAAGTGGGTCTTGGGGAGGTGTTTCTAACTGTGGGGGGGGGGGGGACTGACTGGGAGTCCAGAGAGATCACTGTTCCTAACCATTAGGAACAGACAGACAATCTCGCTGTACTCTCCTGTCAGAACGGGGATCTGCTTTGTTTACATTGGCAGATCTCCATTCTGCCTCTCTGAGGAGCGATCGCGGGTGGCCAACAGACATCGAGGCCGCCAGACCCGTACATCGGCTCCCCTGCTGTGCGCAGGCGCTCACAATGTCACGTGCACGAAACGACGTACAGGTACATCGTTTCATGCAATAGGGCCCCCTGCCACAATATATATACTGTGGGCGGTCCTTGAGTGGTTTAAGTGGTCCTAAAGCCTAAGGGCCAATTCCTACTATATGCGGTGACAGACATTTTACCACATGGTAAAACATCTTCCAGCGCAGGGACACACAGTAAACAATGCATTCCCCGCATTAAGGTTAAAAAAATGTTTAGGTAGCATTATCGTCCCCTCACCCCACCTTATATTTACCTGAGTAAATAAACCATTAGATCCAGTGCTGTGTCTGTCTGTAGCAGCTTTGTCTTCTTTCCCTGCATGCGCACAGGCTTTTCTGAAGCAGCAGTAACAATTGGCTCCCGCTGCTGCCAGTCAAATCCTGTGGCGAGGGAGCTGGGGCGGGGCTGAGCCACACGGTCTGTGTCTATGGACGCAGGCAGTGCGGCTCGGGATCAAGCTCGCACGAGTGCCCCCATAGCAAGCAAGTGAAGGGAGGAGAAGCCAGGGGCACAGGCAGGGGATTCAGAAGAGGAGGTTTAGGTCGCTCTGTGCAACCTCATTGCACAGAGCAGGCAAGTGTAAAAAAAGACTTTATAATCACTTTAAAGTGTGATAAATACCGCTTAAGGCATGTTAAAATGACATCATGTTGAGTGAGGTCACATTAGCTTTCATTAAGCGTACTTTAAGTGCTGCTTTAACTCTAAACTCCAGACAAACAGCTAAATACTCAGATGAAATACATATAAGGGAGCTGTTTTGCATGCCAAAGAATTTGTATTTTTTTTTTCCAACCACTCCTGGGAGTTACACTGCTCTGCCAAATAGAACAGCACTGTCTGACAGGACAGGGGACCTCCTTCTCCGTGGCAAGTTTCACTTTCACTTACAGGTCTTCTCCCTACCTCCACCTTATGAATGGGCAGTGAAGGAGAAGCAGCAGACTAATGAGTCCATCTGTCACTCTGCTCTCCCCCCCCCCCCCCCATCAACATGTTACTTGCACTGCAGCACAACTAATTGGCTCCTTGTGCCGTTTCTCCCTCCTCTTTTCTGAGCCCTGCTGCACAGAGACTACAAGCGGCTGATGAATCAAGACCTATTAGATTGAGTGTATATTTTGCATAGCAGTGGCCTCAAAAAAGTGGCAACCCATTTATCATGATCTGGGTTTGCGGACCCACCATCCCAGAGAATGGGCATGCGCTTCCCTAGTTTGAGGTTGAGGGCCACATCAGAGGGCTCCGCGGGCCACAGGTTGAGCACCCCTGAGCTAGATGATGCTGGAATTTTTCTATCCAGGAAATGAAAAAAGCTCTAACTGACTTGTGGAAGATTCTAGTGCACATTGCAAGAAGCTCACAGTGTGCAGTAGAGGAGCACGTGCAAGTGTGCAAGTCTGAACGGTTCAGCTTTAAGACTTTTATTTTAAAGCTCTTCAATAATAATGATCTCTGGAAACTCTCATATGATTGTGAAAATTATTAAAATCAATTCTATTTCAAGCACTCTGAAATACATGCCTACCGGTTGAATGATGGACCTAATCCAAGTGCCAAAGAGTCAAGGTTCTTTTTTCTTTTGCAAACAAACAAATTAACAAAAAGACCAATTATGACCATTCCACAATACTGAACTTGCCACTTTGCAGACAGCAAATGAGTAATGTGTCCTATGAAAAAAAATCATCAGACGTATCATATTTCTACAACATCTCCATTCTGCGGGTCAATCGAAAATATCTGATTGTAATGCATTCATAATTTAATTCTAGGACTTTTACAGAAAAAAGATAAATAAATAAAAGCATCTTCAATGTGTTTTGATGCTAATTTAAAGTGTTTGTTCCTATTGGAAAAACAATTAAATCATGGTTATTAACTGCATTCCCACAGCCCAACAGAAGGACTGGCAGTGATGTCGTCATAGGGCTTCCAACCCAAAAGAAGAGTAAAAAAAAATGCTGAATTCTTTCTTCCACATCTCTATTTCTAGAGATAATGTAGCGGTTTAAACTGAACGGGAAGATATGAAAGGCACAAACCAATGCAGCTTTGTTTATATATTATATGTATATTTTTTAACCTCTTTACACTTGTGGAACCAGGGCTTTATAGCAGAACTTAACAATTTGATTAAAAATAATGTTATTTAGCAAGGAACATAAGTTCCACATTAAAATTGATGGTACCAAAATGAGTGTGTGCTGTAAATTGCCTCCAGTATTGCTCCTGGAGGTCAGAAGCAGATCCACAGAATGGTCTCATTTACATGGGTAGGAAAGGGGCATAAAACCAGGCAACCGAGCCACGATTTTACTGCCTCCGACCACCCAGCCAAAGTTAACATGGTCAGTGGCCATGTTAGTATATGTGGTCCTGGTGTAGCAAAATTTAGAACACAGGTCGCGTTCAGTACTGCCGCCAGACATTCCTATTCAAATGAATGGGGCACCACCTGTGTGTAAAGCATGTGGTTGCAGCATGGCCGGCTTTCAAAGCTTAAGCCAGGATGTGATATATCACCTTTGAGACACCTGTGAAATGCCTCTGAATAACTGATTTACCGTGGATCACTATTCAGAGGGGCTGCAGTGATGATCATACATGTAAACAAGCCAAACAGACCCAAATAAGTTTCTAAAATTCTGTTCACGGAACTGCCTGCTTTCGCTGTGCTGCCTCAATTGAAATTTCCAGAAAGGTCCATGAAAGGCGCAGAATTACACTACAAATGCAGAACAACCATGTCTAACAGCTGATGGGTTAAATTTCCCTGTTGAGCACATGGATCGTTCTGGCACAGGCCAGACATTTTGAAATTGTTTTTTAATGACCCAACACATCTACCACTTTAATCGCAGGAACCAAACCAGACACAACAAACCACAGCACAGTCTGCCTGGCCCGTCATAATTCTTATGTAGAAAGTCCAACAGCAGCGGCATTTACAGCGGGCCCCATTCCTAGCACTGGCAAATTCCTTGTACAATGTCAGACATTGAGGAGATGCAGATATGAAAGTCTGGTCACCCCTGCACAAGCTCCATCCTGAGCGGCGCTGAAAGGCAGCAACAAAAGTGGCAACCTGACATTTAGCATGCGTAGAGGTCCTCTTCGGGCAAACATGGTTTGAACCTAAATTCAGTCAGTCTACCTGTTATGTGTCTCAAGGTTTTTCTTACCGATTCTTACAGATCCGATGCGCTCCAATGCTGACTGTGATAAAAGGAATCATGTAACAAGAGGCTCAGCCCTTTAAGACCAGGTAGTCCTTTTTCTTTTCCCATTACCCTGTCTTCCTTCATGATGTGCAAATTTGGATTCTTCGCATTCAGCTGAGCCAGCCCTCTTGCATGCATAGTTGCCAGGGACCCATATTTTGCATCTGTTCTTTTTCGTTAGGGCTAAATTTAGACATGTGATAGACCTTGTCACCCCTCTGGAAAGGAATAGTGATGGACTGCCTTTCAAAAGGCATTTGACAAGCAGTGAAGGCTGCAATATATGTCGCCTCCTTACAGTCTGTTTGAACCCTATTAAAAAAAATGCTGAACCACAACTGCATGCTTTATATGTGGTTGCAGTGCAGTCCCATTCACTTGAATAGGTTGGCATTTGGTGGCGGCACTGCCTACCAAAGTGACATGGGTCTAAAATACTTGTTTCAGCATATGTACAACCCCTTGAGGCCTTGCAGTTGGGGGGCTGAGCTGTGTTTTTATGCCCCCCTATCCAATCGCTCCCTCTTAAGCTGCAAATGCAGCAGACGGGGTTGTGGGGGGTGTAAAAAAAAGCAGCAGCTATGCTTTGCATTGCGGCGTGGCAAAATGTATCCCTACTCTTGCAATTGCAGGGCAGTACCATGTGTAGAATGTGAAACTTTCAATTAAATGGGGTTGTCCTGCAGCCGTGTGCAAAGCTTGCAGTTGTGACACGAATGGTGCAGGTTTTTAGGGGTTAAAATAAGCGGTAAGGAGGGCAACATAAGTGTAAAGGAGCCCTTTAGTGTGTTGCACAGCTCCTTATTTCTGCTCAACATTTCTTTCTTTACTGTGTAAATTCAAATTCAAGTCCCATTTTTTAAGCCCCCTCATTTCAATCACACCCATGTGACACTTTCCGATAACCCTATAAGCTGATTTCTTTGAGGGTTGCAGACCTATCCTAAATGTTCTAAATTAATAAATTGTATCATTAATTTTTATATGTGCATTTAATGCGCCATCACCATAGGAAATTTCGACACAGAATTTTTTCCTCCAATTTGCATAATGCATAAAGTAATACTTTACCTCCAGGCACGGGATGACACTGTCCCTGGAAGTTCAAACACAAAAACAAAACAGGGCACTGAATTTGGATTTTCTAAGGGTCACTGAAATTGTCACCAGGCACACTGGCTCCAGTTGGGCAGGGCTTCACAAAACAGGGACCACCCTTAAGAAAAGGGAAAAGAACCCAGAGTTGCGAATTCACACCTATCATCCAATGAGAACACCAAAACAAACTCCCAAAACTCCAAGTTAATTTAATGATAAAATTGATTCATAGAAGAACAAAGCCAACACGTTTCAGGGGCCAAACACATTCCTCCTTCATCAGGCCTTAATAACTATGACTGTGCTTAAAGTGGTATTAAACCCTAAAGCAAACCTTTACTTTTATTGCAAATTACTATTTCTAAGGATGTATAAGCTTTCTTTTTTAGGATTTCTTTAATTTTTACTTGGTGGTCTGGCTAGTAAGTCTAGTTTTCAACAGAATAAGCTGTTCTGCAGATGCATCAGTTAGAGCAGTGGTCATCAACCCTGTCCTCAGGGCCCACTAACAGGCCAGGTTTTATGTATTACCTTGGGGAGATGCAGACTAGAATACTGCAATCACTGAGCAGCAAATGATATCACCTGTGATTTATTTCAGTTATCTTGCAAACCTGGCCTGTTAGTGGGCCCTGAGGACAGGGTTGATGACCACTGAGTTAGAGGGTTGCCACAACCAGTTAACAACGACAGGGGTGCTTCCAGTGATCAGTGTTTATTTATTTAAAAATTGTATCCCAAAATGGAAAAATAAAAACTGTTGCTGTAACTGCTTATAAAGTGTTAGCTGAAATTTGGCTTTAATTTTTTAGTGTATTTGCTAGTACATCCAACCCCCCATCCTTCCCCAACACAAACTGATAATGTTGCTGGCCAAAGGTGCCCCTGTGCTCCTTCATCCAGAGTGGAGGCACTCTAATACAGAAGGTATGTTACTGGCCAGATCTCCAGGTGAAAACAGAGGGGAAAAAAATCCTAAAGAAAAGAAACTTAATGCAGCTACCACATCAAATGATTGGTAGGCTGCAATACATTGCATTTTTAGTTTTGGGTTTAACATAATATTAAATCAAAGCCAGTTAGGAGGGAGCAGGGGGTGGGGCCGAGTCCCACTGTCTGTGTCTATAGATGCAGAAAGCGAGTTCGGGAGTGAGCCCACGTGAGTGTCCCCATAAGTGGCCTTCTTTGGGGACACTTACCAGAGAGGAGATGCCAGGAGCGCTGGCAAGGGACTCGAGAAAAGGAAGTTTGGGGCCACTCCAGAGCAGGTAAGTATAAACCTGTTTTTTTTTTTTTTTTAAAGCATTTACAATCACTTGAAGCTCTGATGAAAGGGGGGGGGTTTGGCCACATAAAGCTGTAGGCTTTATTCTGCTATGAATCAATGTTAGCAATAAAATTCCTTGGACTCTGTGTCCATGACAGCCTGGGCTCAGAGGGAGTGGACACCATGCAATCCAGAAAACAAGGGCATACAGTCGTGAAAAAGAAGTACTGCAGGGCACAGCTCTGGAATATAGATGACTATTGCTGCAAAAGCTGCTTTTTATATTTTATCTTTTAATAGGCAGGAGTTCTGCTTTAAATTCGCAACAATATAGGAGTATGTTAAGAGATATGAAAAAAAAAAAAAAAACAAGTCAAAACCTAAGAGGAACATTACTTTTTACAGCCAGTGTAAAATGATTATTATGTTTTCGCTCCCAAACTGCTACTCTAAAATAAAAAAAATAAAAAGATAAACACAAAGAATGTTTTTTTTTTTTGTTTCATTGTACACCTAGAACAAAGGACTGCAATTTAAAATTTTCAAATATAGAGGTCTTAAAATCAACCTCTCTGAACCTCCAAGAGGAGAGTAATAATATATTTTTTTTTAACTACAATTCTTTACTGTCCCTTGTATTCACAATGCAACGGCTATGTGGCTATTACAATCAGTTCACTTATTGTGCATTTAAACTTGTGGGAGACTCAATTACAGTAATCTTTTTTGCTTACATGTACCGTGTTGCCACTAATTGAAGGTGCCCAAAAATAAAATACAATTGCAAGCACAACATGTACATACGTCCGTGTAGTAGTACTAACATAACAACGAAAAACAGTTAACAGATGCAAATGTGGCCACTTCTTAGCCCTTTGCATTATAAAAGCTGGCATAAAGGGGTTGACATTATATACCCCCTGCAAGGTATGATTCTGAAACTGGCAAAGCGTACTACTTGGAAAAAATGGCCTCCACAACAATGCAAATTAAACAAGTTTGTAGTGTAAAAAGAAGTCTAAGGCGGTATTTAAGCCACCCCTGGTCACGCACTTCTCCAGGATACATATCATTTTTTTTTCAAGGCCGATAAGGCTGCAATATGGAAACAGTGATGGCTGTAATCATTTTCGGCTGCCGTGTCCACGCACAGCAGGAGAAAACTATTTACCTGTTTGGAAACCTCTGACACAAAAAATTATGTAGGTGGGCTGAACGCAAGAGAAGGTAAGGAAAATAACCTCTGCTTCTAGCTTGATGACATTATTACAGGTGTGTGTGTGTGTGTGTGTGTGTGTGTGTGTGTGTGTAGCCCTGGTATAGTTTGCATGAAAAAAGTATGCAAGATATACAGAACAGGACGTGTGGCTTATTTAGATGAGAAAACTGCCACTTCAGTGACAGAACCAAGTTGTTCATTCCATTTGTCTCCAGATCTGCTCAGATAAGTTAGTCCTTTATTTGTTCATAAAGTACCTCCAGACATCACCAATCAGCAAGAGTTGGTTTTTGATTATTTGGGATGGTTGAGATATTTACAGAGTACCTCCTCCTCCTTGCATGGCTGGCAAAACAGGAATAGGCCTGGAAATAATTGTTTACATTTTGGGACCCTGCAACAGACACAAAAACTTTGGCCTTGTTCATGTTCCAAGTACAAAGAAGGGCAACAAAGCTAATAAAGGGTCTGGAGGATATTAGTTATGAAGAAAGGTTGCGATTTAAGTCGATTTAAATCAGGATTTAAATCACTATTAAAGTGGCTTGATTTAAATCAACTTGATTTAAAGTGGAGTTCCACCCACTTTTACAACTCTTCAGCATCCCTCACTAAACTGTGCATTGTAAACGAATTGGATATTTTTTTTATTTTTTTTCTCAGCACCTACTGTATATCTGCTGTATTCATTTTTCACTTCCTCCTCCCTGGCCGCGGCCCATCGCATCATTTCCTGTTTGCAATGCCTTCTGGGAAGGGGCAGCAACTTCCTCTGAAACTGCCGTTGCTATGGAAACCTGACCTGAAACCTATTACACTGCTTGTGCTGCACTGAGCATGTGCGAGATCTGCAAGGGTGAGATCCAGGAGGAAATACAGTCTGGCTTCAGATGCCCACACTTAAGATGGCCACGGCCTGCTGTAAGTTTATAAAATAACAAACTACTGCTATAAACTAACAAAAAAGACCTTAGTTTACAGACTAACTTCACTAGAATACATTAAGCTTGTGTATTTATAGGGGTATTTTTATTTAAAAAGTATCATTTCGGCCAGAACACCACTTTAAGCTTGTGTATTATAGGGGTATTTTTATTTAAAAAGTATAATTTCGGCCGGAACACCACTTTAAATCATAATTTTTAAAGAGCAACTGTCATCTCTGTCCCGCAGCGGCTCCTCCTTTGACCCGCTGTTGACTCACCGACAGTCCCATTCACTTTAATGGGAGGGCTGGTGATGCGGCAGTGACACAACAAGGTGAAGGACGTGGCGGCAGCAGGTGAGTGGATGCCGCTAACAGGCGCTGCCATGATGGATCTGAAATGACAGGTGCTCTTTAAATGTAAGGACGTATACTTGCTGGTAGTTAGAATCTTTAATATTTGCAAACAAAATGAAGGTTTCGAATTTAGAATAATAAGCTGTCAGGTTACTAAAACAGCGATATCAGAACCGATTCAATCACACATTTTGTAGTGTTCATAGATTTGCAAAACAATGGGATAAAGGAATATTCCTGAACTTTGTTTTATCTCATGGTTACTGTGAAATTGTGTGAATGCATTAATGCAGTGCATGTTCTCTCAGCCTGCAGAGCTTGGATTCATTGAATGAGTTTACCAAAAATGTAAATATTGCAGCATATACAGCCTCATGTTACATAACTAAGCTCCATTTCATGCTGAATAAACTAAATTATTAAGGTATCTTAAACAGAAAACTACCTTTAGATAGATTTTTACTCCAAAAGCATTTTATTAAAATTAATTTGATACAAAAAAAAAAAAAGTAACATTAAAAAAAAAAAAATTCAATTTAAATCAAAAAAATCTGTCAATGAGAATACAGAAGCAGCTAAAACAACTTTGAAGGCGGTCGGGAGGAGATCAGCAGCACCTTTGAAGGAACTCAGAAATGTCTTAAACTGATCTCAAATGCAAGCTGAGTGAGCCTTGAAGTAAGCTGCACTCGCCCATCTGCACAAACCCTAAACATGTACGCTATGAGATAATAATAATAAAACAAATGCTAGAATATATCATATAAAAGAATGAGGGTAACAAGTGCATTAAAGAAGTGGTACTTGCTGTGGTAGCCAACTTTTTGTTGCCTAAAGAAGTGTGCCAGTAAAAAAAAAAAAAGTACCTAAAAAGAAGACTGTATAATACCTCCCACACTGTATGCCTCATCAAACACGGCTCCATTCAAGAGAAATCCTCCCCTGAAATAAATACCTCCAGGAGCATCATTCACCTGTGTCCTCCACTACATGCTTTGGTTCTTCTCATGACCTCCAAGTCACTACAGGACAGAATAGTGACATGGAGATCAGAAAGGGGAACCACAGGAGGAGGCCTGGAGATTGACAACCCCAAAAGTATTGGTTTCAGAAGAAACTTCAGTAGATGATTTCTATTAAACAGAATAGTGTTTGGCAGCACAGGTGGCGGGTACCTACAAAATTTTGTTGACATTTACTTCTTTGACTAGTATGTATATAGCAGTGACACACGTCTTCAGGCGTCCAACCAGAGCTTTATTTGTCACAGTTAAAAAACATAGTTGGTCCCAACGTTAGCGCATTTCAACCCAGGGCCTTAATCATAGCTAGTCTTTTGAGAACACTGGGAGTCTGAGCAGCAGTGAGTGTTTGTTTACTGTTTTGACTGGCACATTTATTTAAAGCTGAACTGATGGAGCCAATCAGTTCATATCCTGACAAGACACATGCTGATAGGAGGAGAGGGCAGAGTGACAGAGAGATGAACTCATGACTGTACTACTTCTCATTTTACTGCCCAGTCATAGGCTGGGGCCTTTCAGGCACAACCAGGGCTCAGAGGAAGTGGGCTGAATGATGCTGACCAACAGATAGAGGACATCTAGTGGCAAAATAAAATGCTGCAGAGAAATCTCTGGTTTGAACTTGAATATTGAAGCAAAAACTGTTTTTTTTTTTTATCTTAGGCTATTCATTATCTTGTTATTCTTATCTGGAGTTCTGCTTTAGGGCTCTTTCACACGGACGATCCGTATGTCCGTTTTTCATCCTTCCGTTTTCGGATGAAAAACGGACATACATTCATCCCTATGGAGCGTCGGATGTCAGCGGTGACATGTCCGCTGACATCCGACCCGCTCCGATCCGAAAAGTGTAACGGAGGAAAAACCTACTTTTCCCTCCGTTTTCGGATCGGATCGGATGACGACGGACACTACGGACCGTCATCATCCGATCCCCCCATAGGGGAGAGCGGCGCTCTGACAGGTCCGTCGCTGCACAGTGTGCAGCGATGCACCTGTCATCTTCCTGCTCAGCGGGGATCGGCGGAGCTATCCCCGCTGAGCAAGCGGATGTTCACGGGGCGGATCATGACTGATCTGCCCCGTGTGAAAGAGCCCTTAGGGGACAGAGTCATTTAAATGGTGTCCAAAAGGCCCAATGAATAAACAAATTCTGTAGAGATTTCTATTCATCTAGCTTTCATAGACAGGCACGAAAAATACAGTGACAAATGGATTTTCACATTTTTTTTCCCTTTGACTGGTAAACTGTAAAGTCTCCCAAATTGTGACACACCAGAGAGGCACAGATTGTGAGACCGCAGCCAAGCAAATTCAAGCACAAGCTGCAGAATTCTGCAAAAGCAATTAGATTATCATCTGAAAAGTGATAAAAATGCCACAACCTCCAAAAATATGTAAATATCAACCTTGTCAATTAATTAGCGCTGGTAATTAACACTTCCGAGCCATGTGGGTAATCCCTTCCAACATGTCATATCCTCATTGTGTGGCCTTATAGTCTCTATTTTTCTGAACCAAATTAGGATAAGAGAATATACACACATATTGCACTGTTTTTTTTTCTATCCTGGCTTTCATTATTTTATAAAGCTACTCAGCTTTATAAACTGTATCAGCTAGATTTGTGGTGCACATATCTGAGGTGACAGTATGCTTTTGAGGTCACTGGCCTATTTACCCCTCAAACCCCCAGCCCCAATGGAAGGGCTTGTGTTGATGGATTTTGTTCCCATCAGAGCTGCTTCTCCCCCCCATGCAAGTCAATAGGAAAGCAAAGACAGCTTGAAGCACGCTGATACAACTTAGAAGAAGGTCAACTGCAAGCCAGATAGTGGTCAACTGCAGGTCAAATGCACCTGTCAAACTGTGAGTGGTCTCAGGAGAGTCGAAGCCCCCATTCAAGTGTGAGCTGTTTCTGGTGATTATGAAGAGTTTTTTTTGGCACGTTTGTCTGCGCAAATGTGTTTTTGAAGAGTTTTTGCTGTCTTTTTAAGCTTCTGA
This sequence comes from Lithobates septentrionalis, assembly GCA_037952835.1. Classification (NCBI taxonomy): domain Eukaryota; kingdom Metazoa; phylum Chordata; class Amphibia; order Anura; family Ranidae; genus Lithobates; species Lithobates septentrionalis. Next base: position 2,786,710 of record JBBDGP010000803.1, read on the forward strand.
CATTGTCAAAGGAAAGCAATATCATCTGTGACATCATATGTTGTTACTGTCCTCGGAGCTCGTATCCTATCAGAGATCCTGAGACAAGCCCACTATGCCAATTTATTCCCAGGCCATCTGCCACTTGCCACTATTCTCCTAAAGGGTATCTCATGGGCCGTAGAGGTTCTTGTGGGCCCATACCACGGGGGACGAAGTCTCCACATCCAGCACGGAGACTTCTAAATCCTCAACTTTGTTCACAAGCCTAAAGGAGGAGGAGTCCAGTTGGGCACATAAAAAGTGTTTACGTCACGCATTTTCAGGTGCTCCCATAAAAATCCATAGGTCCATAAATGCAAGATTCTGCCCCGAAAAAAGTTCATGCACTTTTACAAGGGGCAACATGAAGCTCAGGTGTGAGCTGGCACTATTGAATATAGTGAGAATCTTCACGTTAAGTGTTATCATGCTTCAGGAAATGCACATCAAATCGCTCAGGTGTGAATGCAGGCTTAAAATGATTTCAAATGCAAGCATTTTCCACCTAAATGCAAGCTGTATTTGCCCATCAACACATGCTCCAATATATAATCTGCTTTAAAGTGAATTGATGTGGAAGGAGGTGAAGTGCAACGGGTCCCGATTTATTAAAATTCCGTAAGTAGATTGTAAGCTCTAACAAGCAGGGTCCTCTGGTTCCTCATGTATTGAATTGTATTGTAAAGCCGTCTACACACGGGCGGAATTTTCAGCATCAAACGTCCAATGGTCTTTCCGACGGACTTTCGAAGGACTTTCAGACGACTGGACTTGCCCACACACGAACGGACTAAAGTCCGTTCGAAAGTCCGTGGGTATGAACGCGATGACGTACGAAGGGACTAGAATAAGGAAGTTTATAGCCAGTAGCCAATAGCTGCCCTTGCGTCCTTTTTTGTCCGTCGGACTAGCATACAGACGAACTGATTTTTAGACCGTACTCGAGTCCGCCGGAAAGATTTGAAACATGTTCCAAATCTAAAGTCTGTCTGATTTTCAACAGAAAAAGTCCGCTGAAGGTCCGATGAAGCCCACACACGGTCAGATTGTCCGACGGATTCGTTCCGTCGGACCAGTCCGGTCGAAAAGTCCGCCCGTGTGTACATGACATTACTGTACTGTCTACTTTCATGTTACATAGTTGCATAGACATTCAGGTTGAAAAAAGACCATCTAGTCCATCTGGTTCAACCGTAAAAAAAATAAATAAATAAATAAATAAAATAAAAAATATCATACAATCCCATATACCCACAGTTGATCCAGAGGAAGGCGAAAAAACCCCAGAAAAGCATGATCCAATTTGCTACAGCAGGGGAAAAAATTCCTTCCTGATCCCAAAGAGTCAATCGGATTTTCCCTGGATCAACTTTACCTATAAATGTTAGTACCCAGTTATATTATGTACAGTTAGGAAAGAATCCAGGCCTTTCATAAAGCAATCCACTGAGCTGGCTAGAACCACCTCTGGAGGGAGTCTTTTACACATTTTCACAGCTCTTACTGTGAAGAAACCTTTCTTTATTTGGAGATGAAATCTCTTTTCCTCTAGACATAAAGAGTGCCCCCTTGTCCTCAGTGTTGACCGTAAAGTGAAAAACTCAACACCAAGTTCACTATATGGACCCCTTATATATTTATACATGGTGATCATATCCCCCCTCTCTCCTCTTCTCAACAGAGAATAAATTCAGTTCTTCTAATCTTTCCTCATAGCTGAGCTCCTCCATGCCTCTTATCAGTTTGGTTGCCCTTCTCTGCACTTTCTCCAGTTCCCCAATATCCTTATTGAGAACTGGTGCCCAAAACTGAACTGCATATTCTAGAGTAATAGTAGCAGTATAAAGTTCTGCACAACTATTGGTGCTATATAAATTCTGTATAATAATATTAATAAGATATTAATAAGATTAGATTAGCCCTTGTTTAATTCATTTTACATCTAAATAAACACAAGCATACTATTACCTCACTTCACACCTTACTAAACTAGGCCTACTAGTTATCATTAATCGTTTAAATAAACTGCCATAAGATTACAGAGATTCCCATACTAGAACAATTGATATTCCTGTGTCATATAATAAAGACATTTATTACAAGACCACATATATTGCGTGTCTCCCTCAATCTTATAGGGCAGGGGTAGGCAACCTTTGACAGGTGGAGATCTACCTGGACAACATGGAGGAGATCAAAGATCACTGGGGTTTTTTTACAAAAAAAAAAAAGAAATTAACTAGGAAGCCAAAATAAAAAGTAAAGATGGCATGAAGAAAACTTAGAAGAATCCAAAAACTATTGTTACTATAAAAATATAAACTTTGCCTACCTTAACCTCCCTGGCGGTTTTCCCGAGTGTGGCTTGGGGTTAAAATTCAGTCCCATTAGCGGTAACCCCGAGCCACACTCGGGATTACATCGCAGGATCCTGGTGTGGCTTTACTTGCCTTGTCCCCGGGATCCTGCGATGTCCCCCACAGTGTCCGTGGGCTCTGTCTCCTCCGAAGCCTCTCTGTGCCAGGCTCCGTTCCCTGCGAGCATCGCGACGCACGGGGGGCGGAGCCTGGCGGCAAATTCAAAAAATTGTAAAAATCATAACACATACAGTACTGTATGAAATTATTTCAAATCCCTTTTGTCCCCAGTGCTTGGTCCTATGCCCTGCATGCAGTTTTATGTTATATATACTGTTCTTTCTGCCTGGAAACTGGAAATTGTCCATAGCAACCAAAAAGTGTCCCTTTACGTCAAAAGTGGCTTTAGACCAGCTAGAAAACAGCGATAGTAAATTAGAACACTTGCAGAATTGAGCGATAGTGAATCGTGGGGAAATTTATTTTATTATTATTATTTTTTTTTAATTACTTATTTTTATTTATTATATTATTATTTATGTTTTTGTGTTTCAAACTTTATCATACCCGGGATATCTACTAGACTCTTGTTTGGACAGATTCAAGTGTGTTATTGTTAAGAATTGCAGGCCTACAATATAAAACGCCAAATTTCCATGCAAAATAATTGTACCGCTTTCAGCACCTAAAATCCGAAATAATCATACCGCCAGGGAGGTTATGATTTAGCTTCAGTGAAAAACTCGATATTCACTTTCATTCACATTTTTTTTATGTCTGGGGAGTAATTGCTCACCCCCACAAGTCTGATTCCGGAGTCCACTATAAGGCAAAAAACATTTGGTACTGCAGGCTGATGTGCTCGAATAGTTTCAGGGCCTGGCTATCTGCTTTGATTTCCGGCTAGTGTAAGTAGTATGTAGGGCAGTGTCCAGGGGTCAGTAGTAGGTAGTCCAGTGTCAGTATTATTGTAGTAGTAGTCCAGAGGTCAGTATTAGTCCAGAGGTCAGTATTATGTCGATCAGTGTACAGAGGTCAGTAGTATGTAGGGCAGTGTACAGAGGTCAGTAGGGTTTAGGGCACTGTGCAAAGATCAGTAGGATGTAGGGCAGTGTGCAGAGGTCAGTAGGATGTAGGGCAGTGTGCAGAGGTCAGTAGTATGTAGGGCAGTATCCAAAGGTCAGTAATATGTAGGGCAGTGTCCAGAGGTCAGTAATATGTAGGGCAGTGTACAGGGGTCAGTAGTATGTAGGGCAGTGTACAGGGGTCAGTAGTAGGTAAGGCAGTGTACAGGGGTCAGTAGGATTTAGGGAACAAAAGGTCAGTAGGATATAGGGCAGTGTGCAGAGGTCAGCAGGATGAAGAGAAATATACAGAGGTCAGCAGTATGAAAAGCAGTATATAGGGATCAACAGAACAGAGAACAGGGGGGCAGTAGGTCAAAGGACAGGGGATAAGGAGGACACGATACTAGGGGGTCAGGAGGTCATGGGGCAGAGGGGATCAGGAGAGCACGGTACTGGGGGTTTAGGAGGGCAGAGTACAGGGGGGTCAGGAGGGCACTGTACTGGGGGGACTGTAGGGCACAGAACTTGGGGGGTCAGAAAGGTATTGTATTGGGGGGGTCAGGAGGGCTGGGATGGAAGGAGGGCATGGTATTGGGGAGTCAGAAGAGTATGGTATTGGGGGGTTAGGAAGATACAGCACTGGGGGGGGTCAGGAGGGTATGGTACTGGGAGATAAGGAGGGCTGGGATGTCAGGAGGGCATCGTATTAGGGGTTCAGAAGAGTATGGTATTGGGGACCAGGAGAGAATAGTACTGTGGGGTCAGGAGGGTGCAGAAGTTGTTAGGAGATGCAGACTAGCACAGAGAAGCAGCATGTTCCGGCATTGATCCCCACCAGCCCTCCACTCTCATCCATCCCACAAGCGCTTTGGATGGATCAGTGAGGAGGCTGGGTGGTGGGGATGAGCTCACTACACGCAGTGCACAGAGACAGAGCTCAGGTGCGTTCGTTTAAGAGCTGGCACCCGCCCAAACTATTCCGGAGGCTTTCCCCGCCCCTAGGAATCGTATGCAGGGGCTGCCCTGCAAGCAAGAATTACCCGATTGCGCATCCGCGCTGCTCTATAGTAAGTGCTGAGTCAGTGAGGCAGGGATGTCTTCGCGAGGTACCTGTCACCTGTTGGCGGTCGACAGGTAGCCGCGATTGACAGGTTGCGGACCCCCCCCCCCACTATAGGGCATTGGACAGAGTTGTAGGAAAACTGAGCCATAAATTGTGTTACAGGTCCTAGGGAGGTGCATTGTTATTTGATGAAGACATACAAATGAGAGTGTTGCTATATAGGGGGGGGGGGGGGGGTGTAGACATGGTCTATATTTGGGAATTCTATGAAAATTAGGCCTAGTGTCATTCCTCCACCTTGCCCACACAATGCAAAGCAACAGTTTCTTTTTTTTTTTTTTTTTTTTTTTTTTTTGGGTTTATTTATTAATTCTTTATTGGATTTTCAGAAAAAGGTACATACATGTCATGACCAAACCAATATTAATAGCAGGAACAGATGTACCATCCAGAAACAAGCTATTTTTACAGATAACACTGCGTAAAAAGAAAAAGTAAACAGTAACATTTCAAATGGGTTGGCTGAAGCAGGTAATCGAGTAAGGAGAGAATCTAGATGGAGAGGGGGTGGGATGTGGAGGGGGGGGAAGGAATTGGGGTATAGGGAGGGGGGGGGGGGGAAACAGGGCACCAGCGGACCAGAGATAAAGACATAAATGTTCATATCAATTCAGTTACACTTGAACAGTACATCTTGGGTGTTGCAACCAGAGTGACCACAAAGCCATATGTTTTCGGACAGTTAAATTTTTCCTAGCCACTATCCTTTCCATTTCGCACTGGAAGTTGAAATCAGCGACAGTACTAGAAATGGAGGGGACTGTGGTGGTTTTCCATAGTCTGGTGATGTTTAATTTGGCGGCATATAGTAGGTGGAGAATTACACATCTAGATTGAGGTGGAAATTTTTCTATGCCAATGTGTAAGAGAGCCAGGGCAGGAGTCGGGGAACATGAAATCCCAGTGATGGAGGATATCAGAGCAAATACTTGGTTCCAAAAAGAGCTCAAGGATTTGCAAAACCACAGCGTATGTGCAATGGAGCCTATACTGCCGCAATTTCTCCAGCAGGATGGCGATTGGCCTGGATACATTTTAGACAGTCGGTAGGGGGTGAGATACCATCTGTGGATGGTCTTTTGGTAGGATTCCCAGTGGTTTGAGCAGCGAGACGCTTTATGAGTTTCTGTGAATGCTCGTTGCCACTGGGTTTGGGTGAGGGGTACTTTCAACTCCTCCGCCCATTTGTTTAAGGAGCTCACTTGGGTGCATGGTCGAGTGTCGCTGAGACATGAGTACATCAGGGAGATACCTCTACTGGGGCATGGAGTAGTGGAGTAGTAGTGGTATATTGGTACAGGGATATTCACCGTGGAGGGTAGTTTAGCAAGGTTGAGGAAGTGTGAGATTCGCATGTATGTGAAAGCTTCTGAGCTTGGGAGTTTGAATTTGACTTGGAGAGATTCAAAGGTATGCAGCGAACCATGATCTCTCAAGTCGCCAATGGTTAGAATGCCAGCAGATTGCCACTTGGAAAGGTTCAGATCAGGGATGCAGAGGGATATGGCTTTTAATGGTATCGGTAGAGTTCTACTAGGTGAGTTTTGCGGGTATATATTTAGAAGTTTTCTCCAGGCCAACATGGAGGCAGATATCATTGGGTTAATTTTCCGAGGGGTCGGAGAGTATCCAGCTGTCAGTAGCAGGAGGTAGTCTGTCAAGGTAGCGGGTTGTGCGTAAGAGGCTTCTATGGTGGACCATATTTTTTCGGGTGTAGGATGCCACCAATAGTAAATTTGGTCTAGGATTGAGGCATAGTAGTAGTTGTCAATATTGGGTAAGCCCATTCCACCTTGTTCCTGGCGTCTAGTGAGTATGTGGCCAGCACATCTAGGTGGTTTAGAATTCCAAATATATTTAGTCAGTTGACTTTGGATGGAGGACAGGAGAGAGCGGGGGAGAGGCAGAATGAGTGTTCGGAATAAGTAAAGAAGCTTGGGCAGTATGATAATTTTAAAGGAGGCTATACGACCTAAAGTAGAGAGGCCTGTGCTGCGCAGAGATTTTAGTAGGGTAGGTAAGTTTCGAGAGAAGGTAAGGTAGTTTAAGTCAATCAGTCGTTTTGGGTTAGGGGAAATCTGAATTCCCAAATACGAGATAGATGTGCTCGCCCACATGTAGGGCAAGGTAGATTTCAGCCGGGCAGTCATTTGTGGTGGCAGGAGTATGGGGAGGACTACGGATTTTGTGGTATTAAGTTTATAGTAGGATACGGAGCTAAATTGGTGGAGGGTGTCTTGAATTTTTTGTATGGACTGGACGGGATTAGTGATCAGCAGGATCACGTCATCAGCAAATAAGCTAAGTTTGTGATCTGTGCCATCATGGGGAATACCTGTTATTAGTGGATCGGATCTAATTTTGGATGCCAAGGGTTCCATCAGCAGGGTAAAGATAAGTGGGGAGAGGGGGCACCCCTGTCGTGTGCCATTGGTGATCTCGAAAGGGGTGGATAGAGTCCCTCCCGTGAGTACTTTAGCTGATGGGTAGGAGTATAGGGACAAAATTACAGCTTGAAACCACCCTGTAATACCAAATTTAGTCAACACTGCTTGAAGAAAAGACCAGTGGACTCTATCAAACGCCTTCTCTGCATCAAGGGATAATAGCAGAGAAGGCATTTGAGTGTTCGCGGCATGTTGAATGAGGTTGAGGACTCTTCTGGTGGCGTCAGGGGCTTGTCTACCCGGGACGAACCCGACCTGGTCTGGGTGTACTAGCTCAGGAAGGAACACCATCAGTCTGTTGGCAATAACTTTAGCAAGTAGCTTGATATCGGTGTTCAAGAGCGATATTGGTCTATAGTTAGAGGCAACAGAGGTATCCTTCCCAGGCTTTGGGATGGTAGATATGATTGACCTTAACATATCAGTAGGCAGGGAGCCCGAGGAGCCAGCAGCATTAAAGAGGTCTGTCAGTCTAGGGACTAAGGTGTCGGCAAATTTTTTGTAAAAGGCATTGGTGAAGCCATCCTCTCCTGGAGCTTTATGCAGAGGGAGAGCCTTGATTGCTCTAAGGACTTCCTCTGGAGTGAATGGTTTAGAGATATGGTCGAATTGGGACTTTGAGATTTTGGGGAGATTTATCGGGGTGAGAAAGTTCTGTATTTGTTCTGTAGTTGGTTGTGGGGTGAGAGGGTCATGTTTTAGATTATATAGGGAGGCATAATATTCGCTGAATGCGTTAGCAATTTCCTGAGGGTTGGTTAAGAGTCGTTTTGAAGTAGGGTGATAGAGAGAAAGGATTTTGGCTTTCGTACGTTGGGCCTTAACTTATTTTGCTAGGAGTGACCCAGCTCTGTTGCCTAGGGCATAGTAATTGGCCTTCGAGAATTTAAAGTTGTGCTCAAATTTGTGGAGTAGGAGAGTGCGTAATTTCTGTCGGAGCTCCAGGAGTGGGATGGCTTGTGTGTGAGAGGGAGAGGATTTGTTTGTTTTTTCTATGTTAGATATTTGGGACATGACCTCGTCAATCTGCTGGGTCCTCAGGCGTCTCGCTCTTTTACTCATTTTTATAAAAATTCCTCTAAGGTACGCTTTGTATGTCGACCAGAGTACAAATTTGTCAGTGTCAGGCAGTTCGTTATGTTCGAAGAAGGAGTGGTGCTCGGCTTCAATTTCCTGTCGGACTTTAGGGTCTTCTAACAAGGAGGGGTCTAGTCTCCAAAGTCTCGGAGGCCCAGGTCGTTGATCGCCCAGGGAAATGGAAATAGGGGCATGGTCTGACCATGATATTAGGCCAATGTCAGATTGTGTGACGTTTTGTAGGGTCCATTTATCTACTATGAAGGCGTCTAGTCTTGAGTAAGAGAGCTGTGAGTGGGAAAAGTACGTGTAGTCGCGTTCTGAGCCATGTTGTGCTCTCCACACATCAAAGAGATCTAGGTCGTGGAGTAGGGGGTTCAAAGCCGGCCGGCTTTGGCCTTTGGTATTAGAGGTATCTATGGAGGGATCGCCAACAATATTGAGGTCGCCTCCCATTATTATAATTCCTTTGCGCAGGCTGTTGACCTTCTTGTAGAGGCGTCGGAAGAAGCGGAGTTGTCTGGAATTAGGTCCATATATATTGACCAAGGTGTAGGTGGTTTGAGCAACAGTACAGATAAGTATCAGGTACCGGCCCTGCGGATCAGCATAGGTGTGATGGTGCTGGAACTGAAGGGTGTCTCGGATAACTGTCATCACTCCATTTTTCTTCTTTGGGCCCGAGGCGAAGTAGACAGTGTCATATCCCTTGAGTCTAAACGTAGGGGTTTTGGGTTCCGCAAAGTGCGTCTCCTGTAGGAATGCAATGTCTGCATGTTGTTTTGTCAATTCCTTTTGTAGATTGGCTCGTTTGTGCGGGCTGTTCAGGCCCTTGACATTCAGGGATGTCAGTTTTAACGGCATTTTAAGGCAGTCAGCGGTAATTCTTTATGGCAGGACTACAATAGTAGGTATGAGGTTTCTCTGACAAGGTCCGGTAATGGCTGAGGGGTGTGGTCCAGGGGGAACAGGATATTTCGGTTCGCCTTTATGCGGGCTTTGGTAGTAAAGCAAGAATCAGCGGGATGCTGGTGTAGAACAGGGCAGGGAATAAAAAAGAAGAGCCCGTTAGGAATACGGGTTCAATGTGCAGATTAACTGCTAACAACTTGAAACGGGGGGGATTTCCTCCAGAGGCGTCTCGGAACACAGAGCCAGTGGAGTGAAAGATAGGCTTGGGATAGGCAGTAATCCGCTGCAACCCAGCTATGTATAAAGTAGGGTCAAATGTGCGGACGGGATAGTTCAGGCATCTTGAAGTGACCAGTCAGCTTCCATTTGCAAAGGAGGTGAAGGAGGTGGGCGCGGAGTTTCCTCAGGGATTATGCGCCAGAGCCGTAGAAGTTGTAGGCCAGCTTGCAGCGTGCGCACAGCATGGGTTTTGCTCTGGTATGTAATCAGCAATTTAGTGGGAAACCCCCATTTGTACTGTATATGGTGGTTTTGGAGTGCTTTAGTGATCGTGGCGAGTTGTCGGCGATTTTCCATAGTTGCCTTAGAGAGATCTGTGTACAGTGCAATTGCAGTGAACGGATCAGGAAGGTTTGAGGACCTCTTGGCGGCAAACATCACTTTTTCCTTAGTGCTGTAGAAATGTATGCGTGCTAATACATCTCGGGACTTCTCTGGTGGGAGGTGAGATGGCTTTGGGAGCCTGTGGGCTCTATCAATTTCCAGATCTCTATCGGATAGCTCAGGTACTAGCGCTCGCATTAGAGATTGCAGGAATCGCACCAGATCAGGTTGCGGTATTGATTCGGGTATGTTGCGAAACTTAATATTGTTCCTGCGCGAACGATCTTCGAGATCTGCCAATTTAAGGTTGATCGCCTGCAGGTCTGCCTCATGTTCTGTGCATAATTCCACGGTATCATTATGGGCAGTGAAGAGATCAGACATTTTGTTTTCTATGTAATGCAGACGCTGGTCCTGTTGCTGCACTACAGTAGCCAGCGAGGACACTGCAGCCGACAGATCAGTGTACAGGGTCTGTTTAAGGGAGATGAGCATGTTCTTCATCGTTTGCTCAGAGATGGGCTAGTCTGAGGCTGGGAAGTTATCAATGGCTGCAGGATGTTGTACATTAGGAGGAGGCAGGGTGAAAGGTATGCTGGGGTTCTGATCTGGGGCGTCCTCCTCTCTCCTGGGCTTAGATTTGACTGGAGAGGCAGAGGCAGGAGAGCGGGGGGGAGAGTACTCACAGTTTGTGATCGTGGGATAGCCTGGGCGTTGTGATCCGCCGCCGCCAGCGTGAGGTGACAGCTGAGCTGGAGATCTGTGTGAGGTGCCGGCGCCATCTTGTCCCCCTCTCACTCCGGCCAGAGAGAAGAAGTCCGTCATCTTCTGAGGCATGGGGATCTGTTTCCTTCGTTTCAGCATGATGCCTGCCTGATGTGAAAGTGGTTGTGGATTCGGTCGGGTGATTTTTATCCCGTTTTTAGCGCTGTGGAGCCGCTAATAGCCGGGTGCTGTGCGGAGCAGAGATTCTAAGCAGCCATTCACGGTGCTGGCAAGCCACGCCCCGCAAAGCAACAGTTTCACTATGATGCCACTCCCAGTAGCAGCTTATGCATACCTTCTCTCTATTCATCACAGGGGAATGAGGAAAACAAACCCTGTGTAAGCTCCAAGCTGAACCTAGCCAAGAGCTTACAAGGAGCAGAGGGCTCTTTGCCTGCCCTCATGTGACAGCACGGGTGCCAAAGCAGCCAAATGCCAAACACCAGTACTGTCTTATGCAAGAAAGACCACACTCCTCTATATCAACATGTATTGGATTTTCTCATCACGTTTGAGGAGATGGGTAGGAGAAAAAGGGTATAAGAATTTGCAGGGGGCAGAATTAAAATGTTTCCATTGCTTTTGCCCCTCATGTGAAAAAAGCAGGTTCAGTTTGAAGGGCTTTTCATTTACCCTCCCTCAGTGTCATTTGAGCCTACAAAAAGCAGCCCACTTCCTCAGATCCCAGGATATTATGAACCTTCTAGGAGCGCCCGATCATATCATTCTGGGCTCATGGTACAACGCTAAAGAGAACAATGTAAAGTCAGTGCCACTCTGTACAGCATTAATTAAGGACCACCTGCCCACTCCACTGGAGGTGAAAAGAAAGCATCCTGGGTTGTAACTTGACTATCCAGAAGAGAATAACAGGTAAGGAGCTATGGGTGGGAAGGACTTGGTGGCAGGAACACTAGCATAAAGAATACCCAGAGACAGTAGCAGATCACTGCAGTCACTGATCAGTCAACCTCTTCAATTGTTTCAGCCATCTTCTCAACCAAAAACTGTTGATCCAGGTCCTGTGAATCAGCCAAAATTTGAGCTGTGTATGACCAGCTCTTAAAGGGATACTAAAATCTGGTTAAAAAAAAAATTCAAGTATGTATACTTACTCCAAAAAAAGTGCATTGTATTATTATTTTTAGAGAATAAGGATATTGTTTACTGTCTCTAACACCAATGGGCAAGAAGAAGAAAGATCACACCAGCACCAGCCTAAACCTAGTGCAAACAACAGGATGCTTGAGGTTTTATTGGCCAGATCTTGGCCTACAGTTTTTTGCATCTGAACACTTCTTTGATGAAGGATCTAAGCTTGCAGAGTGAGAACAGATTGTAAAAAGACATCACATATGCAAAATAACAAATTTACTGCCCAGTCAGTCAATACAGGAAAATAGGTACATTTACATTTTTCAGAACTTGGGATCATTGCTATACATAGGGGGCATTTGGCAGTAAGTACAGAATTCTTAATAATCAATTCAATGGAAATATGTAGAGAAAGGAATTACTATGACAATTATAAACTCCTTTTTACTGCCGAGTAATCACAGGAAAAGCCAATTAAATCTAACTCTATCGAGCGCATTGAGATTTAACCAAGAACAGAGTGATCTCTGCATAACTAACACATGGATTTATCAGTTGATCTGGCAGGTCTTTAAATAAAAATAATTAAAAAATAAGAATAAGCCCCTACCCTCCAGAAAAAGGAAAATCAGCAAGACACCTAAGTTAGGATCCCCATTCCAAAGTCCCTTACCTCTCAAAAAATGTTTATGGACACCAGGCTCTAGGCATGCAACTAACGATTATTTTCATAATCGATTAGTTGGTCGATTATTGTTTCGATTAATCGATTAATCGGGTAATAACCTTAAAAAAAAAAAAGTGTGGTGTATAATTTAGTTAATATGTAAAGTTTTAAAAAAAAAGCAATTTATTCTTAAATATCTCTATGCAGTGGTAAATATAAACAACCAACTATATGTTTAGGGAGAAAAATATTGAATCCACTCTGAGAATAACAGACAGAAGAGATATACTGTATATACACTATTAGAGGAGAAATACAGTTTTTTGGCCAATTTGTTGTTGGGCAGATTAAAAAATACAAATTGCTGCAAAAACGCATTACATGCTTTTCTGCAGCTTCTCCATTGAAGTATATTGAACCAAAAAAGCACCGTTTTGCATTAAAAAAAAAAAGTCCCTGACCCTTTCCAAACACGCAGCGGCTGAAAAAAAGCCTAGATATAAACGTGTCCCATAGAAAACCATGTTAAATGAACTGTAGTGTGTTTCTGCAAAAAGCACCAAAAAACACAAAGATGTGAACCAGGTCTAAGACGTTTAGTATCATAATGGGGTTAAAAAAAACTAAAATGAGCCCTTTATAGTACAAAAAAAGCAAATAATCGCTACTGTAAGGGGTTCATTTTTTTTACTGTAGAACAGTGAAAGTAATATTTACAGTAGAGATTTGCTCTTTTTGTACTATAAAGGGCTAATTTTATTATTTTTAACCCCATTATGTTACTGGCCGATTAATCGATTATGAAAATAGTAATCGATTAATTTCATAATCGATTAGTTGTCGATTAATCGATTAGTTGTTTCAGCCCTACCAGGCTCTGCCCTATATCACAGGTTAAAAGAAGATTTAGGTAAGTAAAGTAAGTGGAGTGGGCAGGGCGTTACATGCAAGTTGCTTACCGCTACTGATAAACCACTAAAAGGGCTCACTACAGTGCAAGCTTTAAAAAATGGATAGACACCTATGTTTAAAAATGGAATGCACCCTCCTTTCCCTTGGCTCATTTGTCTTTCAGCCACAAAATGAACAGTAGTACTTCTGGGACATTCCTGTAATCCCATGCTCTAACTGAATAAAGACTTAGCTTACCCAAAAATATTATTTTAGTTATAGGTAGAGCCCTGTGGGCAGAGTCTGCTGCTGGGTTTATACATGTCTTGGAAACCTCAGCAGCAGTATCTTCTAATTCTCAACTTCATTTCTGACCACCTGGGCATTTACACCCGCTTTTCTGTGTTCAGCCCCTCCTGTTATATTCTCTATAAAATACAATAAATGAAAAAAAAAAAATCCAGCAGGGAGAGTAATGCCCCGAACACACGGTCGGATTTTCCGATGGAAAATGTGTGATAGGACCTTGTTGTCGGAAATTCCGACCGTGTGTAGGCTCCATCACACATTTTCCATCAGATTTTCCGACACACAAAGTTTGAGAGCAGGCTATAAAATTTTCCGACAACAAAATCTATTGTCGGAAATTCCGATCGTGTGTACACAAATCCGACGCACAAAGTGCCACTCATGCTCAGAATAAATAAAGAGATGAAAGCTATTGGCTACTGCTCCGTTTATAGTCCCGACGTACGTGTTCTACGTCACCGCATTCAGAACGATCGGATTTTCCGACAACTTTGTGTGACCGTGTGTATGCAAGACAAGTTTGAGCCAACATCCGTCGGAAAAAATCCTAGGATTTTGTTGTCGGAATGTCCGATCAATGTCCGACCGTGTGTACGGGGCATAAGAACGACTAATAGGCACAGCAGGTGTTCCAAACTGGGAACTCTGAGCCAAGATCTCACCAATAGAGTCCTAGAGAGATATAAGAAAATGGCAGGTGGTTTAACTTTCCAACATCTACCAAAAACTGAAATATACATTTTTTGGTGGACTGACCCTTTATTTTCCTTTGAAGCAATTGTTTGTGCACAGACTTTGGTCCAAGTCATTTCCCTTGAAAATGTATAAATTAGCTGTTATCAATCACATTCTGGCTTCCTTTACCTTGAGGCGCCATTGTCAAGATATCTTCAAAAAAAATTCCATCAACCACAAAGCAGATGCAACAATATCACATGATGGTGTCACACTTTAATGATGTATTCTTCATAGTGCCATTCAGGAAATCTTATGCGCCCTGCTAACTCTAACTCCACAAGAGGTGTGTGTGCATAGGTCTTACTTTTACGGTTTCAACCTATCTCTGTGAACTACTTAACACCTCCCCCATGTCAGGAGAAGAGGGGTGATGTGTCTTGTTCTAGGGCAACTATGATGCTCCTCCATAGAAACAATACAGTGACTGTGCATTGTCACCCTAAGACAGGAAGTGCGTTTCTGGCCAAAATATTATTATCATTAATATTATGCAGCACATTAGAAAATAAAAAGGAGACAAAACAGTTACAGTATGATAGAATACAAGAGTGATAGGAGGGCCCTGCTCAAAATCACCAAGTGACTACAAAGGAAAAAAAATGAAAATGAATGCCCCACCACATCTAAGCACTGGTAAGCTGCAAAATATTACATTTTGTTCTTGGGTTTTTTTATTTTTTATTTTTTAAAGGCATATTCAACCTATTTGCAAAAAAATAATAAATGCATTCATTTTATAAAAAAAAGTGCATTTTTTTTACATTTTTGCATTGAATTCTGCAGATCATTGCAACTGAGATCAGGCTTCCTCATTTTTTTTAGATGTTAATTTTTATCCAATATCTATGTAAGTGCAATACTTTTGATTTTAATAAATGTGTTACAATTTACTACACCATGGAGCATGTCTTTTATGAGGAGCATATTCATCAAAGTTTGGTGAGGACGCCTATATCGAGACTTGAGAGTGTGGGGAACCCTAGAGAATACTATAATAAAAGGCGCAATCTGACCATTCAATTTGAGGGTCAACATTAACTGGTAAGTTGTTTGACTTATTCATTGTTGGTGTCATGTGGAGAATTCCATGCACAGTGGACAGCTTTGGGATTTTCCTTATAAATGGAAGCCTGACTCTTTTTGCACTTTTCATTGGGACTATCTGAAAGGACACAACTTTCTATCACTTTGGATATTCATTGATTGATGTTTTATTAAATTTCTTTAGCGTGGCAAAAGTTTATGTACAGGCTCCTGCATGGCTTATACCCCAGTCTCTGGTCTGTACTAAGGTACAGACTTGCCTTTATTGGGCTGGAGGAAATAAACAATGGACCACAAGTTTGATAATGTCATTGCACTTGTCCTGGGGAAATCAGTGAATCCCTCTGCAGCGTTTGGAGGATGGGACCTGTAGTCTTCCCATTCACAAATCATGCACAACCATGCTAAACTAATTAAAGGAGAAGTATGGTATTTTTTTATTTTTTTTGGGGGGGGGGGGGGCAATCACACTTACCTAGGTGAATGTAGCACCTAGGTGAATGCAGCATCTGTCCGATGCTGCATCTGTCCTCCACCGGCTCCAAGACTGAGAATCGAGCGATCAAACACAGCCGATCACTCGGTTCTCAGAGCTCCCTGAGCAGAGAGCTGGTGGCTGTCAGTAACTGCTATCTGTTCTGCCCTACCCCCCCCCCCCACGCTCATTGGGGTGCTTGGCTGTAGATCGGGAGGGAACGGCTGGCTCAGGCACTCAGTGGCTCGCTAAAAGGCTGAGCTGGGTGCAAGTCCAGGCATGTGGGTGGATCTCGATCATATGGTTGCGATCTTTTCCTGAGCCTAGACCGGTTCTGTGACGTCAGCCCGATGTCTGCTAAAAACAGGTCACAGCAGTGCAGAACAAACAGGCTTTGGCTGCACTTCTCCTTTACTACACGTTTTTAGGTAGAAGCATCCATTCAGGTAAGTGTGGGGGGCATGATTCCCCCCCCCCCCCCCGTGGGGTGTAGCAAACTCAATCCACTCTCCAAACGCAATGCAATGCACTGGGATGCTACACGATGGCGCAAGTTTTTAGGGTTAAAACAGGCAGTGATGGGGTGAAATGATGCCTTCTTAAGAGGAATCCAAGGCAGATAACCCCTCAGAGGGCAAAAAAAGTGTTAAGTCTCGATTCTTTAAAATAAATTCAGCAACAAGACAGCACTCACAAAGCCTCCTAGACAAAGATCGGCTTGAAAAATGAAAACACACCTTTAAAGAGAAGCTTAGCTCTTACATGTTCTTGAAGGATATATCTTAGATGAAAAAAAAAATAATAATAAGCTTAACCTTGGGTGTCTTTGACCTCCTAACACACTCCCACCACTGACTCACTCGGAAAAACGACAAGGCAGACAAGGTTACGAGGCCAGAACTGGGATATTAACAGGTCACCGTGCGGTCCACTTGGGAACAATTACTTTTGGTCACGGCTAAATGGACACTTGATTGAATACCTGCAAGACAGCTCACATTGCGCAGATAACAATCCTCGCGGCATTGGAAGAATTAAAACGCCTATGATTCAGCCTTTATTACTCAAATGAACCCGAGTGTTGAATAACGAAATCCTGGTCTAGGCAGCCTTGCTAGGGCCTAAATTGAAATGCCACCTCATTAAACAATAATATCTAATTTTATCTAAATGAATTTTCATGAAAGAACGCCAGACAGCGCAGGAATTTATAAAATGAATGATCGCAAACGATACATAATTTTTAACCAAATCTAAGCACGGTGTTGAGGGGGGGGAGGGGGGGTACTAGGAGCGGGATAATGTCAACAGTAAATGTGGAAGGAAAATTGCATTATTGTCTCCATAAAAAATGGTTAACGTTAAATTGGAGTCATCATAGGTAGATAAAGGTTTTCCATTTACAGGCTTAACAGTGAGAAAAATAATCAAAGAGGCCTTCTATCTTCTCATTCTGTGTATTTCTTTAACTTTGTCACTGCTAGGATATACAGGTATGTTTTAAGCAGAAATAATGTATATTTTCTCCATCAAACTCCAGTTTTTGTTAAAAATAAAAACATCATGTTTGCTACAATACCCCATCATATATTTATTTTTTATCATGTTAAGTGTATGTATGCTTAGTCAGCTTTTTTAAAGCAGGGTGCCTTCAGGCTCTTGGCCCCTCTCCCTTAACAAATGCCCCCATAGCAAGCCACTAGCTATGGGGGTACACATTCTTACTCCCTCCCGAGCGGTCTCTCTATGTACATAAAGACACAGAGAGCGCGAATAAGCCTTGCGCCTCGCTCTCTCCTCACTGGCTGTGATTGACAGCAGCAGGAGCAGGTTGAAAAACACTGCGTTAAGTGATGGTAAGTGTAATGCCCTGTACACACGATTGGACATTGATCGGACATTCCGCCAACAAAATCCATGGATTTTTTCCGACCAATGTTGGCTCAAACTTGTCTTGCATACACACGGTCGCACAAAGTTGTCGGAAAATCCGATCGGTCTGAACGCGGTGACGTAAAACACGTACGCCGGGACTATAAAAAATGGGGCAGTAGCCAATAGCTTTTGTCTCTTAAATTTATTCTGAGCATGCGTGGCACTTTGTGCGTCGGATTTGTGTACACACGATCGGAATTTAACTGATCGGATTTTGTTGTCGGGAAATTTTATAGCCTGCTCTCAATTTTTGTGTGTCGGAAATTCCGACGGAAAATGTCCGATGGAGTCCACACACGATCGGAATTTCCGACAACACAATCCGATCGCACTTTTTCCATTGGAAAATCCGACCGTGTGTACGGGGCATTACACTTCTGGGTAAATATTACCTCCCAAAGAGATCACAGTACACTCTCCAGAGCCATCTCTGTTCATACATTATCCAAAGTCAGTATTTACTTCCTGTTTCTATTATTTCTTATGGGGAAATTCGCTTTGATATACAAGTTCTTTTGATTACAGGAATGTTTCTGGAATGAATTATGCTCGCAATCCAAGGTTTTACTGTACTGACTGAGAGATGAAACAATCCTGTAACTCCTGATATCTGCGCAGTTTTTGGCTGTGTTCACAAAGTTACAAATCTGAACTCTGGGGAGAGGAGACTGAGGAAATACTTCCTCCTGCCTGCAGCAGTGTGATGACATCATCTCAACCAAGCCAAAGCCACTTGATCAGAGTCCAGGAACAACATTTCTTTCCAAAGAATGAGCTTTTTTAAAAAAAATAATACTGTTCTATACTGTAAAATGTCAATTATTTATTCATGCATACTTTTAAAGATCAACTTCAGAAACTGATATAACAAATACAATGCAACACTATTTTCTAATTTCGTTTTATGAAAAATTCCCTTTCAATTTCAATCCACAAATAGCTGTGATATTTCTGAAACTAGTGAAAAATCTAAATGTTGCATTCTTGCAACCATGGTAATGGAGGACATTATAAAAAAGGATGTTCGTCATTGGCAGCCCTCAATTTATTTCAATACATGTTTCCTAAAGGTAAGATGACCCCACACGTATGTTTTTTATTTTCATATAAAGGTTCTTTTATGAAAGTGCACTGGAGTGTTGTTATGATATAAGCAGTGCTTTGTGTTTTAACACCCTGGTTTTACTTGATGTTTACACATTTGATGTAGTTTAGATAAAAGAGAGCAGTCTATTCCTAAGCACTAAGGGCCCATTCACACCAGCAGCATTGGGCTACATTGCTCAATGCATGCCCAACGCAATGAGAAGCCAAAATCCATTATTTCCATTACAACCAATTCACACCAACACATTAGGGTTGATTTATTAAAACTGCAGTGTGCAAAATCTGCATCTCTGCAGAGAAATCAATCATCGTCTAAGGGCCCTCTCACACTGGGGCGGTTTGCAGGACCTAATGTGCTAATAATAGCGCCTGCTAACCGACCCGAAAGTGCCGCTGCTTTAATTCCAGTGTGAAAACCCCGAGGGCTTTCACACTGGAGCGGTGCGCTAGCAGGACGGGAAAAAAAGTCCTGCTAGCAGCATCTTCGGAGCGGTGAAGGAGCGGAGTGTATACCACTCCTTCACCGCTCCTGCCCATTGAAATCAATGGGACGGCGCGGCTATACCGCTGGCAAAGCGCCTCTGCAGAGGCGCTTTGCGGTGGTTTTAATCCTTTCTCGGCTGCTAGCAGGGGGGTAAAACCACCCCGCTAGCGGCCGAATACCGACGGTAATGCGCCGCTTACAATAGCGGCGCTTTACCGCCGACAACGCCCCCGCCCCAGTGTGAAAGGGGCCTAACTTCAGCTTGTTCAATTAAGACCAAAAAATTTTTTTAAAAACCTGGAAGCTGATTGGTTTCTCTGCAGAGCTGCAGATTTTGCACTCTCCAATTTTAGTAAAATCAACCCCAATGTGTTGGTCTGCACAGGGGGAAAACAGATAGTATTTTGACTCCTACTGTATGCTAAAAGAAAAAGCTGCATATCAATGCAACACAATTTATTAAAAAAACACGTCAACTCAATTAGGTTTAGCATGTGTCAATTCATATTTAATGCAAATGCTTCTGGTATAACCCAGGATAAGTGCTTTACGTTACACACATGTTCTATATGACAAAAATGCAAAAAAGTAAGGGCTTCTTTACCTGTACGATAGCCCTCTGAAGAACAGTGCTTGGTGGATCACTTTCAGAAGCCATTTGAAAGTGATTAGGCATTATGTTCCAAGCCCCAAAAAGTCTGCACCACCGTGCCATAAACACTAGAGAATGGTATTGGCCATGGAACCCAACACGGGGGTCATTTTTGCTCCCTGCTGCGTCTCTCTCTAAAACTGAGCTATTAATATCCCCCCCCTCCGCCTGTGCCCCCCTCCATGACTTTTCCATCAAGATCAACAATGCAACTATCAGTCCCTCCCCTCACGCCAGGGTACTAGGTGTAATCCTAGACTCTGACTTGTCATTTCAGCCCCAAGTCCAATCTTTGTCAAAAGTTTGTAGAATTCACCTCCGTAACATCTCTAAAATTCGCCCCTTTTTAACAAATGAAACCACCAAGCTCCTCAATCACTCCCTCATCTCTCGCCTTGACTATTGCAACTCACTTCTCATTGGCTTACCTCTCCATAGGCTCCTCCCCTCTTCAGTTTATTCAGTTTATCATGAATGCTGCTGCCAGACTTATCCACCTTACCAACCGCTCAGTGTCTGCCAACCCTCTCCTCCAATCCCTACACTGGCTCCCAATCACCCAGCGAATTAAATTCAAAATACTAACCACAACATACAAAGCCATTCACAACTCTGCCCCGAGCTACATCACCAATCTTGTCTCCAAATATCACCCAAATCGTCCTCTTTGTTCTTCTCGAGACCTCCTACTCTCAAGCTCTCTCATCTCCTCCTCCCATGCTTGTCTCCAGGATTTCTCTAGAGCCTCTCCCATCCTCTGGAACTCGCTACCTCTGGCTATCCCCTACTCTTGTTACCTTCAGCCGATCCCTGAAAACTCATCTCTTCAGGAAAGCCTATCACGTCTTCCAACTAATCTTCTACCACTTCCATCAGCTCATTCCCCACAGTTACAACCTTTTGTACCACTTGCCCCACCCTATTAAATTGTAAGCTCTTCTGAGCAGGGTCCTCTTAATCCTCTTGTATTTTATTTTATTATAACTGTATATAACTTTGTCTCCTTTTTATATTGTATTATAATATATTGTAAAGTGCTGCGTAAACTGTTGGCGCTAATAATAATAATAATAATAATAATAATAATAATAATAGGCACAGAAGTCAAGGCCAGTGTCAAGATGCAGAGCCAATGCCTCTTTTCATGTAGGCATGGGGTCAGGTGGTGTCAAACAGCGTTCTTACTTTATATACACTGAGCGCCAAGACAAATTTGATTTAAGAATTTAAAAACATAATGCATTTTGCACACTGCAGAAGCCATGAACGTAAAATCAACCGCAAACAAAACAAAATGACATAAATCCTACATCGGGTAATACCAATATAGGAATACAGTACATATTTCCAACAGTGTTTGCTAAGTTGTGTGGTTTGAAAATGCCACAGAGGCACCACAATCATAGAAGACATATAAGAGACAGGAAGATGTATATACGCAAAGAACAATGTCAACTAGAATTCTACAGCAGTAAAGCACAGGTGTTGCTTCAAATATGGCTGTGTTGGAGTTATTTATATGTACACAAGAATTCCCCTAAAAGAAGAACGTAGATGACTTGATGATAAAAATCTTTTTCACGCCTAGCAAGAAAAAAAAACAACAAAAAAACAAAAACAACCTGTCTATTTTGGATGGACTTTTTGGAAATTTTGTAAACTACAAACACAGGGGTAGATTTACTAAAACTGAGGCACTTAAAATCTGGTGCAGCTGTGTATAGTAGCCAATGAGCTTCTAACTTCAGTTTGTTCAGTCAAGCTTTCGCAATAAAACCTGGATGCTCATTGGTTTCCATGCAGAGTTGCACCACATTTTGCACTCGCCAGTTTTAGTAATCAACCCTCACAGTGTTGTATATTAGATTAAAGGGCCACTGCCTCCCAAGTACGGAAATAAAACAATAATGTATATTTACACAATACTCTATTATATTAATAAAACAATGGGTTACCATTCATTGAAGTCTACCCAAAGGCAAAACTTTTTTTTTTCTTTTAAGTTATCAGTCACAAGGTGAGAGGCAACAGCATGCACTAATCTATATGAGACATTTATGAACATAGCCAAGAACTGCACAGGTACCAGGATTTTGATTATTATGTAATCTTTGACCTGGCATCCCAGTCTGTGAAGTGAATGCTGATCCGAGATAATGCCTGAACAAAGATGGCTCCGTCCTTTTGGAGAGCAAAGAAGATGGCAAAACTGAAAGGGGCGAGTACTGTGATCTCTTTGAAAGGTAATACATTTTTGTGAGACACGTAACATGGAGAGTTTTCTAAAAATGGTGGAAAATGTTCTGTTGCTCTGTAATGTTGAAAACCTTTCCTAGCTTTTAGACGACTAACTTAGCCTTACCCCAAATAGTGTTAATTTTAATGTCAAATTTCGGCACTACTTTTACTACGACTTCGGCATGATTTGCATTGACTTCTGTTAAAAAAGTTGTATGCGAGTCATGCCTGCGCAGAAGTTGCAGCACTTTAAACCAGGCCTTAATAATGGAAACAAGTATCAAGTAACATAATTGCTGCTGTCAATCACAGCCAGTGAGCCAATCAGCAGATAGAGGGGGCGGGGCGGGGCTGAGCCATGGCTCCGTGTGCGAATGGATACATAGAGTAGCAGCTGAGCTCGGGTGCCCCCACAGCAAGCTGCATGCTGTGGGGGCACCCGGCAGAAGGGAAAGGCCAGGAGCGCCGGCGCAGGACCCGAGAACAGGAAGATCGGTGGTGCTCTGTGCAAAATCACTGCATAGAGCAGGTAAGTATAACGTTTGTTGTTTTTTTTAAATAAAAAACACTACTTTAATATCATTTTAACTGAAATTAGAACCCGATTGGTTAATAAGCACAGCTGCACCAGTTTGTGTGCACCAGTTTTAGTAAATCTCTCCCAGTCTTTTGCCTAAAATGCCATTTTAGTTTTAGACTGGGTTCACACTGGTACGACAAACGCTCCGACATTGGGAGCACAAGTCGCATGACCTGTATAAATGAATGGTTCCCTAAGAGAGCCCTCTTAACTGGTCCACCACAACTCGGTCCAACGTTGAAAAAGGTTCCTGCACTACTTTGGTCTGACTTTGATCCTACTTCAGCCCATTGAATCTCATTGAAGTTGGATCTGTCTTAACTGATCCGACTTTGGCATGCGACTTGTGCCCTGATGATATTAGCCACTTGCCGACGGCCGCACACACATATACGTCGGCAGAATGGCTCGTACAGGCAAATGGGCGGACCTGTAGCTCCCTTTGAATTTGCCACCTTGGGGGCGCACCGCACGCTGCGGGATCGTACCCGCACGTCCCGCGAACTCAATGTTCGCCGGCGGCCCGCGATCCTGAGACAGAACGGGGAGATGCCAAGTAAAATAGCACTGATCGCTGTAAAAATGACAATGCTCCCAAAATAGTGTCAAAAGTGTCCGCCATAATGTTGCAGTCCTGATAAAAAACGCAGATCGCCGCCGTTACTAGTAAAGAAAAATTATAATAAAAGTGTCATAAATCTATCCCCTATTTTGTAGATGCTATAACTTTTACAGAAACCAATCAATATACGTTTATTGCGATTTTTTTTACCAAAAATATATGGAATACATAATCGGCCTAAACTGAGGAAAAAAATTAGTTTTTTATATATTTTTGGGGATATTTATTATAGCAAAAAGTAAAAAATATTGCTTTTTTTTCAAAATTGTCGCTCTTTTTTTGTTTATAGCGCAAAAAAATAAAAACCGCAGAGGTGATCAAATACCACCAAAAGAATTGTGGGGAAAAAAGGACGTCAATTTTGTTTGGGTAGAACATCGCACGACCGCGCAATTGTCAGCTAAAGCAACGCATTGCCGAATCGCAAAAAAATGCTCTGGTCAGGAAGGGGGTAAATCCTTCCGGGGCTGAAGTGGTTAAAGGGGAACTCCAAGACGGTCTGGTATGGATTTTAAGGGGAGCCCCCACGTGTGATGTCCCCCCGAAATCCATACCAGACCCTTATCCGAGCACGCAGCCCGGCAGGTCAGAAAAAGGGGTGGGGACAAGCGAGCGGGTGTGACGTCACAAGGGGGTGGGGCCTCCAGGCGTGAGCGTCGGGTGAAGATTGGAGGGAGAACAGAGGGAGAAGACAGCTGAGAGAGGAGAACCAGGAGAGGGAGGAGACAGAGGAGAGAGTAGATATGGCAGCGGAAAAAGACATCAGCGGAGGAAGAAGAATCAGGAGGATGAAGACATCGCCGGAGGGAGAAGAAATCGGAAGAAGAGACGACGGAGCTGCTTTAATGAATTACTTTTAAAAGCCTGTGTAGTGTTTTTATTTGACAATTTTTTTAGGTGAATGGGCAGTGGTACAATGTACCCCATACTCATCCACATAAGGTGGGGGGCCGGAATCGGGGGGCCTCCTTGATAAAGGGGGCTTCCAGATTCCTATAAGCCCCCCGCCCACAGACCCCAACAACCACCGACCAGGGGACAAGGTGCTTTGGGGTGGGGGGCACAGGGCCCTCCCTGCCCTAAAGCACCCACCCCCCCATGTTGAGGGCATGTGGCCTGGTATGGTTAAGGAGGGGGGGTGCTCGCTCGTCCCCACCCCCTTTCTGGACCTGCCGGGCTGCGTGCTTGGATAAGGGTCTGGTATGGATTTTGGGGGGACCCCCTGCCATTATTTTAGCATGGGGGTTTCGCTTAAATTCCATACCTTGGAGGGGGAACTCCCCTCAAAGTGCCTGCTATTGGGATCAAAGTCGGATCCTGTTAATTGAAGTCAGATGGAAGTCGGACTTCGAGTCGCAGGGCAAAGTCGGATCCACAGTCATAGGACTGTTGTGTCGTACCAGTGTGAACCCAGCCTTACGCAAATACTTATGGCAATTAAATTAACAATGGTAACAAATCACACCTTTAGCCACATAACATGAAGGATTAACACCTATGCAAACTTCCTGACACCAAGGATGGGATTAAGTAAATAGAACATGGTTTCACAACCTTCACACCACCCATCCTTTTCTTGGAAATTCTTCCTTTTCTCATGGTGATTGGATTAAATTTTCTCTGCTACCAGAGTACCTCTGCAACAGAAGGTTAGAATGCATTAAGGTAATAAAAACCTTAAAGCGTTTGTTAACCCCCAAAAAAAAAATGGATCCTGCTCCTTTAAAGCATGTTATATGATTCAGTGCTTGTCCTGTGTTATTTGGCCCCCTGTAACACCTAAAAAACCTGATCCTGCCAGTTTCTCCCCATCCCTCTGTAAACTGACCACGGTGTATCATGGCTGCTGCTCCTCCTCCCCTTCCCTCTCTGTCTGTGTGTGAGCCGCCCCTCCCCCCTCCTGCTGCTTTCATAACACTAACCTGTATACACCATAAGCACTGCCTCCTATTGCAGTGTCTCCCTCTGTGAATGATTTATAAATATAAATGCTGTAAATGCCCAATTTAAGAGCCGAGATTGCGATCACATGATCACATGATCAGCCAGCTCTCTCCTCCTCTCCTCCTCCGCTCTAGACTGACATCAGCAGAGGAATCTCAGCCCCGCCCGCTGCATTTCTCAGAGGAGGAAAGGAGAAAGCTGGCCAGTCATGTGATCGCAATCTCGGCAGTGAAATTAGGTATTTGCAGCATTTATTTTTATAAATCATACACAGAGGGGGACACTACAATAGGAGGCAGTGCTGATGGTGTATACAGGTTAGAGTGGCTTAAAACGGGAGTCCAGCGACCATTTTTTTTTTTTTTTTTAGGTCATTGAGACACTTTGCTAATCCCAAAATAATACTCACAGTTTGGGTGTAATATTTTCGCCTCTGTCTGTTTTCGTACTGAAGAATAATTTAAAAAAATGTGATGCTGGCTGTTTCCATCTTGCTTGTGGGCATGTGAAGCCCACAAGCATTGATTTCCTGGATGCGGTGAATGCTGTTCATTCACAGCTTGTTCACGCGCATAATCATTGTTTCCGCACTGAATCTTGGGAAGCCTGACACTAAGCTCCCAGGAGACAGTGCGGCGCTGGGGAAAGGCAATAAACACGCCTACTCCCATGGGAGGAGAGACAGGAAGTGCCACAATAAAGTACAATATAAAGGTAATTACAGCGATAACATTTTTTTTCGTGCGGCATTTGAACATCTATGCAATTAACTGAAGGGGGTAAGATTAAGTTAAAAATTTGAGTGGAACCCCGCTTTAACAACCACTTTAAGACTTTAGAACCACTTTAAGAGTGTTGAGTGAGTGTAATTTAGCACTGTCAGGGGTGCTTACAGTGATCAGCTTTTATTTATTCATGTAAAGTCATTATCCCAAAAGAAAAAACATAATTTCTGTAACTGCTTGAGTAATTGCAATGTGAGTTGAAGTTTGGCTTCAATTTGTTAGTGTATTTAAATTTGCTAGTCCATCTAATGCCGCATACACACGACCGGACTTTGACGGACTTTCCGACGGACTTTCTGAATGAACGGACTTGCCTACACACGATCAACCAAAGTCCGACGGATTCGTACATGATGACGTACGACCGGACTAAAACAAGGAAGTTCATAGCCAGTAGCCAATAGCTGCCCTAGCGTCGTTTTTTGTCCGTCGGACTAGTATACAGACAAGCGGACTTTTCGACCGGACTCGAGTCCGTCGGATAGATTTGAAACATGTTTCAAATCTAAGTCCGTCAAACATTTGAGAAAACAAAGTCCGCTGGAGCCCACACACGATCGAATTGTCCGACGAAATCCGGTACACCGGACCAAGTATACCGTAAAGTTCGATCGTGTGTACGTGGCATTACACTCCCCCCCCCCCCTTTCTCCGAGATTAAAAATGCTGCTGTCTGCTGTGCCCCTGTGCTCTTTCATCCAGAGTGAAGGCACTCTAATACAGGAAGTGTACTACTGGCCAGATCACTAGGTGAAAACAGAAGAAAAAAGCCTAGAAGAAAGAAAACAAATGCAGCCAGCACACTAATGAGAGGTAAGCTGCAAAATATAAAATTCTTGGTTTTGGGTTTAACGCTGTTTTAAGAAGTGGCTTGGAGATACTACAAAACATCTTTACTATTACAGAACAAGTCTGGTTGAATGTGGCTAAATACTACTAGATATATCATGACCTGGAGAACCTTCACAGACCTGTTTCTTAGTTCTCTGATGGCAGGACTAGAGCCAAATATGTAAAATTAGCTCAGCTCTTGTCCTGAGCCTTCACTATAGACACACTCAGTAAGACAAGTCTTCTACTCTCTTAGGCCCCTTTCACACTGGGGTGGTGGGGGCATCGGCGGTGAAACAGCGCTATTTTTAGCGCTGCTTTACCGTCGTTTTTGCGGCGGTATTTGGCCGCTAGCGGCGCGGTTTTAACCCCCGCTGGCGGCCAAAAAAGGGTTAAAACCGTTCGCATAGCGTCGCTATAGCCGCGGTATAGCCGCGGTATAGCCTCGCTGCCCCATTGATTTCAATGGGCAGGAGCGGTTTAGGAGCGGTGAATACACCGCTCCTTCACCACTCCAAAGATGTGGTTTGCAGGAGTTTTTTTTCTCTCCTGCCAGTGCACCGCTTCAGTGTGAAAGCCCTCGGGCTTTCACACTGAAGAAACAGTAGAGGCAGTTTTAGGTTGGTTTGCAGGCGCTATTTTTAGCGCAATAACGCCTGCAAACCGCCCAAGTGTGAAAGGGCTCTTACTGATGTTTCCCTGACCCGGAGACTCTTTACCTAGATCGGAGTTGGGGTGTGTCAGACTGACACGCCTCAACAACGATCGCCGCGAAGCGTGCCCCCATGGGCGCGCGCCGGCAGTTATCCTGCTGGATGTCATATGACGCCCAATCAGGATAACTGAACCACTTCCTGCAGAAACTGAATATAAAAAAAGGAGTAATCACCGCTCCAGGAAAAAAGTCCAAACAGACCAAATAAATCCTTCTTGGTTCGGAGGTTAAAGGTGCTGGCTATTGCTGGTAGAAGTAAACGGGAATGAATTCTGGACAGCCGCACTCGTAGATTAGCCTTGTTTACTAAGAAGATGCACATGTGCATCTTCTTAATAAACAAGGCTAATCTACGAGTGCGGCTGTCCAGAATTCATTCCCGTTTACTTGAACCACTTCCTGGCCGTCATTCTGCTATAGGCTGGGTGGGAAGTGGTTAAGTATGGCATTTTTTTTTTACCAGCTTGGACCAATGTAAGTATGTATGTGCCATACCTGTGGAAGCTGGAAATCACTGTAGTAGGCACTTCTACAGTGGGGCTCTCCAATGTCTCTCTCTCTCCTCATTGGCTCACAGAGCAGCAGGAGCCATTGGCTCCTGCTTCTGTCAGTCACAGTCATTGTGCCAATGAGGAGAGAGCGGGGACGGGGCCAAGCCAATCTGTGTGTGTGAATGGACAAAAATAAATATTCTTCTTTTAGAATCACTTTAATGTCCAAAAACACAATTTTAAAAGCAAACACAAGTATATAAAAAGAGATTTAAAAACTTTTAAAAAAAAAAAAAAGGAGTATTTAAAACCTTGCCTGCAAGTGAAAACGTCAAAAGTTCAGATTTAAAACTAGAAACCTGGTTAAGCTTGTATTCAGCTTTAAAGTGTCGCTAAACCCACATCATAAAAAAAAACTATCAATAAATTGTGTATTACATGCTGTTCATACTCAATCACTATGAGATTCATTTTCTGTATTCTGCTAAAAAGTCTGGTTGATTCTGATGCTCTCTATCTCCACCTTCTGTTCATGTCCCCAATTCAGTTAGGGATTTTGCAGCTGTGGTGGCAACTTTGCACATGCTCAGTTTTCAGTGAGTTTCTATGCTGAGCATTTCCCTATCATCTGAGTAGCCCATGTGAATATAGAGTTGCACATTATTATTATTATACAGGATTTATATAGCGTGAGCAGTTAGCACAGCACTTTACAATCTAAAGGGAGACAATACACGAACTGTACAATTCAAAACAAGAGGGTTAGAGGAACCCTGCTCCTGCGAGCTTACAATCTAAAAAGGGTAGGGCTGGTGAAACAAAAGGTAGGGACTGTGAGGGATGAACTGAGGGTAGTAGAAGATTCAGTTGTTATCTGGAGGCAGGATAGGCCTCTCTTAAGAGATGAGTTTTCATGGATCGCCTAAAAGTGGACCGAGTAGGAGATAATTGGAAATATTGGGGTAGTGAGTTCCAGGGAATGGGAGAGGCTCTGGAGAAGTCCTGGAGACTAGAATGGGAGGAAGAGACAAGGGAGCTAGAGAGCAGAAGGTTTTGGGTAGAGCAGAGAGGACGGTTTAGGTAAAATTTGGAGATAAGATTGGTGATGTAGCTTGGGTAGAACTGTAAATGGCTTTGTATGTTATTGTTAGTGTTTTGAATTTTATTCGTTGGGCAATGGGAAGCCAGTGGAGGGATTTGAAGAGTAGAGTGGTGGACATTGAATAGTTGGTAAGCTGGATGAGTCTGGCAGTGGCATTCATGATTGACTGAAGAGGGGATAGCTTGCAGAGAGGCAGGCCAATGAGGAGGAAGTTACAATAGTCAAGGAGAGCGATGGAGAGCGATAACATGGGAGTGGATAAATTGCTTAGTGGTGTCAAAGGTTAGAAAGGGGCGAATTTTGGAGAAGTTTCGGAGGTCTGCACGATTTGGAGAGTGATTAGATTTAGGGCTGAAAGGACAGATCAGAGTCTAGGATTACACCTAGTACCTTGGAATGGGGGGAGGGACTGATGGTTGTATTATTGATCTTGATTGAAAAGTCGGGGGGGGGGGGGGCACAGGCTGGAGGAAAAATTATGAGCTCGGTTTTAGAAAGACTGAGTTTGAGGAAGTGGTGTGACATCCATGTTGATACGTCAGTTAGTGATGCAAGAGGAGATTGAGGGAGTGAGCTGAGGCGTAGAGAGATAGATTTGTGTGTTGTCAGCATAGAGGTGGTACTGGAAGCCATGGGAGTTTATTAACAGACCAAGGGAGGAAGTGTAAATGTAGAAGAGAAGGGGTCTGAGGACAAAACCTTGAGGTACCCCTACAGAAAGAGGAAGTGGAGAGGAGGAAACAGAGTTATAGGTCACACACAAGAGTGCTGTGATCGGTAGGAGGAAAGCCAGGAGAGAACAGAGTCTTGAAGGCCAAGAGAGTGGAGCTTTTTGATGAGGGGATGGTCAACAGTATCAAAGGTTGCAGAGAGATCGACTAGTATAAGTATGGAGTAGTGGCCATTGGTTTTAGCAGTTAGTAGGTCACTACATGTGGGAGCATACACAGTAGTAAATGACAGCCCACTCCCTCCCTCCTCCTCCATGCCCACTAACCAGCTAAACACAATGGGGACGGATATAACATGTAGATTAATGGTGTATTCACCTCCCTCTTATTCTAAGACACAGGCTGGAGGGGCGTGACAAAGCCTGTGACTGGCAGAAATCTGCCCACACCATGTTTTTTCTACAAAATAATAAAGATTTGATTTCAAATATATATATATATGTGTATGCCAATTTAAAACAGTTTATTTATATTATTTATTTATTTTTAGTCTGTATTCCAAAGGCTGTTTTTTTTTTTTTTTGAACATGTGAAACTAGACGCTCCTCCTTGCTTATGTTTTACTGCAGACAGACTGGGAAAGATCTGGGTCATGTGACAACTGTAGATCGATTAGCAAAAAGGTACTTTTTTTTTTGTTTTATTAAAATAATTACAGTGCCATTATCCACATACAGAATAGAAGGGACAATATTAAGTAAACAGTGTATGTTTAGTATCACTGTAAGCATCAATCATTTCTTTAACCACTTGACGACCGCCTCACGCCGATGTACGTCGGCAAGGCGGCACGGACAGGCAAAATCACGTACAGGGTACGTGATTTGCCTTCCGCGGGTGGGGGGTCCGATCGGACCCCCCCCCGCCGCCCGAGGCGGTCCCGTTTTGTCCCCCGGCGATCGGAGACGAGGGGGAGGCCATCCGTTCGTGGCCCCCCCCCTCGCGATCGCCGCCGGCCAATGGGAACACTCCTTTGCTGCTGTATGCTAAACAGCAGCAAAGGAAATGATGTCATCTCCCCTCGGGTCGGTAGTTTCCGTTCCGGCCCGAGGAGAGACGACAAGTGAGTGACTGCACCAACACACACACAGTAGAACATGCCAGGCACACATTACACCCCGATCCCCCCCCCGATCGCCCCCCGATCCCCCCCCAATCACCCCCCCCCCCCCCCCGTCACAAACTGACACCAGCAGTTTTTTTTTTTTTTTTTTTCTGATTACTGCATGGTGTCAGTTTGTGACAGTTACAGTGTTGGGTCAGTTACTGTTACCCCCCTGTAGGTCTAGGGTACCCCCCTAACCCCCCCTAATAAAGTTTTAACCCCTTGATCACCCCCCGTCACCAGTGTCACTAAGCGATCATTTTTCTGATCGCTGTATTAGTGTCGCTGGTGACGCTAGTTAGTGAGGTAAATATTTGGGTTCGCCGTCAGCGTTTTATAGCGTCAGGGACCCCCATATACTACCTAATAAATGTTTTAACCCCTTGATTGCCCCCTAGTTAACCCTTTCACCACTGATCACCGTATAACTGTTACGGTTGACGCTGGTTAGTTTGTTTATTTTTTATAGTGTCAGGGCACCCGCCGTTTATTACCGAATAAAGGTTTAGCCCCCTAATCGCCCGGCAGTGATATGCGTCGCCCCAGGCAGCGTCAGATTAGCACCAGTACCGCTAACACCCACGCACGCAGCATACACCTCCCTTAGTGGTATAGTATCTGTACGCATCAATATCTGATCCGATCAGATCTATACTAGCGTCCCCAGCAGTTTAGGGTTCCCAAAAACGCAGTGTTAGCGGGATCAGCCCAGATACCTGCTAGCACCTGCGTTTTGCGCCTCCGCCCGGCCCAGCCCAGCCCACCCAAGTGCAGTATCGATCGATCACTGACACTTACAAAACACTAACCGCATAACTGCAGCGTTCGCAGAGTCAGGCCTGATCCCTGCGATCGCTAACAGTTTTTTTGGTAGCGTTTTGGTGAACTGGCAAGCACCAGCCCCAGGCAGCGTCAGGTTAGCGCCAGTACCGCTAACACCCACGCACGCACCATACACCTCCCTTAGTGGTATAGTATCTGAACGGATCAATATCTGATCCGATCAGATCTATACTAGCGTCCCCAGCAGTTTAGGGTTCCCAAAAACGCAGTGTTAGCGGGATCAGCCCAGATACCTGCTAGCACCTGCGTTTTGCCCCTCCGCCCGGCCCAGCCCACCCAAGTGCAGTATCGATCGATCACTGTCACTTACAGAACACTAAACGCATAACTGCAGCGTTCACAGAGTCAGGCCTGATCCCTGCGATCGCTAACAGTTTTTTTGGTAGCGTTTTGGTGAACTGGCAAGCACCAGCCCCAGGCAGCGTCAGGTTAGCGCCAGTACCGCTAACACCCACGCACGCAGCGTACACCTCCCTTAGTGGTATAGTATCTGAACGGATCAATATCTGATCCGATCAGATCTATACTAGCGTCCCCAGCAGTTTAGGGTTCCCAAAAACGCAGTGTTAGCGGGATCAGCCCAGATACCTGCTAGCACCTGCGTTTTGCCCCTCCGCCCGGCCCAGCCCAGCCCACCCAAGTGCAGTATCGATCGATCACTGTCACTTACAGAACACTAAACGCATAACTGCAGCGTTCACAGAGTCAGGCCTGATCCCTGCGATCGCTAACAGTTTTTTTGGTAGCGTTTTGGTGAACTGGCAAGCACCAGCCCCAGGCAGCGTCAGGTTAGCGCCAGTACCGCTAACACCCACGCACGCAGCGTACACCTCCCTTAGTGGTATAGTATCTGAACGGATCAATATCTGATCCGATCAGATCTATACTAGCGTCCCCAGCAGTTTAGGGTTCCCAAAAACGCAGTGTTAGCGGGATCAGCCCAGATACCTGCTAGCACCTGCGTTTTGCCCCTCCGCCCGGCCCGGCCCAGCCCACCCAAGTGCAGTATCGATCGATCACTGTCACTTACAGAACACTAAACGCATAACTGCAGCGTTCGCAGAGTCAGGCCTGATCCCTGCGATCGCTAACAGTTTTTTTGGTAGCGTTTTGGGGAACTGGCAAGCACCAGCGGCCTAGTACACCCCGGTCGTAATCAAACCAGCACTGCAGTAACACTTGGTGACGTGGCGAGTCCCATAAGTGCAGTTCAAGCTGGTGAGGTGGCAAGCACAAGTAGTGTCCCGCTGCCACCAAGAAGACAAACACAGGCCCGTCGTGCCCATAATGCCGTTCCTGCTGCATTCGCCAATCCTAATTGGGAACCCACCGCTTCTGCAGCGCCCGTACTTCCCCCATTCACATCCCCAACCAAATGCAGTCGGCTGCATGTAGGGTTGCCACCTGTCCGGGTTTCACCCGGACAGTACGGGTTTAGAGTAATTTTGAATCACGTGTCCGGGGCTACTGCCGCCTGGAACCCGGACACATGATCTAGACCGCACTGTGGCTCAGAGTTCCATCTGTTCAGCTGGGGGCCGGGCAGGAACATTTCTAGTGTTTCAGGCACAGGTTGTTATCCTAATACAGCCGTTCGGACAATGTAATCAGTCCCGAACTCCCCGCTTCTATAGTATCCGCCGGGGAAGGTAATTGCCGGGAAGCGCAGCTCACATGACTACAGGAGGAGAAGAGGTGCCCGGCAGACACTGAGGGCACTCAAACCCTGGACAACTTTACTGAGGGCGAGCTGAGACCGCTATAGAAGACTGGCCAGCAGTGCCCTGTCAGTGTTCGGGTGTCAGTGGAGAATTGGAGGACAGCGCGTGTGTAATTTATCACACAGACAGCTGACCAGGAACGGACCGTGCAGGAGACCAGCCGCAGAATAAGCTACATTCACAATACTTGGCTGGGTAAGAAAAACACTGATCTGAGGAGGGAGGGGGGAGAGGGGGGAATTCTTAGGATTCTTTGCTATCACCTCTGTGTTGTATGTGATTATTGGGAGTGGGGGCCGGTGCCATCATACTACAGTGTCCTGTAACTCTGCCCCCTCCATGTCACTCTGCCCCCTCCATGTCACTCTGCCCCCTCCATGTCACTCTGCCCCCTCCCTGTCACTCTGCCCCCTCCATGTCACTCTGCCCCCTCCCTGTCACTCTGCCCCCTCCCTGTCACTCTGCCCCCTCCATGTCACTCTGCCCCCTCCCTGTCACTCTGCCCCCTCCATGTCACTCTGCCCCCTCCCTGTCACTCTGCCCCCTCCATGTCACTCTGCCTCCTCCCTGTCACTCTGCCCCCTCCAATTCACTCTGCCCCCTCCCTGTCACTCTGCCCCCTCAATGTCACTCTGCCCCCTCAATGTCACTCTGCCCCCTCAATGTCACTCTGCCCCCTCCCTGTCACTCTGCCCCCTCCATGTCACTCTGCCCCCTCTCTGTCACTCTGCCCCCTCCATGCCACTCTGCCCCCTCTCTGTCACTCTGCCCCCTCTCTGTCAATCTGCCCCCTCCATGTCACTCTGCCCCCTCCATGTCACTCTGCCCCCTCTTTGTCACTCTGCCCCCTCCATGCCACTCTGCCCCCTCTCTGTCACTCTGCCCCCTCCATGCCACTCTGCCCCCTCTCTGTCACTCTGCCCCCTCCATATCACTCTGCCCCCTCCATGCCACTCTGCCCCCTCCATGTCACTCTGCCCCCTCCATGTCACTCTGCCCCCTCCATGTCACTCTGCCCCCTCCCTGTCACTCTGCCCCCTCCATGTCACTCTGCCCCCTCCCTGTCACTCTGCCCCCTCCATGTCACTCTGCCCCCTCCCTGTCACTCTGCCCCCTCCATGTCACTCTGCCTCCTCCCTGTCACTCTGCCCCCTCCAATTCACTCTGCCCCCTCCATGTCACTCTGCCCCCTCCCTGTCACTCTGCCCCCTCCATGTCACTCTGCCCCCTCCCTGTTACTCTGCCCCCTCCATGTCACTCTGCCCCCTCCATGTCACTCTGCCCCCTCCATGTCACTCTGCCCCCTCCCTGTCACTCTGCCCCCTCCATGTCACTCTGCCTCCTCCCTGTCACTCTGCCCCCTCCAATTCACTCTGCCCCCTCCATGTCACTCTGCCCCCTCCCTGTCACTCTGCCCCCTCCATGTCACTCTGCCCCCTCCCTGTTACTCTGCCCCCTCCATGTCACTCTGCCCCCTCCATGTCACTCTGCCCCCTCTCTGTCACTCTGCCCCCTCTCTGTCACTCTGCCCCCTCCCTGTCACTCTGCCCCCTCCCTGTCACTCTGCCCCCTCCCTGTCACTCTGCCCCCTCCCTGTCACTCTGCCCCCTCCCTGTCACTCTGCCCCCTCCCTGTCACTCTGCCCCCTCCATGTCACTCTGCCCCCTCCATGTCACTCTGCCCCCTCTCTGTCACTCTGCCCCCTCTCTGTCACTCTGCCCCCTCCATGCCACTCTGCCCCCTCTGTCACTCTGCCCCCTCTCTGTCACTCTGCCCCCTCTCTGTCAATCTGCCCCCTCCATGTCACTCTGCCCCCTCCATATCACTCTGCCCCCTCCATGCCACTCTGCCCCCTCTCTGTCACTCTGCCCCCTCCATGCCACACTGCCCCCTCTTTGTCACTCTGCCCCCTCCATGCCACTCTGCCCCCTCTCTGTCACTCTGCCCCCTCCATATCACTCTGCCCCCTCCATGCCACTCTGCCCCCTCCATGCCACTCTGCCCCCTCTCTGTCACTCTGCCCCCTCCATATCACTCTGCCCCCTCCATGCCACTCTGCCCCCTCCATGCCACTCTGCCCCCTCCATGCCACTCTGCCCCCTCCATGCCACTCTGCCCCCTCCATGTCACTCTGCCCCCTCCATGCCACTCTGCCCCCTCTCTGTCACTCTGCCCCCTCCATATCACTCTGCCCCCTCCATGCCACTCTGCCCCCTCCATGCCACTCTGCCCCCTCCATGCCACTCTGCCCCCTCCATGTCACTCTGCCCCCTCCATGTCACTCTGCCCCCTCCCTGTCACTCTGCCCCCTCCCTGTCACTCTGCCCCCTCCCTGTCACTCTGCCCCCTCCCTGTCACTCTGCCCCCTCCCTGTCACTCTGCCCCCTCCCTGTCACTCTGCCCCCTCCATGTCACTCTGCCCCCTCCCTGTCACTCTGCCCCCTCCCTGTCACTCTGCCCCCTCCCTGTCACTCTGCCCCCTCCCTGTCACTCTGCCCCTTCCATGTCACTCTGCCCCCTCCATGTCACTCTGCCCCCTCCATGTCACTCTGCCCCCTCCCTGTCACTCTGCCCCCTCCCTGTCACTCTGCCCCCTCTCTGTCACTCTGCCTCCTCCAATTCACTCTGCCCCCTCCCTGTCACTCTGCCCCCTCCATGTCACTCTGCCCCCTCCATGTCACTCTGCCCCCTCCCTGTCACTCTGCCCCCTCCATGTCACTCTGCCCCCTCCATGTCACTCTGCCCCCTCCCTGTCACTCTGCCCCCTCCATGTCACTCTGCCCCCTCCCTGTCACTCTGCCCCCTCCCTGTCACTCTGCCCCCTCCATGTCACTCTGCCCCCTCCCTGTCACTCTGCCCCCTCCATGTCACTCTGCCCCCTCCCTGTCACTCTGCCCCCTCCATGTCACTCTGCCTCCTCCCTGTCACTCTGCCCCCTCCAATTCACTCTGCCCCCTCCCTGTCACTCTGCCCCCTCAATGTCACTCTGCCCCCTCAATGTCACTCTGCCCCCTCAATGTCACTCTGCCCCCTCCCTGTCACTCTGCCCCCTCCATGTCACTCTGCCCCCTCTCTGTCACTCTGCCCCCTCCATGCCACTCTGCCCCCTCTCTGTCACTCTGCCCCCTCTCTGTCAATCTGCCCCCTCCATGTCACTCTGCCCCCTCCATGTCACTCTGCCCCCTCTTTGTCACTCTGCCCCCTCCATGCCACTCTGCCCCCTCCCTGTCACTCTGCCCCCTCCCTGTCACTCTGCCCCCTCCCTGTCACTCTGCCCCCTCCCTGTCACTCTGCCCCCTCCATGTCACTCTGCCCCCTCCATGTCACTCTGCCCCCTCTCTGTCACTCTGCCCCCTCTCTGTCACTCTGCCCCCTCCATGCCACTCTGCCCCCTCTGTCACTCTGCCCCCTCTCTGTCACTCTGCCCCCTCTCTGTCAATCTGCCCCCTCCATGTCACTCTGCCCCCTCCATATCACTCTGCCCCCTCCATGCCACTCTGCCCCCTCTCTGTCACTCTGCCCCCTCCATGCCACACTGCCCCCTCTTTGTCACTCTGCCCCCTCCATGCCACTCTGCCCCCTCTCTGTCACTCTGCCCCCTCCATATCACTCTGCCCCCTCCATGCCACTCTGCCCCCTCCATGCCACTCTGCCCCCTCTCTGTCACTCTGCCCCCTCCATATCACTCTGCCCCCTCCATGCCACTCTGCCCCCTCCATGCCACTCTGCCCCCTCCATGCCACTCTGCCCCCTCCATGCCACTCTGCCCCCTCCATGCCACTCTGCCCCCTCCATGCCACTCTGCCCCCTCCATGTCACTCTGCCCCCTCCATGCCACTCTGCCCCCTCTCTGTCACTCTGCCCCCTCCATATCACTCTGCCCCCTCCATGCCACTCTGCCCCCTCCATGCCACTCTGCCCCCTCCATGCCACTCTGCCCCCTCCATGTCACTCTGCCCCCTCCATGTCACTCTGCCCCCTCCCTGTCACTCTGCCCCCTCCCTGTCACTCTGCCCCCTCCCTGTCACTCTGCCCCCTCCCTGTCACTCTGCCCCCTCCCTGTCACTCTGCCCCCTCCCTGTCACTCTGCCCCCTCTCACTCTGCCCCCTCCCTGTCACTCTGCCCCCTCCCTGTCACTCTGCCCCTTCCATGTCACTCTGCCCCCTCCATGTCACTCTGCCCCCTCCATGTCACTCTGCCCCCTCCCTGTCACTCTGCCCCCTCCCTGTCACTCTGCCCCCTCTCTGTCACTCTGCCTCCTCCAATTCACTCTGCCCCCTCCCTGTCACTCTGCCCCCTCCATGTCACTCTGCCCCCTCCATGTCACTCTGCCCCCTCCCTGTCACTCTGCCCCCTCCATGTCACTCTGCCCCCTCCATGTCACTTTGCCCCCTCCCTGTCACTCTGCCCACTCCATGTCACTCTGCCCCCTCCCTGTTACTCTGCCCCCTCCATGTCACTCTGCCCCCTCTCTGTCACTCTGCCCCCTCCATGCCACTCTGCCCCCTCTCTGTCACTCTGCCCCCTCTCTGTCACTCTGCCCCCTCCATGCCACTCTGCCCCCTCTCTGTCACTCTGCCCCCTCTCTGTCAATCTGCCCCCTCCATGTCACTCTGCCCCCTCTCTGTCACTCTGCCCCCTCCATGTCACTCTGCCCCCTCCCCCTCACTCTGCCCCCTCCATGTCACTCTGCCCCCTCCATGTCACTCTGCCTGGCCTCCTCCTTGTTCCCCTCCTTGTCACTCTGTCTGCCCTCTCTCTGTCATTCTGCCCCTCTCTGTCACTCTGCCCCCTCCTAGTTTACACATGTGGTGCCCTCTAAAGAGCAATCCACATTTGTATTGTTCTTCAGAGGGCATTTGACAGGC
Organism: Lithobates septentrionalis; assembly: GCA_037952835.1. Lineage (NCBI taxonomy): Eukaryota > Metazoa > Chordata > Amphibia > Anura > Ranidae > Lithobates > Lithobates septentrionalis. The sequence goes on from JBBDGP010000803.1 coordinate 2,825,056, forward strand.
AGGGAGGAGGTGTTATATCACCTCCTCACCACCTGTTTAAACCCCACAGCATTGCCCCGCAATTTAATGCATTGCAAATGGATACGGGAAGCCTCCATTCACTTGAATGGTCCACATTTGGCAGGCAATACTGCTCACTGAACCCAACAGTGCAGACATGTTTTGCCACACTGTCATGCAGAACATTTTGGCTGTGGCAAGTGTCCATCCCCCTTTGCTGCCGTTTCAGCTTAAGGGGAATGGTTGGGTAGCTGTTAAAACACAGCATAACCTCTAATTTTTACTGTCATCCAACCACAAATGTAAATGGAGTCGCAGGGCACTCTGCAGAGTGATCCATAGTGGATCATGTTTTGAAGGTATTTGACAGGTGGTGAAGAAGAGTTATGTTGCCTCTTCACCACCTGTTTTAAATCCCTAAAAACCCATAACACTGCTGTAGCCATGTGCATTGCACACAGTGGTAGCGCAGCCCCATTCAGGTGAATGGGTTGAGTTAAGCAAGTGCAGTGCCGTGCACCACTAAAATGTTCGGGTTTGACTTGAAGAAAAGGTGGCAACCCTAGCTGCATGAGAGGCATTTTTATGTCCTCCCGAGTACCCCTACCCAACGAACCCCCCCAAAAAGATGTCGTGTCTGCAGCAAGCGCGGATATAGGCATGACACCCGCTATTATTGTCCCTCCTGTCCTGACAATCCTGGTCTTTGCATTGGTGAATGTTTTGAACGCTACCATGCACTAGTTGAGTATTAGCGTAGGGTACAGCATTCCACAGACTAGGCGCACTTTCACAGGGTCTCCCAAGATGCCATCACATTTTGAGAGACCCGAACCTGGAACCGGTTACAGTTAGAAAAGTTAGTTACAAAAAAAGTGTAAAAAAAAATATATATATATAAAATAAAAAAAAATAGTTGTCGTTTTATTGTTCTCTCTCTCTCTATTCTCTCTCTATTGTTCTGCTCTTTTTTTTACTGTATTCTATTCTGCAATGTTTTATTGTTATTGTTATTATGTTTTATCATGTTTGTTTTTCAGGTATGTAATTATTTATACTTTACTGTTTACTGTGCTTTATTGTTAACCATTGTTAACCATTTTTTTGTCTTCAGGTACGCCATGCACGACTTTGAGTGGTTATACCAGAATGATGCCTGCAGGTTTAGGTATCATCTTGGTATCATTCTTTTCAGCCAGCGGTCGGCTTTCATGTAAAAGCAATCCTAGCGGCTAATTAGCCTCTAGACTGCTTTTACAAGCCGTGGGAGGGAATGCCCCCCCCCCCACCGTCTTCCGTGTTTTTCTCTGGCTCTCCTGTCTCAACAGGGAACCTGAGAATGCAGCCGGTGATTCAGCCTGCTGACCATAGAGCTGATCAGAGACCAGAGTGGCGCCAAACATCTCTATGGCCTAAGAAACCGGAAGCTACGAGCATTTCATGGCTTAGATTTCGCCGGATGTAAATAGCGCCATTGGGAAATTGGGGAAGCATTTTATCACACCGATCTTGGTGTGGTCAGATGCTTTGAGGGCAGAGGAGAGATCTAGGGTCTAATAGACCCCAATTTTTTCAAAAAAGAGTACCTGTCACTACCTATTGCTATCATAGGGGATATTTACATTCCCCGAGATAACAATAAAAATGATTAAAAAAAAAAAAATATGAAAGGAACAGTTTAAAAGTAAGATTAAAAAAGCAAAAAAAAAATTAAGAAAAAAAAAAAAAAGCACCCCTGTCGCCCCCTGCTCTCGCGCTAAGGCGAACGCAAGCGGCGGTCTGTCGTCAAACGTAAACAGCAATTGCACCATGCATGTGAGGTATCACCGCGAAGGCCAGATCGAGTGCAGTAATTTTTCCAGTAGACCTCCTCTGTAAATCTAAAGTGGTAACCTGTAAAGGCTTTTAAAGGCTTTTAAACATGTATTTATTTTGTTGCCACTGCACGTTTGTGCGCAATTTTAAAGCATGTCATGTTTGGTATCCATGTACTCCGCCTAAGATCATCTTTTTTATTTCATCAAACATTTGGGCAATATAGTGTGTTTTAGTGCATTAAAATTTAAAAAAGTGTGTTTTTTCCCCAAAAAATGCGTTTGAAAAATCGCTGCGCAATTACTGTGTGAAAAAAAAAAATGAAACACCCACCATTTTAATCTGTAGGGCATTTGCTTTAAAAAAATATATAATGTTTGGGGGTTCAAAGTAATTTTTTTGCAAAAAAAAATAACTTTTTCATGTAAACAATAAGTGTCAGAAAGGGCTTTGTCTTCAAGTGGTTAGAAGAGTGGGTGATGTGTGACATAAGCTTCTAAATGTTGTGCATAAAATGCCAGGACAGTTCAAAACCCCCCTAAATGACCCCATTTTGGAAAGTAGACACCCCAAGCTATTTGCTGAGAGTCATGTCGAGTCCATGGAATATTTTATATTGCGACACAAGTTGCGGGAAAGAGACAAATTTTTTTTTTTTTTTTTTTTGCACAAAGTTGTCACTAAATGATATATTGCTCAAACATGCCATGGAAATATGTGAAATTACACCCCAAAATACATTCTGCTGCTTCTCCTGAGTACGGGGATACCACATGTGTGAGACTTTTTGGGAGCCTAGCCGCGTACGGGACCCCGAAAACCAAGCACCGCCTTCAGGCTTTCTAAGGGCGTGAATTTTTGATTTCACTCTTCACTGCCTATCACAGTTTCGGAGGCCATGGAATGCCCAGGTGGCACAAAACCCCCCCAAATGACCCCATTTTGGAAAGTAGACACCCCAAGCTATTTGCTGAGAGGTATAGTGAGTATTTTGCAGACCTCACTTTTTGTCACAAAGTTTTGAAAATTGAAAAAAGAAAAAAAAAAAATGTTTTTTCTTGTCTTTCTTCATTTTCAAAAACAAATGAGAGCTGCAAAATACTCACCATGCCTCTCAGCAAATAGCTTGGGGTGTCTACTTTCCAAAATGGGGTCATTTGGGGGGGGTTTGTGCCACCTGGGCATTCCATGGCCTCCGAACCTGTGATAGGCAGTAAAGAGTGAAATCAAAAATTTTCACCCTTAGAAATCCTGAAGGCAGTGATTGGTTTTCGGGGTCCCGTACGCGGCTAGGCTCCCAAAAAGTCCCACACATGTGGTATCCCCATACTCAGGAGAAGCAGATAAATGTATTTTGGGGTGCAATTCCACATATGCCCATGGCCTGTGTGAGCAATATATCATTTAGTGACAACTTTATGAAAAAAAAAAAAAAAAAAAAGTGTCACTTTCCCGCAACTTGTGTCAAAATATAAAATATTCCATGGACTCAATATGCCTCTCAGCAAATAGCTTGGGGTGTCTACTTTCCAAAATGGGGTCATTTTGGGGGGTTTTGTGCCACCTGGGCATTCCATGGCCTCCGAAACTGTGATAGGCAGAGAAGAGTGAAATCATAAATTTACACTCTTAGAAATCCTGAAGGCAGTGATTGGTTTTCGGGGCCCCGTACGCGGCTAGGCTCCCAAAAAGTCCCACACATGTGGTATCCCCGTACTCAGGAGAAGCAGCTGAATGTATTTTGGGGTGCAATTCCACATAGGCCCATGGCCTGTGTGAGCAATATATCATTTAGTGACAACTTTTTGTAAATATTTTTTTTTTTTTTTGTCATTTTTCAATCACTTGGGACAAAAAAAAAAAATATTCAATGGGTTCAACATGCCTCTCAGCAATTTCCTTGGGGTGTCTACTTTCCAAAATGGGGTCATTTGGGGGGGTTTTGTACTGCCCTGCCATTTTAGCACCTCAAGAAATGACATAGGCAGTCATAAACTAAAAGCTGTGTAAATTACAGAAAATGTACCCTAGTTTGTAGACGCTATAACTTTTGCGCAAACCAATAAATATACGCTTATTGACATTTTTTTTACCAAAGACATGTGGCCGAATACATTTTGGCCTAAATGTATGACTAAAATTTAGTTTATTGGATTTTTTTTATAACAAAAAGTAGAAAATATCATTTTTTTTCAAAATTTTCGGTCTTTTTCCGTTTATAGCGCAAAAAATAAAAACCGCAGAGGTGATCAAATACCATCAAAAGAAAGCTCTATTTGTGGGAAGAAAAGGACGCAAATTTCGTTTGGGTACAGCATTGCATGACCGCGCAATTAGCAGTTAAAGCGACGCAGTGCCAAATTGGAAAAAGACCTCTGGTCCTTAGGCAGCATAATGGTCCGGGGCTCAAGTGGTTAAAAACACTATATATGTATATACATATATATATATATATAAATATATATATATATATATACACAAATATATATATATATATATATATATATATATACACACACAAATATATATATATATATACAAATATATACACAAATATATATACAAATATATATATATATATATATATATATATATACACAAATATATATATATATATATATATATATATATATATATATATATATACACAAATAAATATATATATATATATATATATATATATATATATATATATATATATATATATATTTTTTTTTTTTTTAAATAAAATAATTACTAGAAAATACCAGTGTGCGCTTTTAAAAATGCCGGCGCTCCAAACCACGCTAATTTCAAACAAAGCTAAATTAATTTAAAAAAAAACAAACTTTAATTTAAATCCTAAAATTTACCTTTGCCTAGTTGGCAAAGCCATGTTTGCTCCAGACACTAAGTAAGGGAAAGTGAAAAAAATCAAAAAACACACAACTCAAAATTCTTTATAGATGTGTATTTATAAAAATTGTATAAAAAAAATGTACTTAAAGTAAAAAAAAACTCAACATTCAAAAATAAGTTCAAAACACTATACCTACAATTTGCTTAACATGGTTTTCGGCTTTTATTTCCAGCATGTAGCATTATATGGAAAAAAAAAATCTAGTTTTGAAAAAAAAAAACTTTTTGGTTTACTGCCAAATCTTGCCAAAAAGTGCCACCATCTACTATAAAAAAGCAAACAAATATTTTAATAAAATTAGTTTGAATTTTGCTTTACGAGTATTATCACATTCAATGATTTAAAATAAAAAGCACAAAAAATGACTACCTAAAAAAGCTCTGGTTTATGGACCAAATGTGGTTAAGCTATTAAAAAACCAAGACATAAAACATACATAAATTCACAATGAAGCTACAAATCTTCCCGTTTCTTGCTGGTGTTCTACAGAGACCCTTTGGAGTCTTCCTTAGGAGTTTCGACTGCTACAGTATCTGCTCTCTAGCATTTTATGGCAAGTGTGGAACTCCCAGAAAACAAATGTTCTGGGGTGGCCCACTGAGATAATTGTATGTAATGATATGTAGGAGACGGAGCTTTGGTTTCTGGCTTGTGCTCCTCAGTCTGGCTGGGATGAGTCATATGTCAACATCTGCTTGTAGGCTCTAGCGCAGCGTTCAACACATCTCAGCTTACTTAGTCACTGGTGGTCCGATGTGGTGCTCTGTCTGAGTGGGGAAAGAGATGACAAGAATGAGAAGCAGCTGAGTCGAGGCCGCAGCATCTGACTACTGCTCGGCGCTCCGAGAAATCTATTCCGAGCAAGTGGAAGGCCGGGGCCAGAAACTCCGTATGTACAGCATCTGCTGGCCTGATGTACAGGTTAGTTATCCATGCAGTGGTTTAAGGCAGATCCTTTGGCAGCTAGGGTCCACATAAACCGTTTTGAGGCCTAAAGTGAAACCCGACCCATAACTTGATAAAAAATAATGTTCTTTAGCAAGGAACATACATTCCACATTAATAATTATGCTACCAAAAATTAGTGTGTGCTGTAAATTGCCTCCAGCATTGCTCCTGTTTCTTCTTGCTGGAGGCTGCCATGTAGCTGAAGCCCCTGAGCAGAAGTAAATCATAAAGTGGAACTAAACCTATCGATTTAACAGTTTCAAAAAGTTACATTCCTGGAATCCCTGGATTGCGATCTGTCACATTTGCTTGTTTCCCTAACCAAACTGTCAAACCATCAAATGGCTGGTGTCATAACGGATCACATGTGCATCACCATGGCAGTTGCGGATCAAACAGAAGCAGTTTCCTTGGCTGTAAAAGATAGGAGGGTTTAATACCGCTTTAAAGTGAGACTTTACCCATAGCAAGCTAATAAAAAAAAAATGTTCTTTAGCAAGGAACATGCATTCCACTTTAATAATTATGTTGTCAAAATTAGCGTGTGCTGTAAATTGCCTTCAGCATTGCTCCTGTTTCTTCTTGCTGAAGACTGCGATTTTACTGAAGCCCAGAGCCCCTGAGCAGCAGTAAATCATAAAATAGAACCAAACCCATCCATTTAATGGTTTAAACAAGCAGTTATGCCGCGTACACACGGCTGGACTTCCCGACAGAAAAAGTCTGATGGGAGCTTTCGGTCGGACATTCCGACCGTGTGTATGCCCCATCGGACTTTTTCTGTCGGCATTTTCGACGGACTCAGATATAGAACATGTTCTAAATCTTTCCGTCGGAAATGCCGACGGAGTTTAGTCCGTTGGCAAGTCTGGCCGTGTGTACGCGGCATTACATTCCTGGAATGTTGGGATTGCTAACAGTCACATTAGCTTGTGTCCTCAACCAAACTGTCAAGCCATCAAATGGCTGGTGTCAAATGATCACATGTGCAGCACCATGCAGTTCAAACAGAAGCAGCTTCCTTGGCTGTAAAGGATAGGAGGGTTTAATTCCCCTTTAGGCTGTCAGCAGATCGGCCTCTACACTCGGCAGTGCCTAAAAATAGAGAGCAACTGAGCATGTGCAAAGCAAGGTGAGACAGTGTACTACTGGATAGTATAGACACTTATTTGTAATGTTTTACATAGCTATACCCGCACACATGCGGACCGTTCATTTAATCACTTCTGTCAGGTCTTTTCGGGTCGGTTCACACTAGGACGACTTGTCAGGCGACCTAGTCGCCTGACAAGTAGCGTCCCATTCTGTACAATGGAACCGTTCACAACCGACGCAAGTCGCTCCGACTTAGAAAAAGGTTCCTGTACTACTTTGGGGGCGACTTGAGGCGACTTGCATAGACTTCTATATAGAAGTCGTTTTGCAAGTCGCCGCCCCTGTCGTGTCCAGGTCCCATGAGGCAGACGCGCATCAAGTCGCACTGCCTCAGTGTGAACCGGGGCTAAAAAGAAACAAAACGGATTAAGTTTTCATCAGTTTTTCATAAGCTGCTCATCAGTTTTTTACATCCACTACCAATAAAAAACGGGTGGAAAACGGACCGTTAGTCAGTTTACAACCGTTTTTTCATCAGTTCCATTTTTTTAACAGAAGAAAAATAGAGCTTTGATCAATTTCAAAAAATGGATGTTGACGGATGCGGATGTAAACTGATTTCTGTTTTTCATTTGTCAACGGATGGATGAAAAACGGACAAACGGTCTGCATGTGTGAAAGGGGCCGTTGGTTGTCAGTGGATCAACCTCTGCAAATTTGTCAGTGCCTAAAAGTACTTAAAAATAGAGAGCAACTGAGCATGTGCAGAGTAGAGTGAGACAGTGGGGGTTATTTACTAAAGCTGGAGAGTGCAAAATGTGGTGCAACCCTACAAAGAAACCAATCAGCTTTTATTGCCAAAGCCTAATGCTGGCCATACACTATACGAAAAATCGGCCGAAAAATCGTTCGTATGGACACTTCGTTCGTTTTTCGGCAAGTTAGTGGGCACAAATCGATAATCTTTGTGACGTTTTTGTGGTAAAAAAACGAACGGGAAGTTTGGTAAATTTCTGCCGAACGTACGATAAATTGCAAGGTTAATGTGTTTCCCGTCCGAACTTTCTGCACTAGGTATATGTAAAAAAACGAACACAAAATTATTTATTCATGTCCACTGAACAGATTATCGGTCATTATATGATGGCACGATCGTTTGCGGTAACGGTCGAACGTTCGTTTTTCGAAAAGGGGTTCGGACGATTTTCTGTATAGTGTATGGCCAGCATTATTGAACAAGCTGAAATTAGAAGCTGATTGGCTGCCATGCACAGCTGCACCAGATTCTGAGTGCACCAGTTTTAGTAAATCTCCCCCAGTGTGTTACCCAATTTTAAACAATATAGGCACTTATTTTTAATGTTGCTATATCTGCAAAAGGGGCCAGCCTAGCAGGACTTCATTTTCTGACTAAAGTTCCACTTTAATAAGCCCATGAATAAGGTAAAAACGTCTGCGTGGCCAATCACTGCCAACTTCTACATCTAGCAGAAAAAAATGGTAGTGTCCACATCGATCGGTGCATGCAATTATTGTACGGCCACCTCTAACATCCTGTGGAGGTTACAAGCGGAATGCCTGAATGTGACAGAATTGGATACATTCATGTATGCCGGATGCCAAGGTCTTAAATGGCCAGATTTTACTCCAGCTAAAGCTTTTTTTTCCATTTTGGATATAGCAGGCAAGGGTTAGAGCATCTGTCAGTTTTTTATTTGCCATTTGTGTCTTCACTGGCGAGATTCACCTTAACTTCCTGTACTGACAAGAAGTGATGGGAAATCTCTACAACAGGGACATAGCCAAAACCAAAAACATGTTGAGTGAGGAAGGCTAATGCCGCGTACACACGACCGGTTTTGCCGTCGGAATGAACTCCGAATGTTTCTCAGACGGAATTCCATTCTAGCGGTCTTGCCTACACACGGTCAACCCAAAGTCCGACCGTCCAGAACGCGGTGACGTACAACACTTACAACGGGACTAGTAAAAGGAAGTTCAATAGCCAGTAGCCAATAGCTTCCGTCTCATACTTGCTTCAGAGCATGCGTCTTTTTTGGTCCGTCGGACCAGCATTCAGACGATCCGTTTTCCCGATAGGAATTGGGTCCGTCGCAAAGATTTAGAACATGTTCCATTTCTAGGTCCGTCAGATTTAAAAAAAAAAAAAAAAAAAGTCTGATGAGGCCTACACACGATCGGAATATACGATGAAAAGCTTCTGTCTGACTTTTTCTGTCGGACATTCCGCTCATCTGTACGCGGCATTAGAATTACTAACAATGTTTCTACTGCTACCTGTTCCTTTCTGTCTCAGTGATAACTGTCCATTTATTTTATGGGTATCACAAGGAAAGCATATGAGGGAAAGTTTCCCCAGTGGGTTCAGAGACAGGAATAAATAGAAGTCTCTTCTCGACTTTATCAAAAGCTAAAAATAAAAAAAATGTTGGCTAAAGTTAAAGTATAACTAAAAAATTGTTTTCGTTTTGGATAGGGGGGAGAAGGATTAGAACACCTGTCAGCTTTTATTGTTGTCGGTGTACCAGTTGAGGAGATTCACCCCTTCTGTTTGTCCTGTTTACTATGATCATGTGAAAGTAAAAGAAAATCTCAAATTTTGGATTGTCCCCAGAAAAGTAATATAGGAGAAATCTCTCAATGTGGACACCAGTTCTGGTGACCTGGGGGGGGGGGGGGGGGGGGGACAAGAGATTCCCTTAATTTATTATTATTATTATACAGGATTTATATAGCGCCAACAGTTTACGCAGCGCTTTACAACTTGAGGGTAGACAGTACAAATACAATACACTTTAATATAGTAAGAATCAGAGGGCCCTGCTTCTAGCTTACAATCTAATTTGCAGGGATTTCCTCACACTTCCTGTTTTGGCTACAGGAAATGATGGTAAATCTCCCCAATGGGACAAAAATGACAAAAATAAACCTTACAGGAGTTATAACCCTCCCGTACTCTATTCAAAATGAAAAAAAAAACAAAACTTTTGGCTATAGCCTATAGTTCTACTTTAAGCTTTAGGGCCATGTCAGCCAGCAATGCTCTTTCTTTCTCGCTAAGGAAATAATAGTTATTTTCTATAGTATCGCTAAATTGCTAGATTTACAAATTGTTTTTAATTCTTTTTTTCTTCTCTGGAGCTCCATGGTGCAGTGCTTGCGGAAACCCTGTGAACAAAAAAGTGCACCGTGAAATCATAGCACATGAAAAAAAGTGCCCAAGGGTACAGTATGGTCCAACTTTTGACGAGAAAGGATCTCAATCCCTGAGCCTCCCGGGACATTCTACTGTTGTGTCTTTGAGTTCTAACTACTGTATAATTTCTTGCTGGGGCATTACAATTTAAGATGGGTGTTTTGTTAATTGTGTTGGCTCTGGTGGGTTGGTGAGGCCTGCAAGGCAAGGGTAAACACTGCTGGACTTGTTTATACTGCGCTTTTCAGGGAACACTGCCCCCTCCTGGTCACATCATATAAATAAGAGGCTCCTTGAATCCCTGAGAGTTTCCTGGAGGTCAAGATGTAACCGTCACTCAGCGCCCCTTGCAGGAGGCCAGTCGGGTTATCCAGGATTTATATAGACTTATGCTATCAGATTATGAACTTTTGTGGATTACTTAAAAAAGTGTCTGATCCCCTGCACTACTAAGTGCAAAAAAACTAAATATATATACCTCAAAATAATAATGATAATATTGAAACATTGGGGTCTGCCACAGTGTACCTATACGCGTTCCCACATAAAACTAAAGAGTTTAAGTGAACCGTGAGCAGGGTCCATAGTATAAACAAACTCTTCTATGAATCCAGTGTTGCAATGCACAATCACCTCCAGGGCCCCTCCACCTTCAAAACTATGCGCTCACCTCTGACTTAGAGCTTCCACAGGTCACTACAAGCCTTCCCCTTTCAGGGGTGTATAAATCCAGGGGTAGGATGGATCTCAATCCAGGTCTGCTTGATCCAATATCTGATAGGTATAGATGAGTGCTCATAAAAAAATTTAAAAACTAACATAGTGTTGAACCACAATCTTTAATAAAAACTTCACAGTATAAACCAAAAGGTAAGAATCTTGAATAATTTGGGGTGTGTAAACCCTTTAGGAAACACAAGGATGTTGTAAAACTTGGATGTAGCTGTACACAACAAAGTCTTCCTGTACATGTGTAATTACGTCACTAGGCCCCGCACCTACATGTTTCGTCACTTGTTAAGTGAATTCAAGGAGGGTGGAGGTGCAGTGGAGTTGATTTGTGCATTGCAGCATTTGATGTTGACACTACTTAACGTAGTTTTTCACTTTTGTGTCTTTTGTGTTCATTTTTCACAATTTAATATAACTTGCACAATTTATTATTACCACCTTGTTAATAGTGTGTGTAACAAGACAGGACTTCCATCCAATATAAAAATTGCTCTGAGCTTGCCAGAAAGCCCGCCCAAGAAGCAATTTGTGGCTCGATACTCAGCCATTGAGTTTGTGCAGCGTTTCATGCCAGAAACAATCGCTCTGCATTCATCTCTGTGGGTTGGCTACAAAGTACTGAAAGAGAGTGATTAGTAGAAGAGCACACCAACCTAAGGCTGTAGTACTAGTTTAACTTGTAGCAGTGCCAAATCACTTCTTAGCGACAAAATCGTCAGTGGCTGTAATAAATAAATCGCTAGTTACAAGTTGATGTTAATTGCGGGCATTAGCAATCTGTAGCAGCGAGTAATCGCTGCTACAAAATTGCCCATCACACATGGTCCTTTGTCTCTAGGGGCAGAATCGTCCATTTGACCTCAGCCTAATCGCCAGTGGCAGAATTGCTAAGGAGGCCTGTTTGCCCCTTTGGAAACGCTTCTCTCTGCTCTCTGTAGCCCGATGCATTGAGATGTTGCACTGTTGTGGAGATTATATTTATATATATATATATATATATATATATATATTTTTTTTTTTTTTTTGATATCTTATTGATATAGATATTCCTTTGTTGTCCTCTTAGCCCTGATGAAGGGGGAGTCTTTGGATCCCTGAAATGTGTTGGCATCCTATTTTTATTTACTCTCTGACCCTGTATTGTAATACAATAAAACTGAATCTGGATACTTGCATTTTTTTTTTACAGCCACCCAAAGGGTATGTGAGCACCACTACCATTATTTGGTTCGGAGGGGGGTTGGGTTGTTGATCTGGAACTATAACAGTAATGTAGGAAATATGTGCAGCTAATGGTGACCATACAATTCAAGCTGTCAGGCCAGAAAGTTACGTTCATTATGCACCAGTGAGCAGCACTGAGATGTCTTGGTCATGATTCTCATCGAATTTTGATCAGATTATAAAACTGCATGGGAGAAACAGAAATACAATAGATAACTTATATTTGTATCTTCCAATTATTGATCAAACTCCACGTTCCCATGTGTGGTATATCGTTTGATTGGGTTGTTGACTAAAGATTGAATATTCCTAATGGGAGAGATCAACCAGAAAAAGAATCCGTTATTTATCAAAGTGCATATGGCCACCATTAAACATTAGACCCCAAGATTACAATTGTACCTGGTAGTTCCATTACAACACACATGAGCACCTTCAAAATGTGTTCAGTGAATTCAGCAAGGTACTTGGAACCCAACTTTTTAAAAAAATTTGACTTGACAGTGAAATCAGGAGCTCTAGACTGGTTATTATCTCAGCTTCCTTTCATCAAGAAGGACAACTGCAAGGCTGGACGTACAATACAACTGTGACATTACAGCAAACAACTGTGAAACGTCAAATGTGAAAGTGACAAAAATGCCTTGCGGGTAAACTTTACTGTAGTAGCTCAAAACAGGAACTCCCTTAAAGTGGTTTTAAAGGCTTAGGGGGATTATAGGAAATCGATATTATGCCATATTAAAGTACTTTTAACAGCCCTATTTAAAAATGCATTGATAGCAAAAATAAAAATGTGTAGCCCAGTTTTTTTATAAGTGATCACATTCCCTCTGTTCCCTGTGTTCTCAGCTGCATAAGAGCTGGGGGGTTGGGGGGCAGCAGCAGCAGCACACTGAATTTTCCAGTGAAAGGCTGTGCAGGGGAGACATGTCAAGACAAATCTGATCATTGGATGAGAGCAGGCTGAGTTCCCAGCACAGCTAGAAAACTGAACACGCTGTTTTCTCCTGCTTAGTGTGGTCAGTTTGCAATGGTAAAGCAGAAGGACTGTCAAGAACACCAGGGATTTCACAAAAAGGAAGTAATAAAAGAGAACAAGATACTTTTTCATATAAGTACATGGTACAGCAGGCACATATCAGGAATATGAAATGTTGGGGTAAAAAACTGTTTAATTCAATGTAAGAGTAAAGACTGCCTACTGTGGAGAAGGAATGGAGAAGTTGAAGGACCCATGACGTCACTGGACCAGACAGAAGACCCTTGGGCTGATGTGAGTTGGGCGATTCTGCCGCTAGAGACAAATGTCCTTATGGAGGTCACGTACAGCAAGAAGCCATTCTGTTGCTGGCTTCACTGCTGCTGAACCTCAATTGCTGGCAACAGGAGACATCTTGCTGCCTTAGCTACAGAGGGAGTGATTCCATAGGGGCAAACAGACAACCTCTTAGAGATCCTGCTGCTGGCAATTTCTAATAATCACCAGTGGCAACATCAATAATCGGCAAAGTCACCTGTCTGGCATCAGTGAATTAGAAAAAGAATAAAAAAAAGTTCAGCAGGGGCCTCAGGTAAGGGCAGGGATGGGGCTAGCTGTTTACCCATCATTCTTTTTTTTAGGATTTTTTTTTTTTATTGAATCCATAATTGAAATGAATACTTTTATTATCTACAGTTAAGCCTTAAAGCAGAATTACCGTATATACTCGAGTATAAGTCGTTCCGAGTATAAGTCGAGGCCCTAATTTACCACAAAAAAATGGGAAAAACTTATTGACCCGAGTATAAGACGAGGGTGAGAAATGCACAGCTACTGTAAGTGGAACAGAGGGTCAATAATGCCCATTTGCAGCCTCACTGTGCCCATTTGCATGCCTCACTGTGCCCATTTGCAGCCATAGGTCCCCCGAACTTCAAACTCGGTAGTTAAGTGTTCCTAGATGCCCCCTAGCTGCAGCCAAAATTTGGGGTCTCTGAACCCAGTGTCCCGAAATGACATTGCTACAGATAGACACAGTTGACCGAATTTGGGGCCCCGTATCTCGGGGCACCTTAGTGCTAGGAACCCCAAATTTGGTGTGCAAACCCAGTGGAACTAGCACCATAAAATATCCAAAGCTGGGATTTCTAGAACCAAGTGGCCCCGAGATACAGGACCCCAAAAATTGGTTCAGAAAATGTCAAGCACTTTTCTGCAGCAGAGAATGACATTTTCCGCACCTATTTTGGGGCCCCATATCTCGGGGTCACTTGGTGCTAGGAACCCCAGCTTTGGATATGTTATGGTACCAAGTCCACTGGGTTGGCACACCAAATTTGGGGTTCCTGGCCCTAAGTGACCCTGAGATACAGGGATCTAAAGTCGGTTCAGAAAATGTCAAGCACTTTTCTGCAGCAGAGAATGACATTTTCCGAACCGATTTTGGGGCCCCGTATCTCAGGGCCACTTAGTGCTAGGAACTTCAGCTTTGGATATGTTGTAGTACCAGGTCCATTGGGTTTGCACACCAAATTTGGGGTTTCTAGCCCTAAGTGGCCCTGAGATACGGGGCCCCAAAATCGGTTCGGAAAATGAATTTTTTTGCTGCAGAAAAGTGCTTGACTCAAGTATAAGTCGAGGGGGGCACTTTCAGCACAAAAAAAGGTGCTGAAAAATTCGACTTATACTCGAGTATATACGGTAAACTCTCAATTTTGAAAACCACCAACATGCTTTTTTTTTTATAACAGAAGAGACCCTAGTCTGTCAAAAAGCTTCTCCCTTGTTTTGGAGGCGGCGCTTCTGGGCTCCTATAAAAGTTCACGTTTAGCTTTGTTCAGAGGTCCCAGATCCACCCTCCCTCTTACTACAACCATGAAGGCCACCATTAAGGCTTTGGAAGTTGCGGTAAGACTTTAAAGTCCTAGTTCCGGACCCTCTTCTCCTTTATGGATGAACCCGCGGCTCCCACACGTTTATGGTTTGCCCGACCCCATGGTATGGAGGTCCAAAGGTATTACAAGAGTTGGGGACATCACTAGAGAGGGGGATTTTCTCACCTTCGACCAATTGAAAGCAAGACATGAGCTTCCAAATTCCTATTTTCATGATCTTCAATTACGCCATGCATTTCAGGTACAATTTTGTGACAGTGGGGTTGAGACTTAACTCTATTATCAGAGGAGGATTGATCTAAGATTGTATCTTACAAAGAACTGTTTAAACAAGCACCCCCTGCGGTGACAAAATGTAGGGAGTGTTGGATTTCAGAAGTGGCTACAGTTCAAGGGGAGGATATGTGGGAACAGCCTTTCAAGCATCTAGTGTTGGCAAGGGACAGATTGATCCAATTTACGTTCCTTCATAGGAGCTATTACACACTGGCTAGAATAGCAGATATATATACCAGTGTTTCTCAACTCCAGTCCTCAAGGCGCCCCAACAGGTCATGTTTTCAGGATTTCCCTCAGATGAAACAGCTGTGGTAATTACTAAGGCAGTGAAACTGATCAAATCACCTGTACAAATTAATGGATAGCCTGAAAACATGACCTGTTGGGGCGCCTTGAGGACTGGAGTTGAGAAACACTGATATATCCCACCTCATCTGCCGAGTGCTGGTGTTGAATATATTCCCCTGCAAATTTTGAACCCATTTTTTGGAAATGTCAGCTAATTCATGATTTCTGGTCAGAAGTTACTTCTTGCATTGCTGAAGTACTAGTTGCTCCTGTCCCTATGTCAGTCCAGGTCTGTCTCCTCGGTCTAGTGGAGAATGTGGTGTCCTCTAAAGCACAAAGAACTCAATATTCTATTATTCTATGCCCGCAAAGCTATTTTTCTAAAGTGGAAAAAGCCAGGTACTCCCACCACGTCCTTTAGGAAGGGCCTGGTGAATATCATGGTTCCTTTCTACAGGGCCACCTACATTTCTTGGGTTGCGGGAAAATTTTTTATAAAGTGTGGCAGGCCTGGTTAGATACATCCTCCACCATCGGATGAGGGTAAAGGGTATACTCAGAACAAATTAATTTTGACAGCACCAGACACCTTTGATAATTTGAGAGCTTTGGTAGAGTGATCGAATTTCAGAATGGTCGAACCTCTTGCCGCATGTGAAATTGCCTTAGGCTGCTCGCATCTATGATGGTATAAACCTTGTCTCTCTTCCAGTTTTACAAAATGCTTGTAATTATCTCGTTATAGATGATTGACAGATTGTCAGGGTCAAGCTGGTGGTTGGGGGGGGGGGGGGGTAGTGGTAGGGTAATTGGGCTTTAGATTGGGAAGTTGGTCTTTGTTATTTAGCCAGAAAGTAGTTTTGCTTTCTGTACCTGTTGCTTTGGCCCTGTGAGGCCTGTTGTGGTGTGGACCTTGTGGCAGCCACTACTAAGGTATGTTCTTGCACTTTATAAAATTAAAAAAAAAAAAAAATGCTTCTCCCTAATTGTCAGTGGTAATGTACACCGAGTCAGGTATGTGCAGCTTAAAAGTACATTTACAGCACCGCTCCATGCCATGATGAAATGACTCCCTTGCGCATGCCTGAAAGTGTCATTATTGTGGGCCAGCCATTCAAGGACCAAACAGAGCAAACCCAGAAGAAGGCCAGGCAAACTTGGAAGTAGCCGGGACTAGCTGGTGCACTGACTCCGCAGCAATGGAGGGCTCGTTTGACAGGCAAATCTGCTATAATGTGCGAATATGCGGTTCTTATTAGCACATTAAGGAATAAACCTCCTGGGGCCCATTAAAAAACAAAAAAGAAATGGAAGAGTTTAATACCGCTTTAACCTCTGCTGTTGAACTGAATCATACGTTTTCAACATGCAGTAAAATAACCTAAACTTGGTACATGTTGTAAGTGTTTTTATGCCACCTGCTCTCAGCCTGCTGTCCGATATTTGCCTATAAATGTCCACTGCTAGAGAAATCCCTATGCGGGAGGAGTTCTCATCTCCCCCACCAATAAGAAATCTACACAAATTTACTGCCAACTCTATAGGCTGGTGCACAGTTTTCCACAATTTAAAAAAAATAAATGCAAACGCTGCAGGAAGTTCCAGGAAAGCACAGGGCTATATAAACGTTTATTGAATTATAGGATATCGGCGCAACAAGAGGCCAAACCGAGAGAGAGAGAGAGAGAGAGAGGGATGGGAGGAAGTTTATTTGTCAATTTCATGGAAAGACTGAAAGGCGGAATGCGTTTTCAATTCCCACTGATACTAATTCTCCTTCTGCTGGCACATAAAACTCGGGACGCCTCGAGCTAAAATTTGTCTGGAAAAAAAATTGCAGGAAAGGGTGTGCACTTGGGCGATCTTCCAGCACACTTATACAAGCCTTACAAGTGCGCGAGCTGGCAGACGAAATGTGCAGGACAGAAAATATTAAGATGAGAAAAAGAAAAAAAAAACAAAAAAAACAGACGAAAAGAAAATAAAACAAAGGGAGTTGCCCTTTTTGCTTTCAGCAATGTTTTCTATCTACGTGAGGAAAAAAAAAAAAAAAAAAGGAGGTGTGACTGTAAAAGGCGATCGCATTGTTCTGGTAGAGAAAGAAAAACAAAGTAATCTGTTATTTCTACCTTCAGTGATTATAGGGGGGAAAAAAATTGTACAATAAGCCAGACAAACGTCGCGCCAGCCAAAAGCACCAGAGGCAAGAAATAGTCTTTGCCCTTAGCAACCAGGACCTCCTGTTCATTTCCCTGTACTGTACAACTGGGAAGACCAACTGGTCAACATAGTCATGAAAGGGAAACCAACTGAGCAACATCCAACTCCCCAGGACTGATGCTACTGTAAAGGCCAAATGTCCATTGCAACCAGGTTCCTGAACTCACTTGAAAGATCTGATTGATGCAATTGCCTCTCCATTTTATGGTGAAGTTTGACTGCCTGCGCCATAGCAATAATTCTGTTTAGTCCAGCAGCCTGCATCCTAGCAACCAACAATGCTGTACGGTCCCGCTGTCTGCACCCTAAACCCAACTACGGGCATGAAAGGAAGATCAACTGGTTAACATGGCAAACAGTCAGTTCACAAGGGCTGATGCTAAGGACTAGAGAAATTCATAAGGACTGATGCCAAAGAATAGCCACCGACAGAAACAAGATTTCTGGTTTCAGTTGAAAAGTAGATCCGAATGTTTGGAACGATCCTATTCCCTTACCCTAAACTGAACTATAAGCATGAAGAAAAGATTAATTGGTCAAACTGTGCAACAGCCAATTCACAAGGACTGATGCAAGGGACTAGCTACCCATGACAAGAAGAACCCTGGCTTCAGTTGAAAAACAGATCTGATTCTTTGGCACAATCTCTTTTCATTTGCCTTAACTGCACTACAGCATGAAAGGGCAACCAACTGGGCAACATCCAGTTCCCCAGGACTGATGCTAAAGGCCAATTGTTCATAGCAACCAGGTTCCTGAACTCACTTAAAAGATCTGATTGTTTGACGTGATTACCTCTCCATTCTATAGTGAGGTGCAACTGCCTGCACCATGACAACCAATGATGATGTTTAGTACGATGGCCTGCATCCTAGCAACCAACAATGCTGTGCGGTCCAGCTACCTGCATCCTAGCAACCAATGATGCGCAGCCACACAGCATCAATGGTTGCTAGGACACTGGTGTTTGGGTCACAGCATAACTAGCTGCCATGCCAACATCCTAGCAACCAGAGATTGTGGGCAGTGGGGGTGTCAAAAATGGGGTAGCACTGATGCATCAGATGGCAAACCTGCATTTTCCCATACTGCATTACAGGCATGAATGGAGGACAGGCTGGTCGAGCAAACAGCTTACTCACAAGGACTTAAAGCGGTTGTATACCTTTTTTTTTTACTTTTACCTACAGGTAAGCCTATAATAGGGCTTACCTGTAGGTAAAAAAATGATCTCCTAAACCTGTAAGGTTTAGGAGACATTCCCCTCGCAATGAGCCGCTGACTGCAGCGGTGCATGCGCACAGGGGATTCTCGGCTGACAGCCCGGCAAACTCCAGAGCTTGCCGGGCAGAAGTCTCCCACGCGCATGCGCGGGAGTGACGACATCGCGGCTCCGGCTACTCACAGTGCTGGAGCCGCGATACCCGGAAGACACGCCGAGGGGAAAATGTCAACTCCCTTGGCGTGGACAGCGTGAGATGCCGGCACCTTGTTCTAAGGGAAGTATCTCATAATGAGCTAGTATGCGGTGCATACTAGCTCATTATGCCTTTTCCCTTGCAGGTGTAGAAAAAAAAAAACAGCGGGTATACAACCGCTTTAAGGATGCAGATCACCCTACTAAGTGTATGCGTATTAAGTATTAGGGCCAGTTCATACCAGACGCAGTTCCGTTCAGTTCCGTGTGCTTTTTTTCTGCACTTATGCATGCACAGTGCTTTCCATGTATTTCAATGGCTCTAGTTGACCGGAAACTGACTGCATGGTGTGAACTAGAGCCATTGGAATACATTGAAAACACTGTGCATGCATTTTGTGCAGAAAAAAAGCGCACGGAACTGAATGCAACTGCGTTTGGTGTGAACTGGCACTTAAAGCCAGAGAATCAGTGTGAAAGCTAGGCAGCTAGCATTTTCAGAACAAGAGGTCTGACAGGTTTCCTTCAAAAACAAAAATCTACCCTTAAAAAATAAAACAATTTTGGCAGTAACATTACAACAAAAATAACAAGCATATAACATATTGTCCTTAATTGCCTGCGTTCATAAAACTTTATAAAAAAACGTTATTTGGAACTTTTCCAGTTTGTGATCAGTCAGCACTGGAACTGATCCTAAAGTAGCTTCAGCAACTAATGCAGATATCTGGGTGACATACACAGGGTACACACAGCACAAAGTAAAAAGTACTAAAAGGTTTTTTTAAAACTCTATTTGACTTTATGGTGTTCTTTAACAGGATTACTACTTATGACAAAAAACCAGCAGAGTAACACCATGCTATGTCATATTTGAAATATGGTCCCTGGGGACCACCTACCTGCTAACAGTGACACCTGGAGGCTAAAAGTGTATACTACACTAAATATAATTGTTTAACGAATTGTGCATAACATGTTGCTTTTTCCCAAATTCAAGATAAGGAAAATGTAAATGGATGTATAAAAGGCTGTCTAGGCCTAGCCTGAATTGGGCTTTCTTTCTTTTATTTTGACTTGGTGATCGTGTCAGTAAGTCTGTTGTTTTTCAACAGAACAAGCTGCCCTGCAGATGTAGCCATTACAGGGTTGAGACAAACCATTTAAAACAGACATGTGGTGCTTACAATAATCAGCTTTTATTTATGTAAAACATTTAGGCTCGGTTCATATATATGCGGTGCAGCCTGTGCGTTTCCCGCAACGCATTGAAATCGACACCCCAAGACGGTTTGCAAAAAGCAGTGTGATTGACAGAACTGGATTGCATAGGTGTGAACACCCATTCAATCTGATTCTAGTGCGGGGAAAAAAAGGGTCTTGCACCTTTTTTGTTCGGATTTGGTGCGATTTGAGCCATACCAATTAATAAGCTGTAATATATTACATATTTGATTATGGGTTTAATACTGCTTGAACTGTAAAAAATATTCCTTATATAGACATCCAAAAGCTCCAAAATTGCTGCAGAGTGCTGCCATCTCATGGTGTATGGTTTGCTAAGGCCCCATGTAAACAGCTGGATAAAGATCAGTATGTGCTCAGTGTTGGGTGTCCTATCCCCCCCCCCCCCCCAGTGTACATCCTATTGCACTTTGAATAGGCTAGGATCGAAATGATAACACAACTGCAAACTGGTTACAGCGTTCTTTGCAATGTTACCCCAAAGGCTGTACAGGGAAATCTGGATGGGATGGCACTGTTGTCATTCAGAGTCAAGGCTTGTCTCTCATATTCTGCTTCCACTGCAATAAACTCACCATATAATTTGCCCATGTCGGGCAACCACCAACCTTAGCGATGTGGGTGCGGTGTGCCAAGTAATTATGGGATGAAGAAGCAATTACAGAAAACACGCAATCTGTGGTCATCACCAAAGCTAAATGGCATGAGTGACACTGACAGGGAAACTACAGCATGTTAGTCAGTACTCATTTTCAGTTGTTACTGCAATATCTACCCGCAAGAAATGATTTATCTCTTTTACATTTTTACATGCTTGATGTGCCCTACTTTGATCACTTAAAAAAATAAACAGTAAATGCTCCCTCTAGTGGTCATTTGTATAATGCTGCGTACACACGAGCGGGCTTTTTGACCGGACTGGTCCGCCGGACAATTCGACCGTGTGTGGGCTTCATCGGACCTGCAATTTGATGGACTTTAGATTTGGAACAGGTTTCAAATCTTTACGTCGGAACTCTGCCGGACACAGTTCCTATCGAAAAATGTCCACTTGTCTGTATGCTAGTCCGACGGACGAAAACCGACGCTAGTCCGGTCATACGTCATCACACGCGAATCCGTCGGACTTTGGTGTGATCGTGTGTAGGCAAGTCCGTTTGTTGGGAAAGTCCGTTGGAAGTCCGCCGAAAGTCCGTCGGATAGTCCGTTGGACCAGTCCGGTCGAAAAGTCCGCTCGTGTGTACGCGTCATAAGACACCACTGGGACAGGACGGGAACAGGTTAATGCAGGCCTCCATAGGAACCTATAGTTACTAAAATCCCTTTGTATGCAAAGTTATAGCTTACAACAGGGCAACGGACTCCCCATGCAAGGCAGAAGAAGCAGCCAACTTTGGCACTCCAGAAAGAAGAGGGTGCAAAAAGTTCAGGACTTGCAACCTCTCATTCAGATGTAGTCCACAGCTCATGGGGGGGGGGGGGGGGTGCATTTTGGCCTTGGTTGCTAAAGGACCTTGTACCTGCATGGTCTCCATGACATGGTGCTGACTGATCCAGCACTGTCGCTCAGCAGAGTCACATGTTCTGCCGTACCTGGAAGTACCGGGTGTTCCCTTCAACTGGGGGCATATAAGTGATTATAGCAAACCTGTTGCTTTGCCCTAGATGGGTGCAGGGTTGCTTTAATGTATTTCTGCCACACAAAAAAAAAAAAAAGTGCTAAAAGGTGTAAAATACAAAATCACCACATGAGGGAGCATTTACATTTACACTAATGCAAATATGGAACAGCAAGTCCAAACCTGACTTTTTACAAATGGTACAATAATAGTTCAAAATAGTTTCCCCTCAATAATTTTTACTTTGGTATCCCTGCCTTGTAAATGTATAATCCACCCTTTTTTTTGTTTTTACGAAATGATTCTGTGGTTGTAGCGCTGCCAATTCCTCACTAATAAAGGTCAAAGGGTATTTCTGTCAATCACGCTGACAACACCTCGCCTGTTGTGGTGGAGATGGACTCGGATGCAGCACAATACAAAAACAAAATATGAATCCATCTCTGTCCTAGAACACTGATAAAGATCGGGGGTCTGCGCAGGTTCCAGTTTTAGCCTCTATGGAAAAAAGAAGTATGAAAACCAAACGCCAGCAAAACGTCATGACGCAAATTGCTATCAAGCTCATCTCTTCATTTTGGTCACTGGACATACTAAGATAACATTATTGCTTTTTTATTGTCAACTTATCTGCCGTGGGTCAGGTTGACCTAAGGTCTCCAGACAAAGCTGAAGGTTGGTGGGACAATAGCATTACTGTATAATTCTCTGGAGTAACGCATCCAGAATGGCTTTCAGATGAGTAATGGTGGAGGCAGCACCTCATTGTCAGAAACAAATTGGCCAGTTTTTGATAGCGCTGCTGAAGTACGGAATCATTTTATCAGCTTAAAGAGACCCTGTCACCAACCTAAAAAACTGCAGACAAAAGGATAGAGGAATCAAGTATTTTAAATGCTGGCTTTCACTGTTCTTTCTTTCAAGAAATTATTTTGAACTCACTTGTAGTGTGCCTTTGAACATGCTAGAAAATTTGAGGAAGAGTCAATTCCTTTGCACAACACTTATTCCCTCCTTGCACATCATAGCCTTCTTCTCCTCTGGGAGTGTCTAACTATTCTCTGTGCTGGCCCAGCTACTCAGTCCCTCCCTATATAGCCTTTTATGTAGTTCCTAGGGGAGGAGCGAACGGGAATGCTATATAGCAGCAATTCTTAAACAGGGTTTCGTGGCACCCTGGGGTTCCTCCAGAGATGGTGAGGGGTTCCTTGAGCAGTCAACAGAAGTGAATAATTTCCAGTGAGTCCAGCATCACTCAGCAGGAAGAACTACATTGCTCATCAGTCTAGCAAGGCATTCCTTCAATTCTTTTACTGACCACCAATGTAAGGTGGAGCCTCTCCCACTAACCACCAAAGTAAGGTAGAGCCTCTTCTACTGCCAAACATTGTAGGCTGGAGCCTTACTTCCTGACCACCAATGTAAGGTGGAGCCTCTCCCACTAACCACCAAAGTAAGGTAGAGCCTCTTCTACTGCCAAACATTGTAGGCTGGAGCCTTACTTCCTGACCACCAATGTAAGGTGGAGCCTCTCCCACTAACCACCAAAGTAAGGTAGAGCCTCTTCTACTGCCAAACATTGTAGGCTGGAGCCTTACTTACTGACCACCAATGTAAGGTGGAGCCTCTCCCACTAACCACCAAAGTAAGGTAGAGCCTCTTCTACTGCCAAACATTGTAGGCTGGAGCCTTACTTACTGACCACCAATGTAAGGTGGAGCATTTTTTAACTGACCACCAATGTAAGGTAGAGCACTTGTTACTGACCACTAATGTAAGGTGGAGCCTTTCTTACTGACCACTAATGTAAAGCTAAAACACATCAGTCAAGTAAGACACTGTTGCTTCCAGTGTCACCTTGCGGAAGGGACCCCATATGGCCCTAACGCTAGGTTCACACCTATGCGTTTTTGCAGGCCACATTTGTGCGGGCATGGCAGCCCATTCAAATTACTGCATTTCCACAAAAAAAGGTCAATGCACCTTTTCAAAAACGCAGCCACAGGGAAATCGGATGGTCTTTTTTGACCCTGGTCTATATTTCTCTGCGGTTCCCGCACTCGCGCTGCGATTTTACATGCATGGGGGTGTCATTCAGAATGAATGGCAGCCCACGCGTTTTCACAGAGCAGTGTATTTTTACTGTAGGTGGTCTGCGAGTGTGGGAATTGTTGCTATTCTAGTACCTGCAGCCACACGCAGAAGTGTGAACCAAGCCATAAACATTGCCTTATTTGGCGGATTTTTTTTTTTTTTTTAAAACCTGCGGTGGTGTGCAAAAGCTAAAGCTCTTAAGTGTATAAAAAAGTGCATGTGAAAAAACACACAAAAAAAGTGCACTTAGGGGTGTTTCCCCACCTCCTGAAGTAGTAGGGCTCTATCCTGACCTTTGAGATGCAAGGCTCCTGACAGGGGCAAGGCTCAACATAGTCCACCTAGCCAAAAAAAACCCTCTCCCCATGGTCAGCCAAAGCAGACCACCTAGTATTTGGTGAGAGGCTCTCCCAAAGAGAGACTTCCCGGTTCGGGAAAGGAAGAAACTTGATGGCCACACATCTTCCCCCTAGGTTCACATCTTCCCCCTAGGTTCATGGTAGGCCTGAGGATGGACCCACACCCTCCATCCTAGTGAAAAAAAAGAATCACAGACAAAAGTGCAGTGACAAAACGTGAAGAAAAAATAAATTGGCCATGCTAGTGCATAGGCTAGGCCCTGCAGCCTGATAAAAGTTTACCCCGACTTAGCCAAAAGGCCTAGCCCAAAGAGGTGCAGTGCAGAAAAAGCTTTAGTGCCGTGGCCTTGTGCTCAATCTCACTGTGGGGTACCCACACCCGAAGAACACCCACGGGGCGACCAACTCTCAAGGAGCACTCACGGGCTCTCTGCTGTCCCAGCCCATGACCGGACTAGGTAGACACATTCAAATCAGGAGGCACTGGGCACCTTCAGTCTTCCTCTCTTACTTGACTGATGTGATACTGCACTAACAAAGAAGTGTATATTTTTCCCAGTGACGTCCCAACGTTTCATTGTGGTTTGCCCATCCCCATCTGATACAGTCACTGCGGGCACTGGAAGGAGTGCAGTGCTCATGCTCTGATATACAACTTCTTTACTAATGTTATCAGGGGCCGCCTGTCTCTTACGGGTTCTTGCAGGATCAGGGAGCCAGCTGGAAGATCCAGGATGAGACAGACAGCCCCCTAATTACCTACAGCAGCATATTCGCTGGGGATGCATGACGTATGTATCCCATAAGGCTGCATAACTGGAAATACCTTCTCACCTAGGCGAGAATCCCAGAAGTTCTGGAGGGGGCTAAAAAAAAAAAAATTGTATTTGGGGAAAAAAAAAAATTAATAAAAAAGTCCAATTGTGACAGAGGAGGGGAGCACTTTAAGGATAATTGAGGAAAGTGAAAATATAGTGCTGGACCCGTAAGGTTATGTTGTTAGTATTGCTATCTTGAAGTATTGATGTAGATGTAAATAATCTGGTTCCCAGGCAGGCGGCTTCTACACCCCAGATGATCTCCACGGTCTCTTTGGCTTGTAGTGTAATGTAACAAAAATGGAAATTGGAAGCGCCACACCACTGCTAAGAGGTCCAGATACAAATGTATTCTAATCCCCTGACTTTTGTAGGAATAAAGTTGTATCTGGACCTCTTAGCAGTGGTGTGGCGCTTCCAATTTCCATTTTTGTTGCAATATACTTTAAGGATAAAGCTGGCCATTTGTACACAAAAGAGGCCACTGGACCAGCTTCAAGGGCAATGACTCAGGAGTTCAGCCTGCCGGGGTCTCCACCCATTATAAAAACATCAAGGCTGGGTGGACCGACACTTTAAAGAACGAAAAATGGATTATCCAGGTTACATCAATACATTTAGAAAACAATATTATGAGCACCAGGGAAGGTGGGGGGGTGAGGGGGGGTTTACACAAACAATAGCAATCCTTTTCAGCGATATAGGACATATCTCAGTTTATAAAACAGATTGTCAATTACAAGTGAATGTTCATCCATCCCATGGGGAGGCAAGGAGGGGGGTACCATGCATGCATGCCAAGCCTAATTGTTTACACTCACAACAAACTTTGGAGGTTGCTAGGCGACAGCGAGAAATAGGATTACAGAATTAAAAATACAAGAATCAAGAAATAAACACCAGCCTAATGAATATAGATTTAAAAAAAAATTTACACAATAAACAAAAATATAATAATCCGGATATATTCTACCGAATGTTTAAAACGCCTCCAAGCAAGTCTATAAAATCACCCCTTAAGTCCACCTACGTCTTCTTTAAAAAGTCATTAAATGGTTTTCAGTGTTTCTATTTTCCTACCATCATTAACTGAAATCTGTATACCATGTTCGGCTTGCAGTAGGCATTCCTGCTCTATGGGCTCATGGGCAGCAAAGTGATTAGGTGGGGGGTTTTGTGAAAGAGAAACTTGGGTCAAGTGTCACCAGATGTAGTGCTAGAGAATACCGGACAACAGTCTGTAAAACTGCAAGCAATAAGAAGCGTTGTCACCCTTCTTTAAACCTTTGCTCCCGTTTCACCCTCGTTCTTCTGTTTTTTAAACATTCAGGTGAATGTAGAACATCTGTATTATAGCCACTGGCAGTGATTGAACTTTAAAAAAACAGACAAGCTGGTTGTACCGTAGTCAATTGATAGATTGACTTCAATACAACCAGCCTGCCCATAAATCGATCAAAATTCATCTGGTTCCTGCTTGACCAGACAAATTTCACTCCGTTTATGGACTTCTTTAGTCAAACAGGTTGCATGCAGCACACCTATAAAAAAGGTAGGAGTAAGGGAACTAGTAACTTAATAAAAACTTGAATTTTCACCTAGGCCTGCAGCAAACTCACTGCAGTCTGTCCCATGTGTTCCTGCTCCCAAGCACCTGTAATCCTCCATTGCTAAGTGAGGGTATTATCCTGTGGGGTACTCATGGAATGGAGGTAGATTAAGGGGGTTCAGAGCATCCAGTTCTCTTTTGAAGTTGGGCAACAGTTGGTGTGGCAAACGATTGTTTGCAGAAAATGAGAGCCAGAAGCACACAGCTAATGCCGCGTACACACGAGCGGACTTTACGGCGGACTTTGCCCGGCGGACTTTTCGACGTACTTTCCGACGGACTTTCTGAATGAACGGACTTGCCTACACACAATCCACCAAAGTCCGTCGAATTCGTACGTGATGACGTACGACCGGACTAAAACAAGGAAGTTCATAGCCAGTAGCCAATAGCTGCCCTAGCGTGGCTTTTTGTCCGTCGAACTAGCATACAGACGGCGGACTTTTCGACCGGACTCGATTTCAACGGATAAATTTTAAACAAGTTTCAAATCTAAGTCCGTCCAACTTTTGAGAAAACAAAGTCCGCTGGAGCCCACACACATCGAATTGTCCGACGAAATCCAGTCCGCCGGGCAAAGTCCGCCGTAAAGTCCGCTCGTGTGTACGCGGCATAAGAGTCCATTAAGCATTATGTCAGTGGCCAGAAAGGAACTTCCAGTTGTGAGGTGGAAAAAAGCCAGGAAATCTGAATAAGTAAAAGGTAAGTAGGCTGCATTCACACCTGAGTGTTTTGTAACCCGAAGCTTAAAGAGGTTGTAAACCTTATGGGAAAAAAAAGACCTGTAAGACAAAGGCATAATGAGCTAGTTATGAAATACTCTCATTATGAAATACTTACCTTGGAACAAAGCCCTGCAGCAGCGCCCGCACACTGCTGACATGTGACCGGTGTTTCCTCCGTGTTTGTGGGCTTCGGCGCTGTGAGTGGCCATAGCCGCAATGCGTCACTCCCGCGAGTTGCCGGTGTCTTGCCGAGAAAGTTCCCCCGGCGGATAAGGACCCCCCTGCACTGCGCAGGCGCAGCGCTTGTGCAGTACTAACGACTAAGGAGACGCCGAAAATAGCCGAAGCTGAAAACCTTCAGTCAGCTGTACACGGCGCCTGCGCCCTGGGTCCAGGTTCAAGCCCCACCATCCAAGTGGACCTAGAGGTAGAATAAAAAAGTGTTGAGCGAAGCGAGGCCGTGCCCGAAGCATGGCGAGCGAAGCGTGGCGAGCGAAGCAAGCCCACTAGGGGCCCTCTTACAGGCGCCGGGTACAGCTTATTTAACAACTATTCGGCTTCGGCTATTTCCGCCGGCTCGTACTGCACAAGCGATGCGCCTGCGCAGTACAAGGGGGTCCTTATCCACCGAGGGGAACTTTCTCGGCAGAACACCGGTCACAGCACAGGGCTCTGAAGGAATGGCACATATGATCGTTCCTTCAGAGTGCATGCGCCAATTATATAGTATATAGTAAATATCTCCTAAACGGTGCAAGTTTATGTGATATTTACAGTACCTACAGGTAAGCCTTATTATAAGCTTACCTGTAGGTACAATTAAAAAAAGAAGACTTTAAACCTCTTTAAAGCTCAAAGACGCTAAACAAGCAAAATCTCATTCATTTCAATGGCCCCTGTTCACGGTCAGATAAGAACAGGGGCCATAGAAATTAATGGGATTTTACTTGTTGAGCGTCTTCAAGCTCAGGTGTAAATGCAGAGAAACAATGTAACCTCATAGGACAAATAGTGAGACAATATATGTAGGCAAAAACACTAATGCCGCATACAGACGATCGCACATTCCGACAACAAAATCGTTTTTTTTCCGATGGATGTTGGCTCAAACTTGTCTTGCATACACACCGTCACACAAATCTTGTTGAAAATTCCGAACGTCAAGAACGCGGTGACGTACAACACGTACGACGAGCCGAGAAAAATGAAGTTCAATAGCCAGTGCAGCTCTCTTCTGCTTGATTCTGAGCATGCGTGGAACTTTGTGCGTCGGAATTGTGTACACACGATCGGAATTTCCGACAACAGATTTTCTTGTCGGAAAATTTGAGATCCAGATCTCAAATTTTGTTTGTCGGAAATTCCGACGGAAAATGTCCAATGGAGCATACACACGGTCGGAATTTCCAACAACAAGCTCCCATCGAAAAATCCGACTGTGTGTACGCGGCATTAAAGTGCAAGTCCCGCTACGCCTGTACCTTTGGTGCAGCTTTTGTGCGTAGTACTGCAGTATGTATTGTAAAAAAAAATAATGTATTATAGAGCCATCAAGACTAGAGATGTAAAATTTCCAGAATTTTTGAAGCCATGAGAAAAAAAACTTTTTTCCAGAAAAAAATTAAAATTTTCAGAAAAATGTAAAAACAAAATTCAGTGTGGAGTAGTTTTAAAAATTGAAAGTCATTTTGTTACACCCGGTAACATGTAATGCAGTGTATACAAAAGTATTATGCTTGAAATAAAAGTACAGCTTATTCAGTAAATAAACTAACTTTTTAAAAAGTTATTTTTTATTACCAATGGAAAAGCAAGGACTGTATTTATTAATAACAACATTTCAACTATACAAGAGAACAGATAATTCCCCCTCCTCTTTTCTCCATAGTAAATTAAAAGCTTCCTGACAATATGTATTTTCACTTATTAACAATGCTGATCCAAAAGCATATATTGCTCTTGCAAGAGCATTATCAATGTTCTTATTTTTAAGTGTCATTTTATCTATAAATTAAGGGATTGTGTATTTTTGAGAGACGGTGGTTTGCAACACTTCCTTACTTGAAGATGCTGCTGGAGAAGAAACACTTTGTGATGACCCAGAAGCAGCAGAAAGTGTTTCTGGAATGAGAACCCTGGAGAGAAAAGCTACTCGCACTTTCATTATGGTCCTCATTATTTAACTTCCTAAAGTATTTGATAATGTCTTTAGGGCACATCTGGCATGCCAGGATGTGTTTTGTCATCCTTGTAGCATTTGGAAAAGAATATTTGCAAATTGCAGCTTTGCTCTCAGCAGAAATTGCACTGTGGAAATGTTTTCAAAATCTAGATGTTGGTTTCACCATTTTACCGAGAGGAAGAAAAGAAAAACTATTTACTGACCAGCCTTCGTTCTAAGGTAAGCATTTCATAATATGCTAGTAGGTTTTTTTTTTAAAGCTGTGGCTTATTACAGCTTTAAGGCCTGTGGAGACAGAAACTATTGTCAATTGTATCCCAACAATCATCCAACTGTAGCTGGTACAAGATGGAGCCCACAGGCAAACTAAACTGGAGCCTTTCCCCTGCAGTGCACCCTAGTGGCAGAAATGCATGTTTCTCTTGTTTGAGAACTGCATTAAGAAGTACAGTGTTACTTGAATTGTATTACAGTATTTGCTTGTTTTCAGCTGAGAAAACTTGCAATAATTTATGACTTCTCAGAAATCCTTCATTAACCACTTGCCGGCCAGCTGCCGCAGTTGTACTGCGGCAACATGGCTCGGCTGCGCAAATCGCTGTCATGTTACATCGCTTCTAGATTTGGCCACTAGGGGCACATGAGCTCGCCCACGGAGCCGGTGCGAGTGCCCGGCGGTTGTAATCATCTTCCCTACATAGTCCCCTCCCCCCATCAGTTAGAACACACAATAGGGAACACATTAACCCCTTGATCGCCCCCTAGTGGTTAACCCCTTCACTACCAGTGACATTTTTACAGTAATCAATGCATTTTTATTAGCACTGATCGCTGTAAAAATGCCAATGGTACCAAAAATGTGTCAAAATTGTCCGACGTGTCCGCCATAATGTTGCAGTCCCGATAAAAATCGCAGATCGCCGCCATTACTAGTAGAAAAAAAAAAATGAATAATGAAAATGCCATAAAATGATCCCCTATTTTGTAGATGCTATAACTTTTGCGCAAACCAATCAATATACGCTTATTGCAATTTTTTTTTACCAAAAATATGTAGAAGAATACATAGTGGCCTAAACTGAGGAAAAAAATATTTTTTTTATATAATTTTTGGGGGAAATTTATTATAGCAAAAAGTAAAAAAGATTGCATTTTTTTCAAAATTGCTGCTCTCTTTTTTTGTTTATAGCGCAAAAAATAAAAATCGCAGAGGTGATCAAATACCACCAAAAGAAAGCTCTATTTGTGGGGAAAAAAAAGGATGTCAATTTTGTTGGGTGTAATGTCGCACGACCGCGCAATTGTCAGTTAAAGTGACGCAGTGCCGTATCGCAAAAATAGAGAGGGGGAGAGAGTACCGGACATTATATGGTAAGACCTACCCTGAAAATAAGCCCTACTGTGTCTTTTGTTGCCAAAATGAATATAAGACTTATTTTCGGGGAAACACGGTAGGAAATAGTCTCCAAAAAGGAGAAGGCATTCATCCCCTAGAGTCACTAGCAAAAAACTGGCACCTCAGAGAATGGGTTATATGGGGACACTAGGGGGATGATCCTAGTACTTCCTATATTTGTGATCCAAACCCCAGAAGAAGATGCTCTAGCAATTAGAGTGCATTCTAATAGGACCTCTGCTTTCCTAGAATTCCGCAAGAAGACCTAGTGATGACAACCTCAGCTGGGTGAACTTGTTCGGACCTGGAGTGTAACATAAGTATTTTTTCTATTTTTCTTAGTTTTTTTCTTCTTTCATTTAGCATTTTTTTTTAAATTAAGGGGGTAGTGGGGATGTAACATAAGCAGACCCTGCATTCTCATGCAAGATCTGCTTTAAGAAGCCCAAAGAAGAAACATGGGTATCCCCGATACATTATAAATCTAAAGCCAAATTATCCTCAAAGGGTATCAAATAGTCCCTGTACAGCTTCTTTATTTCTTTAAAAAAAAAATAGTTTCCATGCTGCACTCTGCATCAGTCATGCGGCTGTTGGGAGCAGATGTTGGTTGTTAAATTTTGCAGACGATACAGTTCATGACTTCTCCGGGAAGGGCTGCATGCCACATCTGTAGCTGATGAAACAGAGTGCAAAAGTGTGGCGGACGAGAGGAAGAAAAGTGTGAGCAGGAGACACAGACGGGGCTCGGGCCAAAAAATGAATTGTCTTCAGCACTCGACTAAAAATAGACTCACGCACTCGCACACACACTTCGGTGGGGCTTCCACTGCCGCCTACTTTATATTAAAAAAAAAAAAAAAAAAAGGCAAAAAAATTTCTACTTGACTAGCAGAATAAACACCCAGCCTATTCACAGACATCCTGCAAGGATCTTGATGCTGCACCCAAAGCAAGACAATCCAGGAAACCGAGAAAACTCATGTGACAATAGGACCAACTCATTAAGAGCGCCCAGAAAATGTTAATACATTGAAGAACCTTAAAAGTGCATTGGGACGTGTTTTTAAATAAGCTGCATTGAGTTTTATTTCACATTGCAAAGAAAAAAAACACATTTAAAAAAAATAGTCCATCAAATGTCAGTATGCAAACTTATGAAGGATACACTGGTGGTGTGTGGGGGCTGGAGGGGTACAGTGGAGGTAAGTTGGGGCCAGAGGGGTAAACTGGTAGTCAGTGGCGTCGCTAGGGGGTGGCATTTGGGGCTATAGCCCTGAATCTGGGGCCCATAGCCCCGAGTCTCTGCAGGGGTCCCCAATGGGAGGGGAGGCTCTCTAGGGACCCTGATGCAAGGGGGAGGCTCTCTGATGACCCTGATTTTAAGGGGGAGGCTCTCTGGGGACCCTGATTTAATGGGGAGGTTCTCTGGGGGCCCTAATGTAAGGGGGGCTCTCTGGGAACCCTGATGTAAGTGGGGGGTCCCTGGGGACCCTGATGTAAGTGGGGGCTCTCTGGGGACCCTGATGTAAGTGGGGGCTCTCTGGGGACCCTGATGTAAGTGGGGGCTCTCTGGGGACCCTGATGTAAGTGGGGGCTCTCTGGGGACCCTGATGTAAGTGGGGGCTCTCTGGGGACCCTGATGTAAGTGGGGGACTCTCTGGGGATACACACACACACATTACTGTATATACATGTGTATGCCCGCCCGAGCGTATGACTTTCTTTACTACGCTGCTATAGGCTCTAGCCCCAGATCTTTTGTAGACCTAGCAACACCCCTGCTGGTAGTCATTAGTGACTGGTGGAGTACACTGGTGGTCAGTGGGGGCTGGAGGGGTACACTGGTGCTCAGAGGGTACTTAACCTTGCAGTAACCTGTGCCCCATGCCGCTGGTCTCTCCCTCTGCCTCCTCCCAGAGTTGTTGGCAGGAGATCACTCGGTAAACAGATTCTGCACAGAGCAGGAGCTCAGCACTGAAACAAGCATTTCTGTGCTGGAGTCTGGGACACATCCCAGATCCAAAGGGTGGCCAGGATTGTGTTTAAATCCTGGGACAGTCCTGAAGAATCTGGGACAATTGAGAGCTGTGGAGTAATACATCTCAATATTTACAGCAGAAACACTTTAGCTGGCCAAACATTTTAGATTTTCAAACAAACATTTCTACGAACATTGGTGCTGACATTTGTAAGAAAATTCTCATAGTACATTTGAATGTCAGTCAAAAGTAATTCAAAATTTCATTTGCTTTTAACATTCAATTTAGGAATGATCGAAATTTCCAGAACAAAAACTGTATTCACTGTTAGAAATACATTGCTAAAAAATTTCCATCCTGCTCCTTTGAATTTTCTCGTCACTGCAGTCAAAAACGACCGTCAATTTGAACAATCTGAAAATTGAATGAATGGTCCTGAAATGAAAGTTTGCAAACTAAATTCTTCTAGTGCATGGAGAGCTTTTCACTTTAAGTAACTCAGTTCATTCTGTTCCCCCTCCCAGCAGTGACCTGGCAGCCTGCCAGCATTCAAATTTCTAACGTAAACACAGAGCAGGAGCACAGGAAGAGGAGGATAGCAGGGTGCTGAGACCTGGGGCAACTTCACTGCACCTCTTATAAATTTTGAGTATATTTTGCTCAGTCATAGTGCCTGCAGCTACAGGGGCCACTGCTGACTTGTTATGACTTGTAAGAATATGAATATATTTGAACGTATATAGACTGGTCACAGGTTCATTTTGAGGATGCACAAGGTTCGGTGGTACCCTAACTGGTTTGTGGAATGGAGGGGAATAATGACTTTTTTGAGAATATATTTTACTTCCAAGTACTTGAAATTTGGATTTCATTTACATTTTTAAAGGATCTACAGGAGTCATTTGAGGCCATCTAAATAACACATGAAAAGAAATTGTCCCAGAGTTAGCCAAGACAAGAGATAATTTTGTATCACAACCTACGTCAGAAAAATTCCCAAAGCCAAGTCCTCATTGGCTGACAGTGCTGGCCCTACCTGCCACAATCTGGATCCTAGTGTGCAAAGGATGACAAGGGGCTGGTTGGAATATTTTATGACTCAATAACTTTAATAAAAGTTGATTAATTAAAAATGTTTGCCTGAAACTCGATTTGTTAGGGGATCCTTTTGTAACTTTACCAGTTTGCATGAATTAATTCAAGGGGTGAGCTAGAATTAATTCATAAATGGAAGATGATACCTGCACGAAAATGGCTCCATCCATCTGAGTATAGAAGCAGATGAAGGCACCGTCATTGGGGAGGACTGTGATCTCTGTGAAGGGTGATATATATCAGTAAGCCTTATGCCCCGTACACACGGTCGGATTTTCCGATGGAAAATGTGTGATAGGACCTTGTTGTCGGAAATTCTGACCGTGTGTAGGCTCCATCACACATTTTTCATCGGATTTTCCAACACACAAAGTTTGAGAGCAGGCTATAAAATTTTCCGACAACAAAATCCGTTGTCGGAATTTCCGATCGTGTGTACACAAATCTGACGGACAAAGTGCCACGCATGCTCAGAATAAATAAAGAGATGAAAACTATTGGCTACTGCCCCGTTTATAGTCCCGACGTACGTGTTTTACGTCACCACGTTCAGAATGATCGGATTTTCTGACAACTTTGTGTGACTGTGTGTATGCAAGACAAGTTTGAGCCAACATCCGTCGGAAAAAATCCTAGGATTTTGTTGTCGGAATGTCCGAACAAAGTCCGACCGTGTGTACGGGGCATAAGACTTACACATTACTTAGCATAACTGCACTTAGCAAGAAAAAAAATATTTCTAATAGTAGATTCACTTTAAGTATTTGAAATGGGTGGCAACCCTACCAGCCGCTTCCATTATAAAACCCACAACAAGCTTTTTACATCCAAGTATCGACTATCTACACACGTAACAGCAACAAGCATCCTTCCTCAGCTGACCCGCAGCTTGTAGCGACTGCTGAGTAATTTGGGCTCTGCGAGAAACTTGGTGTCATGTGTGTACCATCTGGGTACCACTTATTGAAAGCTGGCAGTCATCCTGTTACAGGCAAGCTGGCAAAGAGAAAAGGAATAAATTGCATCATTTACTTAACATCCACTCGCTTTGCGGCCGTTAAAAAGCCGTGACTGGATCATAATTTGGTTATTACTTCAGTCAGATGGAGCAGCTCGCCAGATTCATCCAACGCTGCCTGAAAATGAAGGAAAAGGAAGGGGAAAAGAAAGCAGGCTGTAATATTTCCATCGCCTAACAAATTGCTAAAATTAGAAGTTAACAAGCTCCCGGAGAAAAGTTTTCTGAGGTTCAATAGGAACTCTGAACACGCGTCAGGTGAGGTTTGGGCCATTTCACTGTTACCGGAGACGAATGAGTCATCGGACTTTTGGCTACAGTTCTGGCTCAGAACTATTCGCTGCCCTGAGAGATTTCTTCATCGTTTTTAATAATCCCACAGCATCAAAAGCAGACTCGTATTGCAACATCACTCACTGAGTCATCTCCGTGCAATCTACTGCCAGGGCATGTCAAGCTGCCGGATAGGAAGAGAGGTCACAGTGGTTGCAAATCCACTGAGGACATTCATGGTGTTCACCACCTCAGAGCCCTTCCCCACCTTTATCCTGGAGAAACAAATGACATCACTTGGAAGAGGGAGGTTGGGGTAGATAATAGTAATTTACTTACATGAAGCAGGGGTGGAAAACTTAAACCTTAAATCTTATTTTATTTTACTTTACATTTTAAAAAGAGTGGGGAAGGGCTAGGCTTTCTTTAAAGCTTTTATTGCTGTCAGGATCCCCATTGGGGAGATTCACTCACTCTATTTGTACTGGTGACTAGTGATGGACTTGGCTTTGGGCCTGGGTTCGGTTCAAACCTGGAAGTTATCTCACTTTGCTGGACATGATATATACAAGGGGGCAGGGCTTCTCATGACATGGTATGAGGAAGGCTGCTACAAGCGAAACGCGTTAGCATGATACAGTTGTGTTTTACATGTAGCTAATAAAGATTTGCCAAACTGTGAAATGTGTGGACAATGAAAAAACTCGCCTCTGCCTCACATCAATCCGCGCCTCAGAATCACTCCGCAATCAGATGCAGCAGACCCAAGCAGCTGCCTTAAAATTTGAACATGTAATAAACAATAAGTCTAAAAATCATAAAATGTGCGTATCAAGTCCTTGATTTGTTATACTTATTGAGGCAGCGCTAAGTGTCCGATGTTATAAAACACTATATATAGAACAAATGTTTGAAGAGACAGGAAAGTTCAAAATTAAAGATGCAGTCTGTGGATGTGAAGGTAAACGTAGAGATCCTTTCACCAATAGCGATCACCGTGTGGGGGGGTCACCCCCCGTGAGATTGCACTCACCACAATATCAGTAATCACAGGCCTTTGAATAATGATCTTTAAATCTTTGCCGTCTCCTTAATTCAACCACCAGGTGGTGCAAGACCCTCTCGGTATGTATAACATGGGGAGAAAATGAAATGCCATATAGCGTAATATTGCTTAAGACCGTTTATTAAACAATACACAAAATCACATTCCCCATTTAAAATATGCGTACCAGATATATATAAAAACGAGCATTGAAAAGTGCACTGTGCCTGTATTAGCGTCCCCCGGGAGGAGTTCCTGGATGCGAGCTGTACACGGCTAATCCGTTCGCTTCCTGGTTACCTTCCGTGGAGCGCAAACGTCACTTCCGGTTGATTACGACCCTGACGCGTTTCGTCACTTCCGGACGTCATCTGAGGGCGTAATCAACCACTCATGAGGCCGGCTTTATATATCAATGATAAGTTTTAACAGCGAATGAGGGAGGCAGAAGAACCAGCCACTCCCACTGCTCTATCAAGGCTCCCAGAGCTGTCAGCAGAGGAGGACTCTGGCTCGTAATACACTGACGCTGTTTTAAACTGATCCTGCCGACAGCATTAGAAAAATAGTGACTCTTACATCTTGTTTTAAGATTTCACATCCACATAGGATACTTATATCCTATGTGGCATTCCAATACATTTTCTACATATAAGTAAAATGCAAGAATGTATAACAAATATGCCAGGTATATATACACTCTTAATGGTGGGAAAAAAACCAAGAAAAATGGAACAAAAATAGAAATAACACAAAACCAGGAAAAGTAAAATACAGATCGCCGAATGACCCACATCCTCCTTTGTATTTACCCTCTATCATTACCATTCGCTGACACCCATCCAGGGTGTAAGCCCTCATAGCGGATATGAATGGATAAATATAATTTATTAAAATAAATAAATATAAATAAACTATTAAACAAATCTACTGTATTAATGTATTAATCTAATCTTCAAAGACTTTCAATAAAAATATATATGTTAATTAAAACCATACATATTATTTATTAAACCAGGAGGATGTGTTCAAAATGGCTTTATATTCCTTTATGAGATTCAGATTCCGATCTTTGCAACTACTGTTCAAGTTTAACTACACTCTAGTAAAATGATAAAATATGTGTATATAAAACGTTGAATAATGATAGATGTCCAAATATAAAATTATATTCGTTCTACGACATGTAAAATATATTTAAATGTATCTAAATACCATCTTAATGTGATGTTTAAAATTTATATGATTAAATTTAAAATAAAATTAAAAATAATGGATTATTAAATATATCAACAGGGAATATATGTACTTATACTGAAAGGTAGAAAAATGTGTATTATGTATCACTAATAAAGCAATTAATGTCTAGCTCTATGTTTAGGCCTCGGGGGGAGAGCACATCCACGGAATAGATCCACTGGGTTTCGTGTTTTGACAGTTCACGAATACGGTTAAGACCTCTCCAGTGGGTTTGGAGTTGCTCTATCCCCCAAAATTCCAACCCCTTGGGGTCCCTGTTATGTTTCAACCTGAAGTGCGGAGACACATGGGGAATGTGATTTTGTGTATTGTTTAATAAACGGTCTTAAGCAATATTACGCTATATGGCATTTCATTTTCTCCCCATGTTATACATACCGAGAGGGTCTTGCACCACCTGGTGGTTGAATTAAGGAGACGGCAAAGATTTAAAGATCATTATTCAAAGGCCTGTGATTACTGATATTGTGGTGAGTGCAATCTCACGGGGGGTGACCCCCCCACACGGTGATCGCTATTGGTGAAAGGATCTCTACGTTTACCTTCACATCCACAGACTGCATCTTTAATTTTGAACTTTCCTGTCTCTTCAAACATTTGTTCTATATATAGTGTTTTATAACATCGGACACTTAGCGCTGCCTCAATAAGTATAACAAATCAAGGACTTGATACGCACATTTTATGATTTTTAGACTTATTGTTTATTACATAATAAAGATTTGCATTTCTATGGATAGCACTGAGTAGCAGGCTTAAGTTTACTACAAGTTTGTCATTTGAGTGCAAGACACTCTAGCCAGGGCGTTGATTTTCAGCCACAAGAAGCAGAATTTGTGGTTGAGTGTGGGTATTGTTTGTTTTTTTGGTTCTCACGACATTATTGATCTAATATGGGCACATTGCCATATTCTCATTAGGTCAATGCCATGTGGCCATATTGGGTCAATGATGTCATGAGTAGTGCCACCCCCCTTATGCAAATCAGCTGCAGGATGGGGAATCTCCAGGTTCTCCAAAGCACATAGTAAGAGGAAATCCAAAAAGTTACAGTGCCCCCAGAACAAGAGGGAAGGGAAAAATCTTGTAATGAGGATATTTGTTCTGGGGGCAACTGTCTAAAAGGGGGATTTTCCTCAC
This sequence comes from Lithobates septentrionalis, assembly GCA_037952835.1. NCBI lineage: Eukaryota > Metazoa > Chordata > Amphibia > Anura > Ranidae > Lithobates > Lithobates septentrionalis. Next base: position 2,863,927 of record JBBDGP010000803.1, read on the forward strand.
TTTAGGAGATGTCCACTAACTTCCTCTTGTGTCTCTGGGACAAGAAGTGAAGGGACATTTTCCCATTGGTACACAGACACTAGGAACCCTTAAATCTTACCAACTCCACCTAGAACATATTTTTAAGCTACAGTACACATACACTTTAAGAGGAAACCTATACTGAAAGAAATATATAGGCCACCAATGCTAACCTGTCCTAAATGACACTCTGGCTTTAGTACTTCAAGTCGCTGACTCAAAACAAGCTGTAGTAGGTAGTGTCCGAAGTGGAGCTTGTATGCTGAGGAAACGTAGTCAGGCAGGTCAAGCCGGCAACAGATCAGTCAAAGCGGTACAAAATCGAAATCCAAAGAATGGTCAGGCAGGCGAAGGTCATACACAAGCTGGCGGTGAAGTACCAAATCAGCAGGCTGGAGAATGATCAAGAATTCAGGCAGAGGCTCAATACACAGTAGTCAAAATCACAGAACTATCAATACACCCAGGGAGCAAGTCCAAACAAACGGGCACTGAGTAACAGGAAATTCTGGTATTTATGGGCTGCTTTATAGTACATTGTCTGCAGCTAGCAGCAGGTGGGGCTAGTGAGTTCAAGGCAATGCATCAAACTGGGAGAACATTGCAATAACTCCAGAGCTCCTCTGTGGCACAACAGGTAAGACTGCCGCTGTGGGACCAGGAACATCCTGGTTCGAAGACACAAGCATGCATCAGACATTTAAATATTTGCTCCTGTTACAACCAATAAGTTGTACAGAGGATTAAAAAAAAAAAAAAAAACAGTAGTATGCTTCCATGATGTCACCAAAACTTTCTTTAACCACTAGCTGCCCGCCCACTGTCTGCGGGACGAGGCAGCTCTCATTTTGGGCGGACGTCATATGACGCGATCGCCCTCCCGAGCCACTAGGGGGCGCGCGCCGCGTCGCTCGGGACCCGATGCGCGGAATGGGATAGAAGCAGCTGAGAGAGCACAGCCCCGTGCACTGCCCCTCGGAGCCTGGAGGAAGCAGGGCCGATTCCCCTGTGGTGATTCTATTGGAGAAGAGCTGACTCTCGATAAAACCTGAGTCTACTCCAGTTTCCTTGCTGACCATCTCAGGATACTTCAAGCTGTTCCTGTCCATGCCTGTTTGATCTGGTGTCGTTGACATCCAGATCCATTGGTTCCGGTAAGAGTACCCATTCATTATATTTCTTCTGTGATATCTGCTGTTAACATCACACCTGATGTTCCCGATTGCCTACACGAAGATGCCTTCAACTTGTACACCTTTCTTCATTTGTGGTGTACACACCACCTTTTTTTCATTGACTTATTTGTGATTCACCACTCATTGGGACTTGTTTGTTTGTTGATCACATTTTGCATATGTGCATTTACATGTTTCCTCATATTTTATTATATTTTGGCCCACTTAGCTGTTTTACACAGTTTTCATTAGCGCTACATTTTCACCCACGTTTTGTTCACGAATTTTAGTCACATTCATATGTAGCTGCTTCATCTTTTTTCTCCATTTATTTTTTCCTTATTTTTTCGTATTAGCGCAATATTCTTTTTTGATTATAAAGTTAAATCATTCAGGAGAGGTTGTAAAACATCCCGTGTACATAAAGCCTTATGGGGCGTACACACGGTCGGACTTTTCAGCTACAAAAGTCCAACGGACGCTGACGGACTAAAGCTGGCTGGTAATCCGATCGTGTGTGGGCTTCTCCGGACTTTCAACGGACTTTTTCAGCCTCAAATCTGACGGACTTTAGATTTGAAACATGCTTCAAATCTTTCCGACGGACTCGAGTCCGGTCGAAAAATCCGCTCGTCTGTATGCTAGTCCGACGGACAAAAACCCACGCTAGGGCAGCTATTGGCTACTGGCTATGAACTTCCTTATTTTAGTCCGGTGTACGTCATCATGTAAGAATTTGACGGACTTTTGTGTGATCGTGTGTAGGCAAGTCTGTTCGTTAGAAAGTCCGCCGCAAGTCCGTCGAAAGTCCGCCAAAAGTCCGTCGAAAGTCTGTCGGACAGGCTGTCGGACAGGCTGTCGGACTTTTGTAGCTGAAAAGTCCGACCGTGTGTACGCCCCATTAGTGCAGTGCAGAGAATGTTTCTCCAGTCTTCAGAATAGCATGAAGACAATGATTCCTAAGCCGTGTCCCTGCAAAGAACAAAAAACTTCTAAAGGAATCATGGAAGAAAAAGGGAGAGTCTAGCTCTGACTGAACTAAGGCAGGTCATACACGGTGCAAATTTCTTTCCTGCAACCACGAGAGAAGACAATTATAATCCAGCAGGCTGGTTGTACCCAAGTTGATCGATCGATCAACTTGGTACATTTAGCCTGCCCATAAAAGGTTACATTTTTGTCTGGTTCCTGCTGAAGAGGCCGAGATTTGAACTGTTTATTGCCAGTATAACTAGCACCAACTAGGAGGGGAGGAGTAAGGGAGATACCAAATCACGTAAACAAGTTAGGAGGCAATATACTACCACTAGATGTCCACATACATCAGATCAGATGGTGACCTGTGTAAAGGTTAGCCTATCCCACCTCAACACCTCATAATGTTCAATACAGCAACATCAAATTACATTTAGGTGGGACAAAACATTAGGACTTGTATGTAACTACTTGAATATCCATAGCCTTCCAAAGACCTTCACTCTGTAATGTAGGATCCTCCATTCATCAAAGAGTTTAATGAAGTTCCTTGCACAGCCATTGGTGGCGCCCTAAGTCAACAGAAGGGTGTGTGCTTGAAGAAGATCTCACCCTTCTTCTATGCAGACCATTCAACTTCGTATCTTGCAGTGCATTTATGCCAACACTAGCAGGCAGCCTAACTGGTAGCATTTGCTGTGTCCCTGAGTTGTAGTCTGCAGTGATCATCAATCAAGCTTGCAAGAGGAGTGGGGAGACACTTTATGCCCGATTTGTACTTCACTTAAATTGGAATTCCCTGGATAGTCTAAGATAAAAAAGGTTTACATCATGAAGGGAGCAGCTGGAGGATACGTTGTTATTTTCTATTTACAAACCCAGTGAAGGCATAACATATGCAGGGGCTATTGTTACATATACAATGCCTGCTCCAAAGGTCCCTAAAAATTTAATTTGAGCAAATACTGATGCATGCACAGATAGCTTTGACTTAGGAACTCCATCTGACAAAAAGAAAGAGAAAAAATGGTTGTTATCCTTTAAATTATAATAGCTACTGCAGTTGTGTAACCTTCTCCCTTTCTGTGTAATAAGACCTTACTGCTACCACTATAAACGGTTTTATAAAGCAGTTTCACCATGAAGAGCCATAAAATGTAAACATACCATACCACTTTCAGAAGGGCTCTTTAATGACACCAGTGGACAGAGCTATGAGAGCTGCCATTGCTGACTTGTTTACAAAAGGTGCAAGTTCCAGGGCTATCGTCCTGATACTGGCTTTACTACCCAGTGAGTTACAGATCTGCAAAAAAAAATTACAGGGCTAAGAAATCTCCTTGCCCCACTTTGACAGCGCTGAGTGCTAGAGCAGCAAACAATCAGTACTGCCTTGTGGGGAAGTGGGAAGGGGAGTGAGTCCCAAGCTGCCCATACCCAGGAAGAAGGGGAGTGGGTCACATGCTGCCCACACGCAGGAGAAATGCTGCCTATACACAGGAGGAAGGGGAGTGCGTTGCATGCTGCCCAAACCCATGAGGAAGGGGAGTGGGTCACATGCTGCCCCAACAAGAGGAAGGGGAGTGGGTCACATGCTGCTCCTACCCAAGAGGAAGAGGAGTGGGTTAAATGCTGCTCCTACCCAGGAGGAAGAGGAGTTGGTCACATGCTGCTCCTACCCAGGAGGAAGGGGAGTAGGTCATATGCTGCCCCTACCCAGTGTTCAAATCAAGTTTACAACTGATGATGAGATCTGCCAGCACAGTACAGACAGAGTTAATTATGATAAACAGCTCCCTCCCTAATAGAGAACAATGGCCACAGCTTTTTTGGCCACATTTCTCTTCTGGGTCACAAGAGTGCACTTATTTCTCCACTCCTGTGACCAAGATTCTGGTGACAGTGGGCTAAAGCCCGCTGTCAGCTGACGTCACAGAGTCAGTACAGGCTCTGCATTATCCTGACAATAATGTTGGGATCCACCCAGGTGCCTGACCGACAGCTCGATCAGCCTCTCAGCATGCTGGTGAGAGCCTGAGCCAACTGCTCACACCTTCTCTGCATCCTGGCACACCAGTGAGCGCTGGAGGGGCAGAACAGAGAGCCAGTGACTGACAGTCAGTGAAGACGGAGAACCAAGTGATCACTCAGTTCTCGGCCTTAAAGACCGTGGGGGACAGCAATATAGTGGAGATCTAAGCAAAATTTTGAAGTAACAATGTAAGCAGCAATTTTTATAAATATATATATATATATATATATATATATATATATATATATATATATATATATATATATATATAGCTACAGCAATATGAAGAAGGAGACATTGCTAGCAGAGGCTAAGCTACTCAGAGCCAAGTATACCTAATCCATACTGCATCCATACTGCACTCTATACCGCATTATACCAAACCTTTACAGCATCTGAACCACATCTAACTTGCATCTATACCAACCCTATACCACATTATACCAAACTTTTACTGCATCTGAACTATATCTACCTTGCACTTGTAGACTTGTGCCAAGACTATACCATACCTATACTGCATGCAGGTTAACTGGGACTGTCGTTAAGTGCAAAGACGCCCCTGAAGGGGCCCCAACGATAGCCAGCAGAAGAACATTTCAAAAGGACCGCCGCTCTCATAAAAATTATTCTGCAAGCCCCATTTGTTCCCCAGCTCTTCCAATACTATCCTCCTTTCCTTTTGGACAGTGGATATCTGGTCGGTCTAGGATTAGCATTGCCGCCATAAATGCGCTCTGGCAGTATAGTTTCATCACTCAGTAAATTAAACCTTTCTGCTGCTCACTGCTGCACTTGAGGTGAGCTTGCTACTGTTTATGCTGTTCTGCATGCCAAATGTCATCTTATGCCTAGTCCTTACTGTTGATCCATTTTATGCTTGCCTAGTTACCAAACCATATTGGGTAACAATATATTAAGTTTGCTTTCACTACCCGGTTTGGTGCCGGTTTTCTTTCATATAGAACTACTATTGGGTACTAAGTATAACTTTCATCATTATTTCATCAATATCATTTCCTATGATATTGTATATTTGTACGCTCAACCTAGTGTGTCAGAGGGGCTGAGGTGCTTGATAAGGTCAAGGCAAAGGACCCATTCTATCCAGTGGCTCCTACGTGGGTGGCGATACATATATATCGTTTTAATTATGCTATCTCAAGAGGAACACGTAACATATATAAAGTAGGTATTATCCCAGTTTACCTTTCAAATTTAGTTTGGCTGTCAAACCGACTGCAGACAAGACCGATGCCTATAATTACATTGGTAACAATACCATTGACAGATCAATTTCAGTTTTAGTCCATACACACCGTTTCCCTTTTTTATAATCTATCTGACCCTATGCTGAAATAAAATTGCATCTGGACTATTCAACTGATTGCAAAGACTCGCATTTTTTTATTTTTTAAGTGATAAAACACGTTATACTTACAAGCTCTGTGCAATAGTTTTGCACAGAGCAGCCCACAGCAGCCTTTTCTTGGGTCCCCCGCTGACAGTTCTGGGTTCCCCCTCCCCGCAGAGTGCCCACCATAGCCAGCCGCTTGCTATGGGGGCATTTGTGCGGGCACTTTCACCCCTTCCTGCCCAGGACAATTTTGAGCTTTCAGCGCTGTCGCACTTTGAATGGCAGTGCGCGGTCATACAACACTGTACCCAAACAAAATTTTTTGCATTTTGTTCCCACAAATAGAGCTTTCTTTTGGTGGTATTTGATCGCCTCTGTGGTTTTTATTTTTTGCTAAACAAACTAAAAAAGACAGACATTTTTGAAAGAAAAAAAAACGATTTTCTTCGTTTCTGTTTTCTCCCTCACTGACAGGCACTGATGAGTTGGCACTGATAAGGTGGCACTAATGAGGAGGCACTAATATGTAGAATTGATGGGCACTGATAGGCGGCACTGATGGGCACTGACAGGCGGCATTGATGGGCACTGACAGGCGGCACTGATAGGTGGCACTGATGGACACTAATAGATGGCACTGATGGACAGCACTGATTGGACAGGTACTGGCAGGTGTTAAAGCTAGGCACTGATTGGCACTGTGATGAACACTGATTGGCACTATGGTGGGCACTGATTGGCACTTTATTGGACACTGGCAGGGGGTTATGATGGGGCACTGACTGGGCACCGATTGGCAGCTTATTGGTACATTTGATGGGGGCTGTGCTGATAATCAGTGTGCTGATTGTCAGCACAGACCCGCCGATCGGCTCTCCCTGTCAGTGCGAACCGAGGAATGCCGTTTATCAGCACTTCCTGGTTCACGCGATGAACAGCTGTGATTGGTCACAGCTGATCACGTGGTAAGAAGCCTCTGTCAGACGTCATACGACGCCCAGTCAGAACCACTTCCCGGCTGTCAATCTGTTATAGGCTGGGCGGGAAGTGGTTAAGTACCATAGCTCATCGCCATTCCACGAGCGTGCACAATTTTAAAGCGTGACAGATTAGGTATCTATTTACTCGGCGTAATATCATCTTTTACATTATACAAAAAAATTGGGCTAACTTTACTGTTTAGTTTTTTTGTAATTCATTGAAGTGTATTTCTTCCCCCCCAAAAAATGTGTTTGAAAGACAGCTGCGCAAATACAGTGTGACATAAAATATTGCAACAACCGCCATTTTATTCTCTAGGCCTAGGGTCTCTGCTAAAAAAATATATATATATAATGTTTGGGGGGGGTCTAAGTAATTTTCTAGCAAAAAATACTGATTTTAACTTGTAAACAACAAATGTCAGAAACAGGCCTGGTCTTGAAGTGGTTAATATGGGGTGCAGAAACTACCTGTCCAATAGCCAGACAACTCGTACCAACACCATTATAATACTATTGGCTAGTAATACAACCCTAGGGTCCAGCACTACCTATCCACTTTAGGAAACAACAAAACAAATCCAGCAGATGTCACAAACATTTCAAGACACTAGAGTTGAGTTGGTAATCAGCTTTAAATAACAGATCTAAGTTACTGCAGCCAATGCAAGCAAAAAGGTACTTATGACCTATGAACTTACAACACACACAAAACTTTTTAGATAGCCACTATTTGTTTTAAACGGGGGACTTCAAGATCGCTTGCACTTTTTAACGTGCTGACAATATAAGTCAATTTTAAAAAAAATGCTATTACTTGAAATAAAATTTGCTATGAGATGACTGTAAACCTAGAAAAACAATCAAATCATATTAAAACTTGGAAACAGGAGGTAATAGACGCTGGGGAAATTTAAGATACTAGATTCATATTAATTCGGAAAGCTGTTGGAGAAAATAGAATGAGCTGTTTGCACAGGGCAGGAGAAGATGACGAACGTTTTATCTGGAAAATTACTTAATCTTGTAAATTTCATTAATAAAAGAAATATGTTCTGCGCCCATCACAATCCTGCAAAGAATGCTTAATAGTTCGACTTGTGGAACTCAGAAAATCAATAACCTTACAGGTAACTTTTCCTCATTTTTAAAGCAGAAGCCCAGCAAAAAAACAAACAAACAAGTTAAAAAAATTACAGCCAATTAAATAAAATAAAAAAGTAGCTTTATTTCAATATTCACAAAATCAGGAGGACGTCCTGTGCAGTACTTTTTTCCACCACAAGTTGTTCGCAGTCTGATAGCAAGCATCACTTACTTCCAGGTCGTCGTGGATCTGCCCCAGCTTGCAACTCGACAATGAAAAGAAGAAGCAGCACAGCAAGGAGCTCATCCCTCTGTCACTATCAGCAATTCTTTCCAGCACATGAACTGACTGGCTTCTTGTACTGCTTCTTCCTCTCACACTACAGCCCTACTGTACAGAGACTGTGAGAGGCTGATATACGGTCACATTCAGGTATTTGCACTACTTCCAGTTAAAAAAATGAATTTACTGATATATGAATTACTAATGATTATGAATTATTATTATTATTAATTACAGAGCTGCATTATTCTGTGTACATTCTATCTGTCCAAAGTTTAGCTTTATAGTAGAATGGCAGTTACGGTTTTTTGGGGTTTTTTTGGCGCGTTTGGTTCCAATTCCTCTTCTTTCGCCTCTCTAGTCCAAAAGGCTAAAAAAAAAAAAAAAGTCGGAAAATTTACCCAAAGTATGTTCACCCAAACAGGCGGTTCTTCAATAATATCTAAGCGTTCATAACTTTCCTCTGCTCCATATCAAACACTGGTGTCACACCCCCCCTGCTGGATGCTTCATAGGAATAAATGTAGAACAGGGCAGGGAACACATGGCACCACTGCTGTCCATAAAAAGAGGTAGTAATGGTCATCTGCAATGATGCACGCAGCCAAAGATCAGCTATATTCGTTGTTTTGTATACATTTTCTTTATTTTAAGATCAGGATTATCACATAACAATGTTGTGTATTCCTACTTGAAGCCAGGAGATGGAACTCTGGATGCCTTTCCAGATATTTTCTTCTGTCACCTTACCATTTGTTACAAAAAAAAGTCTGTTGCTTACAGAGTTTAATAGCTCAAGCTGAAATTTAGGCAGACTATTACACAATCTCTAAAAAAATATAGTGAACATTAGGCCTCCTTCCACTAGCTTGCGCTAAAGGTATGTCAGGTTTCATACAATAAGTAAAGCTTCCACAATTGTAACAATAAATGTCATCACTGTGTAATATTAATAAAACAGCTGCTGCTTATAATGCAAACGCATAAATATCAAAAAAGGATAATAATAACAATTGCACAGATCCAAATCAGGTGCCTATAATTATTATAGCAGCGCTACTATCATAACGTTTATGATCAGCTTTCATGTGTATATAGTACACATAAGTGGTAAGTAGTTGACAGATGATGGGGAAAAAAGTCCCAGAAGCCTCAGATGGAAATCTTGCTATGTTGTAACAATAAACACCCCACACCGCAGTCTGTGCATCACACTCCCCTTCGGGGTTTACACTCACCAGAGGGTTGTATACATCAGGCATGGATTGCTAAACCACAGCTCTCCTCAGCAACAAGGAAGGCGTCACAGCATATCCACCGGTTCATTGTGAAGGAATAGCTGTATGATGGATCCTGTCCTTCCTCACACTGATCTCAGTATGTAAGGGGCATTTTTTTTTTTTTAGTTGTGGATGGAGTGTTAAAGGTCCAAACCCTCTGTCAGGTTATTCCGTCTGTGTCCCTGCGGGCAGATTTACTCCATTTGTCCGAATGACCACTGTCATTAGGGCAAGTCATAGATGATGCGATTTTCTTTTCTGCAGCCACAGGTTGCAGAGGAAAAAAAAACAAAACACTCTATTCCCCATCAACACAGTCAGCGTTGATAAGGAATCCCTCCCACTGAGTTATTGAGTTCTTCCAGCAGGGGGGCGTGGGAAGCCATCCCTGTCGGGAGAGCACAATGATTATTGCTAGTGGCTATAGCCGCTGGCAATGATCACATGCTGGAAATCCAACATGCTGGTTGTACCCAAGTCAATCGATCAATCGACTTGGGTACAATCAGCCTGCCCATAGATGATCGAATCTCAGAGTGTCCCTGCTGAACCGGCCAAGATTCAAACAATCTATGGCTGGCTTAGGACAGAAAGTGAGAGAAACTCCAAAATGTTAGCGTCATCATCACGGCAAGAGGTGAAGGTGGGGACAAATATTGCAGCAGGAATTATCTAAGATAAAAATTAAAAAAGATGGAGCGCTAGAAACGCAGCTAGTGCGATATGGAAATAGTTCCAAGGTGCAGGTGTGCCAGTAGGAAAAGTTAATTTACTGCGGAGACCAGACTTTAGGGGTTCTGGTCAGATAGATAGATAGATAGATAGATAGATAAAGACGCCACTCTGAGTGCATTATGTCAGTTAAAATGTAATGTTTAATAAAAGTAAGATCAACTCACATTTTGGCGAGATATAATATGCATGGCATAAGTAGCTTGGGCTCCTGTAGTCCAGCTGGGCAGCGTTGGTGATCAGCAGTTCCCGGCGGCTCCCAAGACTGAAGACGGTCACACAACAAGCACATCAGCGATGATGGACGAGAGGCGTGGCTGAGCTCACAATTGGAGCATGCATGCTCCTTCATCAGGCATATCTCTGATGAAGGAGCACCCTTGCTCCGAACGCGAGCTCGACCACGCCTCCCGTCTATCAACGCTGACGTGCTTGTTGTGTGACTGTCTTCAGCCTCGGGAACCACCGTAGCTGCCGAGAACTGCTGAGTTGATCTTACTTTTATCAAACATTGAATTCTAACTGACATACTGCACTCAGAGTGGTGCCGCTCCTCTCTCTCTCACCAGTATCCAAGATAACAGTTCTCCTCCCTTTGGGTAAATTATTGCATCTCTGGGACAGTAAGTAAAGGGAAATCTCCCTGTGGTACACAGACAGCAAAAAATAACATGATAGAGATTTGGAAATGCGCAATGGTCTAAAATCTCTTTGTATGCCAAATCATTAAAATGTTTGTCCAACCAAAAGTTTTTTTCTTGGTTTTAGATAAAATAGAGAAGAGTTCGACCATCTGTCATGTTTTTACTGCAATTGGATTTATGAAAGGGGACCTAATTTTAGAGGTCTAATTTAAGTAAAACCTTTCACAAACCAGAGCAATTCAAAGAAGCGTAACCAAAAAAAAGATACACAAGCAGCGATTACCTTCAGTGGAAACCATATTTAACAATAATTAGTATTATTGTTTGTATTGTTTGTATAAAAATCATGACTTTTCCTGTGTGTAACCTCACTGAACAACAGGAAGGGATGGCCCCATGTTCAACTTTTAACCATTTGTAGACCTGAAAGAGGTGTGCCCCAAAAGTTTTACTGACCTATGGCTTCTATCCACTTTCTGGAGGTGATAGTGATGTCACCTGGCCTCGACGCTGACTCCAAGGAATGATGGCAGCTCAAAGTTCCTAGAGCAGTGGTTCTCAACTCCTGTCCTCAGGACCCACTAACAGGCCAGATTTTGGTGTCCGTTTATGAAGCAGTGATCAGCGGTGATCCCGAGGATCGCCGCTGATCACAGTCCATAAACAGTTTATGAAGCAGTGATAATCGGGGGAGAACATGTTTGAACTTGTTCTCCCGCCGATTATCTCTACACACGGAGAATCCTCATAGATGACACAGTAACGGCCAGTTTATGAAGTGGTGATCTCACCGCTTCACTGGCGATCTGAGTCAGAATTCACACTCCCAGGTTCACCAGCTCAGAGGTGGTGAATCGGGGAGTGAAGAGGAAATCTCGGGGGATCTGAGGGGGAAGGAGGAAGTTTTTTAACTTCCTTATGCCTCGTTCAGACCCCCCAACACTGTAAGCATGTCCCCCTATCATATTTATGTGTATACATATATATACATATATACATATAATGTGTATATGTATATATATATCATGTGTGTGTATATACATGTATATATAATGTGTGTGTGTGTATACATATGTGTATAATGTAGGGGGACTCTTTATTTTACTAACATTAATCCACGCCGTTGAGCGGTGATAATTTATCACTGCTTAATAAACTGACATCTGGTACTGTAATCTCGTAAAGTCTCACGAGATTCCAGTATCAGGGGCCGTTCTCCACTGTTTGAAGCATTTGTAGATCGCTTCACTCCTCCAAAGGTGAAGCGATCTACAAAGCTTCATAAACTGGCACACAGAGGAGAAAAATCTTCACTGTGAATGCCGGAGAACGAAGCAGTGAATAGATTTCACTGCTTCATAAACGGACACCTTTAAGTATTGCCGTGGTGAGATGCAGACCAGAATACTGCAATCACTGAGCAGCAAATTATATGCAACAAAACCTTGCAACAAAACCTTTCACAAACCAGAGCAATTCAAAGAAGCGTAACCAAAAAAAAGATACACAAGCAGCGATTACCTTCAGTGGAAACCATATTTAACAATAATTAGTATTATTGTTTGTATTGTTTGTATAAAAATCATGACTTTTCCTGTGTGTAACCTCACTGAACAACAGGAAGGGATGGCCCCATGTTCAACTTTTAACCATTTGTAGACCTGAAAGAGGTGTGCCCCAAAAGTTTTACTGACCTATGGCTTCTATCCACTTTCTGGAGGTGATAGTGATGTCACCTGGCCTCGACGCTGACTCCAAGGAATGATGGCAGCTCAAAGTTCCTAGAGCAGTGGTTCTCAACTCCTGTCCTCAGGACCCACTAACAGGCCAGATTTTAAGTATTGCCGTGGTGAGATGCAGACCAGAATACTGCAATCACTGAGCAGCAAATTATATCACCTGTGATGTATTTTGGTTATCTTGCAAACCTGGCCTATTGGTGGGTCCTGAGGACAGGAGTTGAGAACCACTGTCCTAGAGCATACATTCTAGCACATTGCTTAAGCGTCGTACTCCCTGGTCCTTTTCCCTCATCCCCTACAGCCATTCTGCCAGACCCAACTATCAAAAGGAGTTACTCTTAACACTACTGTATTAAAAGTACCTACAAACAGTATTTGAAGGCATTAATAAATTGGTTGTATTAGGTGATTTCCGTAAAGCGTTTGTAACGTCAAATGTTTTTCTTTAAAATACCAAACATGTTATGGTTACCTGTTCTGTGTGAAGGTATTACACAGAGTGGCCCTAATCCTCCTCTTCTGGGGTCCGCCACCAGCGCTCCTGGCTCCTCCTCTTCTCTGTGTCCCACCCTAGAAAGCTGCTTCCTATAATGCAATACCTGTAGACTCCTTCTATAGACACAGCCAACGAGGCTTGGCCTCACCCCCTACTTCCTTATCACAAGATTTGACTGACAGCAGCAGGAGCCAATGGCTCCCACTGCTCTAAGCAAAGTCTGTGAGAGCGGGGAGAAGAGGAGAGAGCCGATGCAGACGGGCACAGCATGGGATCGAGATTGGGCTCAGGTAAGGATAAGAGGGGAGAAGGGGGCGATACACATACTGAAACATTTTTTAACCATAAAGCTGAATTCCAGAAATTCAGCACCATTGTTTAAAGCGCAGGCACAATATGAGTGAAGTCGAATTTGCTGCATGTCACCTCTGGGCTTTATCTCTATATCTCAAATGTGACAGGTTTATTGCACTACTGGTGAACACACTCTGGCTGAAGGAGGAGAAAAGCACACACACAGCAGCTATGCCCGCCCCTCCCCTCTGCTGCCCATTTACAGGTTCTCTATTTTTCGGTCGGAAAAAGTCGAAAATGCGTTTGTATGCAATTCGGACGCACAAAAAATCACGCATGCTCGGAAACAATTCAACGCATGCTCGGAAGCATTGAACTTAATTTTCTCGGCTCGTCCTAGTGTTGTACGTCACCACGTCCTTGGCGGTCGAAAGTTCAGAGAACTTTTGTGTGATCGTGTGTATGCAAGCCAAGCTTGAGCGGAATTCCGTCGGAAAAACCATCCCAAGATTTTTCCGTCGGGAATTCCGCTCGTGTGTACGGGGCATAAGTGTCATTTCTCTCTGCTGTCTCTTTCCATGAGTCACTTCCGACAAGTTTTCCTGACACCAAGAGGTAAAAAGGTGACAGGGGAAGGAGCTCCAGTACACAGCCTGTGATTGACAGCCTCTGCTCTGTTTCTGTGTGCTGTGTGAAGTGTGTCCCTTCCCTCCAATCAGCTCTTAGAGCTTTGTACAGCGTGTAACTGCAGCTCCCCGCCCCCTGTTTTGTGAGTCTGTAAAAAGTCCTTTTTCATCTCTGAGTTTCACAAGGATGTACAGGACAAATGGCTGCAAATAAACAGGCACAACTTTTGAAGGAGCATTTGTTTCACTTCTGTGGCTAGTCAATTCACTGGGAATAGGTAAGGGTTTGCCAACCTAATTAAAGGTAAGAATGTTTAGGCTTTACAACCACTTTAATGTGCAAATCCAAAGAGTTTCCTTAATTAACCCTTAAGCCAGCCACACACAGTTCAAAATTTGGTCGGTTCAGCAGGTACCAGCCGAATTTCGATCCATCCAAGGGCAGGCTGATTATATTGACGCCAACCTATCAATCAAATTCAGTAAAACCAGCATGCTGGGTTTTTTCATAGGATTACTGCCGCCGGCTATAACCAGCAGCAGTAATTCTTGTATTCTGATGGCAGGGAAACCCCCAGAATACAATAGCGCAGCGGGAGGGATTCCGCCATCAACACTGAGGGTCTATGCACACTGGACTTAAAAAAAACCACTGCTTCTACAGGAGTTTTGGGTTTTGCCAGTAGAAGCAGCTCAATATTATCCCATGGAGTTGATTTACTAAAGGCAAATGTACTGTGTACTTTACGTGCACTTGCTCCGAAGCTTAGTAAATGAGGTAAAACATTACTTTCTAAAGAATATTCAATCACATGTAAGGAAAATAAAAAACAGCATTTTTGTTTGTACATGATTGGACGATGGAAACCAGCAGAGCTTCCCCTCATTTCAGCGCTCCCCCTCCGATCTAGAGCAAATGCACTTAAAGTGCAATTCAATATTTGCCTTTAGTATGTGTTCATGAACATTAGGAATTAGGACATTTCAAGGCATATCTGAAGCTCAGTGTTTAGAGGCAGAAATAAAACCCCTTCTGGTTTGCATTCTTTAGAGTTTTCTGGCAGAATGAAAATACTTAAAAGAGAAGTATGGGGTTTGTTCTTTTTCCCTTTTATACTTACCTAGGTGGATGCAGCATCGGTCCGATCTTGCATCTGTCCCCTGCCGCCTCTGCACTGTGAGCCGAGCCATCAAACACCGCCGATAGCTCGGTTCTCACAGATCCCAGAGTGGAGAGCTGCTGCTTGTCAATCAGTAGCTCTCACTACTCTGCTCCTCCACGCTCACTGGAGCGCAGAGCTGTGGAGGGGCAGGAAGCAGCCCTCTCAGGCTCTCAGTGGCTCACTGGGAGGCTGAGACAGGCACCAGATCCAGACGTTGTTGTGATGATGCGGTGCCTGGACTGATTCCAGTGACGTCAGCAGAGAGCGGTCTTCAGACTGCTCTCTGCTGAAAACGGGTCACAGGAGTGCAAAACGAATTGTACTCCTGTGACCCATAGGAGAAGACCAGCCAAACGAGCTTAGACTGGACTTCTCCTTTAATGCTCTTAAAAGTCTTATGAAAAGTGAAAATGCTCTATAGGAATAATTTTTTTTTTGCCAACTGGCTTTTTTTTTTTTAAAGCCCTTTGTGCATGGACCCTGAATGTGTTTAAGGGGTAATCAAATTTATTTTCTTTCCTTAAAACCCGTGATTGTAAACGATCACCTTGTAAAACAACCCAATCAGTTTAAAATAGAAATGTAATGCAAAACATTTTTGCATACATATTAAAAAGCATTGTAAATACCTTTTTTTTTTCTAAGTGATCACATTCCCTCTGTTCTCAGCTGCATAAGCTGGGGAGAGGAGAAGCAGCAGCACACAGAGCTTCCCAGTATTTGGCTGAGCAGCGGGGGAGGGGAGGGGGTCATAACAACTTTGATCATTGGAAGAGAGTACTAGGGCTGGGAAAAAAATCGATTTAAATCTTGAATCGAGGAGAGGTCAAATCGATTAAAAATTTAAGCAAATCGATTTTAGATTTTTTTTTTCACCGCGACGGTCCCGAGGCGCTGCGGGCATGAGTTTTTAGGCGAGGCCGCGGCTTCGGCCTAGTCTGCGGCTACGGCCGGACGCCGCGGACTAGGCCGAAGCTGCGGCCTCGCCTAAAAACTCATGCCCGCAGCGCCTCCGGACCGGCGTGGACACCGCGCCGGGCCTGAAGAGCTGCAGGCAAGGAGTTTTTAGGTGAGGCCGCGGCTTCGGCCTAGTCCGCTAGGCCGGACGCCGCGGACTAGGCCAAAGCCGCGGCCTCGCCTAAAAGCTCATGCCCGCAGCGCCTCGGGACCGGCGCGGTTTCCAAAAAAAAAACTCGATTCGAATCGTGAATCCAGTTTTTTTTTTTTAAGAGAATCGAAGATTTTTTTTTTTTTAAGAAAATCTCCCAGCCCTAGAGAGTACACTGAGTTCCCAGCATAGCTAAAGAACTGACCACTGTGTGCTCTCCTGCTTAGTGTGGTCAGTTTTTAATAGGAAAGCAAGGGGACTGCCAGGGATTTTACATAAAGGAAACAATACAAAGAGAACAGGATACTTTCTCATACAAGTACATGGTACAGCAGGCACACATCAGGAATATGAAATGTTGGGGTAACAAACACTTTAATGTATGTCCAGCCTTAGTAACCCTCATTAGCCCTAATTACGGTAACTGCTTACTCCCCTCTCCCCTCTCTATTTTATATTATTTTTGTATACAAAACTTTTGTTTCTTTTTGTTACTTTTTTGAAGCAGCAGCAGCACAATATAAAAAATATATATATATATATACACACAAAATTGAAAAAAAATTCTTTATTTCATTTGTAATTAACTTTGCCAAACTTTGTACCAAAACAAAATTTTATAGTGTCATTATATATATACAAAAGAAATTATTCACTTAATATAATCTCTGTGATGCTCATACCACCGACCTACATGTGAACCTAGCTGTCTGCTTTTCCTATGAATCCACACATACAACAATAGATATCATATATCTCAACAAAAAAAGAAAAAACAGAAAGCAATAAAAAAAAATCTTCCATAAGAACTACAAAGATCAGCAAACCCTATATAAACTGAACAATAGAGTTGCCATCTGGGCACTGTTGTTTTGTATTGTGCTGTAAACTGGAAAACAAATTCAATAAAAATGACCTGATGCAAAAAAATAAAATAAAGCAAATTTATAAGCTATACATAGAAATTATAGAATAAAATACTTTTTCTCAACAGGCTCGCTAGAATTTGACAAAAAAAAAAAAAAAACAGAAAACGGAAAACAAAAAAACACAATTTTATTTTTTTTTCACTTTGTTTAATTTTTTTGCACAAAAAACAAACAATATATTGTATGTACTACCTTGGTATCATAAGTAATGAAACGGTTATTGCTGGATCAATTGGTACATAGAATGCAAAAAAATTTTTTTATAAAAATGTAAAAACTGCTCTGGGTATACAGGTGAGAGCAGAAGCGGTTAAAACAGATGTAAACTCTAAATGAATATTATTTGTTATGCTTCAACACTGCATATTATAAACAATGGCCATTTTATATTTTAATGAAATACTATTTTCTTCTATTTTCTATCCTTTGTTGCATCTCAGTGTTGTGCGTCTCTTGCACCCTCTTTGCAACCACTTCCTTTCTACATGCACTCCAGTTTTGACCGCATGGCATTTCTCAAGATGGGTTCCCTGATGGTGCCAAAAATCCACCATGCCTGCATAATTTCTACCATCAAAGGCCAATGTGACTGGATAACAACACAAGAGCACAATAAGAGAGATGGGGACAGAGCGTTGTCACCCTATAAACGTGAAGTTCCTGAACAAGGACCTTCACAGCAAAATCACAAGATATTATTTTATTGAAATCTGCAGATTTTGAAAACATTAAAAAACATTACTTTTGAAATGACATTAATATATTAAAGTTTATAAGACATTTTAGTGATTGGGTTTACATCGAGTCAGTATTAGCATGTAACCTTAGCTGCCTATATCTGTGGATTTTGAGTAATAGTAGCAAATAACAAATTTGCCAACAATTACAGATACTGTATAACCACCTACCAGCACTAAATACATAAAACTCACATCGCAGTGGAAAAAAAAAAACAAAAAAAACTATTCTTCAGAAATAAACCCTATGCAAGCATGATATTGACTTCTTGGTCACTCTCAAATTAAACTCAATGAATACATTTCTAGGTGGAAGCAGAGCAATATTTTTCCACTGTGCACAGCCACTGAACACCCAGCAGTCACGGTATGAATTTTACAGCCCTGGGGCAGAAGGCTGGAAAGCTTCTTTTATAACGCAGAGCTTGGCCAGATCGAGAAGGTGGTGGGATGTATCAATACCACTGCCATTTTTTTGTTCCACTTGCTGGTTTTCCTGTCAGAGAGAACATCAAACATGGTTGCGTGAAGTTTAACATCGCTATTCAGGACATTAGACCTAATGTAGTTGAAATTATGGACATAGAACCCTAGGCTGGAGGAAGGGGAAATGCAAGAGGAAGAAAAAAAAAAATGAACCCTGTAATGTACAAAACTTCCCAAGAGCGCTTAGAAATGCTTTAACCACCCCGCATCAAAAATCGTCATGCAACAGAATTTACTCTGGAAAAATTGAATGTTTGTTAAATCAAATTCACACGAGAGCGAGTTTATTAAACATTGTTTCTGTTTTTTTTTTTTTTAGAAAAATTATTAACTATTATGTACAAATGAAATCCTAACTTTAAGTTAAGCAAACAGAACACAACAAAACTAATAAGGCCTTAAGCGGAACTACGCTCAAACGAGAACTCTACCTGCATATCCTATTAAGAGTCTCTTGAAAGCCCACCCAGCTGGGACTCATTTCCTGTGTAAGTTCAATGTCGGATGGCATAAGAAAGAGGTCAAATGCATCCCCCTAACTGAAAGCAAAGGGTATTTCACAGGGGTTTTAACAGAGCAACAGGGGAATGTGGCAAAGGTGCGTAAAAGTAGGTAATATGTGTCCTCGGGAGGACCTCCCTTAACCGGTTCAATACAGGGCAATTTCACCCCCTTCCTTCCCAGGCCAATTTTTAGTTTTCAGCGCTGTCGCACTTTAAATGTCAATTGCGCGGTCGTGCAACGTTGTACCCAAAAAAAATTGACGTCCTTTTTTCCCCACAAATAGAGCTTTCTTTTGGTGGTATTTGATCGCCTCTGCGGTTTTTATTTTTTGCGCTATAAACAAAAGAAGAGCGACAATTTTGAAAAAAAACACAATATTTTTTACTTTTTGCTATAATAAATATCCCAATTTTTTTTTTTTAAAAACTAATTTTTTCCTCAGTTTCGGCCGATACGTATTCTTCTACATATTTTTGGTAAAAAAAAATATCGCAATAAGCATATATTGATTGGTTTGCGCAAAAGTTATAGCGTCTACAAAATACGGGATAGATTTATGGCGTTTTTTAAAAAAAAATGTATTTATTTTTTTAGCGCCGATCGCGATTTTTTTTCATGACTGCGACATTATGGCGGACACATCGGACACTTTTGACACATTTTTGGGACCATTCACATTTATACAGCGATCAATGCTATAAAATTGCATTGATTACTGTGTAAATGTGACAGGCAGTGAAGGGGTTAACCACTAGGGGGCGGGGAGGGGTTAATATGTTTCCTAGGGAGTGATTACTAACTGTAGGGGGAGGGGACGTACAAGGGGAGGAGACCGATCAGTGTTCCTCCGTTCTGGGAACACAGATCGCTCTCCTCAGAGCTGACAGGCTGTGGATCTGTGTGTTTACACACACAGATCCACATGCCGGTCCGGTTAACCGGCAATCGCGGGTGCCCGGCGGACATCGCGGCCGCCGGGCACACGCACCGGGTCCCGAGGAACGCGGCGGGCGCGCGCGCGCTCCCGGCGGCGCACGCGCGCCCCCTAGGCGGCCGGGAATCCCAGGGCGTCATATGACGCCCACCCAGGATGGGAGATCCCATCTGTGGACGTCATATGACTATGGGCGGGTATTGAAGTGGTTAAGGACAGACCATCTCACCAAATACCATCCCCTCTGCCTGAGGGAATACCACTTCCTCCTACACCATCCCCTCCTCCTGAGGAGACCCTGCTCCACCCAATACCATCCCTTCCTCTTGAGGAGGGCCCGTCTCACCTAATACCATCCCTTCCACCTGAGGAGATACCATCTTCTCCTATACCAGTGATGGTGAACCTTGGCCCCCCAGATGTTTTGGAACTACATTTAGCATGATGATCATGCACTCTGCAGTGTAGTTGAGCATCATGGGAAATGTAGTTCCAAAACATCTGGGGTGCCAAGGTACTGCCCTATACCATCTTCTCCACCTGACGAGACCCCGTGTCACCTTATATCAGACCTTCCACCTAAGGAGACCCATCTCACCTAATACTATCCCCTACACCTGAGGAGGCCCATCCACATATAATACTATCCCCTACACCTGAGGAGACCCCCTCGTCATATAATACTATCCCCTCCACCTGAGGAGACCCTGCTCCACCAAATACCATCCCCTCCATCTGAGGAGACCCCACCTCATTTAGTACCATCCCTCCACTTGAGGAGAGCCTGCCTTACCTAATATCATCGCCTGCACCTGAGGAGATCCCATCTTCCCTTTTATCACCCCCCCCCCCCACCTGACAAGACCCCCAAGTCACCTAATACCATGCCCTCCATCTGAGGAGGCCCAACCTCTACTAATACCATTTCCTCCACCTGAGGAGACCCCATTTCTCCGGATACCATTTCCTCCACCTGAGTAGATACCACCTCACCTAATACTGACCCTTCTATCTGAAGAGACCCACCTCACCTAATACCACCCCCTCCTTCTAAACAGACCCAAAAACTATTCTAATATCATCCACTCTACCTAAAGAGACACCACCTGAGTCCTGACCTATCCCTTCCTTCCACCTGAGGGGAAAAAATAAAAATGGGTCAGGATGGGCTTTCACTTTGCTATGGCTGATCAAAGGGACAAAATCTCTTTAACCAAATGACTTTGGACATACGGTGTACATCCTAACCAAGTTAAAGTACCTTAAGCCAAAAGAAAAAATCTATCCAGATGGCGGACAGAGTGGGGAAGAGCACATCGAAGAAGAATATAACTGGGTCAGTGGGGAAGGCGGGTTGGCATGAGCTTTTGAGGTAACCTTTCACTGCCCTGAAAAGACAAATTGATAGATTCCCTTTAAAAATCTAAATTAAGGTGTTTGAAAAAATATACAGACAAAAGAGAGAAATCTGAAGTTCCTTAGCCACTGATGCAAAAGCTACGCAAAAGCTCACAACAGACTGCACTGGCTATTTAAAAAATATATATATAAAAACCATGCCCCCGAGGCTTCATCTCCACCAATATTTTGATTGTTGTCAAGACAAATTTCTTCCCGTCGACGAGATGAAAATAATGTTTATTTCTGCATTTTGATTAGAGCACATCTCAATTAAAATGCAGCTGATTTTATTTCACACGTCCCGCCGCCAACGAGCTCGTCCTTTAATCTGCGCTAATAGGCTCTGGCACTCTCAGCTTCCCGCTTTCAAACGAATGGCAGGCCTTGTCCGGTCGCATAACGCTGCGGCGCGTTTTCTCGGGTGCCTAGGGAAATGTGACCATTTTATTTCAGAGATGTGTTAATAGGCTGGATTTACTAATTAATGAATAAACAGCACCGCTTCTAAAAAAAAAAAATACGAAGGGAAATAGGAAACGCTGAAAGGCCCAAGGATAAATAATTTCAATCTAATAATTAGCAACTGCAACAAAAATACACACAAGTAAACGGGAAGAATTTAAGCAAGAACATGCATCAGAAAGATATATTGCCTATTGTTTTGTTATTCACTTAACCACTTGCTTACTGGGCACTTAAACTACCCTCCTGGCCAGACCAATTTTCAGCTTTCAGCGCTGACGCACTTTGAATGACAATTGCGCGGTCATACAACACTGTACCCAAATGAAATTTTTATCACAAATAGAGCATTCTTTTGGTGGTATTTAATCACAGCTGGGATTTTTATTTTTTGCTAAACAAACAAAAAAGGATGGAAAATTTTGAAAAAAAAAAAAAAAAATCATGTTTCATGTTATAAAATTTTACAAACAGGTAATTTTTCTCCTTCATTGACATGCGCTGATGAGGCGGCACTGGTGGGCATTGATAGGCTGCACTGATAGGCACACATAAGGCGCCACTGATAGGCACACAAGGCGGCACTGACGGGGACAGATAAGGCGGTACTGATGGCCACTGATAAGATGGCCTTGATGGGACCTGATAGGTACCACTGATAGATACAACTGATGGGCACTGATAGGTGACACTGATGGGCATCACTGTTGATGAGGCACTGATTGTAGGCAATAAAAGGTGGCACTGTGGGCACGGATAGGTGGCACTGTGGGCACTGATAGGTGGCACTGTGGGCACTGATAGGCGGCACTGTTGTCTAATGTTAGGTGGCACTGGCAGGTGGCACAGGTGAGCACTGAGGAGCTGGCGGCAGCTCTCCGTGATTGGGACTGATGTCCCTCTCACAGCCGCCGATCAGCTTTTTTTTCCTCCCCATGCTGTCAGCGCGAGGAGAAAAAAATAGCCGATTACTGGCTCTGTTTACATCACGTGATCAGCTGTCATTGGCTGACAGCTGATTACGTGGTAAGGGGTCGGGATCGACCCCGTACTCCGATCTGGGATCCAGAGAGTCTCAGAATCGCTGATCACAGATCACGCCACGTGCTTCCTGCAGGAGGAGCGCAGGCTGCTTGGGCACGAGAGGACATCAATAGACGTACTCCCGGCAAAGCAGGTCTGCGCTGTAGCCGTCATTCGGCTATAGCGCAGATCTGAAGAAGTTAAAGGGTTTATATCAGAATTCAAGTGTGTGTGTATATATATATATATATATATATATATATATATATATATATATAAAAAATCTCTGCTGTCTTTGATACGGTTGACCACCCCCTCCTCCTCAAAAAACTCCACGCCTTTGGTCTCCGTGACTGTACCGTTCTCAGTTGGGGTCCCCCAAGGTTCTGTTCTTGGACCACTCCTATTTTCAATCTACACCTCCTCCCTGGGTCAGCTAATAGCTTCCCATGGCTTCCAATACCACCTCTACTCTGACGACACCCAAATCTATTTCTCTACCCCTCAGCTCACTCCCTCTGTCTCCTCACTAATTTACTATCAGATATATCAGTCTGGATGTCACACCACTTCCTCAAACTCAATCTATCCAAACCCGAACTTATAATTTTTCCTCCCACATATGCCCCTTCCCCTGATCTCTCTGTCAAAATCAATGGCACTATAAGCCCATCCCCACATGCCAAGGTTCTAGGTGTAGTCCTGGACTCCGAACTCTCCTTTAAGCACCACGTCCAATCACTGTCCAAATCCTGCCGCCTCAACCTCCGCAACATCTCCAAAATACGCCCCTTTCTAACCAATGACACAACAAAGCTCTTAATTCACTCGCTGGTCATCTCTCGCCTCGACTACTGCAACTCCCTTCTCACCCCCCACAGTGATTACCTTTTGTTTCCATTTGACCCTCCTTTCTAGATTCTAAGCTCTAACGAGCAGGGCCCTCTGATCCCTCCTGTATTGTAAGTGTACTGTCTGCCCTCATGTTATAAAGCACTGCGTAAACTGTTGGCGCTATATAAATATATATATACACACATATACACTATATTACCGAAAGTATTGGGACGCCTGCCTTTACACGCACATGAACTTTAATGGCATCCCAGTCTTAGACCGAAGAGTTCAATATTGCGTTGGCCCACCCTTTGCAGCTATAACAGCTTCAACTCTTCTGGGAAGGCTGTCCACAAGGTTTAGGAGTGTGTCTATGGAAATGTATGACCATTCTTCCAGAAGCGCATTCGTGAGGTCAGGCACTGATGTGGACGAGAAAGCCTGGAACGCAGTCTCCACTATAATTTATTCCAAAGGTGTTCTATTGGCAGGACTTTGTGCAGGCCAGTCAAGTTTCTCCACCCCAAACTCGCTCATCCAGGTCTTTATGGACCCTGCTTTGTGCACTGGTCCAAATCATTTCATGGAGAGGAGATTATGGTGTGGGGTTGTTTTTCAGGGTTTGGACTAATTTCAGTGAATGGAACTCCTAAGGCGTCAGCATACCAACACATTTTGGACAATTTCATGCTCCCAACTTTGTGAGAACAGTTTGGGGATGGCCCCTGGGTCCTGACTTCAGACTGATAGAACACGCAAGCCAGGCCTTCTCGTCCATATCAGTGCCTGACCTCACAAACGCGTTTCTGGAAGAATGGTCAACCATTCCCATAGACTCCTAAACCTTGTGGACAGCTATCCCAGAAGAGTTGAAGCTGTTATAGCTGCAAAGGGTGGGCCAACTCAATATTGAACCCTATGGACTAAGACTGGCATGCCATTAAAGTTCATATGTGTGTAACGGCAGGCGTCCCAATACCTTTGGTAGAATATTGCCCCATTGTTGAGATAAGGGGAAGGAATACTGCCCCATCATTGGTGTCAGTGGGAGGAATAGTGATGCATTGTTTATATCAGGGCAAGGAATAGTGATCCATCATTGGTGTCAGTAGGAAGACTAGTCCCCCTTTGTTGGGGTTAGTGGTAGTAACAGTGCCCTATTGTTGGTATCAGTGACAGGAATTATGCCCCACTGTTGTAGAAGGAAAAGTGCCTTGTATCCCTGGGAGGAATAGTGTCACAACGGCCTGATAAAGGCAAGCAAAGGGCCACGGTCTCAAAAAAGGAGACCACTGCCTTTGATGATTTTACAATGCAGATATACAGCTTTGAGGCTCATGGCACAGAAGTGCTTAGGTCAGGGGTGTCCAAACTTTTTTCAAAGAGGGCCAGATTTGATGAAGTGACCATGCGTGAGGGCCGTCCATTTTTCCTGGCATTAAACCATTAAAACTCAAACGTCAATAACGCGGTGACGTACAACAAGTACGACGAGCCGAGAAAAGGGAAGTTCAATAGCCAGTGTGGCTCTTCTGCTTGATTCTGTGCATGCAAGGAACTTTGTGCGTCGGAATTGTGTACACACGATCGGATTTTCCGACAACGGATTTTGTTGTCGGAAAATTTGAGATCCAGATCTCAAATTTTGTGTGACGGAAATTCCGATGGAAAATGTCTGATGGAGCCTACACACGGTCGGAATTTCCGACAACAAGCTCCCATCGAACATTTTCCGTCGGAAGATCCAACCATGTGTACGGGGCATAAGTGTGTTCGTCCGAGCACAAATACACTGCCCAACAAGAATTCTCTTGCCTTTGTGGCTGTGTGTGGTGAAGAGATGAGCTCGGGCGTGTTATTTGGATATACCATATTTATCGGCTTATAACATGCACCTTATCTTTAAAAAGGAAATTTCAGGAAAAAAATCTTGAATTTTAAAAGAACTGTGAAGCAAAATAAGGGTCAGTGGCCATGAATGCAGCCTAATGAGTGCCCATCTGCAGCCTCACAAGTGCCATGAATGCAGCACCCCCCTTGCCATGAATAAAGCACCCACGTTGCCATGAATAAAGCACCCACATTGCCATGAATATAAATGGGCCCCTAAATCTCAGAAGGTCCTTGTGTAGCTACACAGTCTGCACAAAGAGTATTTCTGCCCCTGATCATGACTATGCATGCATACATCATACAAAGTGAGTTTGCTTTGCACATACAGCTATGTACCTGGCATATGTTTCATACGCTTTTTCTCAGGAATGTATAAATAATTCTACTACAAATGTGAATTTGCATCTTGCATTAAAACCAGTGACTCATTCTTTAGAGAAATGGCTTTATAAAATTGTGCGTTCCCGAAAAATACAGTGTAATGATAACCTGCCGTATTTTTCGGTCCATAAGACACACTTTTTCTCCCCCAAAAAATGGTTGGAAATGTCTGTGCGTCTTATGGAGCGAATATTGACCAGGACCCCCCCCCCCCACCAAACCACCCCCCCGCCGCCGCTGTTTTACATACTGGCAGAGGAGAGAGGAGAGACATCCCAGGTCTCCTGGGAGTGCCGGGCGATCTCCAGCCTGGGCCTGTCACTCAGCCACAGACCGAAAACAGAGCAGCTCGAGCAGCCGAATGGAGTACGGCCGTGGCTGCCGCTTGTGCTGCTGTCTCCTGTGACAGGCGGATTAGATGTGATGACTTCCTCGCATGGGAATGCTAGTCTGTGCAAGGTGGTCAGGCTGTATTTCATGGGACAGGTAAGGCTGCATTTTATGGCACTGATCAGGCTGAATTTCAAGGCACTATTAAGGCTGCATATTATGGCACAGGTCAGGCTGAATTTCATGGCACTAGTAAGGCTGCATATTATGGCACAGGTCAGGCTGAATTTCATGGCACTGGTCAGGCTGCATGTCATGGCACTAGTAAGGCTGCCTTTTATGGCACTGGTCAGGCTGCATTTTATGGGCACTGGTCAGGCTGCATTTTATGGGCACTGGTCAGGCTGCATTTTATGGGCACTGGTCAGGCTGCATTTTATGGGCACTGGTCAGGCTGCATTTTATGGGCACTGGTCAGGCTGCATTTTATGGGCACTGGTAATTTTTTTAGTACACCATTTGGTTCAGAATTTTTTTTTCTTGTTTTCCTCCTCTAAAACCTAGGTGCGTCTTATGGTCAGGTGCGTCTTATGGAGCGAATAATACGGTAGATACAAATGAGATTTGCTTCCAGCAGCTAACTAAAGCTGCCATAGCCCACTCTCAAAATCTGGTACCAAACCTTCGAGCCTGACCAGACTTTCCTGCCTAGGTGCTTACTCAGGCCCATGATGGAAACATTGTGTTAGTTAAATGGTTCAGTTTATTACTTTCTTCTGTGCTGCCCACTAGCCTCTTTCTCTTTATGTAATTTTTTTCTGATCTTTTATAATGGATCTGGTTGTTGGGAATGTCAAATGTGGTCACAGTAATTTTTAAGAAGCCTATAGGGAGTACTGGTAACCAAGGGGGCAAAAATGGCAGTTATTACTAGCATATGCACTGGTGGAACTATAGGAACCTCACTCAAGTTATCAACTAAAGCTAAATTGGCTTGATTTCCTCATAATCATCCATTTTTCCCTGCTCTCCTCTCAGTCATTCTTACTAGTGCTTTTAAATGTCCATTATCAATGCTGCTTACTATGTCCCTGCTATGTTTTGCCATCTCCCTTTCTACCTCACTGATATCTTGGCATGTCTTTGCATACCCCTGCAGCTTGTATCAGTCCTCCACTTATGCCCGATGTCCTCCTTTGTGCTCTAGTATTTAATGATTCCTTTAAATATGTCCCAGGTCTGGAGCTCAAATAGTTTAGCGTTAGGGACTGAATGTTGCAAAGGTACTTGATAGGTATGGTGTCACATGCATTTACAATTGTATGCAATACATTCCTCTGTTTTTAACCTAAATGTGTTGTTACAGTACTCCCAGGTGACATGGGCTAAACCAAAGTGAGGAGTCTAAGTGACAGTTGGTGTTCACCAGAGCAGCCTTCAAGAGGTGATGGGCTGAAAATCTTATTGGTCTCCGGTTTTCTTTGCTGCAAATTGGCCCCAAGTTAGAGTTCTCAGGATCGCCCCACTAAGGGGTTGCTGAACAGAAGGGCTAGAACTTGGAGATTGTTAATAAGGCGTCAGACAATAAAGTGGTCAGGTCAGAGGTCAAGGCAAGCAGGCAAGAGGGTAGTCAGGTTCAGGCAAAGGTTGAGGCAGGTGACAGGCAAGAGAATAGTTCGGTCCAGGTAGAGGTCGAGGCAGGTATCAGGCAAAAAGAGTAGTCAGGTCCAGGCAAAGTTTGAGGAAGGTGGCAGGAAAGAAAGTCGTCAGGTCCAAGCAGAGGTCAAGGCAGGTGGCAGAAAAGAAAGTAGTCAGGTTCAAGCACATGTCAAGGAAGGTGGCAGGGAAAAAAAAGTAGTCAGGTCCAAGCACAGGGTAAGGCAGGCGACAGGCAAGTGACAGTTGTAGGTCCAGGAAGAGGTCAAGGCAGGCAAAAGGCAAGACAGATTTGTAAATTCAGGCAATCCAGGTTAGCAATAGGCAGGCGACAGCAGGTTTGGTATTACAGCAATCTAACTCCAGGGTACCTGGTAATAAGACATAGCACCAGCCACTTCAAAGGATGCAGTTTAAATAACTTCCTGGTCAGAACACATGCCCAGTATTGTCAACACATGCTGATGCACACAGGAAAAAGGTATCCCTTGGACACCTCAAAATCCTGGGAGGTCCTGAGACTCCTGTAGATCCAGGAATCCTGGACCTACCATAACATGTGTAAACAGCTTAAATAGCAATTTTTATATTGACTAGCTTAGATAAAGTGGTGGGAAATGTTTCTATTGTTCAGTACAAAACAAAGTTAACTTAGCCCTAAACATAAACTAACCATCTGAATAAACAGGTGATCTTCAAACATTAATTTATCTAATGGTTGTTCAAACAAAAGATCTTTCTTAGATGGACAATCACCACAATCATCAATCTGTAAAGCGTAAAGTGGATGTAAACCCAATGTCATCCTTTCTAAACTACTGCCATAGGGGTTATCTATAAGGATATACATGTCTCATGTATCTTTACCTGTCAAATGTCTCCCCTCTGTCTGTTATTAGACCCGAAAAACTGCAGATTCTGTGGGCGGGTCTGTTGTCTGGAGCTTGGTGGGAGGAGTTGTGATGTCAGTAGACTCCCCGCCCACCTCTACACTCCCCTTGTCAATATGCATTTTCTCCTGTGTATTTCTTACACTGAACTTCTGCTATGATCTCTAACATCCAGTGAAAAGACAGGAAAGTAACCACATGACTTCAGCATGCCAAATCATGCTGAGGTGTGGAACAGCCAATCCTTGCAAAGCTGCTGAAGAAAGGAGTGGGGGAGGGAATTAAAAAATAATGCATGTCTCTTAGGCTGTCACTCACAGGAAGGGGGAGTATTTGACAAAGTTTTTCTCAGTTTGTCAAGATTTTTCTCACTGAACAATAACAGAGAATTGCTCAGAGCTGGATTAACTCTGTGTGGAAAGACTGGGCTCAAATCATAGGAAATCTTATACTCTACACAGTATAAGAAAAAAAAATTTTCGGGTTTACATCTACTTTAAACTTAATCAAACCTCTTGTATTTATTTTCCCATATTAAAATATTTAGACAATTGTATTAAATAAACCCCTGTGTTACCTGCACCTGCTAGCAAAATTGTAACTACATTTCATACAGTTGCTTGTGTATTTTTCAAAAGAAAATTTTAGCACAAAACCACGTTCTTTTACACATCTGTTCACATTTCTGGTGTGCGTTGGTAGCTAACATAAATGTGTATCCATTAAAATGTGGAAATTTCACATACATAGTTGTGAATGTCATCAATAGCGCTCTCACATAGAGAATACTTTGTCACTCTTCTCCTTTTGGTACAATGAACTGGCGACAGTAGAACATTACGGTTGGGACTAAACCATGTGGATCTCTGCAGGAAGCACAAAGCCACAGTCCTGCCAGTAAGACACACTGGTATGAGTGGCGGGTTGGCTGTATGCTCAGCCTGGGATGAATGGCCGTCACACTCTGCGGCTCGTAACTTCTCTGTCACCCATCTTATGGGCACATTTCCTTCCTCATTTCTAACACCTGCCATAACATGATTACCCTCTACAGCTCCTTCACAGATGTTGCATAATCCTAGGCTTCAATTACCAGCTTACAGAACATATCTACATTGCCTTCAACTCTTCTAGTGACACAATAATTGCAATTAGTAACACCAGCTATTCTAGGGAAGTGCAAACCAACTGAAAGTTTTCTTTCTCCTTCAGAGAAAAAAATAAAAAACAAGTATCCATATAAACACCTAAATACTCCTTTCAACATCACTCAAGACTGATATCTCCTCCTTTTACAGCTCCAGGCTGATTCATATGCTAAGTTCTTATATCTATTGGGGATTCCACATAGGCATAAAATAGAGATAGAAAGATATCCCCACCAACATCCCACTTGACAAATGATGTAGTTGTGTTTCCTGATGGGTTCTTTCATAAGGAAGACCAATATCTTAGAGGACAGAGATTAATGTTCACTAAAAAGTTGAAATACTAGCTTAGGGTGGGCTCGATTTTTTAAAAGCCAAAAGCTGGCCATACACACATAGATTTAGTTTGCTTACCTACCTGCCTACTGGGCCAATTCTGACACTTCTCTCCCACATGTAAAAATCACTTTTTTTAAACAGAGACCCTGGAGAATAGAATAGTGGATGTTGCAGACTTCAATGCTACGCAATATTTGCGCAGCGGTTTCTCAAGCGCAATTTTTTTTTTTATGAAACACTATTTAATGACTTTTAATGCCCAAAAGCTCAATATAATACCCAATTGTTTGGGAATATATAAAAGATGATGTTACGCCGAGTAAGTGGATATCTAACATGTCACACATTAAAACTGCGTATGCCCATGGAACAGCGTCAAACTACGCTACCTAGGGAAAAAAAAAAAAAAAAAAAAAAATCGCCATAGGCGATGCCTTTACACATTACCAGTTTAGAGTTATACAGGAGGTCTGGTCCAAGGATTATTGCTCTCGCTATATGGTTCGCGGAGATACTGGTTTGCGGAGATGTGTGATGCAGACACCACCTTTGTGTGCAAGCACGGGGGGGGGGGGGGGGCATTTTAATTTTTTTAAAAAAAATTTTTTACACTGTTAATGTTTTTTATCACTTTTATTGCAGTCACAAGGAATGTAAACATCCCTTGTGACAGCAATAAGCATTGACAGGTACTCTTTATGGAGAGATCTGGTGTCAATCAAACCCCAGATGTTTCTGCCCTTACAAGCATCTGATTACACCAAGATCGGTGTGATCAGATGCTTTACCAATTTAAAAATTATTATGATGCTAATAAAGAACAAGTGTCTAAAGGGACAAACTTTTTAAAGGGACTGGTGACAAGTTTCTAAAGGGACAAACTGTCTAAAGGGACAAGTGACAAGTGTCTAAAGGGACAGACTGTGTGTGTGTGGGGGGGGGGGGGGATATGTGAAGCATCAACATTGCCTTGTTTTCCGTTTGCAAAAATATATGTTTCCAGACTTCCAAGTGTTATTAAAGAGGAGCTCCAGGCTCCTTCAGAAAAAAAATAGAAGTCAGCAGCTACAAATACTGTAGCTTCTGACTTTTAAGATTAGGACACTTACCTGCCCAGGGATCCCACAATGTCCTTACCCAAGCTGATTCTTCAATTGGCTTCGGGTGCAGGCGCCGGCATCTCTAGTAAGGGAAACAGGAAGTGAAGTCTGTTTCCTACTTTGCATGCACTGCCCTTTGTGAATGGTCCCGTAGTCTTCTGGGACCTGTGATGTGTCCCAGAAGGCTGCGGGGAAAGGAGCGAGGACCAAACTTTCAGCTCAGTTTGCCGAGGAGATCTGGATGGGAAGTGGGAGGGGTTACCTGTCCAAACCAGGTACTTGCTCCCCGCTCTCCCCCAAAAAATGCCAAATGTGGCAGTGGAGGGGAGGAGGGTGCAAACAAGTGGAGCTTCCCCTATTAGGTGGAGCTCTGCTTTAAAGTGGTTTTCCAAAAATGTAATATATGTTGCAGCTTACCAATCATTAGATGTAGTTGCTGTACCGGGTTTTTTACTTTATTTATTTATTTTTTTATGCCTGGTAAACACAATTAGATTATCGGACAAATAATCATCTGTTTTTTGTTGCATGTTGGTCTCCATATCGAAAATAAAGAAGTTACTAAAACTTACAAAAATTCTCGCATGAGAGAATACAACGTTGATAGTGATGTAATGTGTTGTATTGTAATGTATTATTTTGTTTCTGAGCATGCTTGGTCTTCTGATTTTTTTTCCCGACTAATACTATACTGATTAAACGAAAATCATACGATCTGGTATCTTACTTAAAAAGTTTTCGTGCTTGCTCCCTGCGGATATTGTTGGATGAATGATGGATGTCGTGATCGGCTCTCGAAAGCTGTGTACGAACAATCAGATTATCATACGATCCCTCCAAAAGCGATTTTTGTTATCCGATTATCTGATCGTGTGTATTAGGCATTAGGTTCCCTCCCTCCAGACGAAGGAGCACAGGGGGAATCTTTCAGCAGCAGCGTTGTCAGTCTGGGGGGAGGGGAGTGTTATGTACTAGCAGATTTAAAAACAGTAACAAATTGAAGCCAAACTCCTGCTAATATTTTATAATCAGTTACAGCAAAAAAAAAAAAAAAAAGTCCTTTTTGGATAAAGGTTTTGCATAAATAAATAAAAGCTGATCATTTCAAGCACCCCTACCAGCGTTAAATGGTCTGTATCATCCCTGCAACTGCAAGAGAGCTTTTCTCTTGAAAAATAAAAGACTTGCTGGCTGGATCACCAGATGAAAATAGAAAAAAAAGCCTAGAAAAGAAAACTAATGCAGCCATCACATTAAAGAATTGGTAAGCTGCAATATAATAAATGTTTTCTTTTGGGTTTAACACTGCTTTAAGAATGGCTATACAGGTTAAAATTTCTCTCATTCAGCCTCTCGGGCTGAACAAGGGGAATCCCTCAGTTCCCCCATCCACATTAAAATTCGGACATTCGTAGCACCTGCAGCTGTCTAAATACCCGAACAGCAACTGCATGTGATTTGATGCAGTCGTTGTGAGGCTGAAAATTTTTCACCCAGCTCACCTGATTTTTCAAATGAAGTTTGATGAGTCTGGTGTTGCAAACAGGGCCACCGACAGCTCAAATTTTGGCCGATTCAACAGGAATTGGCTGAAATTTGAGCTGTGTATGGCTTGCATAAGTCACAGAACCACCCTTAGGCAGGCCATACATGGGTTGAATTTCGAAATAACTTTCTTTAGAAAATCTTATCTAAAGAATTTTTGTTCGTATTTCGAACCATTAGTGAGCTGCAGCAACAGCCGATTTTCATGCGGCCATAGAATTTGAGTCATCGGGCATGTTGGAAATTTTTTGAAAAGCTAACGATTTTCTAATCAATGATGGGAGAATCGTGCGAGAATTGTAATCGAAAAAGAAATGCGCATGTGCAAGAAAATAAAATTCCCGGAAAGAAAAGAAGATTCCCGGCCACGAAAATTCTGTTCTGTAGCAACATGAGGTGAACTTGAAGGCTTGGTTGGTTGAATTTCGAAATCAATGGTGGCACCATCGGATCGCAAAACGCACAAATTTTCTGATTTTCAAAAGAAAATTCTTTCGAAATTGGACCATGTATGGCCACCCTAAGGCTGGCGTCAGGACGAGCTGGTGATTGGTAGCAAGAGGCTTCCAGTTTGTCTCCCTTACATCATGAACATCTCAGCTCTGTTTCTCTGCAGAGACTTCAAACCACTGGTACTAAAACAACTGAGACACACAACATAAAGTTTACATGGTGGGTTTTTTTGTAATATATACATTAAATATATATACTGTTTTTAATAGGAAGTGTTACATTTCCATCCATATGTACAAAGAAGTTTTCAGTATCTGGAATACAGAGTCAAAGTGACACACCCAGGGTGGCAGGGAGTAGACAGCGGGATTAAAACCCGGTTCTCCTTAAAAAACAATCTGTGTCAGTGTTACACAGCTGGCGACCTTAACTACGAACAACTCCTACACCACATTACCCAACGTCTATTCATCAGAGGTGCTAGAGCTCTCCGCAGCCAAAAATCACTTGTGACATCATTATCATCATCCTTGCATTTTGTAGAAAAGTGCGCCCCCTACTGCAGGCAAGCATAAAGATTAAAAAAAAAAAAAACACATCAGCAACAGAACTTTGCAACTTTTAAGCACCTTGCAACATCTACAAAAAAAAAAAAAAAAATCATCAAATTAAGGCAAGTGTGCCAATTTGCCTTTAATTACATTTCTCACTTTAGTATTATCTTACAACTTTTTTACAGTCAGAACTGTGGTAAAAAAAAAAAAAAAAAATTGGGGGAAAATTGTTTAAAAAAAAAGTCATAGCACATCAATAAAGAGGGTTTAGAAATGTCTTTACACCTTGACAAAATTGTTGGGGGGATAATTTAGGTTTTCACATTAGAAGCAGCAACAATTTCAGTTCAGTATGACAAAAAAAGAATAAGCAGAAAAGAGATAAAATGTGCATTTTTTTCAGCTATTTGATAACTTTTGTCTACATGGAACATAGATCAAAATAAAACAGTTATCCTTTTCTCCCACATACTGACAGGTGAAAGGCCAGACCAGACCTCATATAAAAAGTCATTGTTCACAATGACTTCCTTGCCCCTTGCCAAACCAGTGTACGCTCTCTCCAGTCAATTATGTGCAATAAAATTTTGGAAATTAACTGTTGCTAATTTTTGGACCCTCGTTCAAACTTTTAAGCACGAGTCTCCCTCTCCCTTTTGGCTACTAAAAACAAAAGTGCCAAAGGGGACCAGCACAGCACATCAAAGTTGGTCCAGCTAGTGAACAAAAAGCAAGCAAAGGCTACTATTCAGACAGGGGAGTGAGCCAACACAGAGCGAAGTCTCAACTCCCTCATCTCAGGCCCTCGAACACCCATCCCTTAGGAGGTACAGTAAAATCTCAGTAATTTAAGATTATTGCCAAAGAGCAAAGGGCAAAGAAGGCTTTTTAGAACCTTCATTTCTACACTTAACAGTCTTCATTATGGGGGCTAAATGAGTTTCTTCAACCCAAGTACTTAAAGAAGCTTCTATCATAAACAAAATCTATGATCCAACCTGACAGCCACTAATATATCTCAACCATAGTTAAGGAAAACTATAAAAGTTTAAAATGTACAGAGTGCTGCTTTCACACCCTGAAAATATAATGACATATTTGATAAGATGGAAAAAAAAATGCAAAACTAAAAATAATGGCGTGTTGCCTCTATAATTTTATGCTTGCAAATAAAATCGCCATGTTTGGATATATAATCATACAGACCATAATTTTTTAGAATACAGATTTTAAAATTCACCAGTAAAAAAAAAAATAGACCTCTCGTATTACTTTGTGAAACAGAGTTAACAACTGTAACAACAGACAAGCACACCCAATGTATTACATTTTATTGTAATTATCTTTTCTTTTTTTAATCCAAACCAAATTACGTGACTGCAGATATAGTGCACAGAACACCGCCACAGTTACAAAGGCACGGCTTAATTAGGAAAAAATGGAAACATTTCAAAATCATCTTTCCATAGGTCCTTGATTAAAAATATATATCACACATTCAGTCTGAGTGTGTGATTTTTCTTGTTAACAAATGAAAGATGATAATTGCAAAGCCGCAAGCCGTCCAGGGATTACAAAAAAAAAAAAAAGACAGCTAATGGCACTAAAAAGATAAAATCATATAAAATATAATTGTACGACTATAAACAACTCAAAAAAAAATGAAAGGTCAGATGTATTTCTTATAGGACTGGTTTTTCACATTTTTCTAAAATATATTTACATAATTGACATCAAATTTAGATTACATAATTTTTTTTTTTTTTTATCTCAGTTATTTATAAAGGGTGCCCAATGAAGTGTAGCCCTTAGAGCTAATAACAATTATTAAAATTACTTGGAATGGACAGTATTACAATGCTGGGAAGTTTGGATGTTTCCAATTCAGATTTGTCTGCAGAAGTTAAAATTTGCACATAAAACAGGAAGCTCTAGTAATAATTTTGCACCTTTAGTCTCCCCACAAAGGCCAAGGTTTGTAATAGTCCCATTTCTGCATAAGTGAACTTGTAGGCTTGCTAACCCTGAGCCAGCAGCCATCCTGCTCTTGACAACAGCACAGCAGAAGCTGTGTTTGATCTCCACTGCACTCCTTAATCTATGTTGTCAAGGTTCACTTGTTGAAGGCTGTTTACTTATTCCCCTCCAACCAACTCACCCCCCCCCCCTTCCAACCACCCAAAAAAAAAAAAAGGGAGGAAAAAAAATTCTTTCCCTCTCTTACTCAGACAATGCCTAATCCTGAGGCTACAGAAAGAAAAAGGAGAATACTTCCACAGCAATATATCAATCATGCAACTCTTATTTTTTTGTTTACTCAACAACTCACGTTTTAAAAAGGATGCTGTTATTTTTTTTTATTATTTAGCAAAAAAAAAAATGTAAAAACAGTGCAAAACATCAAAATGTGATGCATTTATCTGCATATAAAATCAAAAACTGTTAGTCACAAATACATAGAATTTCTACACACCTGGCAAAAGTCCGGTTGACTTGATTTCTAAACCCAAATGCTGGATTATTTTTCCACCTTCATTGCTTGCTACCAAAGCCTGGAAAGAAAAACACAGGATCATAGAGCAGTTTAATATGACAGGAAGGCTGAAAAAGTAATCTCCCCCCAAAAAAAAAAAAAAAAAGCAGAAGGGAGAATAGACCAGGTGTCGCTACACACCTAGGTATGAAAAGGAAAGTGCAACCTGTCTGCTCTTCTGCTATTTTCAGTTTTGACACATACCAAAATCAAGACACAAAAGGAAGAATTGTTAGGGGTTTTAGACTAAGTACTAAGCACACAATTACACGTGTAAAATTTGCAGGTAACGTATCATTCTTTGTAGCTGACACATCAATGTGGTTACCCAATTTGTTTGCATTTTTTTTTTTTTTCAGTGAAAACTTGCTACCCCTTTTAAAGACCAGACTATCCATTTTTATGTTCAGCTCACACAATATAACATGAGATGTATATATATATATATATATATATATATATATATATATATATATATATATATTATATATACTTATTTATTTATTACACACATTTTTATTAAAATGTGCCGGATTTTGTAAGCCCTTATTAGATTAAAAAAAAAAAGGATCATGTCAGATGGTTCAAAGCCTCAGCGTTTATAAATTATAATCATCTTACAGATGGTATTTGTAGAAAAAGACTTGGAATGTATTATACCAGCAGTTACAAGAGAGGGAAGGCTGTCAACTTGCATTGGCATTTGGAATAAACTTTGCTAGGATTTTTTTTTTTTTTTTTTCTTATGAAATGTTATTTTAGGCAACAATTTATCTGCTCGCTTTTATTTATTTATTTTAACATTTTCCTTCCGCAATGTGTTACAGGAAAAAAAAAAAAAAAAAATTATGTAGAGCCAGCATGCAGGAACAGATAATGGAGAGATGCAGTGAATCTTTATTTACACAAATGAAAAAAAAAAAAGTGCAAACAATGTAAATACTCTACAAAACCAGCAAGGCAATCTGAAATTGATAAAGCCACTTGCATTAAGGAGGAGGCACAGAATAGATAAATGAGTTAATTAGCTATGAATAGAAGACTATTTGTGATGAAGCTAAAGTGGGTGGCTTGAAGAATTGGGGATTTTTAATCTGTAGGCTTGCAGCAAGGGGACTTTTTTTTTTTTTTTTTTTTTTACACTAAGTTCTTTAAATATGTTTGTAGGAAACCTGGAAGGAACTAAGTACTTATTTTAATCAGAGTATAGATTAGAAAGCATTTCAGGAAGTCTTGCTAGGCTGCTTGTTCCTGAAACTCTCATTATAATAAGTCAGCCAACTAGACTTGCAATAACAAGCATCTTCAAGTAAGGAGTAAGGACTGCGTGTGTGCATCCTCCTAGCCCCTGCGGCCAGCAGCAAGAAGAAAGCAAGGGGCATATGCCATCATTACTGCTTGCTTGACCGTTGGGATATATTGCATTGCATAAGATGCAAAAATGGGAACCCTGGATATAATAGAGGGCTTTACTCCCTTCTCTCTGAGCATCTACAACAGTTTTCAGAAGACTGCTGAACGCTCCGTGGCGTGGAATAACAGAGCTGCAGGTACTTGTAACATACTCCAGTAACACAGCTAATTTGGTAAAAGGAGACAGATTCATTGTGGGCATCAGGAATAGCCCAAAAGGATATAATGGGTTGATTGGGTAGAAAAAGAAAAAGCTATCTGCTTTCTTTATTAATTAAGTTACTATATTCTCGAAAAGTTTCAACTGGAACAAAAGTTAGAGTTGCAAATAATTTCAGACTAAAAAAGATGCTAAAGTCACAAGTTTTGTCTAGTACTTTGCTGATTGCTTAGTTTTGACTACTAAACCCGGTACTTTAGAAACTTTAGCAAACTTTGGGCCAGGTCCACTTTTAATCATTTTTTTAGAGGTTTCTACATGCATATATGTATCAAGACTGTGTGCACAAGTTGGAAGGGAGGGGGGGTTACTAATGGTGTTATGAGTTAATGAAAGCAGCTAAGTTTTAAAACTAAGGGGCACTTACTCTGGTGTGCCTGGCACATGGGCATTTGAGCAGCAAAAAAAAAAAAAAAAGCTATGCAAAAGTGTTGGAAACGGCTTGCAAATCCCTCCACCACAGAGAAAATGCTTTGACAGGGAATCCAAGTTGGTGCCCCCCGGCATATGGATATCTGGGCACCGAATAAATAAAAATTACAGGCAGAAATGCGCTGAAACTTTTCACTCTCGCAGCAATGGATAAAAATATTGCTAATCGCTATATTTACTTAGAGCCCCAGGACATGGGCATCTGTAGACCAGGGTTTTCATGTACTAGAAGTATAAAATGTTACTATGGGGAGGAAAAAAGGTGTGCAAAACCCACCATCATTATCACCTCCTCGCAAACACAAAAATGCAATGCCAGTTTTATAGATATTTTAAAGCTAATGCCAAGCACATGGACATCTGGGTAATGGAAGAATAAAAGTTTACAAGAAAAAAAAAAGTCTGTGATGGCAGCTTTAAAATTACTTTAAAGGGGCACTTATACTGATGCCCTCAACACCTGGGCACTGCATGAAAAAGACAAACAAAAAGCACAGGGCACCCCATACTAAACCTTAATCACCAGTGATAATAACTGCCATGCCAATGTTATAATTACTCTAAACGGGGACTTGGGTTGGCACGCTCACTATATGGGCACCTGAAGAATTAATGTTCCACTCTAAATAGATGGAAGAAATACTTTGCAGGCCCTCTCATCACTCCCAGAGTACTGATTCCCATGCTACTCCATTCCGTTTTGCCATGGGCATCTGGGCATCCAAGCTCCCACTGTTAATAAAAAGTCCTGCCAGTCCTCTTCACTCCCCTAGTAATGAATGAAATCATTGGCAGCAGGTCCCAAAACTACTTAAAGGGGCACCTAAAACCCCAGTACATGGGCACCTGGGCACTCAACTCACTGAATCAAACTGGGACAAAGTGCTGCCAACTGCTTGCAACCCTCGCTGTTCCCCTAACAACAAATTACACTATTGCCAGCAGGTCCCAAGACTACTTTAAGGAGGCATTTAAGTTCCATTTAAGTTCCTGCCCAGCACATGGGAACCCACTCCACCCGCTGAAATCTCACTGGTGCTAACTGCATGCAGCCTTCTTATTCCCCCCCCCCTAACAGCAAACTAAACTATTCTGAACGGGTCCAAAAAATACTTTAAAGGGGCATTTAAAGTCCATCCCTAGTGCACTGGCACCCTGGCACCGAACCCACTGAAATCTAACAAGGAAAAAGTGGTGCCAACTACTTGCAGCCCTCCATGTTTCCCTACCAGTGAATGAAACTATAGCAAGCAGATTCCAAAACAACCTTAAAGGGGCATTTATAACCTCTGCCTAACACATTGGCATCCAATCCACTGAAACATCACTGGTGCTTGCATCCTTCCCCTTTCCTCCAGCAGTAATGAAACATTTTCCTGCAAAAACTACTTTAAAAGGGGTTTTAAACCTTTGCCCAGCACATGGGCACCCTGGCATCTAACTCACTAAAATATAACTGGGAAAAAGTGATGCCAACTGATTGCAGTCCTCTCTGCTCCCCTAACAGTAAATTAAACTACTGTCAGCAAATTCAAAAACTATTTTAAGGGGGTTTAAACCGTTGTGCAGCACATGGGCACCCTGGCACCAAACCCACTAAAATATAACGAGGAAAAAGTGATGCCAACCGCTTGCAGTCCTCTTTGCTTCCCTAACATTAAACTATTACCAGCAAGTTTCAAAACTACTTTAAAGGGGCGTTATAAATAACCCAGCACATGGGCACCCTGGCATCAAAGTCATTGAATTCTCTGGTTGCAGCCCTTAACAGTAAATTAAACTAATGCCATCAGGTCTTAAGTCTATTTGAAAGGGTCATTTAAAGACCTTGGCATCCAACCCAGTGACATCTAACTATGAAAAAGTGGTGCCAACTGCTGGCAGCCCTCCCTACTCCCCTAACAGTGATTTAAACTACTGCCAGCTGACCCCAAAACTACTTTAAAAGGGGCATTTAAATCCCCAGCACATAGGCACCCTGGCATCCAACCCACTGAAATATAACTTGAAAAAAAAAAAAGTGATGCCAACTGCTTGCAACCTTCCATACTCCACAAACAGCAAAATAAACTATTGCCAGCAAGTCCCAAAACAACTTTTAACTGGGCACCTTGGCATCCAACCCATCGCAACCTTTTCTTGCAGCTCTTTCTGCTCCCCTATTTAAAACTACTGCCAGCAAGTCCAAAACTAACTTGAAGGGGCATTTAAAGCCTCAGCACGTGGGCACCCTGGCATCCAACCCATTGAAATCTAACTGGGAAAAAGTGATGCCAGCAGCTTGCAACCTTCTCTGTTCCCCTAACAGCAAATCAAACTAATCCCAGCAAGTCCCAAAACTACTTTAAAGGGGGCATTTAAATGCCCTAAATAGCACATGGGCACCCTGGCACCTAGCCAAGTGACATCTAACTGAAAGGAAAAGTGGTGCCATCAGCTGGCAGCCCTCTCCTCCACCCATCCCCAGCTGAGAGCTGCGCTAACAAGTCTTCAAACTACTTTCAAAGGACATGGAAGTGGGTGCCAACTGGGCACAGCACCCAGGGCGCACACAAAGTACTTGTAGAAGTGATCAGAAGAAAATGCAATAAAATAAAATAAAAAGGCAGACAAGTAACAATGGCAGTGGGACATGGATTGCCTGCAAAGTGCAGCCACAGCCGCCCAACACTCACCCGCAGCAGCAGCAGCAGCAGACCCCCGGCAGTTGAGTGTGGAGGGTGTGTTGGGTGAAGTTGTTATTGCTTTATCCTTTTAAATGCACATGAGATCCCGGGCAGCAAGTACAGCATGCAACAGCCACACAATAAATAACAATAGATTCCTCCGCTGTGGAGCTCACTCCTGTCTCTCCCGGACTCTCTGCAGCTCTCCAGGGCGCAGCCAGCACAATGCTCTCCTCTCTCAATCTGCCTTGTTTGTTTATTGTTGCCTCCCTCCTCTCTCTCTTTTTTTTTTTTTTTTTATTCCTCTCCCTCCCGCGTGCAGTCTATTTTTTTTCTCTTTAATCTCTCCTCCTGGCTCTCCTCTCTCTCTGGGCTCAGGCACTATTTTCTCGCTCCCCCTTCTTCTTCCACTTTGCAAGTGGTGCCCACGCTGGACCGGCGGATTGAGCTGTTGTTATTTTTTGCTGTGGTGAGTCTCTGACGTCACATCCACCTGCTGGGTAAACAAGACAGAGCAGAGCAGAGGGAGCATGCTGGAGAAAGAGAGAGAGAGGGAGAGAGGAGAGGAGAGGAGAGGGGGGACAAGAGGGAGAGGAGGAATAAAGGGGAAAAGAATCAAAAGAAGGAGGATGGGGAGGGTACTGCTTGGGCAGAGGGAAGAGCAGGAGGAGTTGTGTGCACCAAGGCTGGCAGGGGTGGGATTGGGAGCGTGGCTGGGAGGGAAGGGGTTAAGGCGATCACGCTGCGGACATAGATGGGGTGAATTCCCCTCGGAGGTCGGCTCGTTTGCTTTAGGGACTGGTAAAGAGGCCGACGTTTGTGATGAGATCATTGACCGGATATAAAGGCCTACAGATCTGGTACAGGGCGACTTCTTTAAAAAGTGTTAGCAGAATGTTGAGGATCGTTCGATTGTCGCATGGTGATCGTTTGCGCTTTACAGCGGTCGGTTTGTTTACTGCCGTGTTTCTCAACTCCAGTCCTCAAGGCGCCTCAACAGGTCATGTTTTCAGGATTTCCCTCAGATGAAACAGCTGTGGTAATTACTAAGGCATTGAAACTGATCAAAGCACCTGTACAAAATAATGGAAAGCCTAAAAACATGACCTGTTGGGGCGCCTTGAGGACTGGAGCTGAGAAACCCTGGTCTACTGTAACAACTGGTAAAGCGGCGATGTGCTCATATCCAGGGAGTGATCATTGCCCATTCACAGGATATGAATATGTATGATTGTACGGGGCGACGTCTTTAAAAAGTGCTAGCAGAATATTAAGGATTGTTCGATTGTCGCATGGTGATCGTTTGCGCTTTACAGTGGTCGGTTTGTCTACTGTAACAACTGGTAAAGAGGGAGATGTGCTCATGTTCAGGGAATGATCATTGGCCATTCACACGATATGAATGTGTATGATTGTACGGGGCGACGTCTTTAAAAAGTGCTAGAATATTGAGGATCGTTCGATTGTCGCATGGTGATCGTTTGCACTTTACAATGGTTGGTTTGTCTACTGTAACAACTGGTAAGGAGGGAGATGTGCTCATGTTCAGGGAATGATCATTGCCCATTCACAAGATATGAATTTGTATGATCATGATCGGAATGGTGAGGATGGGCCGATTGTCACATGATGACCTCCTACACTTTACAGCAGTCGGTTTGAACTGATAAGGAGGCAGACGTCGTGCTGATGTTAGAGAGAGAAACTTCACCCATTTACGGGATAAGATCTCGTATGATTGTACAGGACAACATGTTTGAAAAGTGCTAGTTGAATGATGAGGATGGGTCGATTGTCACATGGTGACCTCTTGCACTTTAAAGCGGTCGGTTCGTTGACTGTAAGGACTGGTAAGGAGGCAGACATCGTGCTGATGTTCATGGGAAAAACTTTGCCCAATCACGGGATATAATCGCGTATGATTGTACAGGGCGAAACATGCTAGTAGAAAGGTGAGGATGGGTTGATTGTCACATGGCAATCAGTTTGTTTACTGTAAGGCCCCTTTCACACGATCGGACCGTTCAGGTCCGCCTGTCAGTTTTGACGTCGGACCTGAACGGGCGATCCATGTTAGCCTATGCAGCGTCGGATGTCAGCGGAAACATGTCCGCTGACATCCGACCCCGTCCGATCCGCTAAAAGCAGACGGATGGCTCTACATCCAGGTCCGTCGCTATCGGATCGGGTGAAACCTGACGAAAACGGACACGCTGTCCGTTTTCGTCCGATCCCTCCATAGGCGGCAGCGGCGCCTGACAAGCCCCTCCCCGCTCAGTGAGCAGAGAGGGACCTGTCATCCGCCGACTCAGCGGAGATCAACGGACAGATCTCCCGCTGAGCCGGCGGACCGAGGCGGGCTCCGTAGAAACGGAGCCCGCCTCGTGTGAAAGGGGCCTTACAGACATTCTGATATCCCAGTGAGGTGGTAAAATCATTGCCCATTCATGCGATATGGATACAGTCTTTTAAAAAGTTCTAGCAGAATGGTAAGGCCTCATGTACACTGCTGTGAGCAGTTGGGCATTTTTTTAAACTGCTTCTGAACTCTCCTCTGTTATCTTATCAGTACATGTACACCGGATCCCCAGTCTCTCCTCTATGTTATCTTATCAGTACATGTACACCGGATCCCCAGTCTCTCCTCTATGTTATCTTATCAGTACATGTACACCGGATCCCCAATCTCTCCTCTATGTTATCTTATCAGTACATGTACACAGGATCCCCAGTCTCTCCTCTATGTTATCTTATCAGTACATGTACACCGGATCCCCAATCTCTCCTCTATGTTATCTTATCAGTACATGTACACAGGATCCCCAATCTCTCCTCTATGTTATCTTATCAGTACATGTACACCGGATCCCCAATCTCTCCTCTATGTTATCTTATCAGTACATGTACACAGGATCCCCAATCTCTCCTCTATGTTATCTTATCAGTACATGTACACAGGATCCCCAATCTCTCCTCTATGTTATCTTATCAGTACATGTACACAGGATCCCCAATCTCTCCTCTATGTTATCTTATCAGTACATGTACACAGGATCCCCAATCTCTCCTCTATGTTATCTTATCAGTACATGTACACCGGATCCCCAATCTCTCCTCTATGTTATCAGTACATGTACACCGGATCCCCAATCTCTCCTCTATGTCATCAGTACATGTACACAGGATCCCCAATCTCTCCTCTATGTTATCTTATCAGTACATGTACACCGGATCCCCAATCTCTCCTCTATGTTATCTTATCAGTACAAGTACACCGGATCCCCAATCTCTCCTCTATGTTATCAGTACATGTACACTGGATCCCCAATCTCTCCTCTATGTTATCAGTACATGTACACCGGTCCATGTGCTCTGACTCGCGCGCACATTCTCGCACTCTACAATTG
Source organism: Lithobates septentrionalis (assembly GCA_037952835.1). Classification (NCBI taxonomy): domain Eukaryota; kingdom Metazoa; phylum Chordata; class Amphibia; order Anura; family Ranidae; genus Lithobates; species Lithobates septentrionalis. Next base: position 2,908,194 of record JBBDGP010000803.1, read on the forward strand.
AGTAAGTTGACTTGAGCTGGATTAATTTTTATCTCTATCTTTATTTTTTATTTTTCCTTAGTTATTGGGTGATATGACCATAATTACACAATATATTTATGTCCTTTTGCAGATTTTATTCTATCATGCATCCGTCCCTGAAGATTGGCTGGTATGCCATGAAACGCGTCGGGAACACAGATGCAACATGATTTTATTCTAGGACTCACCTTGGTTTTAATGTCTTCACTAATGAAAGGATTGTATAGCAATGCGATTGATATAACCGCTCTACTGTGTTTTATGGTCTCCTGCATCATGCTTTGTTATATATGTCTATTATGATGTATGCCTACTATTATGTATGTATGTTCAAATGCACGCTCTGCTGGGTGTTTTATACTAATAAACACATCCGTACTACATTGTCTTATCCCTGGGTCCTTTCATGCATTTCTCATTTAAAGTCCCAAACCCTGTCTTTCGATTCATGTTAGCCTATGGAGCGACGGATGTCAGCGGTGACATGTCCGCTGACATCTGACCCGGTCCGATCCGCTAAAATCAGACGGATGGCCCTACTTTCCCATCCGTCCCTATCGGATCGCGTGAGATCTGATGAAAACAGACATGCTGTCCGTTTTCGTCCGATCTCTCCATAGCAACCAACGGCTCTCGACAAGCCCCTCCCCGCTCGGTGGGCAGAGAGGGACCTGTCATCCGCCGGCTCAGTGGAGATCAACGGCGAGATCTCCCGCTGAGCTGGGGGACAGAGGCGGACTCCGTGGCAGCGGATCCACCTCGTGGGAATGAAACCTAATATTCCAGTGAGGTTGTAAAAACATTGCCCATTCACAGGATATGAATGCATATGAACGTACAGGGCGGCACCTTTAAACGTGCAAATGGGTACAGGTAGAAAGGCATGGGTGGACTAATTGTCAAATTGTGATCACTTGTGCTTTATGGCAGTCATTTCATTAGCTGTAATGACTGGTGAGGAGGCAGACATCGTGCTGATTTTTTTTGGGGGGGATAATTAACCAGATATAAATGTGCACAATAGTACAGGGCGACATTTTTAAAATAATCTAGCACGCATGATTGGCTAGGCGAGGATGGCTCAATTGTCACATGGTGATCATTTGCACTTTATAGCGGTTGGTCCTTTTACAGTAACAACTTAAAGAGGAAGATGTTCCAGCGAAAATCACTACGCTTTTATGGAATATGTATGCGTACGATCGTACAGGGCGAAGTCTTTAATGTCATACTGATGTTGGGGTTGGGGGGGGGATCATTGACCAGATAGCAATACGTATGATCATACCGGGTGACTTCCTTAATACGTGTTCTCAGCCATGATCAGATTGGCAAGGGTGTCAATTGTCACATGGTTATCGCTTGCACTTTACAGCTGTTGGTTCTTTTACTGTATTAACTGATAAAGAGCAAATTGTGGAGCTGATATTTCAGAGAAAATCACTCCCAGGATATGATTGCATACGATCATACGAGGCAGCGTCTTTAATACATGCTAGTAGAATAGCTAGGATGGGTCAATTGTCATGGTTACAGTGAGGGAAAAAAAATATTTGATCCCCTGCTGCTTTTGTACGTTGGCAACCTGACAAATTATCAGTCTATATATTTAATGGTAGGTTTGTTTTAACAGTGAGAGACAGAATAACAACAAAAAAATCCAGAAAAACACATTTAAAAAAAGTTATTAATTGATTTGCATTTTAATGAGTAGAATAAGTATTTGATTCCCTATCAATAAGCAAGATTTCTGGCTCCCAGGTGTCTTCTATAGAAGTAACGAGCTGAAATTAGGAGCGCTCTCTTAAAGGGAGTGCTCCTAATCTCAGCTTGTTACCTGCATAAAAGATACCTGTCCACAGAAGCAATCAATCAGATTCCAATCTCCCCACCATGGCCAAGACCAAATAGCTGTCCAAGGATGTCAGGGAGAAGATTGTAGACTTACACAGGGCTGGAATGGGCTACAAGACCATCGCCAAGCAGCTTGGTGAGAGGGTGACCACAGTTGATGCCATTATAAGCAAATGGAAGAAACACAAAATTACTGTCAATCTCCCTCGGTCTGGGGCTCCATGCAAGATCTCACCTCGTGGAGTTTCACTGATCATGAGAACGGTGACGAGTCCGCCCAGAACTACATGGGAGAATCTTGTCAATGATCTCAAGGCAGCTGGGACCATAGTCACCAAAAAAACTACACCGTGAAGGACTGAAATCCTGCAGCGCCCACAAAGTCCCCTTACTCAAGAAAGCACATGTACAGGCCCGTCTGAAGTTTGCTAATGAACATCTGAATGATTCAGAGGAGATCTGGCTGAAAGTGTTGTGGTTAGATGAGACCAAAATCAAGCTCCTTGGCATCAACTCAACTCGCCGTGTTTGGAGGAGGAGGAATGCTGCCTATGACCCCAAGAACACCATCCCCACCATCAAACATTGAGGTGGAAACATTATGCTTTGGGGGTGTTTTTCTGCTAAGGGGACAGGACAACTTCACCACATCAAAGGGACGATGGACGGGGCCTGTTACCGTCAAATCTTGGGTGAGAACCTCCTTTCCCTCAGCCAGGGCATTGAAAATGGGTCGTGGATGGGTATTCCAGCATGATAATGACCCAAAACACATGGCAGAGGCAACAAAAGAGTGGCTCAAGAAGAAGCACACTAGGGTCATGGAGTGGCCTAGCCAGTCTGCAGACCTTAATCTCATAGAAAACATGTTTGACTGTGACAAACTCCCTCCTGAGATGTGTGTAAACCTGGTGGCCAACTACAAGAAACGTCTGCCTTCTGTGATTGCCAACAAGGGTTTTGCCACCAAGTACTAAGTCATGTCAAATACTTATTCACTCTTTAACCACTTGCTTACTGGGCACTTAAACCCCCCTCCTGTCCAGACCAATTTTCAGCTTTTAGCGCTGTCGCACTTTGATCACCTCTACGGTTTTTATTTTTGTTAAAAAAATTGAAAAAGACCGAATTTAAAAAATATATATATATTTTTTTATATTTTGTTATAAAATTTTTCAAACAGGTAATTTTTCTCCTTCATTGATGTACGTTGATGAGGCGGCACTGATGGGCACCGATAGGTGGCAGTGATGGGCACTGATGGGTGGGAGTGATGGGCACTGATGGGTGGCAATAATGGGCACAGATTGCTTACACTGGCGGCACTGCTAGGTGGCACTGATTGGCACCACTGGTGGGCATTCATAGGTGGCACTTGTGGGCATTCATAGGTGGCACTGCTGGGCACTAGCAGGTGGCACTGCTGGGCACTAGCAGGTGGCAATGACAGATGGCACTGGCAGGCTCAGATGAGGCATATGTGCCTCCTTCCTCTTCGGGACCGATGTCCCTTTAACATAAGCCGGTGATCGGCTTTTTTTTCTCCTCACGCTGTCAGCGTGAGGAGAAAAAGAAACCGATTACCGAGCTTTTGTTTACATCATGTGATCAGCTGTCATTGGCTGACAGCTGATCACATGATAAGGGGCCGGGATTGGCCCCTTACTTGGATCTGTGATCATCCGAGTCTCCGTGACTCGGTGATCACAGCGCGCGCACCGCGCGCCCTGCAGGGTGCGCGTGGTGCACGTGCACAGGAGAGGACGTCCCATGATGGCCTCCCGGAAATTGAGGTCCGCGCTGTGGCCGTCATTCGGCTATGGCCCGGACCTCGAGTGGTTAAAATGCAAATCAATTTATAACTTTTTTGAAATGCGTTTTTCTGGATATTTTTATTGTTATTCTGTCTCTCACTGTTAAAATAAACCTACCAATAAAATTATAGACTGATCATTTCTTTGTCAGTGGGCAAACGTACAAAATCAGCAGGGGATGAAATACAGTGAGGGAAAAAAAAAGTATCTCTTGTGCTTTATGTAGCAGTTATCAGTTCATTTTGCTGTAAGGAGGCAGGTGTCGTACTGATGTTCGGGGGGGGAAAGTCAGTACCTAGGACATGATTGTCTACAATTGTATAGGCCAACATCTTTAAAACATGCTAGCAGCCACGAGCAGAATGGAGGCTCGATTGTTGCATGGTGATTGTTTGCACTTTACAGCAGTTGCCAACGCTTGCACTTTACAGCAGTCAGTTCGTTTGCGGTAACAAATAAGAGGCAGACGGCATGAGGATGTTCCAGCAAGGTGGTAAAACACATTGGGGGTTATTTACTAAAGGCAAATCCACTTTGCACTGCAAGTGCACTTGAAAGTGCAGTCGCTGTAGATCCGAGGGGGACATGCAAGGAAAATAAAAAAACAGCATTTTAGCTTGCACATGATTGGATGATAAAATCAGCAGAGCTTCCCCTCATTTCAGATCTACCCCTTAGATTTAGAGCAACTGCACTTTTAAGTGCACTTGCAGTGCAAATTGGATTTGCCTTTCGTAAATAACCTCCTTTGCCTGTTCACGGGATATGAAGGCGTGCGATCATACAGGTCTTTAAAAAGTTCTAGCAGAATGGGTCAATTGTCGCATGGTGTTCCCTTGGTTGGGATTGGTAGATTGATATTCGGGGGGGATCATTGTCCATTATTAAGGTGTACAATTATACAGGATGACATCTTTATAACATGCTAGCAGAATGGTGAGGGTGGTTCAATTGTCCCATGGTGTTCGAATGCACTTTACAGTAGTCAGTTTGTTTACTGTAATGACTAAAAGACAGACATAATTTTGATGTTCCAGCAAGGTGGTAAAATCATTGCCCATTCATGGGATATAAAGGCACACATTCGTAAAGGGCAATGTCTTTGAAATGCGCTAGAAGAATGGCAAGGATGGCTTAATCAACAGTGCTGATATTCTGGGGAAGATTATTGGGCATTCACAGGATATGATTGCGTACGATCGAACAGGACAACGTCTTTAAAATGCGCCAGCAGAACAGCGAGGATGGATCAATTGTCGCATGGTGATCGCTTTACCCTTTTTGGCAGTGCGTTTGTCTACTGTAGCAACTAAGAGACAGAGATTGTGCTGATGTTCAAGCGAAGAAGGAAAATCATTGCCCTTTCATGGAATATGAAGACATACAATCATACAGGGCAGTGTTTTTAAAACATGCCAGCAGGCACAATCGGAATGGCGAGAGTGGCTCAATTGTTGCATGGTGATTTCTTGTGCCTTATGGTGATTGGTTCATCTACCATAACGACTAAGAGGGAGACGCCGATGCATCGTGCTGATGTTTCAGTGAGGCAGAATTGTTGGTCGATGACCGTTCATTGGATGTGAATACGTACGGCCATACAGGGCAACATCTTTGAAACGTGCTAGAAAGCACAATCGGAATAGGGGCAGTGGCTTGATCGTCACATGGTGATTGCTTGTGCTTTGAAGCAATTTGGTTCACAGCTTTTAGGTAATAGATGTAAAATCGTCCGGTCTGAAAAGCCCTTCAGGCTGCATTCACACCTGAGCAGTATGATTTTTCAGGCATATACTTTTTTAGCATTTTCATGTTATTTTCGCACATACATTTTCTGGCATTCCTATTGTAGTCTTTAGGGCCAAAAGCTCCCAATTCTGCATCAAAAGTAGCTTTTAGAGCAAAATTTGAGGTCCTGAGCTACTAGCCAGACCTTAAGAGTTACTCGCCACCAGTTGCCCCGCCCAACCCTGTCCCTCCCCTAATTCCGCCCAACCCTGTCCCTCCCCTAATTCCGCCCCTAAACACGCCCTTGTAAATTATCTCATGAAATGACATTGTTAAAATGCTTCATATTTGATTGATCTGACTGTGATAAATAAAATAAAGATAAAATATGACTGGCTACTATAGGCACTGTACACATCATTACTGCCTTGTTAAGTAAATATTTTAATGCTATATTACATATAGCATTAAAAAATTTAAAACCAATGAATGACACCTTCACTGATTTAGGGCCCTTTCACAAGGGCTGTCCGATCAGGTCCACCTGTCAGTTTGTCGGGCGGACCTAATCAGACCCTCCAGTCTCCCATATGGAGTAGCGGATGTCAGCGGTGACATGTCCGCTGACATCTGCCGCTATCCGTTCCTAAACCCAAAATCCAGTCGAATGGTGGTCCTATTTTCCATCCGTCTGGCAGATCGGATATGGTTGGATGAAAACGGACTGGTGGGCCGTTTTCACCCGATTTCCCCATAGAGGAGAGCAGGACTGTGTCTGTCTCTGCTCTGCATAGTGGGTTAAGACGGACCTGTCATGCGCCTGCTCAGCAAGGATCAGCAGAGCGATCCCCCAGTGAGCAAGCGTATTCCGTTCCACGGAGGCGCCCCTGTGAAAGGGACTTTAGGATGCAGAGAGACTTGCAGCAAAGCACAGCACTGGTCAGGGGAGTGGGAGCTGCCAAAGTCAACTTTTCCTATCAGCAAGCTGGTGATTGGGTGGTAGGCGATCCAAGCAACCAATCACCAGCTCGTTAATAGGAAAAGTAAACTTTGGCAGTTCCCACCCAACCCCCTCCCTGTCCCCACCTCATCTAAGTCTTTATTTCATTTCGATTTGTTCCGCTGTATGCCAGGCCCTGCTAAGAGAATGACAGGGGGTGAAGGCCGCCCCTCCCGATGCGGTTCCACACTCACCCTCTTATTTCCACTTGCCTAATGAGAGCAGGCGATTGTAAATTTTGAGGGCTTTTTTGGAGCATCAGGCCTCAAGCTAAAGCAGAGCTCATATGAACAGTCACCTTTTGAAATACATAGGATTTTGGATGTTGAGCTTACAAAAGGTGCTACAAAACGCTCAGGAGTGAATGGGGCCTCAGTCTTCATTGACTAAACAGGAACAGTTGCCCACGGCGAATAAACATTTCTGTTGAATTGCCTGGCTTGCAGGGAGTGAAGCAGTAAAGTTGCCCAAAATTCAGACAACAGTCAGTTCATTTACTGTAACAACTGTTAAAAAAACAGATGTTGTGCTGATGTTACAGCGAAGTGGGATTGTCACCAGACGACCGTTCTCGGGATATGAATGATCATACAGAGTGACGTCTTTTGAAACGTGCTAGCAGGCAAGATTGGAAAGGTGACAATGGCCCAATTGCTTTTTAGGGCTGTAGGTGTGTCTACTGTAATGACTGAGTAGTAGATGTCCTGCTGATTTTCCAGTGATGTGGGATTGTTGGCAGACCATCATTCACGCATATGAATGTGTACAATCGTTCAGAGCGGCGTCTTTGAAATATGCTAGCAGGCACAATCGGAATGGCAAGGATGGCTTGATTTTAGAATAGTGATTGCTTGCACTTGCAGTATTTTGGTTCAAATCTTCTTGGCTTTGGATGTAAAATCATCTGATCTGCAAAGTGTTTGAGTTCAGGGACCGTCTGACCGCAAGGAGCAATCAGAACACACTATTATTTTTAAGCTGATTGATTAGAAATCTGTGTCCAGCCACTCCCCTCTTTTTTTTTTTTTTACCCTGATAAGCCGGTGTTCTGCCGAGAAAGATCCCCTCGGTGGATAATGACCCCCCTGTAGTGCGCAGGCGCAACGCTTGCGCAGTAGGAACAACAAGGGAGCCGCCGAAAAGAGCCGAAGCTGAACACCTGAGTCAGCTGTAAACAGCGCCTGCGTGCCAAGACTATAGTAAAAAAAAACACTTTGCAACAGGCCCCTCGCGGGCTCACTATGCTCGCCACGCTTCGGGCACGGCCTCGCTGCGCTCGGCATTTTAATATTATAACTCTATGTCCACTTGGTTGGTGGGGCTTTAACGTGGACTTAGGGCAGAATGTAGTGCGCAGGCGCCGTATAGGGCTAACGATCAGCTGTTCTTCTTCGGCAATTTTCGGCGGCTCCATAGTCGTTCGTACAGCGCAAGCGCAGCGCATGCGCAGTACAGGGGGGGTCCTTATCCACCGGGGGAACTTTCTCGGCAAGACACCGGCACCAGAGAATCTGCTTCTCACCTAGAATTTTGTTCTCCTTAGACTTCATGTACACGGGACGTTTTTACAACCTCTCCTGAACGATTTAACTTGACAGATAGTAACCCACGTTTAACCACCTATGGACCCGCCCACCGTCGTTATACGGCGGCTGTTTGAACAAGGATATCGTTGTTATGGCAGCACGTAGCTGCCATAACCCCGGTATCCTCGTTTTCAGTGGGCGGTTCGCTACAAGATAAAAGTGGTCTCTGCAGCGGATTTGCCGCAAGATCACTTTTATCGGTGGCGGGAGAGGGCACCCCTCCCGCCGCAATCTGGTGCCCTCCGCCGCTTACCAGAGCCGTCGGCAGCGGCGGAGGTGATCGCGTCCTCTCACTTGCTGTGCATGGAGACGAGTGAGGGTAAAAAGGCCACCACCCGTCTCCATACAATTGCTGGGCGGAAGCAACATCAAAACGTCACTTCTGCCCATACGTCTTAAAGGCACTTTTTTTGTTGTCATTTTTTCAAAATGACAATTTTTTTTAATTTATTTTTTTTATTGCATTTAAGTCCAAATATGAGATCTGAGGTCTTTTTGACCCTAGATCTCATATTTAAGAGGTCCTGTCATGCTTTTTTCTATTTCTATTTACTATTCTAAGGGATGTTTACATTCCTTGTAATAGGAATAAAAGTGACTTTTTTTTTTAAAAAAAACAGTGTAAAAATAAAAAATAAAAGGTAAAATAAATAATAAAAAAAAAATTATTTTTAAACGTGCCCCGTCCCGCCGAGATCGCGTGCAGAAGCGAACGCATACGTGAGTGAAAACAGTGTTAAAACCACACATGTGAGGTATCGCCGCAATCGGTAGAGCGAGAGCAATAATTCTAGACCTAGAACTCCTCTGTACCTTAAAACATGCAACCTGTAGAATTTTTTAAAAATTGCCTATGGAGATCTTTAAGGGTAAAAGTTTGTCGCCATTCCACGAGCGGGCACAATTTTGAAGCGTGACGTGTTGGGTATCAATTTACTCAGCGTAACATTATCTTTCACAATATTAAAAAAATTGGGCTAACTTTACTGTTGTCTTATTTTTTAATTCAAAAAAGTGTATTTTTTTTTAAAAAAGTGCGCTCGTAAGACCGCTGCGCAAATACGGTGTGACAGAAAGTATTGCAACGATCGCCATTTTATTCTCTAGGGTGTTAGAAAAAAAATGTATAATGTTTGGGGGTTCTAAAAAATTTTTCTAGCAAAAAAACTTGTAAACACCACATCTAAAAAAGAGGCCCGGTCTTAAAGTGGTTAAAATGTCCGTTTTGCTACATTTACATGCCGCATTTAACGTCTTTTTCCCATGTTTTGTCACGATTGTGCTTCTAAATAGCCAAATAATGAAAAACGCCTGTAAATGAAATGTGGCTGAATGTGAGTTACCGCGTTTAGCCACGTTTAGAAGCGTTTGGCGCTTGAAATGCTTCTAAACTCAGCTTCTCAACCCATTTTTTTGCGTTCCAAAAAAAACCTCTAAACTCAACTGCCTAGAACCGACTATAAACGACCCTGTGTACACGGACAGATAAGATAACATAGAGGAGAGTTCAGGAGCAGTTGAAAAAAATGCCCAACTGCTCGTAAACGTCCGTTTACCAGCAGCAGTGTACATGAAGCCTTAAAGTGATTTAAAAAAAATTATAACCCTTAAGCTGGCTACACACTATACAATTTTCTTGTAAAATTTTCCTTTAGATTTACCAAAACCATAACATTTTTCAAACCTAAACATTTTCAGATTGTATGCAATCAGGCAGGCCCTTGCACTACATAGTTGAATGTAAATCTAAAGGAAATTAAACAACAAAAATTGTATAATGTGTATAATTTTTTTAATTTATTTTTTATAATAAACATGTAAATCTAGATCGAGATCGGGCTCAGGTAAGCATAAGGTGGGAGTGGGGGGGGGGGGGGGGAGCTTCACACAGAAGGCTGAAAAAAAACCTTCTGCCTTTAGGACTACTTTAAGTTGGCTATAGACAGCTATTTTTTTTTTTTTTTCATTCAGGCAGGGGGCTAAACAATAAAAAAACGAAGATTACGCCATCCACAAAAAGGAGGTAGCTGGAGGAATCCCCCCCCTGCTGGGACTTAGTATTCTGACAGCAGGACCCGCTGCTCAGGATACATTGATCAGTGGCTGCAGCTGCTGATCAAGAAAAGTTTTCCAGCATGCCTCGTTGACAGAAGTAAGACCCCTTTCAGACTGGGACCGCGATAGCGCTAAAGCACCACCTGTTTTAGTGGCAATTTAGTGCTGTTTAAGCGGCGCTTTTCGGCCAGCAGCGGGGCGCTTTTAACCCCAAAGAAGGTGTTAAAAGCGCCCGTGTTGCTGCGCTTCTGAAGCACTTTTCAGGCACTTTGGAAGCGCTGCCCATTCATTTCAATGGGCAGGGCGTTTTGGGAGCTAAATACAGCGCTCCCAACTTTTTCTAACGTCCCACAAGCGCACTGCCCCAGTATGAAAAGACACACTGAAATGAAAGGGAAGTGGTTTTCAGGCGCTATTTAGAGGTTATTTCTAGCGCTAAAACGCCTGAAAACTGCCTCAGTGTGAAAGGGGTCTAAATCAAATCATCAACTTCTGTTAAGCAGGGACAGCCACACACTCAGTCCCTGCTGAACCAGCCATGTTTCAATCAGTGTATGGCCACCTTAAAGTGATTGTAATAAATCACCTTGTAAAACAACCCATTCAGTTTAAAATAGAAATGAAAGGTAAAACATTCAGAAACAAATGTATACCTCAGCATGGGATTTTTAAGGCAATGTAGTAAAGAAAAATTATATTTAGATAAAAGAATAATTTATTGATACATAGAAATGATATAACGTACAACAATACTTTAGTGATCATACAATTTAAAAAGAGTCATCAAATGGCATGAAAAAAAGCAGGGAGTTAATACTCCTAGGTCATGATACATCCTACTACAGGATACAATCACCACTTATAGCGATGTGATGGCGTCAAGTAGCGATATTCCAACGCGTTTCAACTTATAACATCAAAAAAGTCTTCCTCAGGGAAAGATTGCATCACGTTCAAAAGTTTCAAAAAATGTCAAAAATAGCAATGTTACATACCATATATTGTGTACATATATCGCACATATGTCATTAAACACATACATTCAATAAGAGCAACTTACATTTTTCATGCGGATGCAAATAAGGTGCATTCCCAGTGCTTAAAAAGGGGGAGGGTCTCTGTCATTTGTTGCCCAGACTATCCAGAATCCTCTACAGGACGACAGGATATATTTTTGAAAAAATCCAATCATAGGCCGCCAATAAGTAAATTGAGGTTCTAAAAAGACAGAAAAAAATCATTTAAAAATAAAGGATGAAACAAGATCCCTTCAGAGACCAATATTCTCTGAGGTATTTCTGGTTAGAGCCTATATAGAGTTACCTTCCAATGTTGTGGTTAGGTCTGGGTCTTTGTCAAAGGTGCAGGAAAGCCTGTGAAGGCGAGTCTGGGCTGCAGGGAACCTCTCGGTCAAAAGCCGGAGGAGAAGTGCCGCCATTATTTATATATATATATATATATATATATATATATATATATATATATATATATATTTCTATGAAAGGTAAAGCATTTTTGTGTAGATATAAAAAAACATAAATACCTTTTTCCCTTTTTTGTAAGTGATCACATCCCCTTTGTTCTCTGCTGCATAAGAGCGGGGGGGGGGGGGGAGAAGCAGCACACTGAGTTTTCCAGTAAATGGTTGCGCAGCAGGGGCGTGTCAGGGCAAGGCTGATCATTGGAGGAGAGTCCACTGAGTTCCTAGCAGAGCTAGAGAAATGACCACGGTGTGCTCTCCTGCTTCGTGTGGTCAGTTTTTTAATAGGAAAGCAAGGGGACTGGCAGGAACACCAGGGATTTCACATAAAGGAAGCAATACAAAGAGAACAGGATACTTTCTCATATAAGTACATGATACAGCAGGCACATATCAGGAATATGAAATGTTGGGGTAACAAATGCTTTAAGGCTACACGGGAACAGTTTGCTCATTGTGATGGCAAACTAACTTTTGTGTTTTGTTATCCATCAGATTGTCCAAAACACATTGTATGATCAGCTTTACACCATCCCTACAGGGCTTAAAAGGGTCTAAATGAAAGCATCTGTAGAGTATTGAAAGAATAAGAGCAATTGGATAAATCCAGTAGGGTTTTTTTTTGTTTTTTTTAATAAAAACTACAACTCTCTCTATCACATTTCTGGTTTGTATGTCTGATTTTTATATGAGCTCTCTTGTATTATCTCATTTTACAGCCCTGATGAAGGATAAGTTGTGAGCTACCAAAATATGTGTTTGACTTTCCACCTTTATTGTGTTTAATATAAAAGAAAAGTTACTTTACTTATCAAATTATTGTGGCGCTCTCATTCTTTCAATATTCTTCAGACATTTTACAAGGACCAATAGAACACAGATTAGTTTCAATGGATCTTTAGCGTGGTTGCAGTGCTTCCTGGCTAGCATAAGCCAAGAATATTGGCACTTGAGGACTTCTAGGTCTCTAGCACTGAGATGAGTTCATACAAGAACAGATTCTTGGTAACAAATTGTCATATCAGTTTGTCCATGGATTGCCTCCAGCTAAGGTTGCACTGATATTGGTATCGGTGCCAATACTGAGCACTCGTACTCGTTCAAATTCTCTGATACCTTTTGCGGTGCGATTTGAGCCCATACAAAAGGAATAGGCTCAAAGCGCACTGCAATGAATTGCATACAATTTGAACAGGAATGCAGTATGATTTCTGTCCGAATCGCATGCAGTTCCCCCCCACTGCTCCTGTGTGAACCCAGGGCTGTCATAGTGACTTCAGCCTGGGTTCACACAGGAGTGGTATGGGAAACTGCATGCGATTCGGACAGGAATCACACCACATTCCTGTTCAAATCGCGTGTGATTCTTTGCAGTGCGATTTGAGACCATTCATTCTGGATTTGTACTTGACCGAAAGTATCGGTATTTAAAAAAAAAAACTGTTTTGCTGCAACCCTACCTCCAACATTTCAATATGTTGATTATCTGCTAAGATAAGATTCAGAATGTGCTGTAAAAGCATCAGATTGTGTATGCTGTCATTGTGAGTCGTCGTCCCCCCCCCCCCCCGAACAATTCCATGAGTCATACATTATTTGGTGTTATATGTGTGTTTGTTAAAATTTTTAACTCAGATCTAATCCTGGTTGGTCAAGCAGCCTGAATAGTAGCTGTTGGTCGAGACCTCAACTCCCAACTTGGACTTCCAGGCACAAGTTTTGTTAGCAAGTCTAATGGCCCGTACACAAGTTCAGAAAATCGTATGATAATCTGATCATTAGTACACAGCTTTCCAGAGCCAATCAAGACAGTTCATCCGATATTATGCGATGGGACAAGCATGCAAATCTTTCTCGTACGATTTGTGGGTAATCAGTAAAGTTGTCTTTCAAAAATCCAATACAAATACACTACAACACATTATATCACTTCTGAATTTTTATTCCGTTGTACGAGAATTTACCTGACTTTAGTAACCTCTTCATCTTCGATATGAGATTAGCATGCAAAAGAAAAAAAAAGGATGATCATTCGTCCAATAATCTCATCGTGTGTACCAGGCATTATTCTGCAATTTTCAGGCAAGTGTAACCAGCTTACAATTACAAAAAAAAAACAACTAAATGTGAATGGAACCTGCCACCAACAACTTTTGCAGACACCATGAAGTGATCTAAAATGTTGATGTAGATTACCCCGATCCTTTCTATTGGTATTGCAATTAAATTGCCCGAAAACTGCTGTGTTTGGTCAGGAATTAGGGGATTTAGATATTAGTTTTAATAGTCATTCCACTCAAAAGTTAAATTCTTTGTTACATGTGGAGCCTGGTAGGCTCTGTCTTCTTATGTCTGGAAAACTTTGACTGTGAGATATGCCTGCAATAATTCCCATCTCTGTTCCTGTTAACCTGGGGTTTTGAGATGTTTGTGTGTTCCAGCCCCTCCTATTGAATTCTCCATAATATATCTAAAAAAATAAAAATCCAAGAGGCAGATTGGGAACTCTCATAATGGTGTGCAGACCCCGGAACTTAAAGCAGGGACCTCACCAGATTCTACAAGCGATAGAAGATACTTTCTGATGGTTAACGCTCCAGCATCTACCAAACATTGAAAGATTACTGTTCAGCAGATTCACCCTTTAAGTATTAAATGTTGGCTAGGGGTTAAGTGTCCATAGTGAGAATAGGTTAAAAGCCTACTTTAGGCTATGTTTCCACTATTGCGTCCCCAAAGTCACGCAATTTACACTGCGACTTTGCTATGTGATTTGTGTTGCGATGTCATGCGACCGGTGCAAGCCATGTGAGAACAAGTCGCACCGAAGTAGTAACAAAGTAGTGCAAGAACCTTTTTTGGAGTCACTGCGACTTGAGTCGCACCAATTAGAACGGGGTCCATGAAATACATGGGTTTTGACTTGTCATGCGACTTGACATGTGTAAAGTAGCACAACAACTCGCAGTAGTGGAAACAGAGCCTTAGGGATTTGGGTTAAATGTTGGGTGGTTAAGGCTCCATTTACACCTGAGCGTATCGATTTATTGGTGGTTTTTTTTTAAGCTTTTTTTGCAGCTTTTTACAAGCTTATTTAAAGCTTGTAAAAAAGCTTTAGAAGCGTTTTACAGCTTCAGGCATTTTTGTTTAGGCAATAGAAAGCACTAGTGGGAGGAGAGGGAGAAGAAATTAGGGGTGGAGAGCTGATATTTGAGCAGAAAACGCTCGTAAAATGCTCAAGTCAGACGTTTCTGTTGAGGTCTGTGGGATCAAAAACGCTTGTAGTCTGCCAAAAAGAAGCTTGTGTACTTTTTTCAGCTTTAGGTGTTTTGCTTCAGGCGACAGAATGCTCAGATGTGAACGGGGGCCATTGAAATGAATGGGATTTGGCTTGTTGAGTGTTTTTAGAGCTACAAGCTTCAAGCAGAATATCGCTCAGGTGTGAACGGGGCCTTATGGTTCAAGCAGGGGCTGTTTTAGTGTTAGGGGCACTAAGTTACAGATGAACAATGTGGTTAACTTCAGGCTGCACACGTGTTCAACAAAAAGAAGTTGCCATAGGAGATCCTCATGCACAAATCTGTATCTTTTTATCTTTTCCAGGTAGCAAACAGGGTGTCAGCCTTGTATATTTATTCCATGTATAAGATACAAAAGAAAATCTCACAAAGGGCACTCCTGGCTTCACCCATTCCTCTTTATGTATTATGTAAAAAAAACTACCATATTTTAAAGGCTAAGTTCACCTTTGGAACATGTTACACATTCCAACCCGTATTTAGGATGGAACATATAACATGTTCCAGCTCCTGCATCCTCTACCCCAACCCCCCCCCCCCCCCCCGATCCCTCACTCCCTGTGACAGCAGGCAGGGGATCTTCTCCCCTCATCCGCTGTCACAATTTAAAAACAATTCGGCTGTGTGGGGTTCCACCCATGCAGCCGTATCATTCATTCACAGAGTTCTGTGAATGAATGAACTACAACTACCATCACCCACTATGGCCAACAGCTTGTAGATCTCAATGAACTGCAAGGGCACTGGTGAACACTCTCAAAGTTGATTTATTCTCCCTGCAATTCAGTAACTGCCTGCCTGTATCAGAGGTATAAGTAGTGTACTGAGAGTCTGTAGGAGCCTGGCATTGCACCGGCGATCTGCTGATCATGGGTGCAATGCTTTACAAGCTCCAGTGTAAAAAAATAAAAAATGCACATTTTTTAACCTGTAAGAGGTGTGCATTTATTTTTTTTATAAAAGGTGAACTTATTTTTTAAAACCAGCTAAAATCCATCAGACCAACGACTGTTTTACTTGCTATTTGCAAGCTTTCTCATCGGTTGCCTTGAGAAAGCATGCAGATAGAAAGTGAAACGGTCATTGACCAGATGGATTTTAGAGGATTGTATATGTTGTTTTATGGCTACATATAAAATAAAGAAGAGTGGGTGAAGCTGAGACTGCTCTTGTGAGATTTTCTTTTGTACCTTCACGCATGCTCCCAGCACCAAAACCACTAAGGTACCACTTACCGGGTTTGTGGTTCCCTGAGAAGGCCATGATGTCTAAGGCTGCCTAGGTGTGAGCAGGTAAATTTCTTTTAACTGTAAACATCTTCCCATCATGAAAAGACTTGAGCAGAGGGACCCGCTACAGTTTTTGGCCAATAGTGGCAGCAACACACAGTAGTGCTTTGATTAGTCTTCATAGAAGAGTGAGGGATGATTGTGTCCCTTAGGCCAATATTATTAATAATATTGGCAGGGAATGAAATGCAGAAATTAAATATGTAGTGGGCCTTTACATTGGCGGTCAGTGAAGTGACCCCTTACATTCGTGATCAATGAAGTGCTTCTTTACATTGGTTACCAGTGGGAGAATTGCCCCTGTATTGGTGATCGATGGGTGAAGGCCCTCCTTACACTGGTGGTCAGCGAAGTGCCAATCTTCCCACTGCTCAAGCAACCCCTAGCAACCTCTAGAGCAGTGGTTCTCAACCTGGGGGTCGGGACCTTCTTGGGGGTCAAATGACGATTTGCCAGGGGCACCAAATCCTGGGCTGTTCCTGAAGCCTTTTTGCGGCCGCCCAACTGAGCTGTTCCTGAAGCCTGCGGGCGCCCACTCAGCCTCTTTGCTGCTGCCCATTCAGTTCACGGCATGGCTGGGGGGCAGAGACTAGAGGTCAGCTGACTGGTGAGGAATGTGAAGTGGGAGAGGCTGGAGGAGACCCCATCTCCTGATTTCGGCATAGGTGTCACTGCTGCAAGACACCACAGAGCTGGAGACACAGTGAGTAGCACTACCTGTGATTATAGTTGGCATTAAAAGTCCCCACTACAGTTTTCAGATCAGTAGAAGAGCACCTAAGTAGATTGATCAGAACTCCCCCCAGCACTGCCACTCATCCCATTCTCCCCACCCCCCACCAAGGAGTAAGAAAAGAAATAAAAATAGAGAATACATGGAAGGGAGAGGAAAAAGAGGGGGAGGAACAAAGAAAAAGGGAGAGAAAAAATGAGAAAGAACAAAAAAAAAAAACGGCTAGAGGATGGGGGGGGGGGGGGAACAAGAAATTAGGATGGAGAGAGATAAAAGGGAAAGAAAGGAGAACAAAGAGAAAGAGTGGTACATCCTAAAATGTATCATATGGGGTTTAATACTGTACGAGTGGAAGGGACTCAGGGAGAACCAAATGTCCATGGGTTAGGGGCGCAAATTACTTGTCTTGTCTTGGGTGCTGACAACCCACGCTACGAAAAATAATTTTACTGTTAGGGGTCCGCACAACTTGGGAAATTTTATCAAGGGGTCACGGCACTAGGAGGGTTGAGAACCACTGTTCTAGAGAAACCCTAGGGTTCCACTGAACCCTGGTTGAGAAAGGCTTCTCTAGATTCATGTTATGTAAAACATGCGTTTTTCAGGGGGCGTTCAGCAGCAAAAAAGTGTGGAATGATTGGCACTCTCTGGTTCATAATTATACCCCTCCATCCCTGTATGATGACAGCTCCCGACCTGTGAGATGTTCATAATTGTTCTTTAAAAGTTCCTTAAAGTGATGGTTATGGACTAGGCATAAATTCAACAACAACGGCCCGCTGTTCTAAAACTTCTTGCATCACATAAATATCACTTAAGCTGGAAAGCTTTGTTTTAAAGTACCCAGTTTCTGAACAACAGCACTGATTGACATCTGTGGCCTAAGATGTTCTGCAGCAGCCTTAGGGTATTAGATGTGAATTCTCTGAAATCATTAAACTCACACAAAGACAGCTGCTCCTAACCGCTCGACCTGCTAGCATTAGAGCAGTTTTGCTTTATGCATGTAGCGTCACCCTCTTTTAATTCCATTAACTCTGGCTATGAGGGTTGCATCAGTGCTGGAGGTGATGCTTTTGGCTTGAACTCTCACAAATCTCACTTGTGGGTCTGTGCCTGCAAGAGAGGAGGGGGTCACTAGAGAAGAAATGGCGGTGACACTCCTAGGAAGCCCTCCTCCTTTCCATTCTCTGCTTCTTTTTTTTTTTTTTTTTAACTCCATTCCCCCTCTTCTTTCAAGTCTCCAATAAAAGAAGAGCAGAGTTCGCAAGGTGAAAGTTCATCCACAGGACAACACCCATTGCTCCCCTCTCTGGATCCTACGATGAGAGGAAGCCAAAGCCCAAGGGAGTCCCTGGCCATCCCTTTGCTGCTGCTAGAGGGGACCCCCCGGCCCCTCAACTTATGCGTTTCACTTCAATTAGTCTTGCTTATATTTAGAAAATAATTAACCCTCTAAATACAGTTGACTGGACAGGACAGCAATACGGAAAGTTCAGTATCATGGACTGGACCCATGTCCATTATCATTCTTATACAGGATTTACTGTATATAGCGTCAACAGTTTGTGCAGCTCTTTACATTATAGGTATACCAGCTATGTGTTGTCCAAAAAATAGTAAAGGGCCGCTGTTACAAAGAACATTGTACTGTATGTGTTATATATGAAATAATGCAAAAAAAGAACTTGATTTAGCTGCTGAAGCACCCCTGGTGGAGTTATAGATTGTTAGATTGTCGCAACTCTAGTCATTGTCTTTTGTTGCTAAAATTAAAAAAATCAAATCTATCTATCTATCTATCTATCTATCTATCTATCTATCTATCTATCTATCTATCTATCTATCTATCTATCTATCTATCTATCTATCTATCTATCTATCTATCTATCTATCTATCTATCGATATATCTATCTATCTATCTATCTATCTAGAGATATATCTATCTATCTATCTATCTATCTATCTATCTATCTATCTATCTATCTAGTGATATATCTATCTATCTATCTATCTAGAGATATATATATCTACATCTATATATAGATAGATCTATATATAGATAGATATAGATAGATCTATATATAGATAAATCTATATATAGATAGATATAGATAGATCTATATAGATCTATCTATATCTATCTTGATATATCTCGATATAAATATACATATATATATATATATAAAATATCTACCAGCCCTGCTGCCCCTGACTCTAATCTTCCCTTTCTTTAGCACTAAACACTTCTTGGTGTGTTAGATTCCTGCACTTTGGTTCCAGCTGCCAGCCACTACATCGCTAATAAGAAAAAAAATGATATGTAAAGATTTAAAGTCATGAAATAAAAAAAGAATAGCAAAATCCAAAATTTTTCAAGATCTTGGTCCTCTCTTCTGGAACATTTTCTTATTTGTTTGCACACATGTTAAAGTCTGCATTTTTAACTACAAAATTACTTAAACCCCCCCCCCCCCCCATCCAAATACTAAATATTTTCTGAAAACCTATGGAATGCACAGATGGTAGTTGCAATTTTTTTGGCGCACAATATTTACGCAACTGTTTATGACATCTGTATTTTTTGTAAAAATTAAAATTAAAATTTATTTTAAAGCACACAAACACAAAATAATCCACAATTTTTTTGTGCAAAATAAAAGATGAGATTGTGTTGAGTAAATAGATACCAAATGCCCCAAAACTGCATGCACCTGCAAAAAAGCAGGAAATTAAGAGTACCCAAATTTATCAAAAGACAAGACTGTAAATACCTTTAGGCTACATTCACACTTAGGTGAGCAAATTTTTTTCTAGGCGTTTTTGAGCATTTTTTAGCAGATTTGCAAACATTATAGGCGTTTTTTTTTCAACTAAAAGGTGTGGAGTGCTGCTGAAAAAGGGGCGGAGAGCAGCTGTTTAGGCAGAAAATCGTGCAATAAAACGCTTGAGAAAATGCTGATGCCACATTTTTCAAGGCGTTCCCATTCGAGTCTATGGAGACAAAACCGCTCAAATCTGCCTGAAAAGTAGCTCATGTACTTTTTTGAATGAAAGGTGATTTGCTTCAGGCGACAAAACTCTCAAATGTGAACAGGGGCCATAGGAATGAATGGAATTTTTCTTGTTGAGTGTTTCTGAGCATCACAGCTCATCAGTCTAGAGTTAATCATAAATGAACAACCCATACTTGTTTGAGTTTGTATATGTGTTCATAGGGCCATTGTGTTTTAAACATTTTTTGGTTATTTTTATTTCTTTAAATATTTTTTTTAATTTTGTTTGTTTTACTTAAAAGAGAAGAGGGCTTTGTTTTTTTTAAGAAACATACTTACCTAGGTGGGTGCAGCACCGGTCCCTGGCAAACACTGATCGCTCGATTTTCAGAGCTCCCAGAGCAGAGAGCTGGTGACTGTCACTGGAACACTGGGCTGTGGAGGGGGCGGGAGCAGCCGGCTCAGGCTCTCAGAGAGGCCAGTTCAAGCATGTGGGCGGATCCCGACTTCATTGTCGCGCTCTTGCCAGAGCCTGGACTGGCTCTGTGACTTCAGCCCACTGTCTGCTGAAAACAGGTCACATGAGCGCAGAATGAACTGTACTCCTGTGATCCAGAGGAGAAGTACAGCCAAGGGGGTAATTTGCCACCTGTGGAATAGCATTGGGCAGGTGATAGGTTCTCTTAATGGCAGCTTTAGGGGTCTATTGTCTAATGTCTAATGTCTCCTTTGCCCTCTACTCCAGCTGATAAAATACAGACTGGAATGGGCATCCAATAAGTCCTCTAAGACCCCTTTCACACTGGGGCGGTTTGCAGGCGTTATTGCGCTAAAAATACCGCCTGCAAATCGACCCAAAACAGCCGCTGCTGTTTGTTCAGTGTGAAAGCCCGAGGGCTTTCACACTGAAGCGGTGCGCTGACAGGAGAAGATAAGAACTCCTGAAAGCCGCATCTTTGGAGCGGTGAAGGAGCGGTGTATTCACTGCTCCTTCACCGCTCCTGCCCATTGAAATCAATGGGGCAGCGCGGCTATACCGCGGCCATAGCCGCGGCCATAGCCGCGCTATACGAGCGGTTTTAACCCTTTTTCGGCCGCCAGCGGGGGTTAAAACCGCACCGCTAGCGACCGAATACCGCCGCAAAAACGACTGTAAAACAGCGCTAAAAATAGCGCTGTTTTACCGCCGACGCCCCCACCGCCCCAGTGTGAAAGGGGCCTAAAAGTGATTGAAGGGCCGCTCAGATCACTTTTACCTTAAAGCCCTGATCCTGCTGTGAAAGATAAAAACAAGCTCATGGCTGCCGCTGTCTGGACCCTTTAAATGCCTACCTGTATGGGACATGCCAGAAAAGCTGAACAGGTTAACATTCTTTGTCTTTCTTCTTCTTCTTTTTTTTTTTTATAGATGTACTGTAAATGCCTGTGATCCATGACTGATCATTTGTTCAAACCATGGCACCATGAATGTACCTAGAAATGCCTGAAACATACCTAGAAATATCATTCAGTGGAGTCACATGCAGTTGACAAACAGAATATTTTTCTTTTGTTCAGTAAATATAAAGAAGTTGTGAACAAAAAATGCTAAAAATTTCTGCAAAAAATGTGTATAATTCTTTCTGTCACATACAGGTTGAAGTTAGAGAGACTTTTTTTTTGTATGTTTGCATTTTGCCTCAGCCTCCCCCCACCCACACACCAGTTTTAGCAAAACTATCCATTATTGTGGGAGGCTCAAGACTGACATACAAAAATCATCAGCCTGGGCAATTACATAGTATACATAGTAGGTGAGGTTGAAAAAGGACAGAAAGTCCATCAAGTCCAACCTATGTGTGTGATTATATGTCAGTATTACATTGTATATCCCTGTATGTTGTGGTCGTTCAGTTGCTTATTTAATAGTTTCTTGAAATTATTGATGCTCCCCGATAAAACCACTGCCTGTGGAAGAGAATTCCACATCCTTACCGCTCTTACAGTAAAGAACCCTCTACGTATTTTAAGCTTAAACTGCTTTTCCTCTAATTTTATTGAATGGCCACGTGTCTTATTAACCGCTTCCAGACCACCCGCCGTTGATTGACAGCGGCAGAATAGCTCCCCTGCACGAATCGCTGTAGTTGTACGGCGGCCACTTTAAGGGGATTAGGCCTGCCGCGTCACTGAGGAGCCCGTGCGATCGCTCCTGACAGAGCAGGAACGGGGATGTGTGTGTGTAAACACACACATCCACGTCCTGTCAGGGGAGAGAAGACAGATCGTGTGTTCCTAGTATATAGGAACACCGATCTCTCTCCTTCCCTAGTCAGTCCCATCGCCCCTACAGTTAGAACACCCACAGGGAACATAGTTAACCCCTTGATCGCCCCCTAGTGTTAACCCCTTTCCTACCAATGACATTTATACAGTAATCAGTGGCTATTTAAAGCACTAATCGCTGTATAAATGTCAGTGGTCCCAAAATAGTGTCAAAAGTGTCCGATCTGATTGCCGCAATGTCGCAGTCCTGATAAAAATTGCAGATCGCCACCATTACTAGTAAAAAAAAAATTAATAAAAATGCCATAAATCTATCCCCTATTTTGTAGATGCTAAAACTTTTGTGCAAACCAATCAATATACGCTTATTGTGATTTTTTTTTTTTAACAAAAATATGTAGAAGAATACATATCGGCCTAAACTGAAGACAAAATTTATTTTTTGTTTTTTTAAATTTGGGATATTTATTATAGCAAAAAGTAAAAAATATTGGGTTTTTTTCAAAGTTGTCGCTCTTTTTTTGTTTATAACGCAAAAAATAAAAAACGCAGAGGTGATCAAATACCACCAAAAGAAAGCTCTATTTGTGGGAAAATAAGGACATACATTTTGATTGGTTACAACATTGCATGACCGCGCAATTGTCAGTTAAAGCGACGCAGTACCGTATGGCAAAAAATGGCCCAGTCAGGAAGGGGGCAAACCCTTCCGGGGCTGAAGTGGTTTAATTCTTTTGTAGAAAAGTTTTATCCCTATTGTGGGGTCACCAGTACGGTATTTGTACATTGAAATCATATTCCCTCTCAAGTGTCTCTTCTCCAGAGAGATTAAGTTCAGTGCTTGTAACCTTTCCTCGTAACTAATGTCCTCCAGGATTAATTTTTCTTGTAACAATTGTTCGTTAAGCTCTGCTACTATTGTTTGCATGCAAGTGCACAAGGTGTTGCCGCCTGCCACGCATCTTTAGAAATTGACCAGCACACTGGCCAAAACTTCCCCAATATGGTAGCAACCGTAAACAACACATACACGCTTATATCCAAGCTGTCACAAATACTATACACTGCTCTCACTAGGAGTTACAGGCTAGCTAAACAAGGCAATACCTCTTATAGAATTGCAAATAACAGTTATAGAGTGCAAATGCATGCTCACAATCTCATACCATCCATCCACCAGTAGAGGGAGACCAAAATCTGTTTGGCTGGACACACACTGGTAGATGTAAACCTTGTATACAATCTGTGTACTCTAATGGTTATGTAGCAACTAGGCAATCCCCCCACTTCTGAGTTTCCCCAAACAATCCTGGGATCCTTATGTGGTCGACTTTCCCACTGCCCGCACACACACATCTCAGACACATCCCTGTTGCTAGTAATGAGATCTGTCTCTGCCAATGACAGATACAATAACTTCCAAACACTGACACTAATCTGCATGCAATCAGATTGGTCATCTCGTTCACTGTCAGCCAACTGTTGCAGTACAGAGAACATGCAGGGGCAGCCACATGATGCAATCTCGCACAAATTGCCGGTAATTTACAAGTTTATAGGCACTGATGATACAAAATAACTATACACAAAATATTTCTTTAGATTTGTGCATTGTTTAGAGCAATCAAAAAACAGGTTATTAGTCTTATATTTAGTATCCCTACACAAACAGTTCATAGAAAAAATACAGAGAGTTATAAAAAAAACAGAAGTTACAACATGAGACATACATATACAAACAGTTTTGGAAAAAAAAATAAAAGAAAGGAAAAAATATTTCTCCTGCTCCTGGGGTTGGATGCAAACCACAGACCATACCCCCACATAGATGGGACCTCTCACATATGACCAAGATTTGATTGCAGATCTGCATTTTTATACCTTCGAGATCAAAGTGAGTTGCCACTCGCTAAGGCTGGCTATACATTATACAACTTTCCTTTAGATTTAGCAAAACCATATATTATGAGGTCACACCTAAATCAATTTTGTATGCAATCAGGCAGGCCCTTGTACTACATAGTTGAAGGTAAATCTAAAGAAAATTGAACAAGAAAATGGTATCATGTATGGCCAGCTTTAGACTATTCATTAGGGTGGGTGTGGCTGGGAGCTGCATATATAAATATAGCTGCATATATAAATATAGCTTTTTTAAGATGTATAACATCTTATCTCTGCATAACTAGGCTTTTGCGGGAAGTTTTCTAATTGTGCACTGTATGAGATATAAGTTATGGGTTATTACATTTTTCAGAATTTTGGTGATTGGAATACAGTAAGCATGATTGTCTCAGAGGCTGGGCGAGAACTTTACACCTAGTCAGTGCTAGTTTGGGATGCAGACACATCTATTGATGTCCAAAGAGGAGAAACACACAAGATCTATACAAATCCCTGCTGTGCTGGCACAGTAATCCAACATTTGGATCCTCAACACTGTATTGTTAGAATGCTCTGCATATTCCAAACTACCTCTGCACACTATCAGGGGAATTCATAAAGAGTGTTGGTGGGGGCAACAGATTTATGTTCCTACTGAAAACCTGTTTTAACACTATTCAAAACCTTCTTTCTTTTCCTCCTTACTCTTCTTCTTTTTCTTCTTTCCTTTTCTCCTTACCATCCTTCCTTTTCTCCTTACTGTATTTCATTCTCTATTTAACCTCTTTGCTTTCCTTCTAACTTTGCTCCTTTTCTTCTTCCCTTCCCTCTTTGTCTTCTTTAATTCCTTCCCTCTTTACCATCCTTCCTCGCTTTTTTTCTACTTCATTCTTTTCTTCCATTCTTACCTTTTCTGCTTTCCTTTGTTCTTTATCTTTTATCCTTCCTTTCTCCTTACCTTCCCTTCTTTTGTTCTTTTATTCCCTCCATAGCTTCTCCTCCTATTCTCTCTTTAACTTCTTTTCTTCCCCTTTTACCCTCCATGATTTATTTTTTCTTTCCCTTTATAGCTTTATTCCTTCCACCTTTTGGCTTCTTTGCTTCCTTCATATCTTCCCCATGTTTCTTCTTTCATTCCCTCCATACCTTCTCTCCTCCCCTCTTTATCTTCTTTCTTCCCTTTTTCCCATCCATCATTTACTTTTTTTCTTTCCCTTCATACCTTCTGTGGCTTCCTAATCCCCCTTTACCTTCTTTCTTTCCCTCCTTATCTACTTTCCCTACCTCCATACCTTTTTTTTCCCTGTTCTCATTCCCTCCTTTTCTATTTTCCTTACCTCCATACCTTCTTTCCTTCTTTCTTTAACTTTTTTTCTTTTCTTCCTTAATTTCCTCCTTGCCTTTTTACCTTTCTTCTCTATCTTCTTTCCTTTCCTTCTCATTCACACTTTACACTACTTCCCTCTCTTCATACCTCTTTACCTTTCTCCATTTAGATAGAATATTGGGTTTAGGAAGTGGTCAGGTGTATGTTTATATTGTTGCTCTACTTTGGGCTTTTTTTAAAGGTCTCCCAGCAGGTAAAAAAAAAAAAGCAGCTCCAGCTGCAATACTTACCTCCTTTTCGGTGTTCTCTCTCATAGCAATCTCGTTTAGCCACTAGATGTCCTCAGTCATTTATGTTGAATGATGCCCAGCATCTTTCAGCCCAGAAAACAGAGGACATACTGTAAGTGCAAGATGTGACATCCTGACATGACATCCTGCGCTCACAGAGTAATGTCGAAGAGCACGGCATTGACATCCTCACATCAGTGCCACTGTCTGCATCACTGTGGACCGCCCAGAGAGGAATAGGACCTTGCAGCATCACTTTGCCAGCCTGAAGACTTTGGCTGGTTTCACACGGGTAGTCCGATCAGGTCCACTGGTCAGTTTTTCCAGCGGACCTGATCAGAGCACCCATTGTTCTTCATGGAGCGGTGGGCGTCAGCGTACATGTGCCCGCTAAAACCCCCCCGGCATCGAATTCCCTCTGCCAAAAACAGACTGATGGATCCATTCCCCATCCATCTGGCGGATCGGTTTGGATGACAGTGGGATGGAAATGGACAGGTGGTCTGTTTCCATCGGACCATAGAGAACAGTGGGGCTGTGTCCGTGTCAGCTCTGCATAGTGGAGCAGACACGGACCTGTCATCCGTCTGCTCAGGGGGATCAGCGGACGGGTCTCCTGGGAAAATGCTGGGAGAGAGAGAAGCTCAGAATTTGACACCCCCCCCCCCCCCCCCCAAGCTGTCGGTACTTATTCAGTGCCTTTTGGAGAGTACTTTCAAGCTTGATTTCCTATAATTCTTTAAACAGTACTATTCATGTTGATAAACATTTGTTTCTTTTTGCAGAAGGATTATTATGCAACCTATTCTTCTGGCTAGGTGTAAGATTCAGTTAACACAATTACAGTTTATAAAGATCAGCATTTCATTAGCATCATAAAAAATACACCTCAGCACTGTAATTTTCTATCATTTATATGTTATACGTTGTGCAGCGATATTATCACTATATACTCTTTGGAAATACTTCAGATTGTTAAGTAAGGGAAAATGCCACCTTTTACTCAAGACTTTCACTGCTATTTACATATAAATTATTCATATTAAAGGATCATCCCACTCCAAAGTATTATGGTTGTTATACAGTGCCTTGCAAAAGTATTCACCCCCTTGGCATTTTTTGTGTTTTGTTGCCTCACAGCCTGGAATTAACATGGATTGTTTGAGGATTTACATAATTTAATTTACAGAACATGCCCACAACTTTGAAGATGTTTTTTTTTTTTTTTTAATTGTGAAGCAAACAACAAATAGGACAAAATAACAGAAAAAGTCAATGTGCATAACTATTCACCCCCCTAAAGTCAATACTTTGTAGAGTCACCTTTTGCGGATATCACAGCTCCAAGTCGCTTTGGATAAGTCTCTATGAGCTTGCCGCATCTTACCATTGGGATTTTGCCCATTCCTCCTTGCAAAACTGCTCCAGCTCCTTCAAATTGGTTGGTGTGCACTTGTGAACAGCAATCTTTAAGTCTGACCACAGATTTTCTATTGGATTGAGGTCTAGGCTTTGACTAGGCCATTCCAACACATTTACATGTTTCCCCTTAAACCACTCAAGTGTTGCTTTAGCAGTGTGTTTGGGGTCATTGTCCTGCTGGAAGGTGAACCTCCGTCCTAGCCTCAAATCACACACAGAGTGGTACAGGTTTTGCTCAAGAATATCCCTGTATTTAGCACCATCCATCTTTCCCTCAACCCCGACCAGTTTCCCAGTCCCCACTGCTGAAAAACATCCCCACAGCATGATGCTGCCACAATCATGTTTCATTGTGGGGATCGTGTTCTTTGGGTGATGTGTTGGGTTAAAGCCCAACTCTATGGAGCTTACGGCTTATTGTTGTCCTTTGTACAGATACTCCAGTCTCTGCTGTGGAACTCTGCAGCTCCTCCAGGGTTACCTTAGGTCTCTGTGCTGCCTCTCTGATTAATGCCCTCCTTGCCCGGTCTGTGAGTTTTGGTGTGGGGCCGTCTCTTGGCAGGTTTGCTGTTGTGCCATGTTCTTTCCATTTGGTTATGATAGATTTGATGGTGCTCCTAGGGATCATCAAAGATTTGGATATTTTGTTATAACCTAATCCTGACTTGTACTTCTCAACAACATTGTCCCTTACTTGTTTGAAGAGTTCCTTAGTCTTCATGGCAGTGTTTGGTTAGTGGTGCCTCTTGCTTAGGTGTTGCAGCCTCTGGGGCCTTTCAAAAAGGTGTGTATATGTAATGACAGATGATGTGACACTTAGATTGCACACAGGTGGACATCATGTCACTAATTATGTGACTTCTGAAGGTAGTTGATTGCACCAGAGCTTTTTATGGGCTTCATAACAAAGGGGGTGAATACAGACGTACATGCCAATTATCATTTTTTTATTTCCGAAAAAGAGTTTCATGTATATATTTTTCAAATTTTACTTCACCAACTTAGACTATTGTGTTCTGATCACATATAATTCAGATTAATTCAGATTAAAAAAACATTAAACTAAAGGCTGTAATGTAACAAAATAGGTAAAAAGCCAAGGGGGGTGAATACTTTTGCAAGGCACTGTAGGTGAGATATGTTGCAATAGTGAGATCTCCCTACCATAATTCTTGACTCTGATCCTGTCCACCTGGGAGATTTGGGCGTCCCTGCCTGGCTTTATGTGTTCTGGCTCTTCCTGCTACATTCTCCACTATATAAAATAAGTAAAAAATCCAGTAGAGGTGATGGTATCCCCTCATAACAGGCACAGCAGGTGTGCAGACTCTGGAATTTGAATGTTGAGATTTCACAAATAGAGCCCTCAGTCCCCAATATATAAAGGACACTGTCAGGTGCTTTAGCAAAAGGCAGGGTACTGTGATGTTTTCAGGGGACTATGTACAGCACCCTGGCAGCCCCTTTTACTGGCTATGATCTGCCTGCTTGCATAAAGAAGCACAGAGACCCAGTGATAATGTTCCTGGATCTCAAATAAAGTATATAATGATAACAGAGAGATTTTATTTAAAAAGTGTACATTTTACATTATATCATAGCACCCAGCTGTCCCTGATTTCGAAGACTGTCCCTCATTTGGAAAAACAGTCCCTCTGTCCTCTTTCCTCCTCATTTGTCCCATTCTGGTCTGATCCATATAGTTGCATACAGTGTCAGCTGGTACTCAATATTTAAATATATAAATAATATGCGGCAAAACAACGCCAACACCCCCCCCCCCCGTGCAGAAGGCGGAAGGCGTTCCCCCCCATCCCCCGTGGGTGACGGATGGAAATGCAGCGGCGATCAGACCTTAGGAAGGAGGCAGATCAGACAGCAATGGATCCGGGCTGCAGCTCCTCGCTCCAGGGCCATCGCTTCTCCTCCAGGCCCAACAGGAAGTGGGTCCTGACTGAGACCCGATTGGCCGGGAGTCCTAAGACTCTCTGGCCAATCGGGTCTCAAGAACTTCTTCCTGATTGACTGGGAGGAGAATCAGGAAGACAATAGCGAAAATTAATTTGTTATTGTCACACAAGTGGGTGGGCTCGGGGCGCTGTGCTCACCCTTTTTAAAGCCAATTAGAGCCTCAGGCTTTAATCTTGTGCTTCAAGAAAAAAAAACCTCCATTGAAATCCATGCGTCCAGCACCCTGCATGTAGATTAGGGGGCCAGACGCATGGATTGGGGGGAGCGGCACCTGTGCCCCCCTATAGACAGGCCGCCACTGGTTGTTTATAAAATGCACTTTTTATCTTTCAAAAAGTGTTTCCCAGTGCTAAATCTTTCATGCTAATTCGAAATTGCTGCATTTGTAAATTCCAAAAGCTAGTATGAAGGAATAGTAGTGCTAAAAAGCAGTTGTGGATTTAACCAATTATTTTTTTTTTACAATTTTCCTTTATGAGGGGCGTGGCAGGGTGTGTGTCCTATGCCTACATACTTTTGCTAATAGGTGTCCCTTATTTCCATCTGAGAATGTTGGGAAGTATGTTATATTGACATAACATTCACTGTTTACTACTTTAATAAATACGTGTTTCTGATTGCCACTATTTGCATAACCACACCCCATTCCCTGCCTAACACACAGCAAGGTGCTGCCTATTAATAGGTTACTCGGGCACGACATTGTGGGATCTGGGTGAGCGTTTCAGTTCTAAAATCCAAAATTACTACCCCTGATGTAAGCACTTAGGCTGGGTTCACACTATTACGAATTGGATGTGGGTTTTCTTCGCATAGCAGGAGAATGTGACCAGCTCTTTTTGGAGCCGGTTAACACATCTCCACAGCGGCTCCGGTGCAAATTGTACAGGAGCCCTGGGAGCCTTTTGGTCCATTTCAGGTCCCAATTCAGCCCAAATTTAAGGCTGCAATCGGACCTGAAACCGTAAATGGAGACGCACCGAACTCCTGCTGTGAGCTGCTGCATTCTCAAGTGTGAACCCAGCCTTATGGTTTGTTCAACCCATAAAAAAAAACAGGCAATATATGTGTGCTATTTACAATTTCAGCCTCTTGCTGACCACAAAAGGATATGTGCAGCGGCAAGGAGGAAGGGCCCTCATGCCTACACACTGCACAGATAGGTCCATGATGGCCAAAGTGTCTGTGCTCGTTGCATGCTCCCAGTGCACTGACTGAGCTGTCACAGACAGCTCCCTGTCTGTGGTTATGAGTGAGCCCGCAGGATGGCCTCCTGATAAAGTGACCACTGTGATTACATGATCAGGAACTGTGCTGCCCAGGGTTAAGATATCTACTTAAAGAGCCCGGCGAGGGGTCTGGAATGGGTTTACACACTTCTGTTTCTCCTGGGTGGTGCATTTTTCTTCAAAAAACAAAAGCAAATGAAGGTTTCTACAGAGTGAAAATGCAAATAATTAAGTGCAGCCAGCATAAACTAGAAATATGGGTGAAACATGTATACATCGGTGAAAAAGTCAAATAGTATAACAAAGTGAAAATAGCCAGTCAGGTATAAACAAAATGTCTATGGTGAAATGTGAAGTAACATGGGACCAGAGTCCAAAAAATTAGGATTAGTGGAATTCTTCTTGAAGTGGATAGTGCTGAAACCCTGGAAGGTGAATTGGCACTCAAATGGAAGGCAACCACAGGTAACAAGCCACAAACATCTTCTAGTAAAGGAGATTGGATACTCTTACCAGAACTGTAGGACGTATCTGCCGTATAGCAGTACGTCTATTAGACATGTGGAGGCAACCTCCTGTAATATCCACCCGAATGGTGTCCTGTAGATCACGATCACAAATGAGGAGTAGTTATCCTGGGTGGAAGTTGGACCGCTGTCCCGCACGCTCTCCAGTTCCGGAATGGAGGGGTCAGGAGGAGCTAGTTGGAGATGGAACCATGGAGAAAAAGAAAAAAGGGACTCCACATGGTGTAGGTCAAAACGAGGAGTTTTAATGGATAAAAACCTTTACAAGTTAAAAGTGATCACAAACGAATAGAAAATAGCAATGTGGGAAGCTGAAAACGCCAGCCCTACGCGTTTCGACTGCAAAGTCTTCAACATGCCCCTGTTGAAGACTTTGCAAATTATATGGACAACCTCATCTTAGACAACTGTGCCTGGAACTGTTGTCCCCATTAGCAGATTTCCCCTTACTTAATTTTTGCATGCGCTTACTGCCAGCGGATATAGCCTCTAGCAAAAATCAATGTGTTCTGCCGATCGGGAAGGCTCCCTGAGCTCCCTGCCAGCAGAACACAATAGCTCCTTGGGAGGGATTCCCCCATCAACACTGACTGTGTTAATGGTGGAATCGAGTGAATTTCTTTCCTTCCACCCAAAGTGGAAGAAAAGAAAATCAAATCATCTATGGCTTGCCTAAGATAGTATGCAGTATGTTTTGCTGCCATGAATTTAGCTATTTTCCTGGAGTCCAGCTTTAAAAAGAGAGAAACATCCAGCATCTCTTTGTGAACTAATTGATAAATTCATCAAGGAGAGCAAATAGCTTTCATAATGGAAATGCAGTGGGGCGGAGCTGAGAATTGTGTTGAGATTTCATGGCTAGAGTTCCCAGAAAATATACAAAGCCAGCAGGGTATTCGTTAAAGGTGGACTGACCCTTTAATCACTCCAATGTCTTTTTTAGAAATGTTTATGGCCTTTTAATAGCACTTTTCATTAGCATAAAAAGCAGTCATCCATCTTTAAACATGTATCTTACCCAACGCTCTGACCTCATGTATCTTGTCTACTTATATATTTATTTATTTTTTGTTATTTGTGGCTGTTAGATTTCTTTGTTGTTTGCGGCAAACACTTTTCTAAGAGAATGCTTAATGAAAATGTCATCAATCTACGGCAGCCGTTTGGCATATTTAAATGACTGTTCATTGATGCTCTGAAAGACGCGAGTGTCCATTTGGTATACATTAGCGAGGAATTTAACTGCAGACTGACATATTGTTCATTTTCAACACTGTCACGTTGTGTTCTTGCCGAGCACATTTTAATTTCTTGATCAGTAATCAGGCAGAAGTTTCTTTTCAGCATATTAAAGACTTATCTGTGGCTAGCTACAGAGGCCAAAAATACAAGGTCATGGCGCCATCTTGTGGCATAATGTGGAATATCACTTTGTCTATGTAATCCATCACTGTTTCCCAAAGTGCGGGATGGGGGCCACAGATTTACATACTCATTCTGGGTGGTGCAAAGCAGGTGTCAGCATTAAAAAAAAGAAAAAAAGATGGGTTCTATAGAAAAGGATAGTTCTGATCCAAATTTTAGGGTTGCTTTAGATCTATACTTGTGTGTAGAGGTGTAGCGGTGCCATGCATCAAAGTGTGTTTCCTTTGTGAGTTGACATGCGTTATTAATGCACGTATCCAATGCATTTTTTGCATTAAGATTTGGAGTGGACAGAGTTAACAGCCAGTGACTAAGGAATCTAATCATTGGCCAAAGCAGCCTTTTTCAACCGTTTTATTCCTGAGGAACCCTTAAAAAAGTTTTTAGGTCTCTGGGAACCCCTGCTAAAACCAGTTAATTGGAGATCATTTGAAAAAAAGCATCTTATAGTGGTGGTAAGTTTTGAGGAATACAACCCTGTGGGTATTGGCAGCAATCAATCGGTACAGTAGAACCGGCTGACTTTCGGCCTGTGTGTAGAGCTGCCTGTCTAACAGAAGCCAATCTCACGACCGGTTTCTGTCAAATAAGCATGCTGGAAAACCAGCATGGGTTTAGAGCGCACGCATGTGCACCCCGCTGCCAATGCCCGCTGTAATTGTTCACAGAGGAAGTCTGTCAGCAGGTCCCAGCCAATGATTCATGGCAAAGACCTGCTGACCAGCTGTGTACAATCACATCCCAGAGCCCAATATTGACAATCAACACTGAGCTCTGTACAGAGCGAACAATCTCTCTGTTTCTTGTCCCTGCTGACTTTACGGCAGACTTTGCCCGGCGGACTTTTCGACGTACTTTCCGACGGACTTTCTGAATGAACGGACTTGCCTACACACAATCCACCAAAGTCCGTCGAATTCATACGTGATGCCGTACGACCGGACTAAAACAAGGAAGTTCATAGCCAGTAGCCAATAGCTGCCCTAGCGTGGCTTTTTGTCCGTCGAACTAGCATACAGACGAGCGGACTTTTCGACCGGACTCGATTTCGACGGATTAATTTAAAACATGTTTCAAATCTAAGTCCGTCCAACTTTTGAGAAAACAAAGTCCGCTGGAGCCCACACACGATCAAATTTTCCGACCAAATCCCGTCCGCCGGGCAAAGTCTGCCGTAAAGTCCGCTCGTGTGTACGCGGCATTAGATATTCAAGATATTGAATTTCATTTATTTTTTTGCACCAACTCTTCATGGTGGGCTTTTTGGGTTCCTGCCAGTGTCTGGGTATAAGGCTTTTAGCCCCATTTAAAAGTTGCGGGAGCAACATATTTACATATTGCTTAGTTGGCATACTTATCCCGTGGAATAGGCACCCCCCACGGGTCGTCAGGGACCTCTACGTTTGTTATCTCTCTGATTATTTGCCTGATCTCCCCTCAATATTTTTTTATTTCAGGACAATGCCACCAAATATGGGCCATAGTCCCTATTTCATTTTTTTTTTCATGTATATATTAAAAATTAAAAAAAACACAGTGGTGATCAAATACCACCAAAAGAAAGCTCTATTTGTGTGAAAAAATTATATAAATTTAGTTTGGTTACAGTGTTACATGACCGCGCAATTACCAGTTAAAGTAGCTCAGTGCTAAATAGCTAAAAAGGCAAAAAATGGCCTGGTCATGAAGGGGGTAAAACTTTCTGGAGCTAAAGTGGTTAAGGTAATTCCAGATGAAAATGTTCAGCCTAAGTACATTGCTGCAAGTACCTGTTGATCCAGTTTGAAATCCCGTGTCTTTGTAACTTCCGGTACACTCAACTGAATCCCAAATCAGGATAGTAGCCTAGGGTGATAACGCTGCGACTCCATGGATACGATGGAGTGAGTAAGAGTTGTCACCTTTGGACACCCTATTTCAATCAAAACCAACATCCTAATATAACCCTTCTGATCATTTTAAATCCAACCACCTTTTTTATGGAAAAAGACTGTTTGTGGGTCCCCATGTCTTAAAATGTAAGTAATTAGGATGCATAACCATTCCTCCTCTTTTAAAGTATGTCAAAGCTGTGCAGGTCTAAACCAGGATAAAAAAAAGCTGAGCTCCAATCATTCAGTAGGATCCCCTCCTGCTTGCTTTGTGTAAGTGGCGGCATATACTGAGGTAGTCACCAATCAAATTTTCGTTATTTTATTTCAGAAATGCATATTACCTGCTATCCTTTTGAAATAAATTATGTTACAGAAGAATTCTAGGTATGGATATTTTAAACATAGTTACATTAGTCTAACTTGGACCATTGCTACTATGCATATACCCCACCTGTGAGATCCCTCTAGAAGCTGGAAATCAGTGTAGTAGACATCGCTACTCCAGTGATCTCCACTTGCTTCCAGGTCCTGTGCTTAGCGGCCAGTGTGCTGCATTCTAATCACAGGAGGCATGGGCGCCATTCAGGGAATGCTTTGCATTTTGTTGAATGAATGAAAAGCTTTCTCTGATTGGATAAGGTGGGGAGCATGACGTCACTGCCCCCCCCCCCCTCTTCACCTTGTCCAATCAGAGAAAGCTTTGCATTCATTCAGGAAATACTAAGCATGTTCTGAATGGCACCTGTGCCAAGTTGTTAACCCCCTGTGTTCAGAATGCAGCAGGGCAGCTGCTCAGCATGAGACTCAGAAGCAAGTGAAGATCACTGGCGTAGCTGTGTCTACTCCAATGATTTCCAGCTCTCAGACGCATCCGCCAGGTATTGTTCAGTGTATATATATATATATATAGTTACATTGGTCCAAACTTGACCAAAAAAATATAGTGGAACCTGGAATTACGAGCATAATCCGTTCCAGGAGAATGCTTGTAATCCAAAGCACTCGCATATCAAAGCGAGTTTCCCCATAGAAGACAATTTGTTCTGCATTGACTTCTATTGCATGCAATACCACATGTGACCAGAAGTGGGGGGGGGGGCGCCAGAGAGCCTTGGAAATACTCTGGCACAGCTCGGCTGAACTCGGAAACCCTCAGAAAGGCTCATAAATACTCGGGAATTGAGTATTTCCGAGTGTTTCCGAGTATTCCCGGGTGATTCCGAGTATTTCTGAACAGCTCAGAGTGTCACCAGCGCCCCCGCACCTCTGGCCAAATGCGGTACTGCACACCACATTAGCTTGAATTCTGCTCGTTTTGCGAGACAGGATTTAAAAAAAAAAAATGGTTTGTCTTTCAAAACGCTTGTTAACCACGTTACTCGTTAACCAAGGTTCCACTGTATATATAAAATATCCACATCTGGAATTCATCTTTAAAGTTGCAAACCAGACAAATAAAAAAAACTCAAATAATGCAGATATGCATTCATTAATACATCCATACATGTATTTTATTAAATGCTAGCAGTACATGTAAGTACCTAAATTTGTTTTGGTATCAGCCTCTTGCTGTTTCTGTACAACAGAACTTAGGCTTAGAGAGGGAAAAGCAGCATAAGGAGCCAATCAGCTGTGCTGCAGTTTTCATGTGTTAACAAAGAACATGATTATAAATGAATAGAGCAGGGTGAGAGAGAGATGAGGCCATCGGTCTGGTGCTTTTCTTTTTACTGTACAGTCACAGGTTGGGGGAAGGACAAGACCTGTAATTGTTAGTGAACTGCAGCAGGTAAAAAAAAATAAAAAATCAGGTCTCCTGCCCTGCTAGACAGGACTGTGCTGTGTGGCAGAGCTGTGTAAAACCCAAGGCCGGATGGACAGACATACAAATCTTTTGGTAAGTCAGCCATCTCCCGGTAATGTATTATATCTGTGAATGTAGCTGGAGTTCAGACTTGGATTGTTAACTGGTTATATTTAGTGATTTCAGCAGCTCTCTATTATTTGCAATATCCTGCTTTGTCACAAGGTCAGAGTTCTTCTTTAAAGGATAATAATCAGTCTTGTTCTCATCCCACATTAGCCACCAACTGTCCATTCGATGATAAAGAGCGCTCGCTGGACGGTGAGTGATGTCACCAGCATAATCTCAAGGTAAATTATCGCGCAGAAGTGACAATTGTCGCCAGGGAAAGACGTGTGAATTATACCGTTATTAGCAGCCGCCACACACCTCCTAAGGAAATTTTACCATGTAATTACATTAAAGTTGACTATGTATTTGATTTGTTCTACGGAAAGGGATACTGTAAGACAGTGATGAGTGATCGCCCATGCAGACACGTTTCTAAGACACACTTATGAATACATTTATAAACACGTTTGTCCATGGGAGATATTTTTACAGATCAGTATCTATTATCTAGAGACATTAATGCGTATCATACTTTTTCTTGCTTGGGCACAGGCTTACCCAATAACACACAAGGTGAGATGAAATGCTAAGTGCAATGACTTATATCAATCAATCCGATTTCATTTTCCTGCAGTCAGGTAAGTGAAGATGAATTTTGGTCGTTATTGGGCATTGTAAATATTGATCTGGATTGTACATTTGTTAAAGTAGAATTCACGTTTTTTTTTTATATTATTTAAAGTTTAAGAGACAAGCATTTTGTGATGCAATACTTATTTAAATATAAATGAAGGGTGGATTGTTCCTGGAACATTACAATCTATCATTTTACTAACTAATCATGCATAACTTTTAGAAAATGTATCTACAATCCAGAGCTCTCTCCTGCAGTAATACCTTTTCACCACTAGCTGTCCTCAAGCTTCTGGGTTCAATGACAGTCAGTGTAATTCTCCCCTCTTCCTGTGAGCCCAGGCTGTCATGGACCCACCCTAGGTAAGTGTCATCATGCAGCCAGGGTTCAGAGTATAAGTGCACTACAACATTACATCATTAACCTGGCACTGCACTGTGCAGCAGAAGACCAATGAGGACTTGTGATGTCATTTTACTGACCAGAAACTCTTTTAAAAAAAGGTATGTATAAAAAGTGCAAGGAGAGCTCTACTTGTAGGGGGGAAGGAGGGGTAAGTGTCCAGGAGATTATATAAAAGGAACCAAAAGCAATTAGACAAGTTTTTTTTAGCTTATCCAATCAATTGTCCCTCCACAAGAGTGGCTGGCCAACAGGCATCTGCTGATTACATAATAAATACAAAAAGAGCAGCGCTGTGATAAAAAAGTTATATATGATATAACCAAAAGAATGTGAAATATTAAGCCCAAATTTTGGGATAGGCTCCAAGTTCATAAAGGTGCATAAACAAGGTGAACCGTCCTATCCAAAATCAATCATAGATGGTGGATAAAAGGAAACGTAGATAGGTGGAAATCAATAAGTCCTTCATCGCACCACTGTGATGTTGTTAAAATGCGCGCTTACCAAACGGCAAGCTTGGAAGAGCTTGCGACCTTAACCCGGTCGGGGCCTTTCAGGGTGGAACCATCAAGGAGAAACACGCCACCTTAGCTTGGATTAAGCCCGCTGTTCTTCCAATTATCACTCTATGTGGAGATGTGACCCCTGGCGAATGTCACGGGACCTCCTCAGGGACTCGCACCTTCCACTCGTCACAGCCCGGATCAGTAACACGCAGCCATCTTGTCTCTCAGAGACAAGATGGCTGCGTGTTACTGATCCGGGCTGTGACGAGTGGAAGGTGCGAGTCCCTGAGGAGGTCCCGTGACATTCGCCAGGGGTCACATCTCCACATAGAGTGATAATTGGAAGAACAGCGGGCTTAATCCAAGCTAAGGTGGCGTGTTTCTCCTTGATGGTTCCACCCTGAAAGGCCCCGACCGGGTTAAGGTCGCAAGCTCTTCCAAGCTTGCCGTTTGGTAAGCGCGCATTTTAACAACATCACAGTGGTGCGGTGAAGGACTTATTGATTTCCACCTATCTACGTTTCCTTTTATCCACCATCTATGATTGATTTTGGATAGGACGGTTCACCTTGTTTATGCACCTTTATGAACTTGGAGCCTATCCCAAAATTTGGGCTTAATATTTCACATTCTTTTGGTTATATCATATATAACTTTTTTATCACAGCGCTGCTCTTTTTGTATTTATTATGTTATGTGTGTATCTCACTTTTTAGCGGCTGCTCTTATGTTGATTTTTGATCACTGATTTGTCACCTTTTGACTGTTTTCAATTTTTGTTTTTTCAGTATGCCTGTATGCACTTATTCATTTATGGTATAGCGCGGTGATTTGCCTTTTTCTGCTGATTACATAAGCATGGGATTGTCACCCAATGCAGCCAAAACTAGCCATATTACGAGGTATTTTCCATCTCACAGGATTATCACCAGCCAAATGTAACAATTCAATGCCTGTAGGCAGGTGTAATGCGGCCTCACTGCACAGGTGGCACTGTGACGGGTACTGCCATGTAGAGAGGACGGAGGACAGGAGGAACTCTGGTTCCTCTCAGGCATCTGAAGGTGTCATCAAGGGAGCAGCTGTCTGATCAGAGGCTCCTGGCGGCCATCTTAAGTGTAGGCAGTGCTAATAAGCACTCTCCCACTGCAGTTGGTGCACATTTGCAAAGTATAGGTCAAGGGCAGGAACCTGCTAGTTAGGGACAGAGTGTCTTTCATAGGGAAAGGTTCCAGTGGAGGAGGGACAGTGGGGGGAACTGCACACCTTTGTCGCCAGCCTGGAGCCCTTCCCATCTTCAGTTGCGTTGCCGCCAGAACATCTTCCAGCCACCTCCTTTGTCAGATGTTGCCAGGCATCATAAGCTGTTTAGAGTGTCTTCTGTAATACTGAGACTGCTGTGCCAGGCTCACCCATGTTACACAGATCCTGTAACCAAATTGGCACTATGTCAGTGAAGAGTAATTGGGAACAATTCCAATCAGTACCTGTTTTCCATTATGTCAGATTGATGTTTCCCCTGAGTGTAATTGGCCAACAGGAATTTGTCTGCCCTCTAGACATGGGATCCTTACATGATCTAGCCACAAGTAACCAGATTAGGTAACTGTCATCTCCTGTCTAAGGACAGCTTAAAGTAGAACTGTGGCCAGGCTATGGACATTCAAAAAAATACACGTTCTTTACAAGCAGTGAATAAGATTTAAAATAACCCCCCCCCCCACTGACCTCTGTAGCTACAAGTACTCTGGATCAATTAATCTTTGAAGTTCACAAGAGGGCTCAACACAGGATAAAACTTGGATGGACAAGTTGGAGAAAACAGTGGCCTCATATTATAACCATTTTCTTTGAGCCCATCCAGGTTTTATCCTGTGCTGAGATGAAAGAGGAGTGGCGTTTTCCCCCGAAATACATTGACTGTTTCTATATGATTTATTTACCAACAATTCAAATTATCTTGGACACCTACATCAGTTTTTGGTCTTGTGGTCCTTTCTGTATTTCTAAGTTGTCGGGTGCCCATTGAGGTGAGCCTTCCTGTGTGGGAATCGCCTCACCAGAACTACTGAGCTTGTTTAAAGATTTCCATTATTTGAATGCATGTACAAGTTGTTGGTTTGACCAATAGTGCAAATTTTGGTATGGGACCTGTAGTCATCTCTATTAATCTAGAGAGCAGTAGTTGTTAACTCGTGAGGTATAGAGAACCTCAGCTACGGCCCTTGACATAACCAAACATACATATGTTGAACATCACGTTCAACATATGTAACACTAATGCCCCGTACACACGGTCGGATTTTCCGACAGAAAATGTGTAATAGGACCTTGTTGTCAGAAATTCCGACCGTGTGTAGGCTCCATCACACATTTTCCATCGGATTTTCCGACACACAAAGTTTGAGAGCAGGATATAAAATTTTCCCACAACAAAATCCGTTGTCGGAAATTCTGATCGTGTCTACACAAATCCGACGGACAAAGTGCCACGCATGCTCAGAATAAATAAAGAGATGAAAGCTATTGGCCACTGCCCCGTTTATAGTCCCGACGTACGTGTTTTACGTCACCGCGTTCAGAATGATCGGATTTCCCGACAACTTTGTGTGACCGTGTGTATGCAAGACAAATTTGAGCCAACATCCGTTGGAAAAAAACCTAGGATTTTGTTGTCGGAATGTCCGAACAAAGTCCGACCGTGTGTACGGGGCATAACACTACAGAAGTCCATCAGTGGACATACCATAGGAAATGATCAAGAACTCATGAGGTATAGAGAACCTCAGCTGCGGCCCTTGACATCACCAAACATATATGTTGAACATTACGTTCAACATATGTAACACTATAGAAGGCCATCAGTGTACATACCATAGGAAATGATCAAGAACTCATGAGGTATAAAGAACCTCAGCTGCGGCCCTTGACATCACCAAACATATATGTTGAACATTACGTTCAACATATGTAACACTACAGAAGGC
This sequence comes from Lithobates septentrionalis, assembly GCA_037952835.1. Taxonomy (NCBI): domain Eukaryota; kingdom Metazoa; phylum Chordata; class Amphibia; order Anura; family Ranidae; genus Lithobates; species Lithobates septentrionalis. The sequence goes on from JBBDGP010000803.1 coordinate 2,948,711, forward strand.
CATCAATGGACATACCATAGGAAATGGTCAGAGACATACTACGGGTGTGGTTGGAGACTGGGGACATGGTGCAGGATACAACAGAATTTGGGAACGTGTTACAAGAGACTGCTAGACATCACTGCCATTGCAGTTCCCTTGCAAATCAATGCTCACACTACTGACTGCTGGGGTCAGCAAGTATCAAAAGGCTATATATGGCCCTTGGGCCACAGGTTAGGCATCAGGGATCTAGAAGCTTATTTCTTTCTTACTCACACCAGAAATGTTTTTTTACAGGTAAATTAATTTGTAATCTAATTACTGTGCGTTTGCCTCGGCAGTCACAGCAATTCAATCATCCCCTCTACTGTACCTCTTCCCTGTAGACAGTAGTTAGTAGCCATTTTGTTCAGCTGGAGCTAGGCGAATATCCATGAGAATGAAGCTTATCAGCTCCCCATGAGCCAGTATCTCACGAGTGCTATTCATGTCAGATTTCACGTTTCATGAATATTAGTTCTTTTATATCGCTTCCCATTGTAGCGAGTCCTTGTTCGTCTTCTACCGCGCTGCCAGGCGCACAAATCCTGTGCTGTTTGTGATGTATTATTTAGAAAAAGCCCTTGTTATTGTTTAGTCAATACGTATAAAAAGGCTTTGTGTCCTTTATCGAGGTTCATGTTTAACAGCGCGGTCTGTGGGAGCCGCGAACGTCTCGAGCACCGACTCCTGCAATTGTCTGGCCCGTGCATTTGATACTATTGATCTCCTGCTAAAAGATGTTCCTTTTCCTTTTGGGTTTTAAATCTTATTCAATTATTCCCCTGGAGCCGATAGGTCTGAAGCTCTCTTAGCATTAACTCGCACAGCGAGGGGAGCGTCAGGCGGCTGTGTAACCTGGCACCGAGCACAGGGGTTACCACACTCTCTTATACCTCTGGGGGCCCCGGCGGGCTGAGTGTGAAAGACGATCACATGTCAACATATCTCATGGATTTCTCTCTAGCTTACACCATCTCATTCATCCAGAGACGGTGAAATAAAACCAACTTTCAAAGGCAGAGGGTACTGTCTGTGCTTTATCAAAATGTCTGTGAAACATATTACCTCAGAAGACTTGTGTTGCCCGTAGCAACCTGAGCTTCCCGTGCAGTCTTCCATTGCAGAATATGAATGAGGAAATCCGATCTGTTGCTATGGGCAACATAGACTGTGTGGGACAGTTCTTCCTGAATATAAAATCTGCTTTTTATGGCAGCAAGTGAAATAAAGCCAACAAGGTGGAGGGTACTGTCTCTACTGACAGAATGTTTTTGCTTTTGAAAATTTGCTTTTTGGTTACAGAAATATCGACACACGTATTTTTATGAAAAATATTTTTTACTGCATCTAAAGCCAATAACTAAAAATTATATGTACAGTTATATCAGCTTACCAGTCCTTAGTTGAGGTGGCTGAGGTACATGTTACCTCAGAAGGCCTGTGTTGCCCATAGCAACCTGAACTTCCTGTGTAGTCTCCTGCACAGTTTTTACTAAAACCAAAACCTAAAGCCAAAAAATAAATAAATGATTGTATGTACAGTCATATCAGCTTACCAGTTCTTAGATGAGGTGGCTCAGCTGTATTACTTTTCTTTTTTTCGTTCATCCAGAGACATTGACATAAAACCAAGGCGGAGGGTCCTGTCTCCGCTTTATTAAAATCTCTGTGGTAAACGTTACCTCAGAAGACCTGTGTTTCCCATAGCAACCTGAACTTCCAGTGCAGTCTCCCATAGTAGAATGTAAATGGGGGAATCTAATCTGTTGTCATGGGCGACCCAGACATTGTGAAGCAATTTTTCCCTCGGAAAATTTAAATATTGGCCATCTGTTTTTACCTACCAAAAACAGGTGACAGAAATATCGATACACAAATATTTCTGATAAATAGCCTTTAGTGCATATCTAAAGCCAAAAAGCAAACACTGTATGTACAGGTATATCAGCTTATCAGTCCTTGGAAGAGGTGTATTACCTTTCTTTTTTTTATTCATCCAGAGCCGGTGAAATAAAACCAACTTTCAAAGGTGGAGGGTCCTGTCTCTGCTTTATCTGTGGTACATGTTACCTCAGAAGGCCTGTGTTGCCTATAACATAAATTCAAGGTTCTTCTGCTATAGCAGCCACATCTCTCTATTACAATTATGCAAAAAGGTGTTCCCCCATTGAGTGGGACTTTAAAGGCTCAAAAAGTGTTGGTTTATCTTAAAACCTATACATTTTTATTATTAACTACTTCAGCCCCAGAAGAATTTACCCCTTAATAACCAGGCCATTTTTTTGCGATACGGCACTGCGTCGCTTTAACTGACAATTGCGCGGTCGTGTGATGCTGTACACAAACAAAATGTATGTCCTTCTTTTCCCACAAATAGAGCTTTCTTTTGGTAGTATTTGATCACCTCTGCAATTTTTTTTTTTGAGCTATAAACAAAAAAAGACAGACAATTTCGAAAAAAAAAACTATTTTTTACTTTTTGCTATAATAAATACCCCCCCCCCCCAAAAAAAAAATGTCTTTATCAGTTTAGGCCAATATGTATTCTTCTACATATTTTTGGTAAAAATAATCGCAATAAGCGTATATTGATTGGTTTGTGCAAAAGTTATAGTGTCTACAAAATAGGGGATATATTTATGGCATTTTTATTATTAATTTTTTTTTTACCAGTAATGGCGGTGATCCGAGTTTTTTAGCGGCGGATAGATCAGACACTTTCGACACTTTTTGGGGACCTGTGACATTTATACAGCGATCAGTACTAAAAATAGCCACTGATTACTGTATAAATGACATTGGCAGGGAAGGGGTTAACACTAGGGGGCAGTCAAGGGGTTAAGTGTTCCCTAGGGAGGTGTTTCTAACTGTGGGGGGAGGGGACTGACAGTGAGTAGAGAGAGATTGCTGTTCCTGATCACTAGGAACAGACGATCTCTCTCTACTCCCCTGACAGAACGGGATCTGTTTGTTTACATTAACAGATCCCCGTTCTGGCTCTCTGTGGAGCAAACGCGGGTGGCCGGCGGACTTTGAGGCCGCCGGCGATGCGCCGCGTGCCTGCTATTGCTCCTAAAGCTGCCGACATACACCTACGGCGATTCGCGCAGCCGAGCCAACCTGCCGCAGTATAATGACGGCAGCTGGTTGACAAGTGGTTAATTTCATATAAAAGTTGTATACAAAAAAGTATTTCACACTAAAAAGGTACAAAATCACACAGTACACAAGCGTATCCAACGCGTTTTAGAATCAATTAGCTCCTTCTTCAGGGATAGCTCCTGCAGATAGTGTAGGTGTGATAGAGTGTTCCCAAACTGCAACATAAAAGGACACATAAAAAAAAAGCATCAAAAATGTTCAGCCTGCCATAATTTCCATTAAAGGACCATACCCCCCCGCCAGAATGTACATAAGGAGGGGTGGGTGGAATCTTTTAGCCCAGTAAGGCCAGCCAGGCATACACTGAGACCGCCTCAAATGGATATGTTAAGTCTAGCCGACAGGTTGTTCAGGATAAGCCACAAGGACAGGAGTGACCGAAAGTAAACTTTGTATGTACAAGTATATCAGCATACCAATCCTTAGAAAGGGTGGCTGAGATACATGGTACTTTAGAAGGCCTGTGTTGCCCATAGCAAGCTGAACTTCCTATGTAGTCTCCCATAGCAGACTGTGAACAGCGAATCTAAACTGTTGCTATGGGCGACCCCGACAGCGTGAGGTAATTTTTTTCCTCAGAAACGTTGAATGATGAGCATATGTTTTTACCTAAAAAAAAAAAAAAATTAGTGCACACATTTTGTGATAAATAGCCTTTACTGCATATATAAAGCCAAAAAGAAAAAATTGTATGTACAGGAATATCAGCTTACCAGTCCTTAGATGAGGTGGCTGATGTACATGTTACCTCAAAAGGCCTGTTTTGCCCGTAGCAACCTGAACTTCTTGAGTAGTCTCCTATGGCAGACCGTAGACAGGGGAATCTGATCTGTTGCTATGGGCAACACAGACTGTGAGGCAGTTCTCCCTTCAGAAACTTTAATCAATGACAGAATGTTTTTGCTTGTGAAAATTAGCTTTTTGGTTACAGGAATATCGACACGCATATTTTTACAAAGAATGTTTTTTTACTGCATCTAAAGCCAATAACCAAAAATTATATGTACAGTTATATCAGCTTACCAGTCCTTGGATGAGGTGGCTGAGGTATATGTTACCTCAGAAGGCCTGTGTTGCCCATAGCAACCTGAACTTCCTGTGTAGTCTCCTGCACAGTTTTTACTGCACCTAAAGCCAAAAAATAAATAAAGGATTGTATGTACAGTCATATCAGCTTACCAGTTCTTAGATGAGGTGGCTCAGCTGTATTACTTTTTTCATTCATCCAGAGACATTGAAATAAAACCAGGGCGGAGGGTCCTGTCTCTGCTTTATTAAAATGTCTGTGGTAACGTTACCTCAGAAGACCTGTGTTGCCCATAGCAACCTGAACTTCCAGTGCAGTCTCCCATAGTAGAATGTAAATGGGGGAATCTAATCTGTTGTCATGGGCGACCCAGACATTGTGAAGCAATTTTTCCCTCGGAAACTTTAATTATTGGCCATCTGTTTTTACCTACCAAAAACAGGTGACAGAAATATCGATACACAAATATTTCTGATAAATAGCCTTTAGTGCATATCTAAAGCCAAAAAGCAAACACTGTATGTACAGGTATATCAGCTTACCAGTCCTTGAAAGAGGTGTATTACCTTTCTTTTTTTTATTCATCCAGAGCCGGTGAAGTAAAACCAACTTTCAAAGATGGAGGGTCCTGTCTCTGCAGACATCAAAATGTCTGTGGTACATGTTACCGGGACAGAGCAGGAGCTACCAAACTTGTATTAACAAGCGGGTGATTACCTACTTGTTATTATGAAAAGTCTCTCTGTCCCGATCTGCAGCTGCTTCCGCCCCCTGCCTTGCTAATAGGCTGACATGGGAGGCTGGTTGGGAGACATGAGAGAATAGACACAAGCTGCTAAATGGCTCGGGGTCCGTGACAGGACTTCTTGCTGTGTGATGGTGGCCTGCTTAACAACAGGGCACGGAACGGTACCGGTCTACGGTCCGGTGGTTGGGGACCCCTGCTTTACTGCATTTCTTAGTAATTCTAATAACATCCATTGCTTAGGCCTTGAAAAGGTGGGAGGCTCTTTTCCCCTGAAACGCGTTGGCTGCATCTGATGCTGTTAACTAATAAATACATTTTTAAGTGATACAATCCTTTGTACTAGGTGCTCCATATACATCCAAGAGTTGATCGCCTGTTGAATGATTTGTTTATCGTGATCACAAAGGTAGGGGCCTAGGACATGGTCCACATACCCTGAGGGGACTTTAGTAAGACTGGAGCAGCCAGAATCTATAGCAGTTGTGCATTAAATTTGCAACCCATCAGCTTCTGGCTTTCATTTTTAAAACGTAGGCCTCATTCACGCTGGCACTCCTGTGTTTAGATGTTCTAAATGCAGGAGAAATGATCTGGGAAGTATAAACTAAATTTTTGCTTCCCATTTCACTTTTTCTTGCATTTAAATGTTCCGGCTTTAGACGCATTTAGTCGCATTTAGGCCCACTGGGATGCATGGGTTTCTGGCGTTTAGCTGCAGGGGGAGGGCACAGGTACACCATCCACCACGGCTGCTGCCGGCAGCCTATAAAACCCTGTTAGAGGCTGACAGCTGGACAGTGCACCCGGTGGTATTTCCATTTAGGGCAGTATGTGCCCAGGGAGAAACACGCTGAATGCAGACTCTTTGTGTTCTGGGCATTTATCCCTGGGCGCACACTGCACTAAACGAAAGTACAGATAGGTGCGCCATCCAGCCACAGCAGCTGTCAGCCTCTCATAGAGTTTAACAGGCTGCTGGTAGTGGGCCTGGGTGATTCCCCTGTGTCCTTTGTCCACGGCTAAATGCCAGAGCCCCACGCACCAGGGCTAAACACCGTGTGTGCATGAGGCTCAAATATGTCTAATCAGATCCTGGCTGCACAGAATTCTATTCTCTCTAATTGTAGATAAACGCACAGTGTGAATGGCACCATTGAAAAAAACATTACATGCATTTATATATAGAAATGTCCTCTAAACTCAAATAAAAGCTTGACAATGTCCGCGTGAATGAGGCCTAACTGAACAAGCTTAACATAGAAGCTCAATGGTTACTATGCACAGATGCTTTAGTTTTAGTAAATTCCCCCTATTATACATTCACGATTGTTCTTTTTCGTTAAAGGAAAATGCAGTTCACTGTCTATCCATCAGTACCAATTCTCACTTCTATCAATCCAACTCTATAGCACACATGTTAAAATTTATTTTGAACCTGGTGATTCTGCCAGTAAGGTGCTAGCAACAGGGCAGGACGGGTGAATGCTGGCTATGGGAGTTTTTCAGGCAGGCTTCTGGAGGAGTGAAAATGGTCTGCAGCAAAAGCATGTACAATATTCAAAATTGTTTTCTTTTTTGCAAGTGTTTGGACTTTAACCTCTTATGCCCCGTACACACGGAAAATGTGTGATAGGACCTTGTTGTCGGAAATTCCGACCATGTGTAGGCTCCATCACACATTTTCCATCGGATTTTCCGACACACAAAGTTTGAGAGCAGGCTATAAAATTTTCCGACAACAAAATCCGTGCCCGCAGCGCCTCCGGACCGGCGCTGGCACCGCGCCAGGCCTGAAGAGCAACGGGCAAAGAGTTTTTAGGCGAGGCCGGGGCGGGGAGGAATCCTCCTTTACCTGAGGCAGAGAGACTGCTGCGGACACACTCGGCTGCAGTATTCTTTTATGAGATCTTCACCCCCCTCCATCCTCCCAAAAACTGGACAGCACTTTCCCAGGAGGACACAGGTCGAAAAATCTCTCTTCCATCCAGCCCGTGACAAGTCCACACCACCCCACAATCCCTTCTCTACAAATTTAAAGGAGAACACACACACCATCAACTATCACATAGGTAGAACGCTTGAACGTGGACTGGTATGGAACACAGAAAATCGTATTTCCCGTTTTTTCCAACTAGCCATTATGTCGATGTACATATTTTGGCCTACTGGCATATAGAGACTGCGCCCTGGTTCTCAAAGGCTCTGATGAAGAGGTTATCCTCGAAACGCGTCAGCCAACTCTAAACACCCGCCTCAACATGGGCTTATGATATTTTTAACCCATTTTTAATTTTCCATGCCTTTTATATTTTGTTACCTGTTTGCATGATACGTAGTATTGGTATTATTCAATTGCTTTTATTTGCTTCTAATTTCTTTTGAATAAATTTTATGTTTTGATGTGAGCTATTGATCACGCGCCCTTCATCCATCACTCTCCATATAGCCTTACCTGACCACCCCGGGGTCAATTTCTGGGCAGCGGGACATGCAACACCATCTCTTTTAGCTTTGCTACAGTTTACAATACTACTCTTCTCAAACCCAAACAGACCCTCACAAGCGCAGGAGTAATCTTTCCTTGTCCACAATTTGCATCTAACCGTGTGTATGCAAGACAAGTTTGAGCCAACATCCGTCTGAAAAAATCCTAGGATTTTGTTGTCGGAATGTCCGATCAATGTCCGACCGTGTGTACGGGGCATAAGGCTGGGTTCACACATATGCAGCCGCGGGTTTGTGCCTGGGGTTTGGTCCGTCCCTGTTCACCGGTTCAGGTGCGAATCAGGTCCGAATTCGCACCTAAACCGGACCCAAAGCTTTTGCGCCTTTTTATGTGCCAAATTATCTACCTCAAATATAATCCTATACCAAAATCTGTACATTGTCTGGAAAGTCAAGACTCTGCTGTCAGAACAGAAGATGACTTTGCTCTTATGGATTACTGCAGTTCAAAATTAGAGCCGCTTCTAAAAGAAAAGTGAGATAATAGAGGAAACATGGTTGTTTTAACATGGACAACTTAATTTTTTTACTTGGATATTGCTGTCAATTTACACAGCACTTTACGTATATACTGTACATTCACATCAGTCCCTGCTGTCAAGGAGCTTACAATCTAAAGTCCCTAAGTCACATTCATACATACACACACTTGGGCCAATTTAGACAGGAGCCAATGACCTACCAGCATGTCTTTGGAGTGTGGGAGGAAGCTGGAGTACCCAGAGGAAACCCATGGAGGAACAGGGAGAACATGTAAACTCCATTCAGGTAGTGCCGTGGTTGGGATTCAGATCGATGACCCTAGTGCTGCTAGATGGAAGTGCTAACCACGGTGCTGCCCTTTTATAAATAGTCACTTTAGAATTTACAAATAAGATCTCTTCATTGAATTAGGATGTAAGGAGCCCCTCCCCCTTTAGTCTTATAGGAAAGAAATTAAAACCGTTCTTCATGCCAGTGTGAACAATATTTTATTTACAGCCATGGTGAATGAGGCAAAATACAATCCCTGGAAATCCTAAAGAGTGTCATAAACACCCTTTAAATTCTGTTGCGCCTTAGCACCACAATTGTCGGTGCTTGCTACAGATTCTGTTGGGACGGACAGATAGACAGACCTATTGGGGTACATGAATTTATCACAAGAGGTGGCCTTCACTAAGGCTTAGCATTATAGAGTGGCCAAGGAGTTTATTTGTGAGGCGGTTAGCGCTTAATGGGGTACTCTGAGAGACTAGTTCTCCATCAGGTCCAACTTTCTTGTGATTGACAGTTGATAACAGTGGACGGATTCCATAGCCGCAATTTAGACCAATAGCGGCCATGGAATCCATCCACTGACATCCACTGTCAGTCACAAGGAAGATGCACCTGATGGGGAACTAGTCTCCCATCATTTTAAACAGAGCCAATGTCAAAGTTCAGACTTGTGTCACTGGTTGCTAGGATGCTTGCAGCCTACATCCTAGCAACCAATGAAATAAATACATATCACAATTATAAAGTTAACACACAACACCCCCTCCTGATAACTCTGACCTGTCTCTGTACGCCAACTAAAACTGGGTACACAGCGTTTGTTTTTTTCATTCAGCCAGCGGGCTGCAGATTCCTGCATCCATACAAGCGATAACATTGTTTTTTGACAGCGAGGGCTCTCTGCTGTCAGAATACACTGATCAGCGCGGCAGAGTAATTGACAAAAAGTTATAAAAAAATGTTAGCAGGTAGAGTTTAATGGAAGAAGGGACTCTGTATGCCTCTTCTGCCATAAAGCCAATTTCCATTCCTCCTATAAGTCTGCCATATTCCTGCCAGGTCAGTACAAAAACATTCTACTAGTGTGTGGCCAGCTTTAGGCTTATGTCACATTGGCAGTTCATCCCCTGACAACACTCACTTGTGACACCTTGCCAGAGGCAGAATTAACAAGTACAGCTCCAATTTACCCAATAGACATCACTCCCTTGCTAGCAATTGAGATTTTGCAGTGTTCAACAGGGGAGCAAAGTTGCTCCTTTGCTGGCCAGAACGCTGCAGTCTCTCAATTGCTAGCAAGTGAGTGGCCTTATAAGAGAAAGTTAGTGAACTCATAGTGATTCTACTAATAGAGAAGTATAACCAAAGCTATTTTGCCTGTAATTTAACTGTCCTGTAGGTCACACGAGTGCAGTTCGTTCGGCACTCCTCTGACCCACTTACAGCCTACAGCAGGCTAAAGGCCGCTGTTGGTTGATGTCACTCAGCCAGTCCAGGCTCGGGAAAAATCCCGACCATATAGTCGGGATCCACCCACATGTCTGGACCAGCACTTGGCTTAGTGATCCGCTGAGAGCCTGAGCCAGCCCCTCCCGGCACATCCACAGCTCAGCGCTCCATTGAGTATTGAAGGGCCAGAGCACAGAGCGGTGACTGACAGTCATAGCTCTCTGCTCAGAGCGGTGGGGAGAACTGAGCGATTAGTGGTGGTTGCTCGCTCAGTTCTCACTGCAGACATGTGCATCCACCTAGGTGAGTATAAATGTTTGTTTCAATACTTCTCTTTTAGTAGTGATTTGTTGCAATGGCCTTTAGGAGCTGTGTGGCATTGTGCAAGGTCAGACTGTCAACACTGCAACAACTGTCAGGCTTCGGGTGACCTATAACCCCTGACTCCTAAGCTGAAGAGTCAGGCTCAAACATGCTTGCTTTAGGGCTGGTTATTTTGAACTTGTACGATTGACAGCCCTCTGAACTCTTTGGGAAGAAAATAAAATGTTTTGTGATTTAATACAAAGAGGTACATTATGCACCCAAATATACTCTTCCATAAAAGTTATAAATGAACAAATTTTTGTTAAGCTTAAGAAACCATTTACTCTTAGCAACTTAATTAGAGAACTATTGTGGTGGTTGAGCATCGATGTTGGACAAGGCTTGGCCCCCGGCTGACAAACACTTTGAATTGTATGAGATTTTACGAGGCGTTGGGTTGAAAATGTCTTGCCAGACATGAAATCTCCTTCAACAGGTCTGTTTTGCTGTGTTTATATTGTGCTGTGTTTACCTCCAGGTAATTTCCATCCAGCAACTGACTCAGAGCCCAGAAGTTATAATTATGTGTACAGAGTCACTTTTGTTACATGTCTGCCGAGCTTGGCGTTTTGTGGAAGAAGATCCCGGTCTAACTAATGTCCCTTTGTGCTCTTTCCTAATCCTCTTGTTTATTGTATACTGCTGAGAAAGAAAAACACGCTTTGAGACACTATCTTTATTTTCTTATTGTATTTGTGTGATAATTATTAAAGAGGTTGTGTTGACCTGTCTGTTATGCCCGTGATCTAAAAGGCAGGTGCAGCCACTGGCAACCGATCAAGGGAGGTGGCATTATTGTAGGTTTTGTTGTAGTTATTGCCACCTGCCTTTCAGAGTGACGACACTCATAGGTAGGGTTTACATATTGGCAGTACTTCACATTGAGAGCCCTTCGCCTCAGTGATCATGAGACCATAACAGAGAACAATGGCAGGTCAGACCCTTTTTAAGGTATTGATGCAGGCCTCAGTTCTTTTTTGTTAGTCCCTAATGCTTCCAAATTACATTTATATGGTGACAGGTCCTCTACAAAGAAAGGAGAGAATTCTGACACACTTAGGAAAAAAAGAGGGTGTCAACAGCTTGACTTGTCTGATACACAAGTAGTGGTACTTACTTAGCACATGTGTCCCTCACCCTTGGGCCTCCTAATTGATTTTCACATCACACTGTTCTCAGTGAGGTCAACCAAGCAGGACGCAGGGTCTTTCCTACACTCTGCCTTTATGGGAATCCTCCAAGCCCTGTTCATGCTGACTCATCACAAGACATGCCCTTCCAAATGAAGTCATCAAGTCAGGACATAAAGGGTATCTCCCATGCTTGAAAGAGGCTTCCTGAACATAAAGAATACCTGAACATAAATGTCTGATGCCCCTTGCATCCCCATGCTGCTGATTGTCATTGTAAGAGTGTCAGGACCTGGGTCTGAACCTGCAAACGCTGCCGTGTCTGGCAATGTCACTTCTTGCTGAGCGACCTGTGATGCTGGACAGCTCCCTGGATAATTCCTTGAATGATCTTGCCTTGAATCCTGTTTTTTATGAACCTTGAAACAAAATGTTGCCGCGCTAAACATAGATATTGAATAAACAAGTGTCCATAAAGTGTGAACAACTGGTGCTGTTCTAAATAGTGCAGATGAATTCCTTGATGAACATCCAGTAACAATTAGTATAATTGATATGCCTTTTGATCACCCAAGTGCACCTCCACTGATATTGATATAAAATTTCTCCTTACCAGAGGTCTAGACAAATGATAAGAGTCTAGACAGACGTGATATGCAAGTATACAGGATCCAATCAACTTCCTTTATTATATTGCAAGTGGTGGTACTGTCATGGCTGATGTTAAAGTTTACTCCACAGTATGGCCCATGAAGGAAAGATAAAATAGCCACATAGTGTAAAACTGCTTAACAGTTTTTAAAAGAAATCAGTGCTAAACACTTACATAAATCCAGTATAAAACGAGCATTAATAGATCTAAGACATCCTAGAAGTCAATCGACCAGTATACAGGATTGGCTTAGGTGGTACCTCACAGACATGGACTCCACCCAGCATGTTTCGTTAGAATTACCGTCCTCTGGAGCATGACCTGGCCTGTTTGCCAGATTACTGTGCTCTCTCTAGGCAATATCTCGCTCTTCAAAGTGTAAAGGGCACTGATTCTCTGTAAAGGGTGGGAAAACCCACAGTGGTATAAAATATAATACACAATAATGTTGCCCAATGTGAACACAATAGATATATTGGAAACAGGTGTGTGCTCACACTGGGCAATATTATTGTCCATTATATTTTATACCACTGTGGGTTTTCCCACCCTTTACATAGAATCAGCGCACCTTTACACTTTCAGTCATTTTTCATTTCTGGTATCCAGGGTTTTTCAGGTGCAGTAGACTTAATTAATTGCATTGCCAGCACTTCCCTTCACCTACACACAAATATCTCGCTCTTGTCACTCCTGATTCCATCCGTATCTTCAATACCACTAGTTGCCGACCTTTGGTTTCTTTACTGCACTTCTGCTTGATCCCAACCTGCAACCAATTGTTCCTGACCTTTGGCTTGTTTATTGACTATGCTTCTGCTTATCCCTACCTGCTATGTCTGCTAGTGGACCTCTGCTTGCTCACCTCCTGGTGGGCGATCCTGAGGACAATGACCTGGTACTAACATACAGCAAAATTCATCTCCACTATCAGGAACTTTGCTGAACACCAGTTAATTTATAGACTCTGCACCCCTGGGGAGCCTGTGTCATCTGCCAAGGAGACCTGTTTCCAGGGCCGGACTGGGTATGAAAACCAGCCCTGGAAAAAATGTCATACCAGCCCCATAGCATCATTATACCAGCCCAACAGCATAACGTCATTATTTTCTTGTTCATAAAATGGAAAACCATGCATTTTAAAGCACATTTAAAGAGTGCATTATATATAGATAAGACACATATAAAAGCACATAGGGCTTTATATATATATATATATATATATATATATATATATATATATATATATACACTGCTGTGTGTTCGCTGCTTACACAGTGGTGTGTTAGGAAATCAAATAAATCGCTTCCCTAACACTGACCCGCCTCTCAGCCAATCAGGTGCACTGGGTCTGGTTACTTGTCACCTGATTGGCTGAAGCGACAGGCGCTGTGATTGGATGCCTATCGGAGGGTGCGTGGAGCAACGCGCTGACCTGAGACAGGTAAGTGCCGAGCGGGGGGGACACTGGCAGGATTTGATAGGCAAACTGGTGGCAATTGATGGGGCAAACTGGCGGCAATTGATGGGGCAAACTGGCGGCAATTGATGGTTACAGTGGCTGCGTTTGATGGGCACAGTGGCTGCGTTTGATGGGCACAGTGGCTGCGTTTGATGGGCACAGTGGTGGCGCTTGATGGGCACAGTGGTGGCGCTTGATGGCACAGTGGTTGTGTTTAATGGGCACAGTGGCTGCAATTGATGGGTACAGTGGCTGCGTTTGATGGAACAGTGGCTGTGTTTGATGGGCACAGTGGTGGGAATTTATGGGCACAGTGGCTGCGTTTAATGGGCACAGTGGTGGCAATTTATGGGTACAGTGGCTGTGTTTGATGGGCACAGTGGCGGGAATTTATGGGCACAGTGGCTGCGTTTAATGGGCACAGTGGTGGCAATTTATGGGTACAGTGGCTGTGTTTGATGGGCACAGTGGTGGGAATTTATGGGCACAGTGGCTGCGTTTAATGGGCACAGTGGTGGCAATTTATGGGTACAGTGGCTGGGCTTGATGGCACAGTGGCTGCGTTTAATGGGCACAGTGGCTGTAATCGATGGGTACAACAGTTCTTGAAGATAAAAGATAAAAATGAATATCCCTTGCCTGCATGTAACAATATTATGGACCCCATTGCCTGGTTTGGACACACCTCAGCCACCTTGTTTTGCCACTTGACACGTCCATCTATAGCCAAAACTTTTTTTTAGTTTTGGGTAAAATAGCAATGGATTGAAACGCTTCTCAGGTTTTATTGAAGTTGAAGGCCCAATTAGAAAGATTTCTTCACTTCCTGTCAGGTAAAAAAAAAAATTGTCCCTAGAATAGGAAGTGATGACAAATCTCTCAGAACTCGACCAGAAATAAAAATGTTGAATTTCTTTTTTTAATGTAGAGCAATGAGAGCCTCTGTCAGTATTTTATGTTGTCCATTCCCCTGCTGCAGATTTTCCTTTAGTTCCTGTCTCATAAAAGGTTGTCCCAGAACAGAAAGGGTAATCTCTTGAATACAGGCTTAGATCGCGGTAGAACCTGACAGGGGTACTCACCTTTCCTTATTCTATCCAAAAAATAAATAAAACGTTTATAGTATAGATACACTTCAAATTCTGATGATTGTGCTCTCCTACATACTCCTGACCACCGCACATTGTAAGCAGCTGTGCTGTAAACTATATAGTCTTGACCACAGCAACGTCTACATTTCTTTTCTGACCGTCATAATTATTTGTTTAATTTCATGATTACTTAAAAAAATAAATAAATTGTAGTAAAATTGGGGGGAGGGGGGTTTATGTGCTTGGGTGTACCTTTTTTCCTTAAGTTATTTTTTTCATCACATAGGGGACAAAAAGTCCCCTATGTGATGATTTTAAGGTGACAGGAGGCGGGATGAAGAGAAGAGGCCTGGAGTGCCGGTGGGGGACCCCAGAAGAAGAGTCTGGGCTGTTCTGTGCAAAACCCTTTGCCAGAGCAGGTAAGTATAACAAGTTTGTTATTTTTATATAAAAAAACAACAACATTTACAACCACTTTAATCTACAATGCTATTTAGAATATGCAGCATGGAGGGGGTTAATGTATTGCTATTGGTCACTGATGCACTTGTGACCAGTGTCAGTGCTAATTAACTCCTTTATGCTGCAGCAATTAACACTGACACCACTGCTGCTAATGCAGCACAAAGAGGTTAATTAACTGCCACTGGTCACTAATGCATCAGTGATCAATAGCAATACATTAACCCCCTCCATGCTGCATATAACAAATATCATTGTAGATTAATTAACCCCCTACCCCAAGTTTTTTTCCTCCTCCAGGCCCCATTAGAGACTACAAAGTAGTATAATGGAACCCGAAGGGGGCCTCTTTCTAACAGAGTGTACAGTGAACACCTTCATTCACTCTGGTCCTCATGGGACCCCCTTCTTGTACCATGACTCTCACCCCTGTACATTACACACTCCTGACCCCTGCACCCTGTAAAATTACATACTCCTGAATCCTGTCCATTACATACTCCTGAACCCTGCACCCAGTACATTAAATACTCCTGACTACGCACAGAGCCCCCCTCTTACATCAGAGTCTGCACAGAGGCCCCCCTCTTACATCAGAGTCTGCACAGAGGCCCCCCCTCTTACATCAGAGTCTGCACAGAGGCCCCCCCTCTTACATCAGAGTCTGCACAGAGGCCCCCCCTCTTACATCAGAGTCTGCACAGAGGCCCCCCCTCTTACATCAGAGTCTGCACAGAGGCCCCCCCTCTTACATCAGAGTCTGCACAGAGGCCCCCCTCTTACATCAGAGTCTGCACAGAGGCCCCCCCTCTTACATCAGAGTCTGCACAGAGGCCCCCCCTCTTACATCAGAGTCTGCACAGAGGCCCCCCCTCTTACATCAGAGTCTGCACAGACGCCCCCCCTCTTACATCAGAGTCTGCACAGAGGCCCCCCCTTACATCAGAGTCTGCACAGAGGCCCCCCTCTTACATTAGAGTCTGCACAGAGCCCCCCCTTACATCAGTCTGCACAGAGGCCCCCCCTTACATCAGAGTCCGCACAGAAGCCCCCTTTACATTAGAGTCCGCACAGAGCCCCCCTTACATTAGAGTCCGCACAGAGCCCCCCCCCTTACAATAGAGTCCGCACAGAGCCCCCCCTTACATCAGAGTCCGCACAGAGCCCCCTTACATCAGAGTCCGTACAGAGCCCCCCTTTACATCAGAGTCCGCACAGAGCCCCCCTTACAATAGAGTCCGCACAGAGCCCCCCTTACAATAGAGTCCCCCTTACATCAGAGTCTGCACAGAAGCCCTCTTTACATCAGAGTCCACACAGAGCCCCCCTTACATCAGAGTCCGCACAGAGCCCCCTTACATCAGAGTCCGCACAGAGCCCCCTCTTACATCAGTCTGCACAGAGGCCCCCCCTTACATCAGTCTGCACAGAGGCCCCCCCTTACATCAGAGTCTGCACAGAGGCCCCCCCTTACATCAGAGTCTGCACAGAGGCCCCCCCTTACATCAGAGTCTGCACAGAGGCCCCCCCTTACATCAGAGTCTGCACAGAGGCCCCCCCTTACATCAGAGTCTGCACAGAGGCCCCCCCTTACATCAGAGTCTGCACAGAGGCCCCCCCTTACATCAGAGTCTGCACAGAGGCCCCCCTCTTACATTAGAGTCTGCACAGAGGCCCCCCCTTACATCAGAGTCTGCACAGAGCCCCCTTTACGTCAGAGTCTGCACAGAGCCCCCTTTACGTCAGAGTCTGCACAAAAGCCCCCTTTACATTAGAGTCCGCACAGAGCCCCCCTTACATCAGAGTCCGCACAGAGCCCCCCTTACATCAGAGTCCGCACAGAGCCCCCCTTACATCAGAGTCCGTACAGAGCCCCCCTTACATCAGAGTCCGCACAGAGCCCCCCTTACATCAGAGTCCGCACAGAGCCCCCCTTACATCAGAGTCCGCACAGAGCCCCCTTACATCAGAGTCCGTACAGAGCCCCCTTACATCCGAGTCCATACAGAGCCCCCCTTTACATCAGAGTCCGCACAGAGCCCCCTCTTACATCAGTCTGCACAGAGGCCACCCCTTACATCAGAGTCTGCACAGAGCCCCCCTTACAATAGAGTCCGCACAGAGCCCCCCTTACAATAGAGTCCGCACAGAAGCCCCCTTTACATCAGAGTCCACACAGGGGAGCTTTGTGGACTCTAATGTAAAGGGGAGTTCTGGGAAACTTGATTTAAGGGGGCATGCTGTGGATTCTGGTGTAAAGGGGGTCTCTGCTCACCAAAGCCTGCCCCCCCCCCCCTCCCCTTTAACAAGGTCCACAGAGCACCTCTTTTTTTACAATAGTAGGCAGGAGAGAGGGTGAGCTTACCAGGATGGAGGCTGAGGCACAGTCTGCCTGCCACTTTTCTGGGTTCAAACTTCCTGCCCAGTGCCCACACATGCCCGTGGAGTGTGGGCGGAGCAGACCCAGAAGGAGGCGGAGCAGATGAGCTTTATCTCTCCTCGCGTGTGTGCAGAGAGAGAAGGGGATGTCAGCGCCGGTGTGCTCTGAGGCTGAGCTATGTGTGAGACGAGACATAGCTCAGCACTGCAGCCATCTACCTCGAAGCTGACACAGGCACAGCCGCACAGCGGGAGGTGAGCGGCGGCCGTGACCTGTGTTAGCTCTGAGTTCCAGTAGGCAATATTCGTACCTGCAAACACAGCATTTGGTTAGCGGCGGCCGGTGGCTGTGCATAGTGTCACTGGCCCCTCATTACCCAGCTGAGTGCAGCCTTTTCACCAAGCGGCCCGGGGGGAGATTGCCACCCTGCTCCCCGGCCCAGCCCGCCCCTGGTGGCGCCGGAGTGGAGGAGGAGACACAGTGACACAGGCATTGCAATGCATAGTGCGGCGGCCGCCGCTGCACTATGCATATAGCTGACACAGGCAGCCAGCCAAACTCTGAGGCAAAAGCGGCCTCAGCGGTACTAAATGCAGCCAGCCTACCGGGAAATATCCCGGTAGGCCAGTCCGGCCCTGCCTGTTTCTGTACTTATCCAGCTGGTTCATCTCTACTGCTATTAGCTACTGGCCTCCGAGCCTGACTCCAGACTCAAAACAAGTCACCAAAGAGTTAGGGGTTGATTTAGTAATACTGGAGAGTGCACAATTTGGTGCAGCTGTGCATGGTAGCCAATCAGCTTCTAACTTAAGCTTTTTTTTAATTAAGCTTTGGCATAAAACCTGGAAGCTGATTGGTTTCAATGCAGAGCTGCACCAGATTTTTTACTCTCCAGTTTTAGTAAATCAACCCTCTAATGTCCTGGCAGAAGTTTTATTTTTGTTATTTAACTTAGATTTAGGTTCTACGATTCCTCGGTTCCTCTTGGACATCACAAAAAGATACAATTGAAATCATACAAGACATATGAGCTCATTTTAAAGGCAGGAGCTCAATTCTAAGGTCATTCTACTGCACTTGCTTTTGTTTCTTTGAAAAAGATAGCATTGGGCATGCCACACTAACACTTTGATGGTATGGCATGTATTAACCTTTATGGACAGGGTTTCAACGAGTATAACAAATATCAGCAAGAACATTTGAAATTTGCTTCACCAAGGTAGATGGCCTATGGGTTTTTCCCTCAGTAGGCAGCAGACACATTGACAGGGAACTGAAACGAAGACCCCAATCATCAGCAAGAGCACAGTCTAAGAAAAAACATAAGTTGAAGATGCTTGACACTGTGGGGGTTGATTTTTTTTAAAAGGCAAATAGACTGTGCTTTTTGCAAGTGCAGTTGCTCCAGAAGCAGGGGTCTCCAAACTATAGCCCTCCAGTGGTTTGGGAACTACAATTCCCATCATGCCTAGTCATGTCTGTGAATGTCAAAGTTTTACAATGCCTTATGTGACGTATAGTTCCACAACAGCTGGAGGGCCATATTTTGGATATCCCTGCTCCAGAGCTTAGTAAATGAAGGAAGTTCTGTTGGCTTCCATCATCCAATCATGTTGTGGTGGCACTATACCACAACCCAGAGTTAAGCAGTGGTCAAAAAACAACAGAAACCTGTGGGCAGGTGTCATAACCAGAACAAACATCAGGGTATGAGCAGCAGATTACTGACACCTTTATAAAAGTACTGTCCCTGCATACTAAACAAAATTTATATCAACTGCTGGATGATTTCACAGGACACACTCCATCCTTTAGCAAGGGTGTACAGAGAAGAAGGATGGCAGAATGGAGCTAGCTCTAGGAGGCCCAACCTTTTACATTTGCCCCTCATACTGATGACAACCTGGATGAATTTTTTTTTAGAAAACAAAATATGAATGTGATATATTAAAATTGGTGCCATTAATAAAACTGAGATACTAAATTAGTCAATTGTTTGAACCTTCCGTTGTTGAATTTAAAGCTGTCACAAACTTAGGCGAGTTAAACCAAGCATATGTGTAGCCCTCTTTTGGTGGTTGGGGGGGTTATGAGAAATGTGATAGGGAGACCAAAGGGGGTTCCCTTCCTGGGAATTTGATCAGTAATCTTCTAAACAAATTAATTGGGAGCAGGGGAACTACTGCAACATTAACCCTAAGCATATAGATGCACACCAATATTGAAATAATACAAGCTATATAAAAGAAGAGATTAATAACAGTACATCAATTCAATGTACAAATGGGTATTATCAGCAAAAGGGCCCAATAGGAGTTCTGGTGGAATTGTGAATATACCGTATACCTGGGTGTATCTATACAGTACATCCGGAAAGTATTCACAACGCTTCACTTTTTTCACATTTTGTCATTCCAAAATGGATTAAAAACAGTATTTTCCTCAAAATTCTACAAATAATACCCCATAATGACAATGTGAAAGAAGTTTTTTGGAAATCTTTGCAAATGTATTAAAATAGAAAATAAAAAAAATCACATGTACATAAGTATTCACAGCCTTTGCCATGACACTCAAAATTGAGTTCAGGTGCATCCTGTTTCGACTGATCATCCTTGAGATGTTTCTACAACTTGATTGGAGTCCACCTGTGGTAAATTCAGTTGATTGGACATGATTTAGAAAGGCACACACCTATCTATTTAAGGTCCCACAGTTAACAGTGCATCTGTTTTAGTGACAAAGACCCGGAGACAAGATCAGAAGTCACAAGGATATCCTTTAACTGTTGTCCGACCAGCCTGGAATGGAACTTCTCACCGGCAGGAATAGTGGTAAAGCACTGTAATTCAGAATCAGCCTATCTACTTTGTGCATTAATCCCCCATAGTAGTGTCTTTAATAACATGGTATATAAACTCTATTGCAATAAACAAGTTCACTTACTATTATACAGCAAGCTGACCACTACATACATACAGTGCCACAGAACTAGCTATCTGGCACTGTGCACGTGAAATAATAACAAAGAGAGGATAGAGATACTTTGTCACAAAAGTATTTAGATATACACAGAGCAGCTGCAGGTAAACTATTAGCTCATAGGAAAACTTACACTTTTGCCTCTTTAGGTCCAGGATTTAGTAGCAAGGTCAGGACATGTGGCTAAGGCTTTCTATCTCTCTCCACTTTCTCCTTCTGGGGTTTTCAAGCCAACAACCAGGAGCAGGAAGTGCATACATACAGTAATATATTTACAGGCATTTACGAATTCAGACAGTAGAGGGAAATAGATCCCTACATATGACAAAAATTAGAGTTACTTTAGAGGCTACTTTCATAATCATCAGTAAATCCAGAGATATATATGCAGCTGAAATTATATGCAAATCCAGCTTGGCCCTGTCCTGTTCCACCTCCAGAGCCTCCCTGCTGGTTGTTAAATGTCCAATAGGGTGGTTCAGGAGATGGGGGTCAAGTTCAATTCTATGGGAACAGTTGATTGTTTGACATCTGCCTATATCTCCAGATTGATTCATCGTTTGGCATGCAAGTTTCACACCTTATATATTTTTTTAATCACATGTTTATCCACATTTAACAAGTACATTTTAAGTATATCAGATACATGTTCTTTTACATGAATGCATGTCACAGATATAAGATACATATATATATATATATATTTGTATACAGGTGTGTGTCTAGCTTTGTAAACTGTGTGACAGAGCTGTTGGAGCTTGCCAAAGACAAGGGGTCACATACCATGACCTCTATTCTGTTGATTTAATTAAATAGCTGAAGGATGGATTTGGTTAGCTCCAGGCACCAGCAAAGAATCAAAGGTTTGTTTGCACGTGTTGTTCTGCGAGAGGAAGAACAGGGACATTTTTATAATGTCTCAAACAAAATTAATTTTCATACACAAAACATAAGTCTTTCTAGCCGGGCCCAAGGGGCCGATCCCAGGCCGCCTCTCACAGTATATCACTGTGATCTTCTGCTGGATTATTAGGTTTCAACTTGCAGGGAAGAGAACACCTGTAGATAAATTTTGATTTAGAAGTATTTCTGTGTACATATATGAACATATGCATGTGTAATTTCCTTTAAGGCCTTCCCTCCAACCCACTCAAGCTCCACCTTCTGTTTAACCCTTTATGGGTGGATCAAGCCCATAGCTTTTAGAATGCAAAAAATAATGACTGTTTTTCAAACAGATTTTTGGTTGTAAAACAGCACAGACAGTTTCTATTTCAGAAAATTGGTTATAGCAGGAGTCATAAAACATAATCTTCTGCCCGGACGTAGCATTGCAAGATCCTTAATTCCTACCTGGTCTTACTGACCCAGGAGGTATTATGCCCTGCACCTGCAGTAGTTCTGTTAGTAGTGTTCATAAAGGGATATTAAAGGCTTGTTTTTTTTTTTTTTTTTTTAATAGCAAACATGTTATACTTACCTGCTCTGTGTAGTGGTTTGCACAGAACAGCCCCAATCCTCCTTTTCTCGGGTTCCTCGCCGGTGTTCTGACATATACTGTCCTCCTATCGGATAGTGTCCGCTCCGTACTGCGCATGCGCAGCGCTTGCGCAGTACGGAGCAGAAGGAGATGCCGAAAATGTCCGAAGTTGATCAGCTGACCATCAGCTGTACACGGCGCTTCGGCACTTCTTAGCGATGGCTGTGTAAGAGGGCCCCTCGCGGGCTCGCTTCGCTCGCCACGCTTTGGGCACGGCCTCGCTGCGCTCGGCAACTATTTATTCTCACTCTATGTCCACTTGGATAGTAGGGAATGAACCTGGACATAGGGTGAGAATAACAGCGCAGGCGCCGTGTACAGCTGATGTTCAGCTGTTAAACTTCGGAGACTTTCGGCGTCTCGTTTGTCCTCCGTACTGCGCCTGCGCAGTACAGGGCGGACACTATATGATAGGGGACTGTATTTGACAAGACACCGGCGCTCCTGGCCCGTCCCTCCTGCAGAGTGCCTCCAGAGCAAGAAGCTTGCTAAGGGGGCACCCAAGCCGAGCCCCTGCTCTGTGTGTCCATTCAGACACGGAGCCGCGGCTCAGCCCCACCCCCTTTCTCTCTTCATTGGCTCAGTGACTTTGTTTGACAGCAGCAGGAGCCAATGGTGCCCGCTGCTGTGTCTCAGCCAATCAGGAAGGAGAGATCCTGGACAGCCGAGGCTCTTGTGCAACATCGCTGGATATGGGGCTCAGATAAGTATTAGAGGGGCTGAGGGGGTCTGATGCACATTGAAGGTTTTAAAAAAAAAAAAAAAAACTTCTGTCTTTAGAACCACTTTAACCACTTCAGCCCCGGAAGGATTTGCCCCCTTAATGACCAGGCCATTTTTTACGATACGACACTGCATCGCTTTAACTGACAATTGCGCGGTCATGCTACGCTGTACCCAAACAAAATTGATGTCCTTTTTTCCCCACAAATAGAGCTTTCTTTTGGTGGTATTTGATCACCTCTGCGGTTTTTATTTTTTGTGCTATAAACAAGCAAAAAGCGACAATTTTGAAAAAAAAACATTTTTTTTTACTTTTTGCTATAATACATATCCCAAAAAAAATCTAAAAAACCAATTTATTCATCCGTTTAGGCCGATATGTATTCTTTTTGGGAAAAAAAATCACAATAGGCATATATTGATTGGTTTGCGCAAAAGTTATAGCTTCTACAAAATAGGGGATAGATTTATGGTATTTTTATTATTTTTATTTTTTTTGCTAGTAATGGCAGCGATCTGCGATTTGTAGCGGGACTGCGACATTGCGGCAAACAGATCGGACACTTTTGACACTTTTTTGGGATCATTGACATTTATACAGCGATCAGAGCTAGAAATAGCCACTGATTACTGTGTAAATGTCACTGGCAGGGAAGGGGTTAACACTAGGGGGCGATCAAGGGCTTAAATGTGTTCCTGGGTGTGTTCTAACTGTAGGGGGGATGGGCTTACTGGAATATGACAGAGATCACTGAGAACAGTAGATCCCTGTCATGTCACCTGTCAGAACGGGGAATTGCTTGTTTACAAAGGCAGTTCCCAGTTCTGCCTCTGTAATAGGCGATCGTGGGTCTCCAGCGGACATCGAGTCCGGCCAACCCGTGGTCACACGGCCGCAAGCGCCCACTTGCTAGCGCGCCTGCGCGAGCCACCATACAGCTACTGCGATTTGCATTGATGGGGGTCTGCATTGATGGAGGGAGGGGGGTCTGCACTGAGTGGGGTCTGCATTGATGGGGGGTCTGCACTGAGGGGGGGGGTCTGCAATGAGGGGAGTCTGCATTGATGGGGGGGTCTGCACTGATGGAGGGGGGTGGTCTGCATTGTGGGGGAGTCTGTACTGAGGGGGGGTGTGAACTGATGGAGGGGAGTCTGCAATGAGGGAGGGGAGGTCTGCACTCATGGAGGGGGGTCTGTACTGAGAGGGGGGTGTGAACTGATGAAAGAGGGTGGTCTGCAATGAGGGGGGTCTGCATTGATAGGGGGGACTGCACTGATGGAGGGGGCTGGTCTGCATTGTGGGGGGCCGGCACTGATGGAGGGGGGTCTGCACTGAGGGGGGGGGTGAACTGATGGAGTCTGCAATGAGGGAGGGGAGGTCTGCACTGATGGAGGGGGTCTACACTGGGGTCTATAGTGATAGAGGGGGGTCTATACTGATAGATGAGGGTCTGCACTGAGGAGGGTCTATACTGATAGATGGGGGTCTGCACTAAGGGGGTCTACACTGATAGATGGGGGTCTGCACTAAGGGGGTCTACACTGATAGATGGGGGTCTATGCTTATAGAGGGGGGCTATACTGATAGATGGGGGGTCTGCAATGAGGGGGGCTATACTGATGGATGGGGTCTGTACTTAGTTAGGAGGATCTATACTGCAAGAGGGGGGTCTGTACTTAGTGGGGGGTCTATACTGAGAGGGGGGTCTGCAGTTAGTGGAGGGGGGTCTGTACTGAGGGGGGGCTATAGTTGGTGGAGGGGGGTGGCACCAATTTTTTCCTCACCGGGTGACACCAACCCTAGTGATGCCACTGGAGAGACACGCTCTCCGCTCAGAGCCGTGCTGTCCTGAGAAGACAGAGGACTCTGATGGGCACTGATAGAGGACTCTGATGGGCACTGATAGAGGACACTGATGGGCACTGATAGAGGGCCCTGATGGACACTGATAGAGGACTCTGATGGACACTGATAGAAGGCACTGATGGACACTGATAGAGGACTCTGATGGGCACTGATGGACACTGATAGAGGACTCTGATGGGCACTGATGGACACTGATAGAGGACTCTGATGGACACTGATAAAGGACTCTGTTGGACACTGATGGACACTGATAGAGGACTCTGATGGACACTGATGGACACTGATAGAGGACTCTGATGGACACTGATGGACACTGATAGAGGACTCTGATGGACACTGATAGAGGACTCTGATGGGCACTGATGGACACTGATAGAGGACTCTGATGGGCACTGATAAGATTTACTGATGAGCACTGAAGGGGAGGCACTGATAGAGGACTCTGATGGGCACTGATAGAGGACTCTGATGGACACTGATAAGATTTACTGATGAGCACTGAAGGGGAGGCACTGATAGGATTTACTGATGGGCACTGAAGGGAGGGATTGCGCTGGATGCACATCCCAAGGGGCATGCGGGAAGCGCGTTTTTGGGAGGATGTCCATGGATACCCTCCCAAAATTGGAAGCCTGGAGCTCGGATGGAAGGGGGGGGCCATCATTGTTTCTTGCACCGGGGCCCTGAAGGTTCTAGTTATGCCTCTGCATAGGCTACCCCCCTTCAGTCCATCATGAATGCTGCTGCCAGACTCATCCACCTTACAAACCGCTCAGCTTCTGCTACCCCTCTCTGCCAATCCCTCCATTGGCTTCCACTCACCCAACAAATTAAATTCAGAATACTAACAATAACTTATAAAGCCATCCACAACTTGGCCCCCCAGCTACTTCACTAGCCTAGTCTCAAAATACCAACCAAATCGTTCTCTTTGTTCCTCTAAAGACCTTCTGCTCTCTATTTCCCTTGTCACCTCCTCCCATGCTCACCTCCAGGACTTCTCCTGGGCCTCTCCCATCCAATGGAATTTCCTACCTCAATCTGTCTGAAAGCACTCAGGTATTTTAGCGCTAAAAATAGCACCTGTAAAGCGCCTGAAAAGCGGCTCTCATGCCTACCCAGTGTGAAAGCCTGAGTGCTTTCACAGTGGGATGGTGCACTTGCGGCACGGGAAAAAAAAAAAGGCATGCAAGCAGCATCTTTGGAGCATCTTTGAAATGAATGGGCAGAGCCCCTAAAAAGTGCTTCGGCAGCGTGGGTGCTTTTAACCCCTTCTTTGGGGTTAAAAGCGCCCCGCTCCCACCCACAAAGTGACTCTGCAGCGCCGTAGAGCGCCGCTAAAACCAGTGGTGTAGCCCTTTACCGTGAGCGCGGGGCAGTCTAGGTGTGAAAGGGTACTGTTTGCTCTCATGTGCCCAGTCGGGGAAGATAAAAGAAAACTTTTGTTAACTTTCTGTGGCTTGTGCATTATAAAGAACCTGGATTAGGTACTTGTTTAGACTGTCATATAGGAGCCTTTTAGCAGTACTTTAAATATTTTTTAAAATAAACTCTACCCCTAAAAAAAGTCAATCAGATATAAATAGTTTCAATAAGTGTTAACGTTTTAATTTGCCTTGTTTTATGTTTCGTTTGTAGATATATATGTGCATTTGGGCAGCTATATTCAGTTATACAACACAAAGCAATCACTTCCAGCGCTACAAGGTCCTCCATAGGTGGATAGGACAACAAATCCAAATGCTTGGCAGATGCAGCCCTCCACAAACAGGGGAATCCAAAGTGAAACTACAAAAACAATCAAACCGGAAGGTGCAAGCACCTAGTGCATTACCAAAAATGTATTGAAGCAATAAAAACTGGTAAAAATGGATACTCACAAGAGTGCAACTAGTAAAAGCCAATAAACCACAAGATGCCATAAAGTGCAGGATGTGTGTACTCCAATTACACTCCGCTGTGGTGCCAAGCTGCCGCGTTTCAGGGGGCGCACCCCCTTCCTCAGAGCTATATTCAGTTATCACATACACAGGGTATGATTCCTGCTTTGAAGAACTACACAATGATTGTGTTTTACTGCTTCTTCCCACAATGCAACATAATAAATCTATGCTACCCCCTATGTGGCTGATATCTTTGGACTGAATTCATTTATTTTATTTATTACAGATACTTATATAGCGCCATCAATTTATGCAGCACTTTTACATATATATTGTACATTCACATCAGTCCCTGCCCTCACGGGGGTTACAATCTAAGGACCCTAACTTACATTCATACATACACATACTAGGGCCAATTTAGACAGGAGCCAATTAACCAGAATGTCTTTGGAGTGTGGGAGAAAACCAGATTACCCGGAGGAAACCCACAGAGGCACATGGAGAACATGCAAAATCCATGCAGGTAGTACCTTGGTTGGGATTCGAACCGATGACCCTAGTTCTGCTAGGCGGATTGCGAAAGGACTGGAAATTGTTCACGCAATAAATTGTGTGAAAATTCACTTAATTTATCCAATCACATGTAAAGCAAGCCCTCTTTGCTAATTTCACGTGCACATGATTGGATAATTAAAGTAAATATTCACACAAATTATTGTGTGAACATTCCCACTTAACCACTTCAAGACCGGGCACTTTTGCACCTTCCTGCCCAGGCCAATTTTCAGCTTTCAGTGCTGTCACTTTTTAAATGACAATTGCGCGGTCATGCTACACTGTACACAAACTAAATTTTTATCATTTTGTTCCCACAAATAGAGCTTTCTTTTGGTGGTATTTGATCACCTCTGCGGTTTTTATTTTTTGCTAAACGAATAAAAAAAGACCGAAAATTTGGAGAGAAAAAAAAGTTTTTCTTTGTTTTTGTTGTAAAATTTAGTAAATAAGTAAGTTTTCTCCTTCACTGATGGGCATTGATAAGCTGCACTGATGGGCACTGATAAGGTGGCACCAATGAGGTGGCACTGATGGGCACTGACGATGGGCACTGATGATAGGCAGCACTGATAGGTGGCACTGATGAGCATTGATAGGTGACACTGATGGGCACTGAAAGGCTGCACTGATGGGTACTTATGGGTGGCACTGATAGATGGCACTGATGGGCATTGATAGGCGGCATTGATGGGCACTGATGGCTGGCACTGGCACTGGATTTCACTGATAGGAATCACTGGCACTGGCAGGCATTTTTTAATGGCACTGATTGGCAGCTGCCTGGGCACTGATTGGCATTTCCCTGGTGGTCTAGGGTGGCATACCTGGGGGTCTAGTGTGGTAGCCATCCCTGGTGGTCCTGGGTGGGCATCAGAGGGGGGGGGGCTGCACTGATAAACAATCAGCACAGACCCCCCCCTGTCAGGAGAGCAGCCAATAGGCTCTCCTCTACTCGCGTTTGTCAGACGCGAGTGAGGAAAAGCCGATCAACGGCTTTTCTTGTTTACACTTTGATCAGCCATGATTGGACACGGCTGATCACGTGGTAAAGAGTCTCTATCAGAGACTCTTTAGTTAGATCGGAGTTGCGGTGTGTCAGGCTGACACACCGCAACAACGGGGGCGCCAGGGGCATAACTAGAAATAGCAGGGCCCCATAGCAAAATGTTGTATGGGGCCCCCCTGCAAACAGCCCCCCCCCCACAGCTGCCCTAGTGTCAATGCAGCGTGACCTGTGCCACATATAGCGTGACCTGTGCACAATGCAGCGTGACCTGTGCACAATGTAGCGTGACCTGTGCCCCATACAGCGTGACCTGTGCCCCATACAATGTGACCCGTGCCCCATACAGCGTGACCCGTGCCCCATAAAGCATGACCTGTGCCCCATAAAGCATGACCTGTGCCCCATACAGCGTGACCTGTGCCCCATACAGCGTGACCTGTGCCCCATACAGCGTGACCTGTGCCCAATGCAGCATGACCTGTGCCCAATGCAGCGTGACCTGTGCCCCATGCAGCGTGACCTGTGCCCCATGCAGCGTGACCTGTGCCCAATGCAGCGTGACCTGTGCCCCATACAGCGTGACCTGTGCCCCATACAACGTGACCTGTGCCCAATGCAGCGTGACCTGTGCCCAATGCAGCGTGACCTGTGCCTCATACAGCGTGACCTGTTTCCCATACGTGACCTGTGCCCAATGCAGCGTGACCTGTGCCCAATGCAGCGTGACCTGTGCCCCATACAGCGTGACCTGTGCCCCATACAGCATGACCTGTGCCCCATACAGCGTGACCTGTGCCCCATGCAGCATGACCTGTGCCGCATGCAGCGTGACCTGTGCCCAATACAGCATTGCCTGTGCCAAATACAGCCTGGTCTGCCTGTGCCCCATACAGCCTCACCTGTGCAGAGGAAGAGGCAAGCCACCCGGATCAGCAGAGAGTGGGTTTGCCCGCTGTAATAGCTTTCATTTGAATTTCCCATCTTCCCAGGGCTCATCGTCACATAGCCCCACCTCTTGGCCTGACGCTATTGATGACGTCACACGTCCCGCATTTGATTGGCGTTCTGTCTATCAAAAGCGCCGGGCCAAGAGGTGGAGCTATGTGACGTGAGCCCCGGGAACACTGGAAGTTCTAATGAAAGCTATTACATCGGCCAATTCAGCTCTCTGCTGATCCGGGTGGCTTGCCTCTTCCTTTGCACAGGTGAGGCTGTATGGGGCACAGGCAGAGCAGGCTGTATTGGGCACAGGCAATGCTGTATTGGGCACAGGTCACACTGCATTGGGCACAGGTCACAGCTTGCCTCTTCCTCTCCTCTCTCTTCCCCTGGCTGGGAGACTGTGCCGGCGGTGCTCTCATCCTCACTGGGCCCCACTTGGCTGCGGGCCCCATAGCGCCCGCATGGGTCGCTATGGTGGTAGTTACGCCCCTGGGGGGCGCGCAGCGGCTTGATATCCTGGCGATGTCATATGACGTCTGGTCAGGATATCGCAACCACAGACGGCAAGTGATTGAAGTGGTTGTGAACCCTTACAGACCACTTTTGATGTGCACGGTTTAGGAGATATCCCCTGTATCAGCATGTGCCGACGTCATTGGTACATGCGCACTGAAGAAACGGACCGAGCGTGCGTCATCACAGCGCCGGAGCTTGCGATACCCGCAAATAACTCCGGGGGGCATGTCGCTGGCCAGAGCAGTGTGCCGGGACCGCTGCGGGGGCTTCGATCTAAGGTAAGTATTTAATAATGAGCTAGTATGCTATGCATACTAGCTCATTATGCCTTTGTCTTGCAGGTTTTATTTTTTTTTTTTTTCCGGAGGGTTTACAACCACTTTAACTTCTAGTAAACTAGCCTCCTAATCTCAACAGTTGGTAAACAGGGAGATTGCATAATACTAAATCAATGACAGAGCTCCCTCTAGTGGTTAATTTGATAATTTCTCCATTTAGCACAATTATTATTATTATTATTATTATTATACAGGATTTATATAGCATCAACAGTTTGCGCAGTGCTTTACAACATGAGGGCAGACAGTACACTTACAATACAAACTAATACAGGAGGGATCAGAGGGCCCTGCTCGTTAGAGCTTACAATAACAAACATCAAAAATATAAAAGTAATATTAAAAGTGACAATTATAATAAGAATAATACAAACAACTCACACTATACATTCTACTACCCCAGTAGGGGTAGGCCATTGGCAAATGTTCACTTTTTCCTGCTATCATGGATGATGTCTTTGGAATCTGGTCTCTGTAAAAAAACAGAACATTCCATACACACAGCAGTTTTTAAATATAGTTTAGACCACTAATGCTGTCTAGAAACAGTGACTGTACTAAAGTCAGAAAGTCTACCCAAATTAATTTTAGGGCCAGTTCACACCACATGCAGTCCAGTGCGTTTTTTTTTTTTTTCTGCATCAAAAATGCATGGAAAGTTATATGGTTTTCAATGGCATAGTTCACACCAGTGCTTGCAGTTCCAGTGCGTTCCAGTTCCAGAAAAAAAAGTAGAACGTGCTGCATTTTTCCTGTACTGGACTGTACTGGAACGCTGTAAAATGCATCAAAATGCACTGGAACACACATGTCCTTATTTAAGGTTAAGAAAAAAGAGGGGGAAAATGCACTGGGCTGCATCAAAAATGCACTGCAATGCATCTGGAACGCGTCACAAACGCACATGCAGAAAAGCATCTGGAACGCATCCAGACTGCATTTCTATGGTGTGAACTGGCCCTTAGGCTCGATACACACTAATGTATTTTTTGATGCATTTTGCAGAAATGCAGGGAAATTTTTTAACATGGGTTCCTATGCATTTTTGTGCCTCTGCGTTTTTGGAAAGGGTCGGGGACTTTTTTTCCCGCAAAATGCAGCGTTGTGCTTGTAATAGAATTCAATGGACCCGCATCCAAAATGCAAGTACCGCGTTTTTACCGCGATTTTGCCACAATTTGCGTTTTTTTAAATTTATCTTTTTTACACTGTATATAGCTGGTTGCTAAGGAGGGGGCCAGGAAGCTGGACGCCGCGTCCTTAACAACCAGTGAGTCATCAGCTGCCAGGTGGCTTCCCGCTCAATGTAAAAAAAGAAAAAAATGCCGGCTAAAAAAAAAAATCGTGAAAAAAAACAGAGTGGCGTCCTCCCCGGTCCATACCAGCCCCTTGGGTCTAGTATGGATTCGGAGGAGACCCCCATGCCAACATTTTAAAAAAATGGCGAGGGGGTCCCCCCAAGATCCATACCAGACCCCTGAGCATGCAGCCCGGCAGGTCAGGAAAGGGAGGGGACGAACGAGCGCCCCCCCCCTCCCCCTCCTGAACCATACCAGGCTGTATGCCCTCAACATGGGGGGATGGGTGCTTTGGGGCAGGGGGGGCTCTGCACCCCCCCACCCCAAAGCACCTTGCCCCCATGTTGGTGGGGACAAGGGCCTCTTCCCGACAACCCTTGGCCGGTGGTTGTCGGGGTTTGCAGGCAGGGGGCTTATCGGAATCTGGAAGCCCCCTTTAACAAGGGGGCCCCCAGATCCCGCCCCCCCATATGAATGTGTATGGGGTACATTGTACCCTTACCCATTCACCTGGAAAAAAGTAGTGTAGTGTTAAAAAATACAGTAGACAGTTTTTCACAAGTCTTTTATTAAAAATCTTCTTTTTCTCTGCTTCTTCCTCCAATCTGCCTCCATCTTCTCCCGCAATTTCATCCTCCGGTCTTCTCATTCTCCCCCTGCTTCTTCTTCAGCTCTCCTTTGTCCAGTGTTCTTCTTCCTCTGTCGCCGCTCCCGCCAACGACCCTCCTCCGATGCTGTGTCCCAATGATCTGACGGCGCCGATGTCCTGCATTTCTTAAATAATGATGGGGGGGGGTGGCAATCGGATTATGTCATACGGAGGCCATGCCCCCTTGTGACGTCACGGACCCATCATGCCCCGGGCTGTGATGTCATAAAGGGCGGGGTCACCGGATGACATCACCCAGTGACCCCACCCCATGCCTATATAAGTCGTTGCGCACCGCACACACGGAATCACAGCGAGAGAGAGCGTCGAGTCAAAATCGGGAGAAGAGAAGAGGGAAGAAGACGACGGAGAAGACCGGGCAAGAGCGGGCAAAAGAGCAGAAGAACCCGGCAGAAGGCACCGGACAGCTGGAGAAGAAGCGGAGAGCGCAGAGAAGAGAATGGAGAAGTCGGAAGAGACCCCCGGAGCTGCCTAATGAATTACTTTTAAAACCTGTGTAGTGTGTTTTAATTTTGACACTTTTTTTTCCAGGTGAATTGGTAGGGGTACGATGAACCCAATACTCATTCACATAGAGGAGGCGGGATCTGGGGCCCCCTTGTTAAAGGTTGCTTCCAGATTATTCCGAAAAGCCCCCCGCCCGCAAACCCCGACAACCACCGGGCAAGGGTTGTCGGGAAGAGGCCCTTGTCCTCATCAACATGGGGGCAAGGTGCTTTGGGGTGGGGGGTTGCAGGGTCTGGTATGGATTTAGGCATGGGGGTCCCCTCCGAATCCATACTAGACCCAAGGGCTGTTATGGACCCGGGGGGGGGGGTGCCGTTTTTTTTTTATATTGAGCGGGAAGCCCGCTGACAACTGATGACTCATCGGTTGTTAAGGACGGGGCTCACCTGCTTCCCGACCCCTCCTTAGCAACCAGCTATATACAGTGTAAAAAAAGAAAAACGTAAATCGCGGTAAAATCGCAGTAAAAACGTGTTTCCAAAAACGCCGCAAGCACTGCAAAAAGCGCTGCAGAAACGCTCAAAAGCAACATGCATAGATGTGAATCGAGCCTTAAGGTGTTACTAAACCCAAGAGCCTGCATTCACTATATCTGGTCTCCCACAGTACACAGAACATGGAAATGCAATTATTTTAGTAAACAAACTGCCAAATACCTTTTCCCATCGGCAGTATTTAGCAGTCTTGTGACTTCTATCAGTGTCTAGCAGAGCACTGGGTAAAGCTTATAGAAGGAGTTTTCATTCACCCTGGATTGTCCTATGAAGCTGCCTGGACAGTGCTAATTGGCCCTGTGCTGA
Source organism: Lithobates septentrionalis (assembly GCA_037952835.1). Lineage (NCBI taxonomy): Eukaryota > Metazoa > Chordata > Amphibia > Anura > Ranidae > Lithobates > Lithobates septentrionalis. Next base: position 2,981,561 of record JBBDGP010000803.1, read on the forward strand.
TCACATGCACTCTCCCAAGAAAAAAAACAACTCTCTAGCAATACACACCAAACTGAGCATGTGCAGAGTGCCCCCAAGGCTCTGTTCTATAAGGAGATGGATTGGGGACAGTGGAAGAAGGGGAAAATCAGAGAAGACAGGATCATACAGCCTTTTTTACACAATGCGGAGGATTAACCCCTTAGGTTCCACAGTGAGTATAACAAGCACGCTTTACTGCATATACAGACTGATTATACTGTTGTGAGTTTAGTAACACTTTAATAAACATTTTATATAAACCACTGTACATTTGAACAATTCTGTGCTGTGAAACTTCACTCTCTGAGAAGTATGGGGTGGCAGAGCTCAGAATTTGGGAAAACTTTAGAAATCTTAGTTTTATTTAGAAGTTAGGAATACCAATACCATGCCGGATAAAAATTAGAGACAATCAACAGATAGACTATGTCCCCTTTTTCATTTAAAGCTGAACTCCAGGCAGCTATAAAGTACTCTTTAATTCAAGTAAGTATTTGTTACAAAATCAATGATTGCAGTTTACAAAGAATATTCAGGTCTCATTCCTACCAACCCTGTTGGGTTGCATTGTGCAGTGTTGCTTAACGCAAAGACCAGACAAAAAGCCTTAATTTGAATAGGGCCTGTTCACAGCAACGTGTTGCATTGGTGTGCTCTGTGATAAAATGATGGAGGCATACGTGTATCACAGTATGCACAGTGTTCTATATAGTTTAATTTAAATCAAGTTAAAAAAAGTAAACACTTCAATCCATTGTAACAATGCATTGCAGCGTATTTGAACAATGCACACCAGGATCCAATGGCGTCTGTAGGGTTGGTGTCACCTGGTGCGGTAAAACATGGCGTCACCCCCCCCCCCCTCAATAATTTTTATTTGATTTTGGAACTTACCTGCTGACAGTCTTGTTAGCTGGACGGGATCTGATGCTGCAGGGAAGATGGCAAGGTGCTGTGACCTGCCGACAACAAGGAGTGTTGCTACAAGGCCCTGTAGTCAGCAAGCAGAAGACAGTAGCTGAAAAGAGAAGCACTCTGCAGGGTGCGGGCACACATGACGTAATTGGTTGCTAGGATGCTGGCGGTCCTAGCAATCAATGATAGCTCTCAGCAGAGATGTGTCTTGCCTGGATCAAGGAGAATCGGGCACTGCAGAGTGGAAGGCTATTGGACCAATGATCTATACATATACAGTGCCTTGCAAAAGTATTCGGCCCCCTTGAACTTTTCAACCTTTTGCCACATTTCAGGCTTCAAACATAAAGATATAAAATTTTAATTTTTTGTGAAGAATCACCAACAAGTGGGACACAATTGTGAAGTGGAACGAAATCTATTGGATATTTTAAACTTTTTTAGCAAATAAAAAACTGAAAAGTGGTGCGTGCAAAAGTATTCGGCCCCTTTACTTTCAGTGCAGAAAACTCACTCCAGAAGTTCAGCGAGGATCTCTGAATGATCCAATGTTGTCCTAAATGACTGATGGTGATAAATAGAATCCACCTGTGTGTAATCAAGTCTCTGTATAAATGCACCTGCTCTGTGATAGTCTCAGGGCTCTGTTGAAAGCACAGAGAGCATCATGAAGACCAAGGAACACACCAGGCAGGTCCGTAATACTGTTGTGGAGAAGTTTAAAGCCGGATTTGGATACAAAAAGATTTCCCAAGCTTTAAACATCCCAAGGAGCACTGTGCAAGCGATCATTTTGAAATGGAAGGAGTATCAGACCACTGCAAATCTACCAAGACCTGGCTGTCCCTCTAAACTTTCAGCTCAGACAAGGAGAAGACTGATCAGAGATGCAGCCAAGAGGCCCATGATCACTCTGGATGAACTGCAGAGAACTACAGCTGAGGTGGGAGAGTCTGTCCATAGGACAACAATCAGTCGTACACTGCACAAATCTGGCCTTTATGGAAGAGTGGCAAGAAGAAAGCCATTTCTCAAAGATATCCATAAAAAGTCTCGTCTAAAGTTTGCCACAAGCCACCTGGGAGACACACCAAACATGTGGAAGAAGGTGCTCTGGTCCAATGAAACCAAAATCAAACTTTTTGGCCACAATGCAAAACAATATGTTTGGCGTAAAAGCAACACAGCTCATCACACTCAACACACCATCCCCACCGTGAAACATGGTGGTGGCAGCATCATGGTTTGGGCCTGCTTTTCTTCAGCAGGGACAGGGAAGATGGTTAAAATTGAGGGGAAGATGGATGCAGCCAAATACAGGACCATTCTGGATGAAAACCTGTTGGAGTCTGCAAAAGACCTGAAACTGGGACGGGGATTTATCTTCCAACAAGACAATGATCCCAAACATACAGCAAAATCTACAAAGGAATGGTTCACAAATAAACGTATCCAGGTGTTAGAATGGCCAAGTCAAAGTCCAGACCTGAATCCAATCGAGAATCTGTGGAAAGAGCTGAAAACTGCTGTTCACAAACGCTCTCCATCCAACCTCACTGAGCTCGAGCTGTTTTGCAAGGAAGAATGGGCAAGAATTTCAGTCTCTCAATGTGCAAAACTGATAGAGACATACCCAAAGCGACTTGCAGCTGTAATCGCAGCAAAAGGTGGCTCTACAAAGTATTAATGCAAGGGGGCCGAATAATTTTGCACGCCCCACTTTTCATTTTTTTATTAGTTAAAAAAGTTTCAACAATCCAAAAGATTTCGTTCCACTTCACAATTGTGTCCCACTTGTTGGTGATTCTTCACAAAAAATAAAAATTTTATATCTTTATGTTTGAAGCCTGAAATGTGGCAAAAGGTTGAAAAGTTCAAGGGGGCCGAATACTTTCGCAAGGCACTGTATATATATATATATATAAATCGTGTTTTAAGATTGTAGATCGGGAGGTGCAGGATAGTTAGGTCAGTGCGGTGGGAGTATATTGTAATGGATATGGTACACGGGACACCTGGCATGTATGCTGCCGCTTGGAGTCTGTCCTGTCCTCAGCACTTACTTACTGAAGGAGGCAGGCAGCGAGAAAGCCGAGTATATTACTCCGCCAGCTCAGGAACTGTGAGCCAGGACTTTATGCAAGTGCGGCACTGATTGTTCTGTAAGTCCTCCTGTGCTGAAAAGGAAAAAAAAAGTTCCTCTATCCTGCAGTCTCCCGGGCCCCTCTGGATGAACTGAATGCCCCCCCCAGGGAATATGATTTACCACCAGTGGGCCACGGGGGAACATTATTTGTTTACTAATTGATTAAAAACAGAATAGAAATTTTGGGACTTTAAATGAGGTTTGATAGGGGGCGTTCAAATCCCCTCCTCCATCCTGGTTCAATATATACGAAAAAAGAGAGCAAAGGGCGGGACTTTAAATGAGGCACACGGGGGCAAACACAAAAATCAGGTAAAAAGCAGGTTTTATTGTATTCAAAATGGTCATATATTCACATAGTTTTATTGCACATAGCTACTATTATTACTCTATATTTCATCAAAGTATACATTCCAACAAGGACTTATATTTACAATTGCATGAACAGTTAAATAGCTAAAATCACAAGTAAGAGATATATGACACATTCAAGTGTCAAATGAAAGAGGTTACAGAAAGGGAACAATAATGGAAATGGAACGTTCAAACATGATTATTAGTGGGGTACGCCTATGGGTAGATGTAAGCTCTACGCGTTTCGGGACCTTAAAGCCACTCGTCAGGAGCAAAACCAAGGGTTACCTAGGGATATGGAAAACAGTCGTATTTAGAAGGGGGAAAAAACTTAAGAAAAAATGGTGGGTAAATGTAGAGTATGTCCCCCACATAGCACACTTAACCCATCAAACTTACACACATATACTTGCGCACAGGCGGCGGGGCCCCACGGGTCAGGCCAGTCAATGATACCACGTCCCGGAGCTGAGGGGGCCCAACCGGGCTGCACACCGTCAGCCCAAGCACCACCCCAGATGGGTCACAGAAGGAAATAGCAATGGTAAGTGATGAGATGCAAACAAAAGGATGAGTGGGGCGGTGGTCCCCAGGGAGAAGGGACCCTGTGAAAAATAAGTGACATGTATATTGAACTGATAACAAAAGTGTGGAGTAGGTGAAATGAAGTGAAAGGAAAGGGAAGAACAAAGACAAAAGGAAAGTGAGAAACGAACAGAGAAAACAGAGACAGGGGGAAAAAAAGAAGGAAAAGAAAAAGAGATGCTAGGGGTGATGAAAAGAAAATTTACCTGCTGCAAAGTGGGTGGAGGCAAGAATGCCATGATGCATATGAGTGCCAAAGAGGAAGGTGACCGGAAAATACCAAAGTGGGGGACCGAAATCAGGGGGAGACTCAGGCGGGAAGCGCCGCCACAAAAGAGCTCCCAACGTCATGCACCAGCGAGAGATGGGGGCGAGGGAGGCGCAGTGGTGAAGATGGCCAGATAAACCAAGCCACTCCACCAGAAGCGTCATGACAAGCCCCTCCGAGCGCTGGAGATGGTAAGCTAACCGGCCGGCATTAAGTACGCCACGAGGACGCCAAGCCGCTGGCACGGGCGGCATGACGTCGACGTGCAGTGGAGGAAACCCCTCCCCCCGCGTCACATCGGGGGGGGGAGGGGAAACCCCCAGTGCGCGTCGCAGCTCTGGGACGTGAAACGAAGGCACGACCAGGTCAAACGACGGCCCGACCAACCATGCGCACATACTGTGTGCATAATTAAACCAAAAACAATGGGAAGATAAGGCATCAAATTAATAATATAGGGGCAAATTTGCAAATTTAAAGCCCCGCCCTTTGCTCTCTTTTTTCGTATATTATTTGTTTACAGTATGTATGCCCATGTATACTATATTATGAAGTTTGAAGCTGCCGCCCCCCCCCCATTAAAGTGACAGAACCGGGCCCCCTACAAGAGGCCCAATGGTACCCCCCCATCACCAGCCCTGGCTGCAGACACCCCACTGGTCTGATAAGGGGCAGGTGTTTTTGCTTCTGGACACAGCTATATATATATCTGTGTATATAGCTGTGTCCAGCAGCACTCCAAACCCCCCGGTTAGGGGGGGGGGGGGGAGTGCTGCTGAGTACAGAGAGCTATATCATATATATATGTCCAGCAGTAAAAAAAACGTCCCCCTCTGGCAGCTGGAGAGGACACCCACAGTGTGCAGCCGCGCCGCCCGGGTGGAGCAAAGAAGTGACAAGCTCAGCTAAGCAGAGCAGTAGTGACAGGAGAAGGCTCGGAGGAGGAAAAGAAAAACCAGGAGCTGCCCCGGTGCATGCCGGATGTGTTCAGGCTGAAAAAAAAGCCAGGGCTTTCTCCACCCTCGGGATGGTGTCACCCCTCTGGCAGGTGTCACCCGGGTGGTCCAGAGGGGGACTTTTTTTTTACTGCTGGACATAACCCCCCCCATAGAGATACCACTGCCCTGCACAGCAGCTTTGCACAGGGCTATCTGTGAACATGCTAAGGAGATTTATTTATACAAAAAAAATTGCTATTCATCCTGTGAAACTGCATGTTCATTTGTTCTGTGAAAATGGAGGCATAATTGAATAGTATTAGGCCATTTTCTCTCCAGATCAAATGTTATTCATTCATACAAATTACAGTGAATCAGGAAATACTGCATTGTGGTCACTAGATGGAGATGACTAATAAAGTAGTATGAGAGTATTAAAGAGAACCTGTTACCCAAAAAACACTTATTATTGTTATTTTTTATTATTAGGAAAATGAAACTGTAGTTATAAAAACAAAATTCTTCCCCCACCCCTATCCTCCATTATCCTGATCTAATTTGTAAATGCAGTGCATGCGACATTACAATGGACAAATTCCAAAGACCTGACACCTGTCCTGAAATTCAGGACAGTTGCCAACCATATATACATATGCAAGAGGAATGTAATTGCTGTGAAATACAACATGTTTACTCCATTCTCTGAAATACATAAAATTTGGATCAGGATCTGAATATATACATTACTAGGTGGTTCGTACTGTGCCCACTGGATAAAATAAGAAGATATTCAGGCTGTTGAAGGTTAAAATTAAACATGTTTATTGATCTCCCCAGGTCCAATAATAGGGATCTGTGAAGATTTTATAAAATGCTCTCCTGCTGTCTGCAATTGTCTGGTCTTTGCTGATATGCCCATTCATCATCACAGGGATAGCTGTTCCCAGCTGTGGTATATTAATAAATTAGAAAATGATGAGATTGCACAGTGAGAGCCCTTAAGAGACGGCGTTGTCCTGCCAACAACTGTTTTGAGCATTTAGTATAAATATGATTCCTTCCTGCAGTTTAATACAGTGATATCACTTTTTTTTCCCCCTCTGGAAAGCCTTTAGCAGGTCTATGTTTTTTTATTGTTTATTTGCATCTTAATTTTATAACATCTATAAGGTCTTGGGGGCGGATGATGTATTATAGTTTGTCCACTAGATGGCAGCAGTTGATGCCTTTTCATTAAAGGATCACTGTAGAAAGTTTATTGGCTAACTTAAAGTGGTTGTAATTTTTTTTTTTACCCTAATGCATTCCCTAGATTAAGATAAAGAAAAGTTTCAGTATGTGTATCCATTGCACAGAGCAGGTAAGTATAACATGTTTGTTATTTAAAAAAAAAAATGTGGCTTTACAAACGCTTGGAAAACTTGGGGAGTGCTCTTGTCTTACAGATACAACGGGCCCTTTGAGGGTGGCCATAATGCTGATGCGGCCAACAATGAAATTGGTTTGATACTCCTGTGTTAAGACATCCCGTTAATTTTGAATGAGCTGCCAACACCTTACAACGCAGCCAAAAGTGGACATGCTACAGCACTACAATATTAGTACATTGGGGTGCCATTCAACACCCTCTCATTCACTGTCTTACCCCCTGTGATGGTGTAAAGGAAAGAAAAATACCCAAAATAGGGCAGCATTACCATCTTAGCTGGAAAAGAATAAAACTAAACTGCATATCTTAGAGAATAATAATTTTAAGACTAACCAAGCAAATACTAAAATTAAGTGTGTAAGTTGTACATATTAATTGGTGAGACATCAGAAAGGTTTATGTAACCAGGTATATGCGTGCTATACTAGACAGCGCTGTATTCTGGCCTAGGCCAACAAGGCCCAGGCCTAGGGTGGCACTTTGTGGGGGGGCGGCAAGCCGCCCCCCCCCCAGCACGAAAAAAGCCCCCCCCCCCGAGCCCCTACTACGCTGCCGAATTATAGTGTCATCGGGGCAGGCAGAAGGAGCCGCTGATGGCGCTGATAGCGCCATGGCGCCATGGTGGTACCCAGGTGTTGCTGGCGACATAGCAGAGCCCAGGTGTTGCTGGCAACATAGCGGAGCCCGGGTGTTGCTGGCAACATAGCGGAGCCCGGGTGTTGCTGGCAACATAGCGGAGCCCTGGTGTTGTTGGCGACATAGCGGAGCCCGGGTGTTGCTGGCGACATGGCGGTACCCAGGTGTTGCTGGCGACATGGCGGTACCCAGGTGTTGCTGGGGACATAGTGGACCCCGGGTGTTGCTGGCGACATGTGTGTGTATGTACATTACTCTTGCCCCTAATCCTGTACAATCACAACTGCTTTTTTTTTATGCTCGTTCACAATGTCAGTAAGGACTGACATGCCTCTGAAAAGCAATCCATGCTCGGATCTCTTTTCAGAGGAATTTGACATGCAGTGAAGAGGCAATAAGTTGCCTCCGCAATGCCTGTTTTAACCCCTTAAATGCAGTATCACAGTGCTGAAACTGCGTGCAATGCACATAGTTGCAGGTTGGTTGGCCCCATTCACACTTCATTGCGTGCCATGCCCGCAGTCTCTGACCGTCCCTTGTGCCATGCCCGCAGTCTCTGACAGTCCCTTGTGCCATGCCCGCAGTCTCTGACTGTCCCTTGTGCCATGCCCGCAGTCTCTGACCGTTCCTTGTGCCATGCCCGCAATCTCTGACCGTCCCTTGTGCCATGCCCGCAGTCTCTGACTGTCCCTTGTGCCATGCCCGCAGTCTCTGACTGTCCCTTGTGCCATGCCTGCAGTCTCTGACAGTCCCTTGTGCCATGCCCGCAGTCTCTGACCGTCCCTTGTGCCATGCCCGCAGTCTCTGACCATTCCTTGTGCCATGCCCGCAGTCTCTGACCTTCCTGGTGCCATGCCCGCAGTCTCTGACCATCCCTTGTGCCATGCCCGCAGTCTCTGACCGTCCCTTGTGCCATGCCCGCAGTCTCTTACCGTCCCTTGTGCCATGCCCGCAGTCTCTGACCGTCCCTTGTGCCATGCCCGCAGTCTCTGACCGTTCCTTGTGCCATGCCCGCAATCTCTGACCATCCCTTGTGCCATGCCCGCAGTCTCTGACCGTCCCTTGTGCCATGCCCGCAGTCTCTGACCGTTCCTTGTGCCATGCCCGCAGTCTCTGACCGTTCTGCGGGCATGGCACAAGGGGGTGCACGAGTTTAGTCAGGCCTAGGGCAGCACAAAACCTAAATACACCACTGATACTAGACATCAACTTTCTAAAAGAAAAAGTAAGAGACTTAAAGCAGTAATAAACCCAAAACCAAAATGTATTATATTGCAGCTTACCAATCTTAAAGCGGGATTCCGGCCACTATAATTTTTTTTTAAAGTCAGCAGCTACAAACACTGTAGCTGCTCACTTTAAATAAGTAGACTTACCTGTCCTGGGTGCCCGCGATGTCGGCCGCCCGGGGCCGACCCGTCCCTCGGCTCTCGGCACCGCCATCCCAAATAAGGGAAACAGGCAGTGGAGCCTTACGGCTTCACTGCCAGTTTCCTACTGTGAACACGCACGAGCGGCACAGCACTCTATGAATGGCCCCGTGGTTTTCTGGGAACACACACAGTTCCCAGAAGGCAACAGGGCCGCTCAGCTAGGAGCAGAACACGCCACGGAATAGGAAGAGGCAGATCAGGAAGACTGCCTAGCAACGAGGGTTCAGGTAAGTTTAAAAAAAAAATTTTTTCAAATGTTTTTTTTTTTTAATTTTTTTAAAGATTTTTCATGCTATTTTCTATTTTAGGGTGGCTCTCCACTTTAAAACATGGTGACTGCATTTGTTTCCTTTTTTTTAGAGTTTTTTTCCCTCTGTTTTCACCTAGTGCTCTGACCAGTATCAAACCTCCTGTATTAGATCCCCCTCCCCCCAATCTGAATGAAGGAGCACCAGGGCACCTTGGGATAGCAGCATTATCAGTCTAAGGAGAGGGGAGTGTTCGTTGTACTAGAAAGTTTAAATACACTAACAAATTGACGCTGAACTCCTGCTCACACTTTATAAGCAGTTACATCAAACAGTTTTTTTCCTTTTGGGATAAAGGTTTTGGATAAACAAACAAAGCTGGTCATTGTAAGCAACCCTGTCAGTGTTAAATGGTTTGTCTAATCTCTATGACTCACACACTTATTTGGGGAGCGTGTTCTGTTGAAAAACAACAGACTTATGCCCTGTACACACGATCGGACATCAATCAGACATTCCGACAACAAAATCCTAGGATTTTTTCCAACGGATGTTGGCTCAAACTTGTCTTGCATACACACGGTCACACAAAGTTGTCGGAAAATCCGATCATTCTGAACGCGGTGACGTAAAACACGTACGACGGGACTATAAACGGGGTAGTAGCCAATAGGTTTCATCTCTTTATTTATTGTGAGCATGCGTGGCACTTTGTGCGTCGGATTTGTGTACACACGATCGGAAATTCCGACAACAGATTTTGTTGTCAGAAAATTTTATAGCCTGCTCTCAAACTTTGTGTGTCGGAAAATCCGATGGAAAATGTCTGATGGAACCTACACACGGTCGGAATTTCCAACAACAGGGTCCTATCACACATTTTCCGTCGGAAAATCCGACCGTGTGTACGGGGCATTACTGTTGGCATGGGGTTCCCCTTAAAATCCATACCAGACCGAAAGGGCCTGGTATGAATTGGGGGGGGGGGGGCAATTCTGTTTTTTTTTCTCAAGTTTTATTGCCAGCAATTCTTTTGTTTACATTCAGCTGCCAGCGAAGAACCCCGTTGACAGCTGAGTCATCTGAGTAAAGGAGCTGAGTAAAGGATGGTTGGCTTGCCGGCCCGCTCCTTAACAACCAGCTATTGTTAAGGACGCCAGCGGCACCCTGCTTTTCCAATTCACATGAGAACCGTGTCTAAATTGCAGCTGAACCGCTACTTTGGAGATCCGCTCTGCACATGCGTGAACCCGGCTGAAGAGGGAAAGCCTAAAAGAAAGATGATGAATGCAGCCATCACAGCTAGGAATTGGTAAGCTGCACTATAGTAAATGTTTGCTTGTGGGTTTAATACCACTCTAAATTGTAGTGAATGCTAATTTTCAATCCACAATAGTAGATTGACTTCGTAAAAAGTTATTTAATGTGGAAATAAATAGGATGCAGCAGGCAGAATACAACTTTCCTCACTCAGACAATGGAGAGAGGAGGTCTGTAGCTTCCCAGGCGGTTTTCCCGAGTGTGGCTCGGGGTTAAAATTCAGGACAATTAGCGGTAACCCCGAGCCACACTCGGGATTACATCGCAGGATCCTGGTGTGGCTTTACTTACCTTGTCTCCGGGATCCTGCGATGTCCCCCGCTGTGTCTGCGGGCTCCGTCCTCCTCCGAAGCCTCTCCGTGCCAGGCTCCGTTCCCTGCGAGCGGCGCGACGCACGGGGGCGGAGCCTGGCGGCAAATTCAAAAAAGTGTAAAATCATAACACATACAGTACTGTAATCTTACAGATTACAGTACTGTACGAAATTATTTCACATCCCTTTTGTCCCCAGTGCTTTGTCCTATGCCCTGCATGCAGTTTTATGTTATATATACTGTTCTTTCTGCCTGGAAACTGGAGATTGTCCATAGCAGCCAAAAAGTGTCCCTTTACATCAAAAGTGGCTTTAGACCAGCTAGAAAACAGCGATAGTAAATTAGAACACTTGCAGAATTGAGCGATAGTGAATCGTGGGGAAATTTATTTTATTATTAATTTTTTTTTAATTATTTATTTCTATTTATTATATTATAATTTATGTTTTTGTGTTTCAAACTTTATCATACCCGGGATACCTACTAGACTCTTGTTTGGACAGATTTAGGTGTGTTATTGTTAAGAATTACAGACCTACAATATAAAACGCCAAATTTCCATGCAAAATAATTGTACTGCTTTCAGCACCTAAAATCCGAAATAATCATACCGCGAGGGAGGTTAAAGCAGACCTTGCATCAAAATGCAAGATCAGCTTATTCATCATCACAAGGAAGAAATGCACTTGTCTTATATCCCAAGGCTTCAATTCACTGCATTTGGGCAACAGTGGCATCATGGGCCATATGCCAGGATCCTTGGCACATCTAGGATCTCAAAACTCATGGGACGACACTTCTGCACTGTGCTTTTGTTGGATACACTGTTTTAATAAAAACCCTGTTTTTATTTTAATACAGGTTGAGAATATGCAAAAATGAACATTTTAAAAAAAAATATTTTGTAAATACTGTAATTGTATCAGATTATTACAATACTAAACAGGTGAACACTGCCGCCTTCAGTCAGCAGTGGCATTTGCAGTGCCATGTACAGGGTGAAAGCTTATTTTGTAAATGGAGCCAGCTTATAACTATGTCCTAGTAAACACAAGATTGAGAACATTACAATTGGTTCACAATTGTCAGTAGGGACCAGAGTTATCAGTGACTGTTGGGATTGAGAACCACCAACCATGCAGTGTTGGCTTGGGAAGGATGGTTTTACAAAGGGCAGACATGTATTAGTTATCCACACCACATTGTTCTTTTAATATACAGATTGTAGTAATGAAGGGATTAAAGGGTTCTTTACAGTAAGAGCTCAGTAGACAGCTCTTAAAAAGGGTCTTCAGTCCCATGATGTGACATCAAGATGGGCTGCTCCTGAATGTTCCAGTTCAAAGCCTCATAAACCAGCACACCAATACCCTGAATTTGGCACCATCGAAGCAGTAAAAAGTTTTAGTATGTAAAACTGAAAAAGCTACAACCAGCGCACCATTACCCTGAATTTGGCAACACCGAAGCAGTGAAAAGTTTTAGTATGTAAAACTGAAACAGCTACAACCAGGGCACCAAAACCCTGAATTTGGCAACACCGAAGCAGTGAAAAGTTTTAGTATGTAAAAAAAAAAAAAAAAAAAAAAAAAAAAAAAACCTAAAATAAATCACAAACCAATAAAGTTTGTCCTTATTAGTGTGTAAAACAAAGGTAAGCTATTACCAGCAGATGGTGCTCTGAGCCCAGAGATCACACTTGAGATTTCAGTAATTACATACGTTTTCACTGTATTATTAAATAGGGCCAACAAAGGCTGGGAATTTATTGCAATAGACTGCAGAAAGAATTCAATTTTAAAAGCCTGGAGTGCTTTTAAAAAAACCTGCTGTAAACTTTAAAATAACACATTGCAGATCTTTATTTGAAGGTTCCAAACACTGCTACTACTTGACCAAAGTGTTTCAACTAAGGATCCTCCAGGGGTTGCTAGGGATTCCTTGAGCAATGGGCAGTTTCCACCTTTCAAGTTCCCACTGACACCATTAATATTTTTAACTATCTGTAAGGAGGCATTCTTCCCAATGACCACAAGAGTAAGGGGTATTCTTCCCACTGGCCATCACAAGTTGTAATTATTATTAGAGGTTCCCTGAGCCCAGAAAGTTGTGTTTAAGGGTTCCTCTGTGTTGAAAAGGTTGAGAATGGCTCTTACAAACTTTAAGCATTCTTAGCTTGTTTTACACATAAAGCAATTTATATTAAAAGAACATTTATGCTACTGGATGCTAAACAAAACTACTGCTAAGGCCAGAAGAGGCAATTTATAGAGGTCAGGCAATACATTGTCATCAATGACTGAAAGGGTTAATTCTGCCCAGTTAATATGAATGACCAGGGGATTCCTCTGCAGAGATCTGGGAGCAAACAATCAAAGAAGACACAAAATGGTCTCAAAGTATGCACAGCTTTAATGGTAGCTTGGCTCGAGTTTTTATAAAAACTCAGAACAAAAGGCGTCATGTAGCACAAGGGGGAGGAACAAGACGTAAAGCATATACATGTATATAGTATGACATTTTAGACATATAGTTCAAACTAGCAAGTAGCAACATGCGTCACAGGATATTGGTGGTCAGCCTGTCCGGGGACATAGGGGGTTATTTATGAAAGGAAAATCCACGTTGCACTACAAGTGCAAAGTGCACTTGAAATTGCACTGAAAGTTCACTTGGAAGTGCAGTCGCTGTAGATCTGAGTTGGACATGCAAGGAAAAGAAAAAATAGGATTTTAGCTTGCACATGATTGGATAATAAAATCAGCAGAGCTTCCCTCATTTCAGATCTACCCCTCAGATTTACAGCGACTGCACTTCCAAGTGCTCTTTGCACTTGTAGTTTGCACTTGTAATGCAAAGTGGATTTGCCTTTCATAAATAATCCCCATAGTCTCACATTCAGTTATTTATGGGGTTCATTTGGCCTGCAGTTATGCTATGTGTGAAAGTACAGAAGGACACTTTGTTTCTCAAGCATTTAATGTTACAGTGCATTAACGCTTTCTAATCCTTCAATCCCCTCTTAGATCACAACGTGATCTCACCATGGTTGCCTAATAACCTTTGGGTGACTTCAGTATTCTGTTCACCGTATTTGCAAAAGCACTGGATAAGTTTGAACAAAATGTATACAGCAAAAACAAACAGCAGGCACATTAAAATTAGCATTCCAGCTTTCCTAAACCATGAAAAAATGGAGCCAAAGAAATCACCAAAGCGTCCCAATCCTTTAAAGGGATTCCATCCATCTTTGGCAATGTCTCTGGCTTCAGCCTGGAGAAGCGACACCTCCTGTCAGTCTTTGTTGATTATCTCATAATAATCAGGTAATAATATTTGTATTATGAATCCAGGTACAGCACTCGTAGTCCTCCGTGACTTCACAGAGTCCTGTCAGGGCAGCACTTATGGACTTGATTGCTAAATCGTGCAGTTCTAGTTCCTTACAAATAGCTCTTGGCTCAATACTTAACAATTTGATATCTGCAGAGTTCTTTTCCATAACCTCATCTATAATTTTGGAGTAGTTGTTTAGCCTTTTCATTAATTCTATACCCCACCCTGTCAATGAGGGGAACCATGCCCAAGTCATGTCATGTTCCAAAAACAGTTTCCTTTTTCCTATGTGTTTAAGGGGATACCTGGGATGTGTATTAGCCTTCAAAAGGTGTTGATGTTTACCTTCTCCATTCCCTATGATCCCCAGTACTGGGATCAGTAAGGCCAGATAACAGCATTCTCGCTCTTTAAGAGGAATCCAAGGACAGCACTTCTTGCCGCAACAGATATATACATTATCACCCAGAGAAATATGGTCGTCTACTGATGGTATCCTGGACATTTTCAGAAAAGGTGGCCAGGGTTAATTGGCCTAGGACAAAACCCACAGGGGGTGTCCCGTGCCGTAAAGAGGGAATTTAGAGTAGAATTGATTTCTGGGTCGTTGATGTGAAACATGAAGGATACATCTTTATGCAAGGATATATTAAATAGTGACTTCTGGCATATTTTGTTTTGACCTTTATCGGACGGGTATTCCTAGCGTAAAACACCAATCTGGGAAATAACGCCTACCTATTATTGGGAAGGAAATTGTGTCATTCAAAAATACAGCTGATATATTGGTTATAGTCACAGGAGGGGTACCATTCAGAAATGGGGTTATATTCAAGGGGACAGCCATTAGGGGGATTCGAGCCATGCTGGGATGCAATTTGCTACACACCCAGCATTTCTCAAATCCTGATTTCTGGGCGTAAGAGTACTTAAACTGAAGCAACTATCAGTAAAAGAGTCTGGGCTCTGTGCATTAGTCTCTCTCTTGTTTTGGGTCATGGTCTCATTGCTAGGGCAGCCACATATAATACCAATGGCACCCAAGTCCTCAGGGTGGTAACTACAGTTAGTGTTTTTGCCCACTTGGATCATTACTATTAGTGCCAGCATAAAGAGCAGACACAAGATCTTTCCAGAAGTCTGTGGAGAAAGTAGAATACTTGTACAATAGCAGGGATAGGAGTATTTTCCTGGCTCTGAGCATTGACAGTTGTTCCACCAGCCCCAGCAGACAATATTTAGGATCATAAGGAACACAAGTCTTAGTGACCTTAGCAATCACCTGGAGTACTTCTTTCCAATAATGTTCGATTGCTGGGTAAACCCCAAAAAAATGTGGAAAAAGTTACCCAGTTGGTAGAAGCAACGCCAGCACACCGGAGAATGCGCCAGTAACATCTGGTGTAGTGAGCTCCATGCACAATTTTGTATTGGACCAGTTTGTCCCTAGCTGAGACCAAAGGGGAGAAGGGAAAGTCTGTTTTTAATTTTTTACTTGCACCTGAAGTGAAGCTTTACCTCATTTACTAAGCTCTGGAGCAACTACACTTGCAGAGTGCAATTGCACTTTGCAAAGTGCACAGTCTATTTGCCTTTAGTAAATCAAACCCACAGTGCTGCGGGAGATGCCCGCTGTGTGATCCAGGGCAGGCTATAGTGAGTCTGCATTCATAGGTAAAGTGAGGCTATGTTAATGGGCAGAGAGGTGGCATTGATGGGCACAGAGAGGCTGCTATTATGGTCACAGAGAGGCTGCGATTATGGGAACAGAGAGGCAGCATTGATGGGCACATTGGTAGGCTGCATTTGATGGGCACCGGTGAGACTGCATTTATCTCTTGTATCATGTCTGCAGTCTCTAACCATCTCTTGTCTAATATCATGTCTGCAGTCTCTGAGGGCAGTTTGCTTAATTAGCAATGGTATTGGTAATATGCAGCAGGAAGGGGGTTAATGCACTGTCACTGATGCATTAGTATAGCTCCCATTGTCTAGGCGCTGTAGCTTTTCACAGCGGGGGGGGGCGGGGCGCAGTTTTTCATCTTCGCCCTGGGCACCGAATGACCTTGTCCCGGCACTGGGTGACCCAGTGTAAATGATGTGGCCATCTCCACAACCATGGCACATGAGGCCAAGGCCCTCAGACACGCCTGGTACTACTCTAGAAAAAAAAAAAAAGCTACAGGTCTCAGCTTTCCTCCATGCTCTTGAGCAAGGACTCCAGCTATGGTTTTACAGTTGTCCCTTGCAAACAAATGAAACGCTTTACAATATTCAGGTAATCCCAGACCAGGAGCCGTTACCATAGCAGTTTTAAGATACACAAATACATTAACCATTTCATCATTCTATTTTACAAGGTCAGGGCTGTCGGACAAGGCAGCCTGTCTCAACACGTTGTCATAGTAGGAGCAATCAGGTATCCATTGGCAGCAGTAACCAATCATACCTAAGGTAGTTAGAATTTCCTTCTTGGTGTGTGGGCGGGGCAGACCCACGAGAGCCGCAGCTCTTTCGTGACTGATTCTCCTTTCACCATGAGACAAAGTGAAACCAAGATATTCAACTGGCTCCTGACACCATTGTAACTTTTTCTTAGACGCTTTGTGACCTGTCTGAGCTAGATGTTCTAACAACAAAACAGAATCTTCCTGACAGGCTTCCTGGGACTACACAACAGTAGGTCATCGACATACTGAAGGACAGAACCATGGCTGGGTCCCAAAACTTTAAGGTGGCCTGCAGAAGCTCAGCGAAGTTGGCCCCCCTACAATCAGCACAAATAAAAACTCAAGTGTGTTTCTTTAGTGCTACGTTTGTGCTGTTTTGTGCCGTAAAAATTTACATTTGTGCTGCTTTTATTTTTAAGATATTAGCAATTGTTTTTTCCAGACTATGACATCACCTAGCCCCCCTACAACGCCCAAATGACACAAAACTGGTCTCGTTGGTTAGTGCTACGTTTGTGCTGTTTTGTGCTGCTAAAAATTCCGTTCTATCTTTTATCGTTTTTGTGTTATTAATGATTTATTAAGGGTCGCCATAGGTCAGTCAGCCCCCCTACAATGCCCAAATGACACGAAACTGGTCTCATTGGTTAGTGCTATGTTTGTGCTGTTTTGTGCTGCTAAAAATTCTGTTCTATCTTTTATCGTTTTTGCGTTATTAATGATTTATTAAAGGTCACCGAAGGTCACTCAGCCCCCCTACAACACCCAAATGACACAAAACTGGTCTTGTTGGTTAGTGCCATGTTTGTGCTGCTAAAATTTCCGTTCTATCTCTTATCGTTTTCGCGTTATTAATGATTTATTAAAGGTCACCAAAAGTCAGTCGGCCCCCCTACAACACCCAAATGACACAAAACTGGTCTCGTTGGTTAGTGCTACGTTTGTGCTGGTTTGTGCTGCTAAAATTTTTATTTGTGCTGTTATGGTTTTTAAGTTATAACAGATTTTTTTTTCAAACCCCACTCACTTTACCCCCCTACAATCAGCACAAATAAAAACTCAAGTGTGTTTCTTTAGTGCTACATTTGTACTGTTTTGTGCTGTTTAAATTTATGTTCTATCTTTTATCGTTTTTGCGTTATCAATGATTTTTTTTAAAGGTCACCAAAGGTCACTCAGCCCCCCTACTACACCCAAATGACACAAAACTGGTCTCGTTGGTTAGTGCCTCATTTGTGCTGCTAAAATTTTTATTTGTGCTGTTATGGTTTTTTAGTTATAATAGCTTGTTTTTTATATTTGTGCTTTTTTGTGTCATAATAATAAAAATTTGTGCTGCTTTTTTTTTAAGATAATAGCAATTTGTTTTTTTCCAGATGATGACATTACCCCGCTCTCCTGTCACGTACCTTGTTAGTGAGCTCCTGGTTAGAAAGCAGCCATAGGAGCACAGTGAGGTATGAGTGCCTGTGATCAGTCCAGTAGACTGCGTGGTGGCAGCAGTCAGCAGGTGGATGTGGCGGCAGAACCAGCTGGTGGCAGATGAGCTGGCACTGAGCTTGGCTGGTGGCAGACTGTGGGTAAGCAGCTGGAAGCAGGAGACAGATGAGACCTTGCTGGGCTGAAGAGCTGTAGCAGGCTGGATGAGCAGGATGCAGGGTCAGATGAGCCGGGTCCATAATGGTCAGGCAGATCAGGCATAGGATAGTCGGGTCACAAGCCAAGTCAGCAACAGGAGGTAGATCAGGCAAGAAGAGAAGGCAGAAGCAGAATCCAGAGACAAGCCAAGGTCAGGGCAGATAGCCGTCAAACGGAGGTCAGGAGCAAGCTGGGTTAGGATCAGAGGTCAAACACAGGAATCAGGAATGAATACACAGAAGTAGCACACCAAATTGCAGCCTGTTTAAATAGTCTGTCTGGTGCCAGCCTTTGTGACAGGCTCACGCTCATCTGCCCAGCCAGTTGTCAGTCTGTGCATGCACATATGTATGTACAGGGAGACATCATTTGTGCTATGCAAAAGCCTTCCCTGACACCCCCTACCACAGCCAAACAAAATGAAAACGGGCTGGTTGGTTAGTGCCATGTTTGTGTTGGTTTGTGCCTATTTACTTTCCATTCTATCTCCTTTTGTTTTTCAGTTATTGTTTGAACCCCCAAATTATTCAGTTATATAATAAAGGTCACCAAAGGTTACCCAGCCCCCCTACAAGAGACAAAAGGCATGAAACTGGGCTGGTTGGTGCCTCCTTTGTGCTGTTTAAATATCAGTTCTACCGCTTTTCGTTTTTCAGTTATTTACTATTTATTAAAAGGTCACCAAAGGTCACTCAGCCCCCCCTACACATGAAACTGGGTTGGTTGGTTAGAGCTGCGTTTGTGCTGTTAAAATTATTATGTGTGCTGCTTTGATTTCTTAATTGTAAAAGTTTGTTTTTATTTGATCAAACCCCACCCCACTTGGCATCCCATGTTATTAGATACTATAAGGCCTCATGCACACGAGGCGCTGTTAAACGCGTTAAATAGTAAAGAACTGAAAAACAAAAAGTGGTAGAACTGATATTTAAACAGCACAAACCAGCACAAAAGGAGGCACCAACCAGCCCAGTTTCATGCCCTTTGTCTCTTGTAGGGAAGCTGGGTAACCTTTGGTGACCTTTAATAAATCAACAATAACTGAAAAAAAAGGAGATAGAATGGAAAGTAAATAGGCACAAACCAACACAAACGTGGCACTAACCAACCAGCCCATTTTCATTTTGTTTGGCTGTTGTAGGGGGTGTCAGGGAAGGCTTTCGCATAGCACAAATGATGTCTCCCTGTACATACATATGCGCATGCGCAGACTGGCAACTGGCTGGGCAGATGAGCGTGAGCCTGTAACCAATGCTGGCACCAGACTATTTAAACAGGCTGCAATTTGGTGTGCTACTTCTGTGTGTTCATTCCCGATTCCTGTGTTTAACCTCTGATCCTAACCCAGCTTGCTCCTGACCTCCGTTTGACTGCTACCTGCCCTGGCCTTGGCTTGTCTCTGGATTCTGCCTTCTCTTCTTGCCTGATCTACCTCCTGTTGCTGACTTGGCTAGTGACCCGACTATCCTGTTGTGTGCCGTCTATGCCTGATATGCCTGACCATTATGGATCCGGCTCATCTGACCCTGCATCCTGCTCATCCAGCCTGCTACAGCTCTTCAGCCCAGCAAGGTCTTATCTGTCTCCTGCTTCCAGCTGCTTACCCACAGTCTGCCACCAGCCAAGCTCAGTGCCAGCTCATCTGCCACCAGCTGGTGCTGCCGCCACATCCACCTGCTGACACCACGCAGTCTACTGGACTGATCACAGGCACTCATACCTCACTGTGCTCCCATGGCTGCTTTCTAACCAGGAGCTCACTAACCAGGTACGTGACAGGAGAGCGGGGTGATATCATCTGGAAAAAACAAATTGCTATTATCTTAAAAATAAAAGTAGCACAAATTTTTATTATTATAACACAAAAAAGCACAAATATAAAAACAAGCTGTTATAACTAAAAAACCACAACAGCACAAATAAAACTTTTAGCAGCACAAACCAGCACAAACGTAGCACTAACCAACGAGACCAGTTTTGTGTCATTTGGGCATTATAGGGGGGCTGAGTGACCTTTGGTGACCTTTAATAAATCATTAATAACGCAAAAACAATAATAGATAGAACGGAAATGTTAGCAGCACAAAACAGCACAAACGTAGCACAAACCAACGAGACCAGTTTTGTGTCATTTGGGCATTGTAGGGGGGCTGACTGACTTTTGGTGACCTTTAATAAATCATTAATAACACGAAAACGATAAAAGATAGAACGGAAATTTTAGCAGCACAAAAGAGCACAAACGTAGCAATAACCAATGAGATCAGTTGTGTCATTTGGGTGTTGTAGGGGGGCTGAGTGACCTTCGGTGACCTTTAACAAATCATTAATAACGCAAAAACGATAAAAGGTAGAACGGAAATTTTAGCAGCACAAAACAGCACAAATGTAGCACTAAAGAAACACACTTGAGTTTTTATTTGTGCCGACTGTAGGGTGGGCAAAGTGAGTGGGGTTTGAAAAAAAAAAAAAAAAACTGTTATAACTTAAAAACCATAACAGCACAAATAAAAATTTTAGCAGCACAAACCAGCACAAACGTAGCACTAACCAACGAGACCAGTTTTGTGTCATTTGGGAGTTGTAGGGGGGCCGACTGACCTTTGGTGACCTTTAATAAATCATTAATAACGCAAAAACAATAAAAGATAGAACGGAATTTTTAGCAGCACAAAAGTAGCACTAACCAACGAGACCAGTTTTGTGTCATTTGGGCGTTGTAGGGGGGCTAGGTGATGTCATAGTCTGGAAAAAACAATTGCTAATATCTTAAAAATAAAAGCAGCACAAATGTAAATTTTTACGGCACAAAACAGCACAAACGTAGCACTAAAGAAACACACTTGAGTTTTTATTTGTGCTGATTGTAGGGGGGCCAGCTTCGCTGAGCTGCCTGGAGAGCTATTGAATAGACTGCAGGTGAGTCTATAAATCCTTGTGGAAGACGACTCCAGGTTATCTGGCACCCTCAATAAGAAAAAGCGAGTAGTAGTGGAGTCTCTTCGTCAACGAGACGGAGAAAAGGGCGTTAATTCAATAACTGAAAAACATACTGCCGAAGCAGGTATGAGGAGATGAGGGATGGTACATCAGGTACAATAGGGGCAATCGGAACTACAAGGTTATTAATGGCTCTAAGGTCTTGCACAAATCTGTATGATCCTTCACTCTTTCTAACTGGATTTCTAGGGGTGTTATAGGGCGATATGATGCGTCTCAAAATTCCCGGTTTTAGAAATAATTCTATAATGGGTTTAATTCCTTCCTCTTTTTCTTTGGAGAAATGGTATTGTTTATGGTAAACTGGAGACGCTCCTTGCTTTAACCAGGCCTTGTAGGGGGTGCAAGAGATGTATCCCACATTAAGGCTGTCCTTAGCCCTGTGGGAATGGGGAAGGAACTTCAGCTTGGAAAACCAGTGGTCACTATAGCTATGGCCCCTCTTCGAGTCAAGAAAATTTCAAGAACTCCTATTAAATCTCTTCCCCTCCCAAAAGATTTACTGGGCATGGAGGGTATTATTCTGAATGAGTGATGCAAGAGCACTGTCCCTGTAACAGAATCAGTAATTGGGAGTGGAGGTGTTTTGTAAGTTTTAGTTGGTATCCCATTAATGCCTTAGCATCCATTCTCTCACCTCTATACATCTCCTCGGATATGGTCAATTGTGTTGCCCCTGTATCCAGGAGATATGGGAGGATCCTACCATTAACCTCCAAAGGGATAATGGGAGATTCGTTGTAATTGTTGGTGAGAAGAAGTGGAAATGCTGGGACACCACCTTCTGGGCCTCCCTATGTTTGGTAATATCCTCTATCCTGGAACCAATGACATCTGACCTGTGGTGTGGATTGTATGGTAGGAGCCCCTTGGGGGGCAGTTTGTGTCAGGGGGTGGTTGTTCCCCCATAAATGGGAGAGCGGGGATGAGGACATCTACTCCTCCAATGTCCCTCCTGGCCACAATTGAAACAATGGATACGTCTTTGGGGTCCAGAGTGGTTGTTTAAAAAAAAAAAACACGCTCCTCGGTCTCTGCCTCTACCACCGCCCCCCCCCCCCCCCCCCCGTCTAAATTCACCTGTATCATCCTGGGTTGTAACATCCAGGGGGTTACAGTGTTGTAATCCCTCTTGATAGTGCATTGTAGTGACCCCTTTGAGATCAAAACATCCTGCTGCATCCTATTCCATTATTTTCACAGTGAATCCTTTCACTGTTAATCCAGGCCAGTCTGAGATCAATTGTTTCACTACCAAACCTGCATCATTTCTCAAACTAGAAATGAAGGCCTGGATAGACAAAGATCCCATTGTTTCCTCTGTTCCTGTGTACTGTTTGCTACTCGTTTCTCCCATTCCTAATTAGATCAAAAACAATCCATGGGCAGTAGCCATACAAGGCTCCACCAATCAATTAAATACCATGCAACATACTCTATTATTCAGCATGCAGAGATGGAAAGCAGCAAACGAATGGTAGGGAATCACTGTTTATCCACAAGTCCTTCAACAATATACAGTAGGTCCCCCAAAGACAAAATTTACAGTGCTTACCAAATGCACAATGAACCTGTAAGAATTTCCCCTTACAAGCACTGCGTACACATAGTTTAGTCAGAGCCAGGGCAAAGAGAAATGCATCAGTTTTTCTAGACAGTAATTTTTCATACTGTAGGCAAGTACTGTATATGTATAACAGACACAATAAAAGATACAGGACCGGTGCAAGTTTGTGAATGGTATATAGATACATTATAAAAAGATTTATGCACATTTAAAGTAAACTTTTACAAAACAAAGTGAAAACTGTCCTGCAACACTGCCTTTGTTACATGAATGTGTATCTCACACACCCGTATGTAGAAGGCTTTCCACCTCTGTAGCTGAAGGTATGGTGTAGTAATTAACCCTTCAAAATAGCAGAGCCTCACTTTAGGTGTGTTTCTTACAGCATCTGCTGTTTAAAGGAGAGAAAAAAAAAAAAAAGCTGCAGCATTCTAAGGGGGAGTCTGCAATTTCAGCACACGTTGTGCACTTTGAGGAAGATGAATTTCACAATGCCTTTGGATAAAAAGGCTCACACCACCTGAAATTGTTCAGTCATTTAAAGCCATACACCAAAACCATAATGGTGTTTACTATCCAAAATAGAGCAAGTTTGGCTTTAGTCAAAGATTAAAATCCGTCAGGTACTCTACCACTGGATGCACAAGGAAAGTGCCAAAGTCCAACATGTTTCAAGGGGTCCTGTGTCCCTCATCAGGGCTTGGTACTGTTGAAGAAATTGTGTACTTGGTAACAGTAACATGCACAAATCCAGAATATTGCCGCACTCCTCAGTATCTTTATTGAAACATCACCGGAACATTAAAGAGGTGATGCGTTTCATGCTAAATTCAGCACACTCCAACCTCATATGGTCAGAGTAAGGGCTGAATTTAGCAAAACACTCTAATATTCTGGTCATAACCATTAAAAAAAATTGCAGCACTCTAAATATTCAGTGCTGTATTTAGAGCACTACAATTTATAGGACCTCAAGTTTAAGGGAGAGTATACTACCGCTACTTGCTAGCGCCTCCTTTCAGGGTTTAGCACCGACTAACATTTTCTGCCCTGTCATTTTAATGCTTCAATAAAGATACCAAGGAGTTGGGTGTGGAGACAAGAAGAGTACAGCAGGGTGCTTCGGGAGAAGGCAGAAAAGATAGGATCCTTTCAGAGACGGAGCTTTTTTGGAGAGGGGGAGAAGATAGGGAAAGCTCTGTCTCTGATAATCAAGGCAAACGGCCCCCCGAGTGCAGTACCGGCAATTATAGGGAGGGAAGGAGAGATAAGAAAAAACACTCCGGATATAGTAAATGAATTTAAAATGTACTTTGAGAAGTTATATAGTTCCTCCAGGGTAAATGTAGAGGGGGAAATGCAGAGTTTCTTTGAGGGGCTGGAGTTAACCCCGGTATCAGAGGTAGATCGGGAAATGTTGGATGCCCCACTGACTCTTAAGGAACTGCAGAGTGCGGTTGGAGATATGGCGGCTCAAAAATCCCCAGGCCCGGATGGCCTGCCTATAGAATTATATAAAAAAATATGGGGAGGTACTGTTACCCTTATTGCTGAAAGTATTCAATGGGGCTAAGGAGGAGGGGGCTTTGCCCCCCTCTATGGCAGAAGCCATAGTAATACTTCTGTTAAAAGAAGGGAAGAACCCAATAGATATGTCCTCATACAGGCCCATATCGCTTTTGTGCTCGGATGTGAAGATCCTTGCCAAAGTATTGGCTGCAAGGCTTAACAAAATAATTCCTAAACTAATACACCCGGATCAGTCTGGGTTTATCCCAAACAGATCCACAAGCACCAATATAAGGCGGGTATATCTCAATATGCAAATCCCCATAGAAAATAGCGGTAGGAGAGCAATTCTCTCACTAGACGCGGCCAAGGCCTTCGATTCCCTGGAATGGCATTACTTATGGAAGGTACTAGCGGAATATCAGCTTGGCCCCGGGTTTGCTCGGTGGCTAAGACTGCTGTATAGCGAGCCAAGGGCCAAGGTAAAAATTAACGGGCAATGCTCGGAGGGGTTTCAGCTGAGCAGGGGCACAAGACAGGGGTGCCCTTTGTCCCCCCTGCTCTTCGCACTGGCAATTGAACCCTTGGCAGTGGCTCTAAGGATGGCACAGGGCATACAGGGATTCAAGAGGAGGAGAGGGGTGGATAAAGTGGCCTTGTATGCCGATGATATTTTATTATTTTTGGCGGATACGCAGGAGTCACTGGAAACAGCTATGAGGATAGTGAGGGAGTTCGGACATTTCTCTGGGCTATTAATCAACTGGGAGAAATCAGTGATCTTGCCCATTGATACCCTGTGTGAGCCTCTCCCACACCAGGCATCCCAGGTCCAAGTGGTTAGGCAAATGAAATATCTGGGGATTAATATTACCAGAGACCCAAGCCAGTACATATCTGGAAACCTAGTCCCACTGATGAAGAAACTTAAACAGAAGTGTCAAGTATGGAGACGTTTACCCCTCTCGGTCGCCGGGCGCTGCAATCTGATTAAAATGGTCTGGCTACCTCAAATCTTATATGTCATGCAGAATTCTCCTGTTTGGATTCCCAAGCACTGGTTCAAAAAACTGGACAGTATATTTAGAGAGCTTATTTGGAAGGAAGGGGTGGCCAGGATCGGGCTGGAGACGCTACGGCGACCAGAGGAGAAAGGAGGTCTGGCGGTACCAGATCCACGAGGTTATTTCCTGGCAGCCCAACTGCAACAAATGGGAGGTAGTAATAGGCCAGAAGAAGCAGGAGCAGGGGGTAGCATCTTATTGAACGACACCAGACACGATACAGTGGTGGAGGGGTTAGAGGCGGACTCATTCTGTACCAAATGTCCTACTACCCGGTTGATGAGTAGTCTGGGCACAGGCTAAAATAAATTCTGGGATATGACGGTTTTGCGGAATTCTCGCCACTCTGGGACAATAATAGCCTTAACGAGCGTAAGAAAATGGGGCGTGTAGAGGAATGGGACCGTATGGGCATTCATTACCTTGTACAGGTATATAGGGC
Organism: Lithobates septentrionalis; assembly: GCA_037952835.1. Lineage (NCBI taxonomy): Eukaryota > Metazoa > Chordata > Amphibia > Anura > Ranidae > Lithobates > Lithobates septentrionalis. Next base: position 3,007,174 of record JBBDGP010000803.1, read on the forward strand.
AGGAAGGTTAAAGTCCTTCCAGAAGCTGGTAGAGGAGTATGCGATCTCCAACAGGTCATTTTATAAATATTTGCAACTCAGGCACGCCCTGGGAGGCACAATTTGGGAAGGAAATGCCAGTGTGGTGCGAAATGACCTTTTTGAGAAGGCTGATCGATGCGGGATCTACAAAGGGTCTGATCTCGGACATGTATGGGTGCTTGAAAGCAGCAGCACAAGAAGGCCGGGTCGAAAATAAAAACAGGGCTAGATGGGAAAAAGACGTGGGCATAATATCTGATGATCAATGGGATCAGGTCTTGGCGCTGGGTCCCAGGGTCACTCTCTCTCCCTCACAAGCGATGTCTCATTTGTATCTGCTACATAGAGCATATTACACACCTCTGAAGCTATTTAAATGGGGCAGGAGACCTGACGCGAAATGCCAGAGATGCAGAGGGGGGCATGGGGATTTGATCCACATGTTCTGGCGCTGCCCCAAGTTGCATAGATACTGGGAAGGGATAGTGGGGGAAATAAACTTAGTGTTTGGGACATCGCTGAAGATGGAGGCGGGGGAGTGCCTGCTGGGCTTGAAGGGGGAGGGATCGATCTCAAAGGATGTGCAGACGGCAAGAGACAGATGCTTGTTCCAGGGAAAAAAAAGCTTATCGCACGGCATTGGCAAAGGAAGGAGGCCCCAACATTGACAGAATGGGAAAATGCAGTAGGGGAGGTGGTCTGTAGGGAAAAGTATATCTATAAGAAAAGGGGTAATAAGAAATTTGAGAAAATATGGAAAGCATGGCTGGATTGGGTGAGAGATGGATAAGGGGAGCAAGGAAGGTATAGGATGAGATGGATGTAGAATATCTGTGAGGATGCATAAGGGGGGGGGGGGGGATAATAAAGTAATGGCTTTCATGCTTCCCTTCCAGAGAGGTACAGCTTATATATATTTTTGAATTGGTATATATCGGATGTAGAGAATTTTATGGGAATGCTTGATCTTATTGTGCTGACGATTTCAGTGACAGTCCCTATTTATGCACTCCTTTTCTTTTTGTTCTTTTTTTGTATGTGCTGTATTGGATAACTTTTTCAAATAAAAAAAGATTTAAAAAAAAAAAAAAAGATACCAAGGAGTGTAGCAATATTCCAGATTTGTGCATGTTACTGAATCTCAGACGAGCTGTGCAGCACCCTGGGTTGCAGTTCACAATGTGTGAGTTTGTCACTCACCTAGAGCATTACTTTGCCTTTACTGGTCCAAATTATGTACTTGACATTTGGGAGGGATGCAGAGGTCATTAGGATGATTGCCCCAAATGCTGGTTAAGCCAGAGTCCCATTCATTCTTGCATATCCAATCCCTACACACACAAAGCTGACCTTCATCCACAAGTCCTGGGAGAGCTTCCTTACAATTAACTGTACAATCTGATCAACCTTAGAATTACCAAAACATTTTAATAAACTATCAAAAATAAATTGGAACCATCCAAGGCAGGTCCTTGAGCCTTACTTCTCAGTAGAGCTAAAAAGGTGATTCTATGGTCAGAGAGCACCATGATGATATTCAGGAGATTCTGCTCTAGGTTGCTTAAGACAGGAGAACACCAATTGCTTTAATAGATCCAGGGCCTTACACCTTCACTTAACAAAGGTTTTCTATTGCGGTCTGCAAGATTCAACCTGTCCTGGTGACTGTTACAGGGACAGAAAGGGAAAATCCAGATTTTAAGTTGTCACCAGAAAAAAAAAAAAAAAAAAAAAAAGAGGAAATATTCCAATGAGGACACTTGATTGGGTCCAACAGATTTTCTTGAGCGATTTCCTCCTACAAAATGGGTCTCCGAGAGCATAAATAGGACATGGCAAACATAACCTTACAGTTTTTAAAGTGGTTGTAAAGGCAGGTTATTTGTCATCATGCATTCTATGAAGATTTAAAAAAAAAACAAAACAAAACCCGTGTGCAGCCGCACCCCTCAGTGCCCCTAAGCCCCATCCCTATCCAGCAATGTTGCAGGAGAGACTTAACTGCCCGAGGGAAGAACCTAGCCACAGCCCCGTGTCTAAATGGACAGAGCTGTGGCTTGGCTCAGATGCCCCCCATAGCAAGCTGCTTGCTAAAGAGGGACCCAAGAAGGAGGATCTGGGCTGCTTTGTGCAAAACCACTGCATAGGGCAGGCAAGTGACAGGTTTGTGGAGGGGGGGGGGGGGGGGGGGAATTTAGCCTCACATTTAGTCTCAGAACAAACAAAGGACCAAGACATAAGTCCCATACACTTGGATGGAATGTCAGCCAGTACAGTAGATACTGGCCGACATTCAGCCTGTCGGTACAGGTCCTTGTTGTACCAGGCTTCAGTCACTGACCCCCATCATTACAACAACCCTGTAGTATATCCAGCCCAGCAGTGTCCACAACAAGTGGGAGTAAAAGCTCTGGGTCAAACCATTTGGAATTTTTTAGACAGCAGATTTCATCCATTTGAAATGCAAGCCATTTACTTCAAACAGTGTAATGCAGATCGCCGTTCTCTAGTAGCATTGGATCTCCATTTTAGATGCAGCAAATCCTATTAAGATGCATTTGCATTGCAAGTCAAACAGCACTTAGCATCCAAACAGGGCTGCGCTTTGAATGCAAAAGCAGCATTTGACAACATCCCCATCTACATGGACCCCAATGTGACAGATTTACAGTATTCATAAAGAATTACACGTGATGAATTAAGACAAAAATCTTTATTCACAATACAACTGAATACACATATAAGCAGTTTATAAATACAGATGAAAAGCATAAGTGTTTAAAAAGAAAAAAAAAAAAAAAGATAAAAGATCTGATGGCTGGATACGGTGAATGTCAGTGCAATCTTTTCCATACCGAGAACAGAACTGTCTTTACACTGGATGCAGGTATAGCCAGAAATCATGAGAAAGGGATCATTTTAGAAACCATATTAGGATAATGTAAAACTAAGTGGACCTGTCACATGACCAATGAGCCATTTTGCATAAACAGATTGCCAGTACTATGTTCCTCACTTCTATGTGCTTATAAACAGCCCAGTTTAAAAATGAAGTAAAATAACTTTGATCTAAGATAGGTCCACCTAAAGTGATTGAATTACTGTACACTTGCTGCTAAACTTTGAAGACTACTAAATCTTTGGTTCTACAAGATTAAAATAGTTTGAATCCTGAGGGACAAAAATTGGCCTCAAAGCTTAAACATGTACAGTTAGCAACGTCTGAATTGTTAAGACTGACATTACTCAAGGATAATCATGGTGACCCCTAAATCATCAAGTCAGACTATATCCAAGTAACACCAATGGTCTTCATAGAGAAGTGTTAAAGAAAATATATATATATGGATACATTAGGTTATATTGCAAATAGAACAATGATGTGTAAAGACAAAGTGACTTTGTACTGCATAAAATTGTTGGGCTTCTACATTGGCTGCCCTCTGTGAGGTTACACCATTCATCTGCTAAGTTACAATCATACCATATAAATTACTAAAAATGAACATCTAATAAGAAAAAAAAACAAAAAAAAAAAAAAAACACACAAAGTGTAAGTATCACTGGAATTCATTGCAATTAACAGTAGACTGAACAAATGATTGGCTGCAATGATTTCCTGAACACAGCTGCTCTAAACAGCTTCTCCAGAAAATAGGTTAGCTACTTTATAAAATCACTGGAATCCCTTCTGCATTTAAAGTTCTCAGCTTATTAACCACTGAAGGAGAGCTGGGGGGCTGTGTAAAACCTGGGTACTTATCTGAAACCATCTACATAAGGGCTGGATGCAATGGGACTGCTGTTAAAACTCCAATTCATGGTTTTAGTACCAGGCCAGGATATCCTTCAATAAGTCACTTGAAGCCTAGCCAATTTCCAGCAAGGGCTTATTGTTACACAGCCTTCAAGCTCTAGTGGAAGCCAATGACTGGATGGCTGTACATCAATGAATATGATTGAAATTGTGGGGTTCCATTCTCTCGCGCCCCCCCTCTTTAAATAGGCTAGTTGCCAGACAGTATGGCTTCAATACATCCAAGTCAAACAAATGTAAAATCAGAATTCCTTAATACTTGTTCAGGGTCCGACAATCTGGAAATATTTTCAGAAAGGGTCAGCAAAGAACCTTCATATATTTCCCATGAACGACATTAAACTTTCGGAAGAACCTTTAAAGCAAATCTAACTGCTAGAACTTTAAAGATTGAGGCCAAGCACTGCCAAAGCCCCAGTCACTGCATGCCAAGCACCTGGAACTCATCTTGGGGGTCAGCAACATAACTTCCTGAACAGAGAAGTGTCAGCTCTGAGAAATGCAACCAACATGTCCCCCAATGTAGTACACATTGGTGTGGAATACACTGGGAGTACTCCTCAGAATCAAGGTTTCCAATGGTGCTGATGGCTTCCTGCAAGTGCCCATTGTGCCGAGGGCTTCCTGTAGTGACAGGGCCTCAAATAAGCAGGAAAAAAATGGGCACATGGCAATGCTTTGCCTTTGTCTGTAAAATTAGTTCTAGCAGTTAGAACGGACAAGTGTATTTAAATAAACCAAGGAGTTGAATGTTAAATTATAGCTACAGATTTGAGATCTTCTTCCGACAAGGACACCATCTTAAATTACATAGGCTGGTAAAACACAACAGGTAAAAAAGCTCAACGACTGATGCGTTATTAAAATTGGGCACTTTCGTGCAATGCAGTCCACGCAAGATGAGATCTTTCATTAAATTACAGTGCAGTGATTCTATTGGGTTGGAAGAGGGGAAAGGGTGGGACCATCACAGGAATGTCAGAGATGGAAACTTCCAAGTACTAAAACATGATTGTGCATTCAGGCCTCTGCATGATCAAAATTCCATGTCTAAACAAAAGGAGTTCCATCTATTACTGCAAATAATTATGGGAAAAAAAATGCTGGGCTATCAGTTCTTTGTAGAGAAAACTGGTTCATTCTTCTTGGAAACTTATGTGCGGGAAAACGGTTCCAAAATAACCATTTGTTTAAAGGAAAAGCCAGCTTTACAAACTTCACAGAAATAGCCCTGAGTTACTTAACAGATTGGAGTCTGTTTAAAGATTCATAGGGCAGCAAGATTTGTTCTTTTATAGCAGCAAAGCCATCATACAGTTTCCAAAGAAAAAAAAAAAAAAAGGCAAAAATGAAAATTGGACTTTGAGTACTATTGCCCACTCAGAAGCAGTTAAACTTTTCTAAAAAATGACCAGTGTAGTTCAGCATTAAAACCAGTTCCTGGCCTTTGCCGTGTTCTAACCCTCTTTACTGTACGATGGTGTACCAGCAACACTGATTTGTGGTTTCCCGTCTGATAGGTTAAGGGTTGCGATGTTGCCAGGTCACTGCTAGTGTCTTGAACGGCCACCTTCAAATGCATGGTGCTCTTCATGAGCTGCAAAAAAAAAAAATTAAAAAAAAAAAATAAAAAGACCAGGTTAGTTTCAATATGGGTTTTTTTTTTAAATAATGTTATGCTTTCAAAATGATAAAATTTACATACACATTTCGGTAAAACCCTTTAGGTTATGACCGACTACATATTTAAAATAGACTTCCTGGCAGTGTTAATTTCAACTAAAGTATTTTTAGTCGACTAAATACAAACCATTTTGTCTTTGGACTAATGTCGTATTTTAGTCAAACTAAATTGGACTTTATATCACAACGGCCAAATGTGTCTGTAGTGCATGTTCAAACCTTAATACCATAAACATTTAGATTTTTACTTGAGTAAATGTTTGGCAGAAAAAAAAAAAAAAAATTATATTTACTGATTTTTAATGATAAAAGGCAATCATATATATAAAATTTAACTAAACCCATTCGATTTTAGTTGACTAAAACATAATTTTAGTCAAAAGACTAATGGCCTGTACACGATCTGCAAATCTGAGGAATACCACGTTTGACGCGATCGTACGATAATCGGATTGTTAGTACAGAGCTTTCGAGAGCCGATCACAATTCAGATACTTGATCGGACAAGCACAAAAATTTCTCGTACGATACCAGATCATACGATTTTCGTTTAGTCAGTATAGTTGCCTGAAAATACAATTACAAATTACATTACAACACATGACATCACTTCTGATTTGTCGTATCATGTGTACAGGCCATAAGGCTACTTCCACCCTCAGACCGCCCGAGCATTAGCTGTAAAGCGCTGCTAGTTTTAGCAGGGATGTGCGGGCCAGGTGCTTTTAGCCCCAAAGGGGTTAACAAGGGATTAAGAGTGCTCGAAAAGCACCGCTGCCGATTTCAATGGCAGGGGCGGTTTATATACTGCTCCCGCACCGCCCCAAAGATGCTACTTGCAGGACTTCCCGTTCTGCAAGCGCACCGCCCAAGTGTGAAAGCACTCAGGCTTTCACGCTGGAGAGGCTTGACAGGCAATTTACAGGCACTATTTTTAGCGCTAAAAATCCTGAAAAGCGCATTCAGTGTGAAAGGGGTCCAACTAAAACAATTGAAATGTGATGTCAAAATTAACACTACTTCCTGGTACAGATTATAGAGGCAAAATACACTCAACGACCACTTTTAGTTACACCTGGTCAATTGCTTGGTAAAATAAATTGCCAATCACATGGCACTAACTCAATGCATTTAGACATCTAGATGTAGTGAGGACAACTTGCTGAAGTTCAAACTGAGCATCAGAATGGGGGAAGAAAGGGGATTTAAGTGACTTTGAACATGGCATAGTTGTTGGTGCCAGATGGGTTGGTCTGAGTACTTCAAACTGCTGATCTGAGATTTCACATACAGCCATCTCTCGGGTTTACAGAGAATGGGCCAAAAAAGAATATCCAGTGAGCAGCAGTTGGTGGAAAATGTTTTGTTGATGTCAGGAGAATGGGCAGACTGGTTTGAGATGATCGAAACCAACTCAAATAACTACTCATTACAACTAAAGGTATGCAGAATACCATCTCTGAAAGCACACCACATTGAACCTTGAAGCAGATGAGCTATAGCAGCATAAGACCGCACTTGGGGCCACTACTGTCAGCCAAGCACAGGAAACTGAGGCTACAATTCACAAAGGCTCACCAAAATGGGACAATAGAAGATTGGGAAAACATTGCCTGGTCTGACAAGTCGATTTCAGCTATGACATTCAGATGGTCGGGTCAGAATTTGGCATCAACGTGAAAGCATGGATCCATCCTGCCTTGTATCAATGGTTCAGGCTGGTGGTGTAATGGTGTGGGGGATATTTTCTTGGCACACCGTGGGCCCCTTAGTATTAATCATCGTTTAAACACCACAGCCTGTTTGAGTATTGTTGCTGACCATGTCCATCCCTTTATGACTACAATGTACCCATCTGATGGCTCCTTTGAGCAGGATAATGCACCATGTCACAAAAGTCAAATAATCTCAAACTGGTTTCTTGAACATGACAATGAGGTCCCTTTACCCAATGGCTTGCAGTCACCAGATCTCATCCAATAGAGCACCTTAGGGATGTGGGGAAATGGGAGATTGGCGTCATGGATGTGCAGCCGACAAATCTGCAGCAACTGTGTGATGCCATCATGTCACCAATGGACCAAAATCTGAGGAATGTTTCCAACACAGTTGAATCTATGCCCTGAAGAATTAGGCGAGTTCTGAAGGCAAAAGGGGGTCCAACTCTGTACTAGCAAGGTGTACCTAATAAAGTGGCCGGTCAGTGTACATATGTCAAGGGTTTTACCTATAACAATTCTTAAAGCAGAACTAAAAACTCAGATACACCCACTTACTCAGTCCAACAATGCAGTGTTAAAATTCCTTGCTGGCCACTGTCCTCTACTTCCAGGTGCCGGGTTTGCAGCCTTTTTACTGACTGTCAGGCTATGACATCCTGTGCATGGGAGCCAGTCATTCCAATACAGCCAGAGTGCCGGGAATTTACTCTGAGCTGCGCATGAACAGCTCAGTGTACATTCAATGGAAGACAGAGCAGCTAAGCGTTTGTTATTGCAGAGAGAGTTAACAAAACTGGAGCACTCAATCTGATGCAGCAGTGCATAGTAACCAATCCGCTCCGCTAACTTCAGCTTGTTCAGTCAGGCCAGGTTCACACTGGAACACGACGACAGTCATACACCTTTGGATCTGACTTTGCTCTGACTTGAATCCAACAATACCAGGCATGTCTGGTATGAATCTTTAGGGGGAACGCCACGCAAAATGTTAAAACCGGCATGGGTTCCCCCTCCATGAGCATACCAGGCTCTTCGGTCTGGTATGGATTTTAAGGGGAACCCCCACTCCGAACAGCATTGGGTCCCCCCCCCCCCAAAATTCATACCAAACCCTTATCCAAGCACACAGCCTGGCAGGTCAGGAAAGGGTGGGGACGAGCGAGAAGACCCAAGAAAAAAAAAAAAAGGAGCGAGAAGAACCAGAGAAGGCTAGAAGACAGTGGAGAAGAACCAACAGAGGCAGAAGAGCCAGAGAGGGGAGAAGTCGGAAGACACACTGGAGCTGCCCAATAATTTACTTTAACACCCTGTGTGCTGCGTTTTATTTTGACTTTCAGGTGAGTGCGTAGGGGTACAATGTACCCCATATTCATTCACATGGGGGCCCCCCAGATCCCAGCCACCACCCTTTGTTAAAGGGGGCTTCTAGATTCCAATAAACCCCCCCACCCGCAGACCCCGATAACCAACAGCCAGGGTTGTTGGGAAGAGGTCCTTGTCCCCATCATGTGGGCAAGGTTTTTTGGGGTGGGAAGGCCCCCCTGCCCCAAAGCACCCACCCCTGATGTTGAGGGCATGCCGCCTGGTACGGTTCAGGAGGGGGGCTGCGTGCTCGTCCCCCACCCCCTTTCCTGACCTGCTGGCTGTGTGCTCGGATAAGGGTCTGGTATGGATTTTGGGGGGACAGAGCACAAGTCCATGCCAAAGTAGTTAAGACAGCAGTCTGACTTCAGTGATATTCAATGGGCTGCAGTAGGACCCAAGTCAGATTAAAGTAGTGCAGGGAGCAATTTCAAAGTCGGACCGACTTGTGGCGGTCCAGTTAAGAGGGCTCCCATAGGGAAATATTGATTTTCACACGTAATGCGACATGAGCTCCCAATGTCGGAGTGTTTGTCATACAAGTGTGAACCTGGCCTCAAGCTTCGACAATTAAACCTAAAAGCAGATTGGTCATTATGCACAGCTGCACCAGATTCTGTGCACTCGTTTTAGTAAATCTTCCTCAAGTAAGAAAGCTGCCTGCTCTAAATTTGTTTTATTAGTCAAGTTTAATTCCATTTTAAACCAACCAGGTAGCACCATGGTCTGAGCAAGCATCACGTATTATGAAATGTACCATTCTAGCCTCTGTTCTGAAACCATGGAGATCCATACTTGGGGTATGGGCAACAGAAAATACATTTTCAAGCCCTTCTTTTGCCAGCATGCCTTTTCTAACTTTTAACAGTAAATTTTAAGGAAATTTATGCTGAATGAATCCTATGCAAAACAGGAAATGTTCATATAATTTGATAAGTGTGGTTAGAGGGGCGGCCACCTGATCACTACTTCCTTTAAGTATACTACAGCCAGAGGCAGTGGATTGCTGTAGAGACAGGTCGAGCATGAGCACAGAAGCCAGGATCAGACTAGCATACTATAGAGCCAAGTCTGCTGCAGAAGCTATGGATTGGACAGCAGGCACTAAAAATGTAGTTCTACCCCTGGATGGTATGTACTGTGCTTTGTATTGGCAGAATAGTCTGCCCTGCGATTTCTGCAGAATTGCAGTTTGGTACTGTCAGGCTGAAATATTGATTTTGTGAGTGGTAGATAAGCATGGGACTTTACTGCCAAGCTTTCAGTTAATAGAAAAAAGGGGACACTCAGGAGTACAGATGAAAGTGCTTCGCACCCCACAAGATGCATAAAAAGAACGAGAAACCCCCTAACTGGGCTTTAATGCAGCCAATGATATACAGTTCAAAATGAGTGGATTATCAAAAATAATTTTTATTAGTAAAAAAAAAAATAAAAAAGTAGTAAGTTCTGACATTAAAAGTCGAGACATGAACTGGAGTAGAAAGTTGATAAAAGAACACAATGCCCATGTGTTTTTTTATCAACTTTGTACTCCAGTTCATGTCTTGACTTTCCTGGCTTGGCATTTTGAGTTGGAGAGAAAGGAGCATGGAGATCACTAATGCAGATCCAATAAACCATGCGACTTCACCCAAGTAACCCAAAGACTCTGGCTCAGCAAGGCAGCAGGCCTTTAAGATTAATGGCCGACAGCCGTCATCATTTCAGCATGCATAAATAATGGCCAGAAAAAGCTGAGTTAGACTTACCGGTAACTCCTTTTCTGAGAGTCTTCCAGGACAGCCCATGAGACCTTGGGCTCCTCCTACCAGGACAGGAAACACGTCACCCCCACCAGATAAAAGGGCGGTCCTCCAGGCCCATGTCAGTATTCTCAAGAACCGTAGGACCCTGCAAAAAACATATGCATAATACACATAACTTCAGACAATACCGGGTGGGAATCCGGCTGTCCTGGAAGACTCTCAGAAAAGGAGTTACCGGTAAGTCTAACTCAGCTTTTCTCCAAGCGTCTTCCAGGACAGCCCATGAGACGATGAGCCAGAACTTACCAGTCTAGGGAGGGACAACTGCCTGAAGGACCTTACGACCAAACGCCTGCTCCTGAGGTGATAGGAGATCCAGGCGATGTTTAATGAAGGTCGAGTAACTGGACCAAGTGGCAGCCCTGCAAATTTGTTCCGGTGAGGCACCAGCCCTCTCAGCCCAAGACGTAGACAAGGCTCTAGTTGAGTGCGCAGTAACAAAAGGTGTAGGGACCTCCCTAATTTTGTAAGCTTCCAAGATGGCTTGCTTTATCCATCTAGCCAATGTGGCTTTAGATGCACTATTCCCCTTGTGAACTCCAGAAAAGAGGACAAACAAGGCATCAGTTTTTCTAAAGGTCTTCGTGACCTCAAGATAGACCAAGAGAATCCTTCTTACATCTAGAAAACTAAATTCTTTCTAAGTCGCCCTGTGGCGAACTACAAAAAGGTTGGCAATACAATGTTCTGAGATCGGTGGAATGTACTTGCCACCTTGGGCAAAAAACCTGGATCGGTTCGTAGCACAACTCGATCCTCAAAAATCGTGAGGAAGGGCTCCCTAACTGATAGGGCCTGCAACTCACTTACCCTACGAGCTGAGGTAACAGCTATAAGGAACACAGTTTTTAATGTAAGTAACTTAACTGACATACTTTCCAGAGGTTCAAACGGAAATTCTACCAGAGTTTGAAGTACTAGGGACAGATCCCACGTTGGACAACTTCTCACTACTACTGGTCTGGTCCTAGAGATAGATTTGAAAAATCTGGCTATAGTGGGATTTTCCAGGAGAGAAAACAGGAACACACTAATAGCTGCCGCCTGTACCTTTAAGGTACTAACAGAAAGACCTTTGTCGACACCCTCTTGGAAAAATTCCAAAATGGATGGAATATCATGAGTTAATCTATCATTTTCAGATAACCATGAGTTAAACCTTTTCCAAACTTTGGAATATATGGCTCTAGTAACTGGCTTCCTGCAATTAACGAGAGTCCTGACTACTTTGTCAGAGAACCCTTGGGCGCTCAGTATCTTTTCCTCAGATACCAGGCCGTCAAGTTTAAGGAAACCACCTGAGGGTGTGATACTGGACCCTGCAATAGGTCTTCTGTTTTCGGAAGACTCCTTCAGGTGTACAGCAGAAATGGAGGCTAGACTGCCCATGAAAGGATCTCCTGGGCAATGGACTGAAGCCTCCGGCTTCTCGTGCCTCCCTGCTTGTTGATATATGCGACTGTCGCTATATTGTCTGACAGGATTTGGAGGTTGTGACCCCTGATCTCCATCTGAAAAGACTGGAGGGCTCTCTGGACTGCAAGCAGCTCTCTTTGATTGGATGAGGCCCTTGCCTCCTCTGGGGACCACTCTCCTTGTGCTACTGCATTGCTGAGGTGGGCCCCCCATCCCCAGGAACTCGCATCCGTGGTAATCCTTCGGGAAATGGGAAAGGACCATGGGAGACCTCCTGCTAGGTGCTGACCAGCTCTCCACCACAGGCTTCTTTTTATCCTGTCGGGAAGCCAGATCCTTGACTCCAGGGACCTTACGTCCCCGTCCCAGTTTCTTAAAAGAAATCTTTGTAACGGACGCTGACGGAGTCTCGCCCATGGTACTGCGGGAAAACATGAGGTCATCAGACCCACTGCCCTCGACACCTGTCTCAGAGAGACCGACTGGTTGGTCTGCAATGTTGACATAGTCTGGAACACTTTGGTAATCTTCTCCTGAGGAAGAAAAACTTTGGTTCACGGAGCAAAAATCGTAACCCAGATAAGTTACTTTCTGGGCCGGAATCAAGGACGATTTTTCTTTGTCCATTAGCCAGCCTAGGGACTGTAAGAAGTCCTGTACAGCCTGGAGATCTTCCAACAGCCTTTGGTATGATTTTGCCACTATCAGGAGGTCGTCTAAGTAAGGGATAACCGTTATTGCCTTTAATCTTAGAGGAGCCAGCACTTCCCCCAACACCTTCGTAAAGATGCGTGGGGCTGAGGAAAGACCTAAGGGGAGGGCCTGAAATTGAAAATGTCGGGTCCCCATACCCGTCTTCACTGCCAATCTCAAAAACTTTTGGAAGGCTGGATGGATAGGGATGTGAAGATAAGCATCCCTTAAGTCCAACGTGGCCATAAAGCAGTTTGGGTATAGTAGGTTTTTGATGGTAAAAACCGTCTCCATACGGAAATGCTTGTATCTGATGGACTTGTTTAAGGTCCGGAGATTCAGGATAAGTCTAAACTTTCCTGCTGGCTTTCTGACCACAAATACATGGGGATAGAATCCCTTGCCCCGCTCCGATCGAGGAACAGGAATCAGGACTTTTTGATCTAATAAGTCTCCGATCTGGAGACCCAGAGCCCTCGCTTTCTCCCGATCTTGTGGAGGAAATGTGACCAACAAAACGTTCTGGTGGTTGGTGAACAAACTCCAGCCTGTACCCGTTGGTCACTAGGTCCAGGACGAAGGGGCTCAGAGTGACTGCTGCCCACTGTGGGATGAAGGCCCTCAATCTCCCTCCCACCGGGGGAACACAAGTCACTGCGGCTTGGCGGGCTGTTGAGGAGGGTTAAATAGCACTCCCCTTTGCCTCTGCCTTTGTGCCCAGTCCAATGCTTTTTCGGCCTGCTGTCCTTTTCTCTAGGACTCTGCTGCCTGTTTTGGCCACGAAAAAATTTTCTGGCTGTCTGAACTCTCTCTGGAAACGCCTTTTTCTCATCAGCTGTGCGTTCCAGTGCCTCTTGTAGACCAGGGCCAAATAAATGATCGTCAGTTAAAGGAAGGCCACAAAGGCGCAACTTGGAGGCCGAGTCCCCTGACCAGGTCTTAAGCCAAAGGCTTCTCCTGGCTGAGTTCACTAGAGCCGAAGTCCTGGCTGACATTCTTACCGACTCAGCGGAAGAATCTGCCAAAAAACCCACTGCCTGAAATAGGAGAGGAAAAGATTTTAAAATTTGCTCTCTGGAGGAACCTGCTGACAGATGTGACTGAATCTGAGTCAACCAAACCTCCAGATTTCTGGCCACACAAGTGGAAGCCAAAGCTGGTTTCAGGTTTCCAACTGCTGAGTCCCAGGCTCTGTGGAGAAGGATATCCCCCCTCTTGTCCATCGGATCCTTAAGCGTACCCATATCAAACGCCAGGTCCGAGTTTTTTGAAACTTTTGAAAGAGGTGCGTCTAACTTGGGATTCTTATTCAATGGCTGCGCAGTGTCCTCATCAAAAGGAAACCTCCTTTTTAGGTTACTAGAGAAGAATGGTTTTCTCTCAGGATTATCCCATTCCAGTTTAATAGTATCAACCAAAGAACTATGAACTGGAAACACTCTTGATTTTCTCTTATGTAATCCTTTATACATAAGATCATGTTTGGATAACTGAACCTCTTCCTCTTAATTCAAGGGTAGTATAGATAGCCTTTAATAAGTCATCTACATCCTCAACAGATAACTTAAATCTTGAGCCTCGAGTGGATTCTCTATCTCTGGGCTCTGTATCTGACCCTGATTCTTCCAGAGAAGAACGGGTAGATCTGACCTCAGCCTCAGAGTCTTCACTCTCTGCCTGCTGCGGAGTGCTTACTGGCGCCTTCAGTGAAGACGGACTCTCTGCTGGAGTCTGGAGCTTGTCAATAAGCGTTCTAAAAGAACTGAAGGTGGACGCAAGCTCATCCCTAACAGAAGCAAGCATCTTCTGGCAAGAGGCAACCGGGTCATCCTTTACTAGGCCTTCTATACAGGTGCGACAAACTGCTTTGCTCCATGAGGAGCTCAATTTGTTTGCGCAAACCGCACATTTCCTTTTAAGTGGCTGCGCTTGGGCCTTGTCCCGAGTCTCTGCAAGACAAAATAAATGACCCACAATGTAATTAAAGCCACACAATCACTCCGTAACACCACGTGCAGGAGGGAGGAAATGTGTCCCCTTACACCCACTACTACAGAGGGGGGAGGGGGAGGGAACACTCACAGGGATAGCAAGGTGGTGACAGAACACCCCAGGCTTACCTGTGAGGTGCTGGTGTTGGGAACTGCATCCGCTGCCTGTGCAGGTACTGCAGGAGGATCCATTCTGCCCCTCTTGGTCATCCACAGCCTGGCTGCTTAACACCAAGAAACACCAGTAGCCAGCGTTCTCTGTTCGCGCCGTTTAGAAGACTGGAACCTCGTCTCCGGAGCCCGATGATGTCATATGCCCCGGAAGTAACCCTCTCCAGGCACTTCCTGTGGGCCAGCTTGGAGCGCAATAGCTCCGCCCCCTCGAACGCTACGGCTTCCTCCATTCGTTGCTCAGATCAGCCAGGCTGTCGGCAGGGAAGGACAACCGAAGCTCAGCTGAGCTAGAGTGCAATGCACTGCGCTAGGGGCACGACCTCACACCGGTCCTGGCCCTCTCCAGGCACTGAGGACAGAGAACAGCAACACAGCCAACCTCCCCAGCGGTGTGCTGCTTCTGGGAGAGGAAGAGGTAAGTGATATGCCCCAGAAAAAAGCCATACAAAGCCCCTGCTTATAAGGCCTATGGGAGCAGATTCCATGAACGTTACCCCCCATCCGGAGGAAACACAAATAACTGACATGGGCCTGGAGGACCGCCCTTTTATCTGGTGGGGGTGACGTGTTTCCTGTCCTGGTAGGAGGAGCCCAAGGTCTCATGGGCTGTCCTGGAAGACGCTTGGAGAAAACAGGTCTTTGTTACCTACTGCAAAATCCCTTAGTTCATTGACAGCTCTATTTTTCAACTATATGGTTTTAGAGCTCTACCCACAGGAGTTGACAATGCAAAAACCATACCACCTAGCTGGCATAGAGCCCCCTCTCGGCTTTAGGCAAGCCAGTTACAGAGCAGTGTAAGAAAAGTAAAATCAGAGGGGAGGGCTCCATCGGTCTCCCCCCCCCCCCTTTCCTGCAGCCTGCCAGGTTGCATGCTCGGATAAGGGTCTGGTATGGATTTTTGGGGGGGAGCTGGGATCCCCCCGCCCCCCACGCAATTTTTTTTTTTTTTTTTTTTAAATTTTGGTTTGTGGTTCCCCTTAATATTCATACCAGACCCAAAGGGCCTGGTAATTGACTGTGGGGAAATCCCATGCTGTTTTTTTTCAAATGACTTAGTTTTAAATGACTTTCCCCTTTAGAAATGTCATTTTGTGCAGGGACTGTTGTAAACACGTGCCACTTTACAGGCATACTATAAACACCCCCCAGGTACGAAATTTAAAGGAATTTCACTTTTATCCTTTTAAAGTGTGTTCTGCGGCTTTCGAATATGCCGCGAACACCCCAAATTGTTCGCTACTCAGCAAACACTCGATGTTTGAGTTGAACTTGCGTTCCACGCGAACATCGGGCTCATCCCTATTCACCACCATTTCTTGTGTATACATGCACTTTTTGAGCAAGATGCATCAGTCACTGAAAACAAGACACACCTGAACAGCAGGTTGTAAACCAAATAAATCCAGTCAAGACAGTAAACACTTACGCTTATAAAATACAGCTTTAAAAGTTGTGTTTGGCAGAAGTGCGTAGATCTTTTCTAGGACTTTAGCTTCACCAACTACGGTAGCATTTCCATTCCACACCTGGACGACATCTTCACGGTCACGTACACTCACACTGACACCAATCACCTCATCTTCTAAAAAGGTAGAACCAGAAATAAAAATAAAAAAGTTACAATAAGGGATTACAAGGGGAGGAGTTTATAGGTTATGTTTCATAAAGAAACATGCATCAGAAGCCTCCAGAATGAAAGTGCCATCATGACTCCTGAACTGTATACTATCACCAATGACAATGAGCCAGTATAAAACATGTTATAATCACCTGCTCTGTGCAATGATATTGCATGTTTTTAACTGCATATTTACATGCATTTGCAAGCATTTTGTGCTGTGTTTGCAGTGCACTTTTCAATGTTGTTGGGCTTGGCTTTCTTGGATTAAAGGGACGTAGTGCAGAGAGTATGAAGCGCATTTGTACTGAGTTTGTAGTGCATTCCCCGCATTTGCAGTGTGGAAAAGTGTGTATGTGTGTGAACTATTCCCATAGTTGGACTGTCTGCAGTTCAAAATGCATCCAACCATGTTCGGTGTGAAAGGGCCCTACACCTGATCTTCGGGGGTACCCTGCTGGCAATGTGTGCCCCCATAGCAAGTCGCTTGCTATGGGGGCACAGTGCATGCTCGCTCCTGAGCAGTGTATGTCTATGGAGACATGCTCCATAGACAGGGCAGCTTGGCCTTGCTCCCTCCTCATATGCCCTGTGTAAGAACACACCTGTCAGAACTCTGAAGCTCAGCTGTCAGATGCAAGTCAAAAGAGAAGTATATAGTATCGGTCTGATGCTGCATTTGTCCCGCGTCTCTGCAATGAGAGCAGATCGATCCAACATCGCCAATGGCTCGGTTCTTCCAGCTCCCCGAGCAGAGAGCTGCTGTCGATCAGCAGCTCTCCATGCTCACTGGAGCACTGAGCTGTGGAGGGGCAGGGAGCAGCTGTCTCAGCCTCTCTGCAAGCCGCCGAGACAGCCATCAGTCCAGGCACATCCAGATTCCCAGAGTTGGGATGACAGTGCCTGGACTGATCTGTGTGATGTCAGCAGATAGACTGCTCAAAACAGGTCACAGGAGTGAAAAACGAATTGCACCTTTGTGACCCTTAGGAGAAGCCCAACCAAACGAGCTTAGGCTGGACTTCTCTTTTAATGAGATAAGTCCACAAGATGGCATGCACCTTGGACTTAACTCACAGTATGCCAGCTCATTTTACAGATTGCCTAAATTCATGGAGTTCAGCAGAACATTGTTCAGCAGGAGAGGCAAGAATATACTAGCTTCTTTACCTGGCACAGCGGTTATTAAGTTTAGGGACATGCCCATGCTCTATACTTACTGAAATAAGTCATCTGAAAACAGGTAGTGCTGTCACTTTTGTACTTTTATCAGGCTTTGGCTTAATGTCAAAAGTTTTCAAAATATTGTCACAACTTCATAACGATACATAGCAAGATTGGGTCTTTTATTTACCTGCTGAACAGTGATCTGTAAACTGCTCTCCAATAGTAGCTAGCAACAGTTCTTTCCAAACCAATGCCTGCAAAACAAAAAATTGGTAAAATTATTGCCAAGACCTTCATGCAAAGAACGTGGGAAGAACTTTAAACATACATAGTGCCAACAGCTGATATTCCATTTGAGCTCATTGCTGCATGGACTCCAAGGAATAACTGTGTAGCCAATGGTCTTTTACTGGCCTACTACAGTCTCTGCAATGATTTCAAGGCAGAAGCTGATGAACTTTATGAACCAAGACTGCATTAAAAGAAAACCCTAGAAAAAGTAGAATCAATAATTCTATGCAAAAATCTTAAAGAAAAAAAAAAGTTAAAGTTCAGAGGCTGCATTTAACTCCTTTGGAAATGTTAGTTGCCCAGCTGTAATGCTGGACCCTGGTTTGCCTCTGAGCAGAAAGACATGCATCTTTCCAATCCTCTCCCTAGCTCGTCTGAAAATCTGCACTTAAACTTCCCAACATCTTGCGTCCTTTAGTAGAGCCACTGCTTGCTCTAATGTCTACAGTTTCTCCATAAAAATCCTCATCAGGTCTGGCTGTACATGTGCCTTAGGGATGCCTAAGAGTACAGACCTATAATCTGCAGGTGTGACAAGTGCTTCAGAAGAATCTGGCCAATAAGTTTGTAAACATTGGTGAACACCTCTTTTTTCAACTTCTAAAAATCAGTTTTAGATCCCTCCTGTGCCTGAAGGCACCCTCCTTGGGTTATTCCTTACCTATTCCTCCCACCTATTGACCTTGGCAGGGTGTTTGGTACTGCTATATATGCTTGCCAGTTTGGCGATAGAGTGGGGGGGGGGGGTGGTCGAGAGTCTATAGACTGTTTATTGCCCCTGGTAAAGATTGAACGTATTGTATTCTGACACTTGTCATTCATCTTCCTGGTCAATGACAGGTATGCTGGCCCATTTTACTTTTGCACCACTCTTATCAGCCTCTTGGAAGTGTCCTTGTTCTGGAATATTGACTTTTGTTTTTTTGCACA
The DNA here is from genome assembly GCA_037952835.1 of Lithobates septentrionalis. Taxonomy (NCBI): domain Eukaryota; kingdom Metazoa; phylum Chordata; class Amphibia; order Anura; family Ranidae; genus Lithobates; species Lithobates septentrionalis. The sequence continues at coordinate 3,025,869 of JBBDGP010000803.1, forward strand.
ATCCACTTAAATTTGTCTGTTTTCTGTGCCTTGCTTTCTCTTATTTTGTAAATGCCCCAGATTGTCAGGGCATATGTCTGGCATTTTGATATTTTGTATAAACGTCACATTTTTCAATAAGATACTAGATTGAACATGAAAACGGTTTCAGGTTTTCCTTCACCGGCTGCCCTAGTGATAATGGTCACCTTCACAAAGAGGAAGAATCTAGCAGAGACAAAAAACCTGGAGGTTTTAAAGTGTTACAAACCCCCCCCCCCCAAAAAACAAAACAAACTGCTGCTTTACATAGCACAAGCACTGTGTGCTGTTATGCTTTGGCCCCTTCTATCACCTAAAAATACCTGGCTAATTTGGACGCCCCCCCCCCCCCCCCATAAACTGACCACGGTTTACCACGACTGCTGATCCGACACCATGGTCAGTTTATGTGCCTCCGTCATCCGCAGTTCTCCCGTCCTCTCCTCGCTGCCAGTTCTGAGTCTGCCACCCCCTCCTAGCACCGTTCTGAGCAATGCAAAAATTACTGCTCACAATCACTGCCAGCCCCTCTGCTAGGTTAAAGTATACAGTGCATGTCATTTTTCTAAAATTCATCTTATAGTGGTCACATGAACGCCCATTGCCCTCTTCCTGATGTATGCACTACAGAGGGAGGTCACATGACCACTGGGCAGAGGTCATAGGGAGATCTCGGCCCCTCCCTCAGTACTACACACATCGGAGGAAGAGGGCAACGGGCAGTTACATGACTGTTGATCGGCAAGAATAAAAAAGGTATTTAGATGAATTTATAACACAACACTGTATACTATATAGGTTATCCTAGCAGAGGGGCTGGCAGTGATTGTGAGCACTGTCTTAACACCACTTTATCCAAAAATAAAAACAATTTTGGCTAAATTACACTAGATAGATACACTTTTATAGCTAAATCCAGAGGGTGGGCGAGAAAAAATGAGGGGTTATAGTGCCAGCCTCCATGCTTCTCATGCTAGGATTCCTTAAAGTATTTAACATTTCAAGTGTTGCATGAGGCCTGCAGCAAGGTTTTTTGTAATGACCAAAACATGCGAACAAAGGCCACTGATCTACAAGCTCTGTAGATATAATTTACTCTAGGGATCCAAATACAGCAACACATGGTTTTACTGGAAATAAATCAAAGAATTTTGATAAAAAACAGGTTATACATACTGTGCTGTCTTTAGAAACTTTCATTTTCCATACCCCTCCCTTAGCGTTGCATTCTTCCTCCCTGAAACAAAAAGGTGAAATTGAGATGAGACACCAGGCAGCTAACAAAGCAGAGATCTAAATTTAAATTTGTCAACTACAACTTAATGAGATCACTTTGTAAAGAACCCCTTTAAAACACCAGACCGGCTTCTGTGCAGACAAAGACAAAATGGCAAACAGTTAAACTTACCATAGTGGTTTCCTTTCTCCCCTCATTAAGTGGTAACTACATCTTAGAGGTAGGTTTGTCACAGGAGGGATGTTGTTATACACACTCCAGAAACGCTGCAACAGAACAAGGACAAAAGATAGCTCATGATTTACAATCTGAGAATTGAGTTACCAGATAAGTATCCTACTCTTCTAGACTTATTGTGCAGCACCATAAGGGTGCAAGCTTAGCTTGCAGGCTGGCTAAAAATAATTACATTTTTTTGTAAAAAACGTATACCGCTTTGTGCAATGGTTTTGCACAGAGCAGCCCTGAAACTCTTCTGGGGTCTGCTTTGTGGGCCCAGCAGCAGGCTCTCATCCAAGCGGTGATGCCTGGATCCATAGACAGTATGGTTTGGGCCACCCCCCAGGATTTGACAATGGCTCCAGTGAGGTCAATAAGCTTATCTCTATCTGACAGCTTTATAGTACTCTCAGAAGAAAACCATCATGCATTTCCGAGCTATGCATCTTTAACAGGAGAGTTGCTGCAGCCGCTTTAACCCACCCTCCTACTGCCCATTCACAGAAGCACTGGTATTATGTGAACACATTCACAAAATATCAAGGCTTCTGTGAATGGGTAGCAGAGGAGTAGCAAGCATAGCTGCTCTGTTCCTCTCTCCCAGCAGAGCAAAAAACCTCTCAAACATAAAAAGCCCCAGAGATGTCATGCAGCTCCTTGCACTTTACTCCGTGTTCCTTCACTTTTTACAAAGTGTCTGTAATTCAGCTTTTGGGACCTCAGGCAAAAAAAAAAAAAAATAAAAAAAAAAAACCCTAAAGTCAAGTTTTTTTTCAGTAAAATATGCACATCCCACACATGATCATGCAAGTTTAAAGTTACGTGGAATTGTGCCACTGCCCTGTAGACATTTTTCCAGCTCCATGCTGACAATGCTACCCAGCCACTATTACAATCACTGATACCCTTAAGTGTTGTCAAAACCCAGAAGCTGGGTTGCTGCATATGTTTCGTGTTCCACCTACTGCACATGCACTGTTTGAGCAGATACTGTATGCGCACCCCCATTATGTTATTCAGTCCTGTGTCTGCTGAAGATTGGAAAACATTACACAGGGTAGAGCTCCACGATCGTAAAAAAAAAAAAAAAAAAAAAAAGTCGTGTTCTATCAAAAATGTCATCCAGTCAGATAATGCCTCCAATGATCTGCGCATGTACAGATGGTCAGTGCCATTATCTGATATGCAAAGGGAGAATCGTGCAACACCAAAATCTTCCTGTCATGTGATCGGTCAATTCTCATGCATGAGCAGAAAGGCAGGCACAATCTGACGATTACATTCTCCCTTTGCAGATCATCGAATAATGCCTCCGACGTTCTGCGCATGTGCATTGTTGATGTCAAGCCAGCTGATAATCAGCTGGAGTGCCATTGTGTCCTGTGCATGCGCAGATCGTCTGGCATTATCCGACAGGGATTCACCATTTGATAGAACACCGGCAATGTTTATCAACATTAGTCAGCGCTGAAAGCGAGAGAAGAAACATTGTATCCTTCAGTACTTTTAGGCCCCTTTCACACAGGCTTTCCGATCAGGTCTGCCTGTCTGTTTTTTAGGTGGACCTGATCGTTCACTCCATGCACTCCTATGAAACGGCGGATGTCAGCGGTGACATGTCTGCCGAAATCCAATCCTGTCTGTGAAATCTAGACGTTTGGAAACCCCATTTTCCATCCGTCTGGAGAATAGGATCAAATAAAAAAAAAAAAAAAAAAAAAAAAAAAAAAAAAAGGAAAAGGGGACAGGCAGTCAGTTTTCATCCGATCTCCAAAGAGGACAGCAGAGATTTGGCAGGTCCATCTCTGCACAGTGAGCAGAGACAGACCTGTCATCCGCCTGCTCAGCAGGGATCAGCGGATCGATCCCTGATGAGCAAAGCCAAGTCTGTACATTGACAAGCCCGTGTGAAAGGGGCCTTAGAGATCAAAAAGGGATGAACTTCGGTCAGTAAAATGATACACATACAGCATGGAAAAAAAAAAAAAAAAAAATAAAACTTAAATTTTAGACAGAATTCTTTTTTTGCCATGAACTGGTCTGAGTCAACCCCTGACTGTTTGCAAGGGCCCCTGGCCTCAGGATGTTTGTACTTTCGTACTTCTTCAAAAAGCCCTGTGTGTCAGTAGCCTGCTGGAAATCCAGATCAATGCTCTCCTACAGACTGCATCAGTCGAGACCTCCAGTGATCCAACATGCCTTCCACATACTCCAGTTAGTAACATTGTGCATTGGGGCACTGCAGGGGCATGCTAGAGATTCAGAGTGTTTGCAGGCCTTGTGGTCTGATTCAGTGTGCTGCCAGCACAAGAGATAAAAAGGCATAAACAAAAACTCCCATTCCTACCTACACATTTTACTTTTAAGCCAGCCTGAATGTATCTACCTATTAAAACAGGTTCAACTGGACTTTAAATCTGGCCAACAGATTGGCTCATGTGAAAGGAAAGTTAAGAAATGGGATAGACGTGTACCAGGAAAGAAGTCATATTTGTGAAAAAAAAAAAAAAAAAAAAAAAAAACTCATTTTAGGATAAGACCCAGACAACAAAAAATGGTCACATCAAAATTTGTGCCGAGAAGGTGGTACGAGATTTTCCTATCAATACCCACCTGTACCGTGTGCACTGTGTATATCTTCTTCAGGTTTGATTCACATTCTGCTGCAGTTGTCCCAGGAAGAGACCTAAACAAAAATTACAATGAAAGGTTATCACAGACTGCACAACCAACTAAAGCCCAACTCCAGCCAACTGTCCACGCCTCCTCCCCCCCCCCCAATAAAAACAGGAAAGAGTTGGAGCATCCGTCAGTTTATTGCCATCTGCGTACCTATAGGGAGGATGTCACGTCAGAAAAAGTGGTGGAATCTCTCCAATAAGGCAAAAACAGGCTTTTTTAGTAGATGGGAGAATAGTCAGAACTCGTGTTATTGATGTCTGCATTCCTGTCCAGGGGAATACACCACCCATGGAGTGTAATGGACAAGAAATGATGGAAAAAATCTCTCCAGACAAAAGTGAAAACCTACACAAATACACATATCAAATTTAAGCAGCCCATAGACCAGTCTTTTTAATTCAACCAATGGGTTGAAACAAATAGGAATTGATACCCCCATCCACACATTCAATGTGGATGAGGGAATCCTCACGCTGAGCCATTGTATTCTGACAGTGGGACAACTTCTCCCACTATAGCTTGTGGCACCAATTAAGTGCGGGGGTTTTAAAGGGTGGTTGTAGAGAAGTCCAAGTAAATCAACCTCTGTACAACCACGTTGCTTATACATGGATCGAAATTCAGTTGGTCCCTTCAGAATCAGCTGAACTGTGATACAAGTATTGTTGAAAGTGGAATAAAAAATGCCAAAATATAAAATACAGCACTGCAAATATACCAGCAATAATAACTTTGCCCACAGATACAGAGTGCCCATTAGTACAGCCTCACCAGTGCACAGTCATTAGAGGACTGCCACCGGATCACACAGAACTGCTGGTAATGGTAGCTTGCAAGGGACTTAGTTTTAACAACTCCTAGGGACTTACCGCTGTCAACAGCACACAGATTAAAAAAGCCGTGGGAAGGACTAAGAGCTGGCTCCACTTGTGTACTTTCCAGTGATGGACTGTTAGATGCTGGAGCCGGCTGTCTCCACCCCCACCCTGGACAATGCCAGATATTGGTCCCCTTTCCCCCCTATGGGGCGGGGTCCATTGGGATCTCTGCAGCTCAGTAACTTCGGGAGTCCAGCTCCAGGCTGTGCACCATAGCCTGTGTGAAGGCAGCAGGCACCAAGCTGCCAACCATGGCTGAGTGCAGACTGCTTGTTGTGGGGGCTTCAGTGCCCAAATGGTCAGGCCAGGTAAATGCCCTCGGGGGGCCATAGTTTGAGGACCCCTGCCCGACAGCAGTGCACTGTCAGCAATTCATCCCCATCACTTCCACCCCCGATTCACAGCTGCCGCATACGTGCACACAGGAGTTACTGTGTCTTGGCATAGAACCGTGCCGAGACTGAACATTGAGCTGCACACCCCTGGATCAGTATATACAAGCCAAAAGCCATGCCGACAGGCAGAGGAAGCATCTATGAAAGACGTCACTTTGGGCCCTTTCAGTGTGGAATTTGCTCACATTCCCTGCTGATCAGAGCTGAAGGGGACAGACATATGTGCCCGCTCAGTCTATGCAGATTGAACATGGGCAGACTGATGAGCTCTATGGGCAGCTGGGTGTAAACAGACTTCCCTGTCAGCTTATATCAGGCTACCTCCGATTCGGTCTGCCAAAACAGAAAAAGGGGCAGTCCTCCCTTTTTTTACTGGACCCGGAGGTAAGTGGGTTGAAATGGATACAAGTTAGACCTTTCGATCAGGCCTGCCTGAAAATCTTCAAAACCAATTTCCACATTTATACGATTAAATTGATTTTAAAGCACTATTCCGAGAATAGACATGTCATCATAGATTTTACAGCTATCTGAGTCATACAACAAAAATGAGCAAACAATTACGTAGGCATTTATAGCTGGAATTGAAGGCAGGGAGGCTGGCAATTTAAGTACGCCACCCAAAACTAAAAATACCCTTGGATGAAGTCCAAAGGGTTTAAGTGCCAACATAGGTTAACAGCATAATGATCAATAATTGAAGTTCTGTGTCACTGGTTAAGCATTTTTCAGGACATGCTGAACCCAACTGTAGTGCATACATATTAAGGACCATTTTCCCGCAGTTAACTAGACAGCAATAGAAAGTGAAACTATACAAGGGGGAGGTCAAATGTGCATGTCTACAGTCTGGCTGTCATGTCAGTAAGTACTCACGTAGGCAAGTCCTGCTGTAAACCATGTCCTAATTAACCACTTCACTACGGTCATTAACATTTTAGAAGGGTGGAGTGGTGGGCATGCATTTCTGGAGTCTGGTTTATAAACACAGGGCCTGTCAGTGCGCCCATCAGACAGCTCAAAAAACAAAATACAGAGCCAAATGGAGCTGCTCTGTACCTTCTGATCAAAGTGAAGGCAATTCACAAATTAGAACACTTTAGTGGGGATGTTCATATTGTCCTGGCATATTTCATATGTTTTACACCATAAATTAAACCAAAAAAAGCGCGCGTGGTCTTTTACTTTGTATAGACAAAAAAAAAAAAAAATCCAATACCCACCAATTTTAACAAAAGAAAGCTTTGTCTCAAATTATATAAAACTTGAGTACAGTGCTGCATGACGTAGTAATTGAAAAACTATCACAGCACTGAATAGCCTGGTAATGACGGGGTTTATAAAGCCTGCATTGACCTGCAGCTCATCTACATCTCAAGAACACAAAAACCATGAAAAACTCAGCCTGTGAGCAGTCATCTATATTACTACATTTAAATGAATAGGAAATAGGAATTTGCTGCTTTGTGCTCGGCTTGTATCAAATATAGAAATCGAGAGTCTATATAGCTTCAAACAGGTCTGGTAGCCTCACACAGCAGTATAGACTTATGCCAAGTAGGACGGGGAGGAGGGGGCATAGGCAGACATGTTCAGTCTGACTTCTCTTCAGGGTACAAAGCAAAGATCACAAAAAAGGTATCCAAACCTGTTCAACTGATCTCTCCTACTGAGCATTCGTCCAGGGGGCGTCTGCTGCCATAGACAAAGCTCATCTACAGACAGTTTAATGGATTTTCAAACTCATTTTGAAAAAGCTAGTTGCCATAGTGATGTCCCGGTTTGAATACTGTACACTGACACATACAAGCACACAGGTCAAAAGACCAGAGACTAGTCTAAAGCGGGGTTGGCAACCCCTCCCCTATGCAGATAGTTGCTGCGAGGGATCTTCAGGATGGAGAGTTGGGGGAGGGGGAGCCAGAAAATAGGAAATTTACCAACCCCGTGCTTTCTAACTGAACAGCGAGTGATCAGTACCAATCACTCACTGGGTTGATTCATAACTGAATCTTGCTATGCTTCAATTTATGAATAGGAAGCTCTGTACAAAGCCATTTGATTTTTTTTCATTCTGTGCAGCAGAGGCATTCCGTCTCAAAAGTGAGACTTTAGGGGTCCATTTAGACATTATATTTTTCTAGATTTTCTTAATATTTGTTAGGCCTTGCTAATTAAAGTGGAAGTAAAGGCAAAACCCAAACTCTAAACCCATTTCTAAATCTTAATCTAAGCCTAATCTATTTAGCTCTGTATAGAAAAATTATATATATAATCACTATACCTACCTATTCTGAAGCTACTCTGGTCTCCAGCGGCACACTATGTGCAGGAGAAAGTGGTCAACGTCAGGGAATCGCCTGGGAAGCGACATCACCCCTACGGGGCTCCCATTGTCCGCTGACACCTCAGCTTGAGACTGACCTGAAAATGCTACAGAATAGGCAAGTATAGGATTTTCTTTACAAGGCTAGAAAGATTAGGCTTAGAGTAGGTTTTCTCTTTTAATCCCCTTTAAAATGTTGTTCAGGTAGATCTCCACCTCAAAGGTTTCCATGACAGTCAGGAGACTTAAGCCTCATACACATGATACAATTGTTAGCAGGGGATTGTCTGTTGACAGATTGTTGTCCTAAAATCTTATAGTTTGTACAGTCCTTTTGACAATTGTTGTCCAACTTTCGGCCAACAATCGTTGGATGACAGGCTAGTAAATTTCGGTGGACAACGATTTGACTAAAGGGTGGCACTCAAGAGCTGAAATTCCTCGTAGTAAGTCACTACATATGTGTTTGTGGCACGACAATTGTGTACCATTAGTAAGCAAGACAAGATCCTGGCACACGCACTTTTGACAAAAATCAGATGCTCGGTTGGCCAACAATCGTACCCCGTGTACGAGGCTTAAGGCTGGGTTCACACTAGTGCGATGCCAGAGATGGCATGTGAGTCGCAATGCATTGTGTACATCCCATGCAAATTCAGCCATACAAACTGTATGGCTGAAATTGCATCACATTAGCACCAAAATCACGCAGGACTTTTTGGTCCGCACTGGAATCGGATCGCATGGGTGTTCACACTGCAATCCGATTTGAGGTTTGCAATAACTTTACATTGAAACCCGCAGCAGTTCACAAAGCAGTGTGAACTGCCTGCGAGAGATTCAGGAACCCACAAAGGAATCGCGCTGGTTCCCGCATCGCACAAGTGAACCGGGACTAACTTGTAGAAGAGGCCAGCATTGGAAGCCTCCACATTTCTCATGACAGGCTTTTTTTTAAAGACCCTATCCTGTGTAATAGAAGTATATTTTTGCAATTATATTAGGAAATGTAAAATTAAGCCTCCATCTTGTTCCCTTTTTTTACACAGATGACAAGGTCAAACTATTCTGAAGAGTGTCTAATCATTAAAGAATAAGGCCAAGCTGCTAGCAAAGTGATGGAATGTTTTCTAACATAATAGGAACAATTGCCAATAATTTACAGTCTAAATACCTAGCCAATTCTATGCAATTGTCCTATTGTATTAAAAGGGTCTCTTGCAAACATTGCTTGAAACAAGTCATTTGGTAAGAAAATGACCAGTTACACTTACTGGTAACAGTGTTTCTGGGAAGTCTTCCAGGACGGCACCCTGAGAGATGACTGGTTCTCCTGACAAGAAACAATCAAAATAGAGGTTAAAAACCCCGCCCCCTCCCTGTGCTCCTCAGTTGTGCAAAAGTATTGACCCACACCAGTGCACGAAAGTGAAACAAACAAACACCTCCAATTCATAACTATAATAATACAAACCGGGTGGGAAGTAGGCCTGCCGTCCTGGAAGACTTCCCAGAAACACAGTTACCGGTAAGTGTATCTGGTCATTTTCTCAAGTCGTCTTCCAGGACAGCACCTTGAGAAAAGAGCAATTGGCTCAGGCCTACCTTAGGGTAGGACAACAGCCTGCAGGACCTGGCGAAAGCCAGGTCCTGGGGTGACAGAAGTTCCACGCTATAATGTTTCAGGAACGTGTTCTGACTGGACCAAGTTGCTGCTTTACAAAATTTGATCTACCAACGCTCCGGCCCCTTCTGCCCAAGAGGTTGCCAGAGACCGTGTAGAGTGAGCTTTAAGATTAGCTGGGACTGTCTGACCTGTCTGCTCGTAAGCTATGGAAACAGCCTGTCTAATCCATCTAGCAATAGTTGTCCTAGAGGCCGGTTCTCTGCGAGCGCCCCAAAAGCTGACCAACAGATGCTGTGACTTTCTGAACTCTTACTCTCTCTAGGTAAAGCAACAGACATCTAACATCTAGAGTATGAAACGCCCGCTCCCTCTCGTTCTGTGGATTGGGACAGAAGTACGGTAAGATAATCTCCTGCGACCTATGGAAGCGGGAAGCCACCTTCAGAAGGTATAAAGGGTCCTGCCTGAGAATGACTCTGTCCTCCAATAGGCGAAAAAAAGGCTCCTTCATAGAAAGAGCATGCAAGTCGCCCACCCTTCTGGCTGTAGTAACAGCCAGAAGGAAGGCAGTTTTAAAAGAAAGCAATCTAACTGAAGATTGAACCAACGGCTCAAAAGGTGCCCTGGTCAGGGCTTCCAAGACTAAAGATAAATCCCACGGTGGAAATTCCTTCATTTGCACTGGGGAAAGTCTCTCTAGCCGTTAAGAATCTCTTAACCAAAGGATCTAGAGCTAATTTAATATCCAAAAAACTAGATAAGGCTGCCACCTGAACCCTAAGGGACTTGGCCGCTAAGCCTCGATCTACTCCCTCCTGCAGGAAGTCTAAGATTACTGGAATCTCTTTCTGGAGAGCCCCCCTCGCTTCACACCAACGGGAGAAGACTCCCCAGACCCTAGCATAAATACGTCTAATTACCAGCTTTCGACTCTGCAACAGGTTGTCACTCTCTCAGAACACCCCTTACTGTGCAGGCTCTCCCTCTCAACAGCCAGGCCGTTAACCTGAAGAAACCTGGATTCGGATGGCAAAGAGGGCCTTGAAGCAGAAGTTACTGACGTTCTGGAAGCTAAAGCGGAGGGGATACCGTCCAGTTCCACAATGTGGGAAACCATGTCCTCCTGGGCCACCAGGGGGCAATCAAGATTAGATTGCCCCTGGCCCAACTCAGTCTCTGAAGGATTTTTGGAATCAGGGCTAAGGGAGGAAAGGCATGGGCTAGACTGAAATCCCATTTCTGAGCTAATGCGTCCACCCCCTCGGACCCTTTTTCTCTGCAGAGGGAAAAGTATCTTTTGACTCTCCTGTTTGCCCTGCGGGCAAAGAGGTCTATCTCCGGCGTGCCTAGCTGTTGACAGACCAGGGAGAACACTTCAGGAATCAAGTCCCATTCCCCCTGTTGGACTATCTACTGAGGAAATCTGCTCTTATGTTGAAAACTCCCCTTATGTGCACCGCAGAGATCGAGGATATTCTTTGTTCCGCCCATTCCAGAATCTCCTGTGGCAATCTCATCAGTGAAAGCGACCGTGTGCCCCCCTGACGGTTCAGGAAAGCCACTGTCGTAGAATTTTTGGAGAGGACCTGAACCTCTTCCCCCCCCCCCCCAACTCTGCTCTCGAATGCTTTTAGAGCCTCCCTGACTGCCAGCAATTCCCTGAAATTGGATGAAGCAGTTCTCTGTCCCATACACCTTGAGCTCGGAGCTCTTCTAGATGGGCCCCCCATCCCCACAAGCTTGCATCGGTCGTTAATCTGACAGGCTGGAACTGGGACCAAAGATGACCTGCCACTAACATTTGAGGGTTGACCCACCAAAGTAAAAGACTTTCTTACCTCTTGAGGGATGGAAACCGGAATATCCAATGACTCCTTTCCATCCCATGAGGATAGCAGGAAGCTCTGCAGGGGTCTGGAGTGGAGCCAAGCCAAAAAGGTACTGCTGGAATACATGAAGTCATGAGCCCTAGAATTCTCATGATCACTCTTCGGGGCACTACCCCCTGACGCAGGATTTAAGACACTGAAGAGATCAGTGCTTCTATTCTCTCTTGTGGGAGGATCAGCTTTTGCCCTACCGAGTCCACCCACAGGCCCAGGTAGAGCTTGGTCTGAGAAGGAGTCAGGGAGGACTTCTTGCGACTGATTAACCATCCTAGGGACTCCAAGGTGGATAACACCTTATCCAGGAGAAGGGACTCCCTGGAAAGGTTGTAGACCAGGTCGTCTAGATAGGGGATCAGAAAGATCCCCTGAAGGTGCAGGTAGGAGACGACTTCTGCAAGGATATTTGTAAAGACCCTTGGGCTGGCCCCCAGCCCGAAGGGTAGGGCCTGAAACTGCCAGTGCTGGGTACCCTAAACTGTGCGAATAGCAAACAGAAGGAATGCCTGTTGTTCCAGCAGAAAGGGAATATGCAGATATGCATCTTTTAGGTCTATGGTGGCCATAAAAACCTCCCTCAGATGCTTTCTGACCATGTACACCGATTCCATACGAAATTTCTTGTATCGCAGGAAAGTGTTTAATCTTTTTAGATTCAAAATTAACCAGAATTTTCCGGATGGTTTGGGAACCACGAAGACATGGGAATAAAAGCCCCGTCCTCGTTGCTCCATCGGTACTGGGAGAATGACCCTCTGATCTGCCAACTGCCCGACACTCCATGAGACCTATCGCCTTTGGCCTTTCTTTGGGTAGGAAAGTCAGTAGAAACGACTGCGGAGGCCTGGAAGCAAACTCTAGCCTGTAACCCTCTTATCCTTTAAAGGACCAGAGGACTCCTGGTTACCTGCTCCCGCTATGAGACAAAATGTGCCAGCCTCACCCCTACCTTGGTGCTGGCGTCACTTGAAGTCCTTGTCTGCGGCTTTTGGGCTGGAGAAAAGGAGAGCTCCCTTCTGTTTGCCTTTTCCAACACCCCATTTCTTGCCCTCCTTACGGTCCTTAAACCGGTTGTTAACCTGGGGGCCTCAAAAAAAATTTTTTAACTTTCTTAGGCTTCACAGGAAATGTCTTTCCTTTTTACGTGGATCTAGAGGGTCTGGTCCAACCCTGCACCAAACAGGAGTGACCCCTCAAAAGGTAGGCCACATAACCTAGCTTTAGACGTGTGGTCTCCATCCCAAGTCTTAACCCATATGGCTCTTCTGGTTGAACTAAGAAGTTCTGCCGTCTTTGCCGAAGTACGCACGGACTCAACTGCAGCATCCGCAAGAAAGGCTACTGCCTTACCAATTACTTCCAGGGAGTCCAAGAGATCTCTGGACTTGGAAGTACTAGCCACATGATCTGTCAGTTTACTAAGCCACATGTCCGTATTCCTGGCTATACAGGCTGATGCTAAAGCTGGACTTAATGTCGCCGCATTGGCCTCCCAGGCTCGGTGTAAAAGGGTCTCGGACCTGCGGTCCATTTGGTCCTTAATATTACCTGCGTCATCAAAAGACAGGTCTGATTGCTTAGATACTTGAGCCAAAGATGCGTCAAGTTTGGGCAATTTAAAAAAAACTTCTCCTCCTCCTTGAAAGGGCACCTGTGTTTCCAGGTCTTAAACTTTAGAAGTTTCTTTTCTGGCTCCTTCCATTCTCTTAAAACAATGTCTTTGAGAGACTGGTGGATAGGCAACACCCTGGACTGAGCTTTAGACAACCCCTGATACATCTTATCCTGTGTTGAAATCTGTGCCTCTGGCTCCTTGATCTCCTCTGAAGCATAAATTGCCCCTAGGAGGCCCTCCATATCATCTGTAGAGAAGATATATCTGCCTGGTCTGGAGTGTCCCCCTCCTGGCTATCCTCTGCGTCTTCCCCTTCCTTAAGGAGACTACGACCGGGGTCTTCCACCTCCTCAGAGCCCTGAGAAGATGGCGGTCTGTGGTACGGTGCTTACCCATCTATTAATTGTAGAAGCACTCTTGGGAGGATGAGCCCTCTCTGCTATCCTGCCTAGTATTAAGGCTAGCCTGAAAAGCTTTAAGGGTGGACAGCATTTCAGATTGAACTGAGAGAAAATCTCTCATAACTTCTGAAGTCTCCTTCCCAGACAGCTTGTGTATGCACTTGTAACAAAACGGCTTTGAGTGTTCTGCTGCCAATTTGTCATTGCAGTACCCACACCTTTTGGATTTAGGTCTACTGGCAACGCTCTGGGTCTCTGTCTCTGCAAGAAAAGAAACCCGTTTAGCCAGTAAGAAAAAAAAATTGACCAAGAGACCCCTTGTGAGGGTAAGGTTAGGGGCCCACCTCCTCCCTTATACCCTCCAGCCTGGTAGACTCACCCCCAGTGGCCTCCAAAACGGCTGAAGACTCTTCTTGCTCCATTTTTAGTCAAGCAAGTAGCGGACGCCTGCTCCTTGCCCAGCAATGCTGCCTCTGCTGCCCGGAATCTACCTCCTTTTAAATGCTGGTACCTGTAGTCCTTGAGCAGCAGGCTGCCTCCTTATGCCGTTCCAGACGCCGCCATCTTGCTAAGGCCTGCAGGACCGGAACCGCTCTAGCGACAGGCGCGCCGTGACGTCATTTCCCCCCGGAAAGGTCCACCGCAAAATGGCGTCGACGGATAGCACAGCCGCCAGCGCCGAGGAGACCAGCAGATCCCTGCACACCGAGACCGCTCCCATACCCAAGGGGTGGGGGGGGTGGGGGACTAAGAGGCAGATTGGATGGCAAGCTCGACCTCCTGACTCAGTCAGGTAAGGAGAGGGAAAGCAGGAACATGGTCCCTGGAGTTTCTGGAGACTCACAGTGCCCAGGATTCTCCAGTTCTCACGGGGGGGCTTTTCACCGCCCCCCTGAGAAATAGGGAAAAGAACCCCCCAGGAAGGGCAAGCCCTACTAGACCCAGAGGCTTCTCAAACCTGCAGTCTAGCACCCAGGGGGAGACTTCCAGCCCACGGCCTTAGGTCTTCAGAAAAAAATAAATAAAATACAAATGTTTCACTGTGGGGAAACAATCAAAAACTGAGGGTCACAGGGAGGGGCGGGGTTTTTAACCTCCATCTTGATTGTGTTTCCTGTCAGGAGGACCAGTCATCTCTCAGGGTGCCGTCCTGGAAGACTACTTGAGAAATACACTAAACAAAATTGAAGGTTTACCAGGCAAACACTAAATACTCAGCTGCCCTTCCTATCCACTGACTAATGGGTGATCCATTTCTTAAGAATGTATAAAATACCAGCTACACTTGCAATTAAACCAAAAATATTCTGCTCATTGATGTTTGAGGTCACTGAAATTTCTCATGCTTTGCTTGTACAGCTTTCCTTGAACAGAATTTTATGACATCTGGCCTAGATATAAACTTAAACACTACGCAAACAATATCTCCAGTGCAATTTGCATCCAGGGCAAATTAGCTGCTAAACCACAAAGCAAACCACTTTAAAACGTGAACCTGGCCAAAAGCGAAGGCAACACCACTGGAATTCAGTTACCTTGTACCACCAAGCACCTGGGTGAGTGTTCCAAGAACATACAGTAGCTTGTCAAAATCATCTGAGCTGGACTTGCACATGTGCTAAGCACGCTCCATTTAACCCTATGGAGTTCATCCTCCACCAGACTTCCATTGGAGACCTGCTGGATTATAGACCCAGGTTCAAACTCCTCTCAAAGTTGTCAAAAATCAAGTGCCAGACCCTCAGTGGGTGGTAGGAGCTCTGGCATGTGACCGCTAAATGAAAAGGAACAAGGATTTAAAGAGACACTAAACATTCTCCAAAATAATCTATATACATTGACTATTGCAATTGTATGCCTCCTTGCAATGCAATTGTAATTCTCCTTCAGCACCCAAACCGTTCCTCCCCCCTCTGTTCTGTGTTTGGAATGAGTGGTGTGCGTTTGTTGTGGTCATGTACACTGCTCTATTCACACTACAAATCCCATAGTTTCTCAGCAAGAGAGGGTTGCCATTTTCAGAAGCAAGCAGTAAGGCACTGCAAAGGTTAATGCATAACCTCTAGTCTAAGAACTCCAAGGCTGGCCATAGCTTATACAGTTTACTTTATCTGTACCAAAACCATATAATATGAGGCTAAACCATTTCAATTTTGTATGCAATCAGGCAGGCCCTTGCACTACATAGTTGAAGGTAATAAAGGAAATAGTCCAAGAAAATTGTATAAGTGTGTGGCCAGCTTAATTTGTGGCAAAGAAGCTATATATCCCACAATCCCTGGGTCCCTCAGTCTAGTGCAGGTGAGAGCTAATGAGATCTGATACAGAGAATGTGACCTAGAACAGAAGTGGTCTTGTCCCCTTGGTGACTATGGACAGGCTAGCTGTAGCACACCAATGACAAAGGGGAATTCACTTGCCGACCGCTGCATGTACATATGTCCCTACTTTGGGGGTGGATATAGTTATGGCAGCATCTAGCTGCCATAACCCCAGTATCCCCGTTTCGGCCAGCGGTTGGCTACAAGATAAAAGTGGTCTCTGCGGCGGAGGGCCCTCCCACCCTCCCGCCGCTTACCGAAGCAGTCGGCAGCGACGGAGGCGGTCGCGTCCTTTCCCTAGCTGTGCATGGAGACGAGTGAGGGGAAGATGGCCCCCACCCTTCTGACACTACAGGGCGGAAGCGATGTCAAACGTCACTTCCGCCCATACGTCTTAAAGGCACATTTTTTCAGTAATTTTTTTCAAATGACTTTATTGCATTTAAGTCCAAATATGAGATATGAGGACTTTAACCCCAGATCTCATATTTAAGAGGACCTGTCATGCTTTTTTTTTATTACAAGGGATATTTACATTCCTTGTAATAGAAATAAAAGTGACACTTTTTTTTTTAAACAGTGTAAAAATAAAAAAAAGTAAAATCTCTTTTTTTTTTAAAATGCCCTGTCCCGACGAGCTCACGCGCAGAAGCGAACGCATACGTGAGTAGCGCCCGCATATGAAAACAGTGGTCAAACCACACGTGAGGAACGCCACGATTGTTAGAGCGAGAGCAAGAATTCTAACCCTAGACCTCCTCTAATGCAAAACATGCAACCTGTAGAATTTTTTTAAACGTCGCCTATGGAGATTTGAGGGTAAAAGTTTGACGCCATTCCACGAGCGGAAGCAATTTTGAAGCATGACATGTTGAGTATCAGTTTAATCAATTTATCCGGCGTAACATTATTTTTCACAATATTAAAAAAAAAATTGGGCCAACTTCACTTTTTTTTATTCAAAAAAGTACACTTTTTCCAAAAAAAGCACGCTTGTAAGACTGCTGCGCAAATACGGTGTGAAAAAAAGTATTGCAATGACCGCCATTTTATTCTCTAGGGTGTTAGAAAAAAATATATACAATGTTTGGGGGGTTCTAAGTAATTTTCTAGCAAAAAAAACAAACAAAAACTGTTTTAAACACCTAAATTCCAAAACGAGGCTGGTCTTTAAGTGGTTAGGGCATTGTTTCTCAAACTGTGCTGCTGGAGAATTGCAGGTGTGCTGTGGGATCATTCATGTTCGCCAGGCCCGGTGGTGGCTGCGCTGGCGCCACCCCTTTGCCAGCATAGTGCTGTCTGTCACTCACTGAGCAAGTGTGCAGGCCTCACACGAACATCTGTGCTGCCTGCCCATGAATTGGATTGTCCCTGGCTGTCCCACAAGGTGCGGAGCTGAGAAGAGAATAGATGGGGACAAACAGACCAGTATGATTAAATCAGCAGCAGTCTAGTGTAAGCACCAATATTATAGATCAGTGATATACAATATTGGTGATCACACCAGACTGCTGCTTTTGTATATATTATGTTTACTGCTGACCACAAAAATAGTTAATTTTCAGGTGTGCCGTGAAAATTTAGATTTTGGTGTGGCGCAGTACAAACAAGTTTGTAAAACACTGCTTTAAGCACTTTGAAGATCAGGTCGGTTTAATTTTAACTAGGTTAGCAGTATGGGCTTGCTATATCCAAAGAAATTGCATGGAGTTTGTATATGTGGGTTTCTCTGGAGTCCTCTTGTATCCTATGACACAAAACACACTGGCAAACTATCGGGTCTACAAACTATAACTGTATAATGATCAGGCGTTCAGTTTGCCAGCTGTCATGTAAATGGATGTTAACAGTCTGTATTCTGTACAAATGATTTCGAAATAGGTCAGCACTTCATAAAAAAAAAGTAAATAAATATTGCAGACGCAGCAATGACTTTGGAAAGCTTAGATGGGATATTTTTAGCTGCATGTATATTAAGAGAACACTGACATATGCCCACTACCCACCATGGGCATGTCATGGTTGCAAACACTACTTTAAGAAAATAAACAGGATGTATACAAACCAAGGTCACAAACACCACATTTTACCTGCAGACTATGGGTCCGTTTAAAGGGGGTTGTTTTTTCATCTTAAGGCATCCTATGCATTAAAGTGAAAAACACCTGGCAGTCACCGGCCCCCCCCCCCCCATTTTTCTTACTTGAGCCCCTTCATCTCCTCAGCAGGGATGCACTGTCCCTCTCTCCATGGGGTGCCAGCTCTTGATTGGATGGATAGATTGATAGCAGCGCAGTCATTGGCTCCCGCTGCTGTCAATCAAATCCAATGACGCGGGCGTCAGGGCCAAGTCCAGCATTCGCATCTGGATGCAAACGCTGGACTTGGGAGCGCACTTGCAAGTTAAACCCCTCGAGAGCTTCTCCTAGGGGGTTATCTGATGCGGGAGAGGAGCCACGAGAGCCGCCAGGGGACCACAGAAGAGGATGTTTGGAGCCACTGTGCAAAACAAGCTGCACAGTGGAGGTATGACATGTTTGTAATTTAAAAAATAAATAAAAACGACCCTTTACAATCACTTTAAAATGATTGTAAAGTCTCGTTTTTTGTAAAAGAAACATGTTATACTTACCACCTCTGCAGTTGGTTTTGCACAGAGCAGCCCCGATCCTCTTCTCGGGTCCCTCTACTGCTCCTGGCCCCTCCCTCCTATCGAGTGCCCCCTCAGCCAGCAGCTTTCTATGGGAGCACCCAAGCAGAGTTAGAGCTCCGTGTATCCATTCAGATATGGAGCCCTGACCCCTTTTTCCCCCAGATTGTCTGGCTGACAGCCAATGGCACCGCTGCTGTGTCTCAGCCAATCAGGAGTGTCCCGGACATAGGGTTGCCTCATCATCCCTTTAATCCAGGACACCCATTTAATTACACAGGTTCTGAGGCTGATTTAATGCAGATAAGGCACCAAGCGAGTTTAATTACCACCTTAATTAGCCACAGAACCTTTGTAATTAATATGTGACCTGGATTAAAGGAATGATGTGGCAACCCTACCCGGCTGGCTTAGACATTTGTGGACATCGGTGGAGAGAGAAGGGGCCCAGGTAAGTAATTAGGGGAGTGCTGGGGAGGCTGCTACACACAAGGTTTTTTTTATCCTAATGCATCAAGAAAAAAAAAAAAAAAAAAAAAAAAGCCTTTACAACTCCTTTAATCCATAGTAAAGAAATGGTATCCAGACTAACCAGAGGGCACCCAAAGTGAAAGTGTAGTAAGGCCCCTTTTCACACAGCACCTCTGGCTTGCAGATTCCGCTTTCTCGCGGAGGATAAGCTCAGCTGAGCAGGCGGACGACAGGTCCAGTCTCCTATATGGGGAAAGCGGGTGGAAACTGACCACCTGTCCATTTTCATTCGATCCCATGTGCCAGATGGATGCAAAATAGGACCACCATCCGTTTGGATTTTGTGGACAGGTGTGGATCAGATGGTGGCGGTCACCAACAGACAGCGGTCTGCTGACATCCGCCGCTTCATAGGAGGAGACTGCAAGGTCTGATCAGGTCCACCTGAAAAACTGACAGGCTGACCTGATTGGAAGCCCGTTTGAAAGGACCCTATAGGCAAGAAAAAAAAAAAAAAAAAAAAAAAATCCTCATTTTCCTGACCAGTCACATATTGGCTTCATTAGTTCCAATCCTCCAACAATTCATTGGCTTCCAGGTGGGGACATTTGCTGCAGACCTCTAAAGGGTATGAACGTTAATGCGAACTTGTCGCTAAAAGCTTTACCACCCCTTAATGACCAGGCCATTTTTTGCTTAGATGTTAAAATCAGTATTTTTTGCTAGAAATTACTTAGAACCCCCAAACTTTTTTTTAAGCAGTGACCATAGAGAATAAAATGCGGTTGTTGCAATATTTTGTTTTATGTGAAAGGTGTTACGCAACGAGAATCGTGATCTTGATGCCAAGAAAAAAAAAAAAAATTCTTTTAGCCAAAATCGTGCAGCTCTATCCAATAAAAACAAAACAAAAGTCTTCATAAATTTAGGTCAATACATATTCTGCTACATATTTGTTAAAAAAAAAAAAAAAAGTATATTGATTGGTTTGCGCAAAAGTTACAGCATCTACAAACTATAGGAGATGCACCTAAAGCCTAGTACACAATGAGATCGGACGTTGCGATTTACAGTGCAACAATCGCGTCACAATCGGGGTGCCATTAGAGGTAATGGCATCACAAATGCATCCTGCGTTTTGCAGCCATTTGAAGTCGTGGGGTGGAATTGCAGCGATCCTGTCCGCGATCATGTGTGAATGCAGCCTTACTGGAGATAAGGTGGCAACAGAACCACCAGATAATTTATCTACCAGTTTCTGCTTCACTCATTTTGTGGATGCTTCCTCCACCTCTCCTGCTGCTACCTGAATATCATCCCATCAGTCGGCAAAGGCATGCACCTCTACTAAAGATGTCCACCACCGCACAATGACAGGGTGGAACCCAGTCAACAATTCCTAGTGCTGTTAAGACTTTATTTCGTCCGAATGGGTGCATACTATTCTGTTTAGTTTTTCAGAAGTCTTGGACACTGCTTTGCTAAACAACATTTGTAAAAAAACAAAAACAAACCCTATTTGGTATCAAGCCTTAATGTAGAACTATAGGCAACCCCCCCCCCCCCCCCCAATTTAGGAGAGGGTAAGGGAACACCATCTGTGGCCCATTGCAGAGATTTCCACTTCCTGTACCATAGCCGAACAGGAAGTGAAGGGAAAACCCTGTAAATCAAGGGAATTTTTTGGGGACCCCCAGGTCACCAGAACTAGCGTCCCCATTGGAAGATTTCCTTTCTATTACTTTTCTGGGGACAACCCAAATTTTGGGCAATTTTTTACTTTCAATGATAATGGTAAAAAGGACAAATAGAGGGCGACTCCTTAACGGGGGGCACAGACAGCAATAAAAGCTTACATGTATTCTAATCCCCCCCCACTATCAAAAACTAAAAAGTTTTGCTTTTAATTACACTTTAAAGCAGAAGTAAAGCCATCGATTTGATAGTTTAAAAAAAAAATAAATAAAAATAAAACAGTTAACATTCCGAGAATATCGGAACAGCTAGCTTTCAGATTTGCTTGTGCTCCCAAACAAACTGTCAAACCATCCAAGCCAAGTGCCTTCACACTGGGGCGATGCGCTGGCAGGACAGGAAATAAAGTCCTGCAAGCAGCATCTTTGGGGCGGTGAAGGCGTGGTGCATACACCACTCCTGCCCATTGAAATGAATGGGCACGGCTGCAAAGCACAGCGGCGCTACACAGGCACATTTAAGCCTTTATTCGGCTGCTAGCGGGGGTTAAAAGCACTTCCTGGTTTCTGGCCTAGGTCAAAATGTCATACACCCCAGGAGTCTTCATGGGCTTTTTTATACCTGGAGGGAGGGGCTCTCAGCTAAGCACACCCTCCATGCCTGAGCCAAGAGCAGATGGATTCCAGGAAGTAAATGCTACATGAATCTGTTCTTACTCATGGTGGATGTGGCTAGAAATGTTAGGTTGACATTTTAAGGGATTTCTCAAAATAAGGAGACCTTGACGGAGGAGCTTGCTATGAATATTAAGAATTAAACAGCTTTTTCAGTTTGTGGTGTTCATACACAGTGGTGTTGCACTTTAAGAACACCTTAGAAAACACAGCTATTGCATATGACTCATGTGGCTGTGCTTGCAGTATAAAAAAGGGACAAAACATTTACTGCAAGCTTTTTTACAGCATGCTGGAAAATCCCTTTAGAAAATCCCTCTGATCATATGAGAATTGGGACGGATCTGTCTTCAGAGCTAGTGCAGACATTGAGAACATTGTATGGGTAGCCTGGGCCCACCAGCTGGCAGAACGGTTAGATTGGCAAAGATCTGCACACCACGGCCAACTCAACTTTCCTGCTCTACTGGGTTGATGCAGAGTGCCGGTGTCAGGAATGTGAGAACAATTATAGAGTCTGCTCCAAGGAAGTTTTCATTTGTTGCCCATTTGTATACAATACAACCTCAGTGGTTTGTGTTCATTATTAATTATTAACAGCATAGGGTGGGAAATATAAGGAAAAAGGAGCCGGGGCTATAGATAGTGATGCTGGAAAACAGGGCAATAAGAGACAATGAGAAGATGATAAATAATCAAAGATACACAGCACTGGGACAGAGGCTGTGACAGGGAAAGGGGGGAGGTGGGACAACATAAGGTCATGGGGGAGGAGACCGTGCAGAGGGACTGAACTGTATAGACTGAACAAGGGGCACAGGACAGCTAAAAAACAATAAAGAGCACAAAGAGGTGGAGAGGCCACAAGGAAAGAGGGGGGGTGTCAGGACACAGAGAGGGACAGAGGAATGTCAGGACGCATTAAGGGGTGGGCACAGTCGCGGAAGGGGGGACGCATTAAGGGGTGGGCACAGTCGCGGAAGGGGGGACGCATTAAGGGGTGGGCACAGTCGCGGAAGGGGGGACGCATTAAGGGGTGGGCACAGTCGCGGAAGAGGGGGGACGCATTAAGGGGTGGGCACAGTCGTGGAAGAGGGGGGACGCATCAGGGGTGAGCACAGTCGCAGAAGAGTGGGGACGCATTAGGGGTGAGCACAGTCGCAGAGGGGGGGGGGGGGACGCATTAAGGGGTGGGCAAAGGAGGGACACATTGTGGGGGGGGACGCACAGTGGGACACAGGGGCCCACATGTCCCTGGATAAAGCTCTAGAAGATTTGGGTGCTGCATCAACCACCAGGTGGAAGCTGGATCAGAAAGCCACAATGAGGATATTTGGAGGAAGTAGCGTCCAATAGATGTTTTTTATTGAAGTATAAACTGATCACACAACAGCTAGTGCAACATTTCAGAGTCATGTAGGACCCCTTAGTCGGGCATGTGATGGCCTGATGAACAGGGTCCTGCGTGACTCTGAAACGTTACATTAGGGGGAGGGATACCAGGACACCGAGGGAACACATTAGGTGGCGGAATACCAAGGGACACATTCAGGCAGTTGAATAGTGAGGGGGAGGGATACCAGGACACAGTGAACACATTAGGGAGTTGCACAGTGGAAGGTGGGGGGGGGATACATTAGGGGGTTGCACAGTGGGGGCACACACTAGGGCGAAGGGATACCGGGGGGGGGGGGGACACACTAGGGCGAAGGGATACCGGGGAGGGGGGGGACACACTAGGGCGAAGGGATACCGGGGAGGGGGGGGACACACTAGGGCGAAGGGATACCGGGGAGGGGGGGGGACACACTAGGGCGAAGGGATACCGGGGAGGGGGGGGGACACACTAGGGCGAAGGGATACCGGGGAGGGGGGGGGACACACTAGGGCGAAGGGATACCGGGGACACACACACACACACACACACACACACACACACACTAGGGCAAAGGGATAACAGGGACACACACACACACACACACACACACACACTAGGGCAAAGGGATAACAGGGGGACAGACACACACACACACACACACATTAGGGCAAAGGGATACCGGGGGGGGGGGGGGGACGACACACATTAGGGCAAAGGGATACCAGGTGGGGGGGGACACACACACATTAGGGCAAAGGGATACCGGGGGGGGGGGGGGACGACGACACACATTAGGGCAAAGGGATACCAGGTGGTGGGACACACACACACACACACACACATTAGGGCAAAGGGATACCGGGGGGGGGGGGGGGGACACACACACACACACACCACACACACATTAGGGCGAAGGGATACCGGGCGGGGGCACACATTTGGGCAAAGGGATACCAGGGGGACACACACATTAGGGGGTTGCACCGTGGGGGAAGGGATACCAGGGGGACACATTAGGGGGTTGCACCGTGGGGGAAGGGATACCAGGGGGACACATTAGGGGGTTGCACCGTGGGGGAAGGGATACCAGGGGGACACATTAGGGGGTTGCACCGTGGGGGAAGGGATACCAGGGGGACACATTAGGGGGTTGCACAGTAGGGGGTTGCACAGTGGGGGGGTGGGGAGGGTAGAACACCAGCCCCTCACACATCACGGAGCTCACCCACCATACACGTCACAGTTGGAAGGGATCCTCCGACCCCCTCCTCTGTTCCTTTCCCCGGTTACCTGTCCAACCAGAAGGTCCATGTCGTGTGTAGCGGGATGCCCTCACTCTCGGCCTCCTGCGGCAGCTCCAGGTTCCCCAGCTCGCTCCGGTGGTTGTTGAGGCACAGCTGCTGATCTTCGGTGTCAGACTTGAGCCGCCGGTCCGCAGCCGCGGGGAGCGCCATCTTCCTGTGGACGAGCCGCTTCAGCTCCACCCTCGCTGGCATCGTCATCAACCCGGCCGCCGCGTGCTGACTCATTTATCTGATGCTGCGCGCGGCCGCTGCAGCTATAGCAACAGGGGCGTGTGACGTCACCCGGCAACCAGACGATTGGCTCATCACGGCTTTGGCTACCTGAAAGTCTTGTTTAACCACTTGCTACCCAGGCCAATTCTGACACTTCTCTCCTACATGTAAAAATCAGAATTTTTTTTGCTAGAAAATTACATAGCACCCCCAAACATTATATATGTTAATATGTTTTTTTAGCAAAGACCCTAGATAATACAATGGCGGTTGTTGCAACTTTTTATCTCGCACGGTATTTGCGCAGCAATTTTTTAAGCGTGTTTTTTTTTTTGGGGGAAAAAAAAGTTTTGTGCTTTAAAAAAAACAAAATAGTAAAGTTAGCCCAATGTTTTTGTATATTGTGAAAGATGAAGTTACGCCGAGTAAATAGATACCTAACATGTTACGCTTCAAAATTGCACACACTCATGGAATGACGCCATAGTTCGGTACTTAAAAATCCCCATAGGCAACGGTTGAAATTTTTTTACTGGTTACATGTTTTGAGTTACAGAGGAGGTCTAGGGACAAAATTATTGCTCTCGCTCCAACGTTCGCGGCGATACCTCACATGTATGGTTTGAACCCCGTTTTCATATGTGGGCGGGACTTACGTATGCGTTTACTTCTGCGTGCGAGCAAACAGGGACAGGTGCGCTTTAAAAAAAAAAAATGTTATTGTTAATTTTACTTTTTTTTTTTTTAGTTTGCAACTTTTTTGAAAAAAAAAAATTCTGATCACTTTTATTCCTATTACAAGGAATGTAAACATCCCTTGTAAATAGGAATATGACATGACAGGTCCTCTTTACAGTGAGATTTGGGGTCAATAATACCCCCATATCTCACTACTAGGCTGGGAAATAAATAAATAAATGAAGATATCTGATACAGGCATCATTCAGATATCAGCGCTCAAAGTCCGTCACGTCATATGACGGCGGGCGGGCAGCAACAGGTTAAAGGAGCCGTGAACATGGAATGGAATAAGCTGAATAAACCTCATCAAAGTCCAATACATAAATGTAAACATGGGGTGGACTCCTTTAAGCGGATCTGCCTGCTCAGTGGGGGGATCTGTCCGATGATCCCTGATGAGCAGACGGATGACAGGTCCGTGTCCACTCCGCTTATGCAGAGCGGACACGGACACAACTCGCTGTTCTCTATGGGGCGGTTGGATGGAAACGGACCACCTGTCCATTTCCATCTGACTGTCACTCGATTTGCTAGTTGGATGTGGAACGGATCCCCCTCCGTCTGTTTTTGGTGGCCCGGATCGGATCGGTTTCCTGGCGTGTGACATGTGTCCGTTTACATCCACCTTGTCATAAAGAACAATGGGTGGTCCGATTGGGTCCGCCTGAAAAACGAACATGCAGACCCGACTGGTCCACTGGCTTCAAAGTGGCCTAAAGCCGAATCATGCCCTTGCTATAGGAGTAGGCCATTTACATATCTCGTGAATCCTGATTGGAAAAATTCTAGGATGTTGCTACTAGGCATGTGCAATTCGTTTCGTTTCGAATTCGTTTTTTAATGAATTTAGACAAATTCGAACGAAAACCCGTTTAACAAATTTTTCCGAATATTCGTAAATTCGAAAAATTTGTACATTCGTAAATTCATACATTCATAAATTCATACATTCATAAATTCGTACATTCGTACATTAGTAAATTAGTAAATTCGTAAAATTAGTAAATTAGTGAATTCGTAAATTTGTAAATTCGCAAATCTGAAATAATAATTAACTAATAATAATTGAACTACTATTACTAGTAAATATTAAATTATAGGTATTCTAGTTTCCTTTCAAATTTGGCTGTTAGTGAACATAACACATACAAATTTATCCGAAGGTTACGAATGATCCGAAATAAGGAATGCCGTATCCAAACGAATGGAACGTAATGAATTAATAATAATAAATAACAATAATAATAATAAAAACTTTTTATTATTATTATTTATTATTAATTTGTTCCGTTCCATTTGTTTAGATGCAGCATTCGTTATTTCGGATAATGCGTAACTTTGGATAAATTCGTATTTGTTACGTTCACTGACAGCCAAATTTGAAAGGAAACTACAATACCTATCATTTAATAGTTACTAGTAATAGTAGTTAAGTTATTATTAGTTAAATATTATTTCAGATTTCCTGAATTTACAAATTTACGAATTCACTAATTTACTAATGTGCAAATGTATAAATTTACTAATTTACAGATTTTTCGAATTTGTAGTTAGTTACTATTTCAGATTTTCGAATTTTTAGGTTTTTGGATTTTCAAATCTCAAATTTACGAATGTATGAATTCATGAATGTACGAATGAATGAACAAATTTACGAATGTACGAATGAACGAATTTACGAATGAACGAATGTACGAATTGCGATCATAACCAATGACCTAAAAAACTAAAAAAAAAAATAAACGAATGAAACAGAAACGAAAATGAACTAATTTTTGGGCTGTGCACATGTCTAGTTGCTACAAGAAGCCCAGCTGTTACTGCTCACCATCACACATCAAACACCGAACTCAGAGCTGCTGTAACAGAAGAGTGAGAGAGCACGAAAAGGGGTTGAAGCAGAGATAGAACTCACTCCTGTGATGGTGGAGGTGAACAGTAACAGCTAGGAGTCTCTTAGCAGCATCCTAGAAGTTTTCCAGTTAGGCTTCATGAGGTACATAAATGGCCTACACCTACAGCAAGAGCAATATTCAACTTTAAAACTATTCAAAACTCGCGCTAAAGTATTAAATCAAAATAAATATATAAAGACATAATAAACACGGAACTGCAGCCGCTGTGCAAAGGTGCTGTAACCTTAAAATTGATTGAAAATATGAAACAGCGCTGGCAGCCTATACTATTCAATACACATCGAGGTGATTAGTGCCATACACATCAATGTGTTTGTGCCATACAAAATCAAAATGCAACAAAAAAATGTATATAATATAATATTCACAAGTCTATAAAGTGCTTATATGAAAAAAAGTGCAATGGTGCTCCAAACTTTGCAAAGTGTGAGGTGACTCCCCCCTTCGGTGACCTCGCGCACCAGAAACAATGGACCCTCAGCTTCGCAGTCTGGGGTCAAAAAAGCAGTGATCTATTGATCTGGGCATGTGTTGGATGGTTCTGCAAAAAACTCTTCCAAGAGGGTACAGAAAGGAAGCACCACACTCCATAGATGGGGAAATAGACTAAAAACTCATAGTGAAATACCGCTAAAATAAGTTATCAAGCGCATTAAAGGCACCACTTACAAGATATCTGGCAAGAACAGGCATCAGTGAAAACATCTGAGTTCGCCGCTGTATAGCGTGCATTCGACATAGGCGGAAATTGCGTCAATGGTTAACATGAACCGGAAATAGGTGACGCGTTTCATCCCTCCTCCAGGGCATCATCAAAGGTCATGTCCCAAACCTATATCTACATATATATACAAAGCCCTTCATCCTAACATAAATAAGGGCCTTAACAAGCTTCTAGATTGCTGGCGCGGGGATGTTCCGAAACTAGACTCTGAGGACTGGGAGGGCATTTGGGATTTGGGATAAAACAATTGGTCTCTACCAGAAATCGATTGATCCAATTAAAAATTCTCTATAGGGTATATTTTACCCCCCAAAAACTGCACAGGATTTTCCCCTCACACCCATCGAACTGTTGGCGTTGTCCAGAGGACCCAGCCACATTCATACATGTCCAGGATGTCCAGACATTAGGCACTTTCGGGTAGATGTCTCTAAGTGTATTTGTTCCATCACAACTGTTTTGATGCCCTTATCAATTGATATCTGTATACTTGGTCTATTGAAGGCCTTGTCCAGAGCAATGAGAACTATGTTGGGACTGTTAGCTCTACGCTCGTAAGTCTATTCTGCCTAAATGGAAATCCCATCAGGCTCCTACATCAGATTTCTGGAAGGCCATAGTTAGTAAAATGGAACCACTGTGTATATATATATATATATATATATAGATAGATAGATAGATAGATAGATAGATAGATAGATAGATAGATAGATAGATAGATAGATAGATAGATAGATAGATAGATATACATATAGATATACATATATATATATACTTATGAGTCTAGAGGATGCCCTAAAAAAAATTCCAAGGGCTGGAATGTTTGGACTGAATGTTTGGACTGAATCCAAGGAGACGGTGGCTTCCATCCTCATGTCCCCCTAGCACTTCTAGTAGTATTTCCTAGGCAGTGGGTATGGTTCATTTCAGAGTGCTGTAGGATCAATCCTCTTTGTATGTTAGAACCACTGCCCTAGGGCATTGGTTACCATTTCAAGTGTGTTTTGTGTTCAATTGTTTTGTTAGGTCAATTTGTGTTTATTTAAGCCCGGGTATGCAAAGTAGGCTTTGTTTTGTATAACTATACCCTTTGAAATTCAATAGAAAAGAATCTACAAACCATAAACAGAGCTGTGAAGGTGATTGCAATATACAAGCACTGCTTGGGTCTCAGCTTGGGCTCAGACCATACCTGGAAGGAAGTAGTTACTCCCATGGAATCAACAGGAAGCTGAATATGGCCGTGTAGCCATATTAGGACAATGATGTAATGAGAATCCTTGCCCCTTTGTGTACATGCTGCTGTAGGGTGGGGAATGCCCTGGCCACAGTTGTTTGGACTTCTGTGGAAGGGGTTGAAAGCTTCCTTTTGGTACAAACTTGTGCTCCTCCTTATGCTGGCCTTACACGTATAGATGTGCAAGTGAGAATATTCGTACAAACATTTGTACACATTTTTTTTATAGATTTAATGTTGGATAAATGTTGTTGAAAAACTTGACTTGCTTTTAACATTTGATTTCATAATGAATGTAAAAAAAATTCCATCCTGCTCCTTTAAATTGTCCTTGAAAACGAACGTCGATTTGACCCAACTAACAATTAGAAAAAGAAATGAAGGTTCTTAAAGCGGAACTAAACACTGTTCTTTTCAGCCAAGGAAGCTGTCATCTTACTCTCTGTATGATCTGCAACTGCCATGGAGCTGCACATGTGATCAGTTATGATACCAGCCATTTGGTGGTTTGACAGTTTGGTTGAGAACACAAGCAAATGTGACAGTTAGCCTTAACTGTTTTTTTTTAAATGGTAAATCGATGGGTTTAGTTCTGCTTTAAAATAAAAAATTTCAAATTATAAATGCAGCACTTAGTATGAAAACACATTTTCCACCCCCAAAATAGTCACATCCAAAAAAAAAAATAGTCACATCCAATGTGTGCATTCAATGGTGCCAAGCCCTTTTGCACAAGTGAAAATAAAAATGATCAATTTCAACAGGGAAACACATTTCACACCACCAAAGTTGGAATATCCAATGTCTAAATATAACTCTTCTATGTCAGAAACACATGTAACAATATTCCTAAGTGTTATATAATTAAAATTAACTCCTTATGCCCACTGTGGTTGGTAGGGGTCACTAGGGGGGGGGGGGGGGGGCTGTAACAAGGAGCTGCAACATGCTGCTGATTGGTGCTTCATAAAGTGGTTGTAAAGTTTTTTTTTTTTTTAAATAAACTAAAAAAAATGCAATACTTACCTTACGACAGCGGTCACCAACCAGTGGTATGTGGATAAGCGTGGTCGCTTACTTCCTCTTTGGTTGTCCTCCGTCGGCACTGTCTGCTCCTCCTCTCTCCCAAGTGCCCCCAAAGCAACCCGTGGGGGAACATGTGTGGGCGTGCTCTTGATCTGGGCTGTGTGCATCCATAGTCACACATAGGGTGGCTCGCCCACGCCCCTGATCCCCCCTCACAGGATTTGACTGACAGCAGTGGGAACCTATGGCTCCCACTGCTCTCAGTGTAGCCTGTGAGAGTAGGAAGAGGGGAGAGAAGAGCTACAGCCAGGCACAGCGCTGGATTGATAGAGGACCCAGGTAAGCGTTTAGGGGCTGGGGGCTAAGAAGGTGTGTGTGTGTGGGGGGAGGGGGGTTATTTTAATGCAGGGAATTCATTAAGGTAAAAAAAAAATGGTTTAGGCTTAGAACCACTTTAAAGTGAAAGAAAATCTCAAATGTTGGGTTATCACCAGAACAGGAATATAGAAACACTAGTTCTGGTGACCCTGAGGACTGCCAAGAGTTTCCTCACTCTAAAGTGATTTTCTTTCACTTTCTGTTTTGCCTATGGGACAGGAAGTTAAGGAAAACTCCCCATGGAGATGCAGCTGGCGAAAATCTGACTGGGGTTTTAAGAGCTCATGCACACAAGACGTTTTAAAAACGCCAGCGCTACAGCAGCGCTAAAAATGCCTGTTTTTCCGCTTTAGCCGCATATTTACATTAGCGTTACAGCACGTTTTCCCCATGTTTTTCGCGTTTTCCCGCATTTTTTGCGTTGGTGTTTTTGGTAATTTTTTTCATTAAAATGTAAAAACACCTAAAAATGTCAAGCCGCGTTTTTTTTTTTTTTTTTTTTTGCGTTTTTAATTTTTACAGTTTCATTTTACTGCTCCTGGAAGCACAGGCTGTCATTTTTTTCTACTGCCCCTAAACACTTTATGTATCCAAACACCTCTGCCAGTTTATGTGTGCATGGACACATAGGCTAACATGGAGGGGCTTTTAGAGGCAATTATAAAAAAATAAAATAAACGCCCCTAACAGCAGCTGTAAAAACGTCCTGTGTGCATGAGCCCTAAACCTTTTTTTACTCTATCCAAAAAAAAAATGTGTTTAGTTCTACTTTAGGCTAGGTTCACACTAGATGCGGTTGCAGGGCCTCATGTAAGTGCAAGCTTATCAGCACCCGCAGCAAAAAAATAATTCATTATTAATCCCCCCCACACACATGCACTGGAAACCCTGGAGCGTTTTCCCATGCTGGGAACTGCATAACCCAATGCGGTTTCCCTGCAGCTGCAATTTTGAAAAAGGCATGGGGGCCTTTTCTCTGCATTTTCCATAAATACAGCAGCCCATTCAAATTAATAGTCTGCTGAGCCTGTGCAAATGTAGCTGCAGGGAAACTGCAATAATGTGAGCCTAGACTAAAACAGAAAGTGGGGTAAGTAGTTTTTCAATTTTAGGTGGTAGATCAGCATCATTTAGCAACGGTTCACACTACTGCAATGCAATTTTGATGCGATTTTCAGTGTGCTTATGTAGTGCAACTTTGATGAGACTTTGGTTGCTTTTTGGATGTGGTTTGCATATTCTAAATGGCACCAAAGTAGCAATAGAACCTTTTTTCAAAATCGCACTGCACAGAGTCGCATTGATATGAACGGGAACCATTGAAAATAATGTGATTTCTCTTGTCATGCGATTCTGTGCGAATCAAGTCGCATCAGAAATTGCACCAGAGTGAACCAGCATTTATGAATGGAGTAATTAGAAGAGGCAGTGTAGATTGAAGCTACTGGATATGGGAAAAGACTTGCTTGAACTGTGACAGAAGGACTGATTCATATATTTTTGCAACATTTGTAACAAAACATTCACTGGATACAATCAAGGCTGCATTCTTTGGACATAAGGAGTTCATTTTATTTATATAACACTTGGGAATATTGTTACATGTGTTTCTGACATAGGAGAGTTTGATACACACATTGGATATTCATATTTTAGTGGTGTGAAATATATTTCCCTGTTGAATTAGAGCAATGCATTTATCATTTTACATTTTCACTTGTGTTGCAAAAGGGCTTGGCACTATTGAATGCAGCAGCTGGGGTTTTGCTAATTATTATTAATTTCAGTGGTAATTAGAGGTTTTTTTAGAGAGCAGTGAATTTATTATAATTATAACATAACTGAAAGTGCCTAAACAAGAACCTTAATAGCAGGATCACCAGGTCTTTTTTAAAGCCTAATGCCGCGTACACACGACCGGACTTTCCGGCAGAAAAGGTCTGACAGAATCATTCCATCGGATATTCCGATCGTGTGTGGGCTTCATCGGACTTTTTCTTTTGAAAATTCTGATGGACCTAGAAATAGATTTTTAAAAATTTCTAAAAAGTTTTAAATCTTTCCGACGGAATCAATTCCTATCGGGAAAGCCGTTCGTCTGTATGCTATTCCGACGGACCAAAAATGACGCAAGGGCAGCTATTGGCTACTGGCTATTGAACTTCCTTTTTCTAGTCCCGTTGTACCTCATCGCGTTCTAAACAATCGGACTTTGTTGTAATCGTGTGTAGGCAAGTCCGTTTCCGCGGAACTCCGTTGGAACTCTGTCGGAAAAACCGTCAGAGTTTATTCTGACGAAAAAAATGGTCGTGAGTACGCGGCATAAGTTCAGGAACTAAAAAAAGGACCCTTGCAGTGGAGGCTCTTCACACTGCAAGGGTTAAATGCTGATTAGGTCTAGGCGGTTAAGAAGTAAGCTGTAATATGTACCTCATGCTCCAGCAGGCTTCTTCCATACAGCCTATCATCTAAAGTACTCCGGCTTGCACCATGCTGATGAAAACAACTTCTAAAATTTAACTCAAAGCTTTTATGATTTTATTTTCTTTTTACACGCTTCAGTTTCCATTTTTTGTTGTTTTAAAAAATATAGAAATTGATAGGGAAGCTTCTTGCAGGGGATCCTCCCCGTATTTGCCATAAGTTGGCTGTGTGCACAACTCTCTGGCCACTGGAATGTTCAACATCTGAATATATGCCAGATAAATAGTGTTGATCCTAAATTTTTTTTTTTTAATTAGTTTTTGTCTACCTAGTCACTGTTAACATTATAAATGAGAATATCATTCATACAGGCCAAACTGAAAAAGATTAAGGCTCGGTTCACACTATTGCCAGTGTGGACCATTGAATGGGCTGCTGTGCCCGTGAAGTAGGAAGAACGTCCCTTACATTGGTGGTCAGTGGGAAGAATGGCACTTACATTGGTGGTCAGTAAGGAGAATGCCCCTTATATTGGTGATGAGTGGGAAGAATGTTCCTTACATTGGTGATCAATTAGAAGAATGTCCCTTACATTGGAGGTCAGTGAGAAGAATGCCTCTTATATTGGTGGTCACTGGTCAGTTGGAAGAATGCTTCTTATTTTGGTGGTCAGTGGGAAAAATGTTCCTTACATTGGTGATCAGTGAGAAGAATGTTCCTTACATTGGAGGTTAGTGGGGAGAATGCCCCTTGCATTGGTGGTCAGTGAGGACAATGCCCCTTGCATTTGTGGTCAGTGAGAAGAATGCTCTCCCTATATTGGTGATCAGTGAGAAGAATGTTCCTTACATTGGTTGTCGGTGGGAAGAATGCCCCTTACATTGGCAGTCAGTGGGGAGAATGCCCCTTACATTGGTGGTTAGTGAGAAGAATGCTCCTTATATTGATGATCAGTGGGAAGAATGCCCCTTAAATTGGTGATCAGTGGGAAGAATGCCCTTTACATTGGTAGTCAGTGGGAAGAATGTTCCTTACATTGGTGGTCAGTGGGAGGAATGCCTCTTACATTGGTGGTCACTGGGAAGAATGTTTCTGGATGGGTGAGGAGGGTGAAAGCTTCAAACTTCCGGAAGCCTTCCCAGAGCCCCAGCAGGAAATTAAAGTGTTGGGCATCAAATTTGCTCCTGGTGACTATGGTCACTGAAATTGGGAGAGCAGGTTGGTGGATGCCAATGCCAAAGTTGCAAGCTGAAGGAAATGGAAGTGGGTGGGAGTGGGCTGACTTGATCAAAAACGTACCTGATCCCGATTTTTATATATGTTAGCTTCATCTGTATCTGAATCTCTCTATGCAAGGGTCTACAGCTGCTTTTTCCAACTGTTATGGGGAAATAGGCTGAACCTGATCAAATGCAATGTAACTTACCTGACCAGGCTGGAGGGTTGCCTAGGAGTGGTCAACCGGATAGTATTATTTTCTTTGCTCTTTATAAAGTACAATCTTGGTATTTTTTTTACCTGAGACCTCACTGGGATGGGTGGGTAGTTTTCATTCTTGATTTAGGCCTTTTCTGCAATGCTGGGAAGATGGCGAGCTAGTGAAAAGTCAAATGCCGCGTACACACGAGCGGAATTTCGGACAGAAAGAGTCCGATGGGAGCTTTTCATCGTATATTCCGACCGTGTGTATGCCTCATTGGACTTTTTTCCGTCGAAAATTCAGAAAGACCTATATAGAGAACATGTTCTATATATTTCCGACGGAACAAATTACTATCGGAAAAACTGCTCGTCTGTATGCTGTTCCAACGCACCAAAAACAACGCATGCTCTGAAGCAAGTACGAGATGGAAGCTATTGGCTACTGGCTATTGAACCTCCGTTTTCTAGTCCTGTCGTACGTGCTGTACATCACCGCGTTCTGGATGGTTGGAATTTGGTGTGATCGTGTGTATGCAAGACAGCTTGAGCGGAATTCCGTTGGAAAAAAAAGAGTTTATTCCAACGGCAACACCGGTCGTGTGTATAGGGCATGAGAGTTAGACATGGTGAGTTCCTGGCATATATTACCCCATGTCCAAAAATACTTCGGCAGTGGCATGTGACAGTGGAGGAAATCAGGTCCTTCCCCAGGAAGCTTCTGGAGAAAAGGATTTTGAGTAGTGCTTTCAGTGTGTTGGTAAAGTGGAGTCTATGTATGCAGTGTGTTGGTAAAGTGGAGTCTATGGACCACTTTTTGCTCCAGTATCCCTTTAACATAGCGGTGTATAACAGGGTGGGGAGAGTTCTAGGCATCCCCTTCCGTCATCACATTTCTGAGTTCTGAGTGTACGGGGCATTCCTGACTCGCTGGAAGTTTGAATTGGATACACTTTTTCTAGTTAGTATGGTTGCTCAATACTTCATGTGGAATGTACAGTGCCAGGTTACCCTGTGGAAGAATTTCCTCCCTGTTGAGGTGGTGCATGATATTCTGGGTGAGATTGGGAAGATTCAAGGTCTTGAGATGGACAGGGAGCCTCGGGTGGTCTGGATAAGGGCATGGAGGAATATCAGACCTGCCTTTGGTGAACTGTCCATCCCTGGGCGAGGAGCTCTTTTATTTTGCTGTTCTTTTCACTCCCTTAGTTTTTGTTGGTTAGTATCTTCTTTTTAAAGAAGGGCAGTATGCATGACTGGGGTGGGTTTGTTTTTTGACCTCGCAGGTTTGATGTCTGGTGTAATGGTGTAATAGGAAGATTTATTTTCCCCAGTAATATCTTTATTGATGTGATTTTTGCTTTTGCTATGAAGCCATCTTTTGTTGAGAGCAAAATTTGCTAGATTTAATTTCTTTTTTTTGTGTGTAAATATGTATATATTTATGTATATTCTTATATATTTTATGTTTGTTGAAAAATTGGGAAGAATATTCCTTACATTGGTAGCCAGTGGGAAGAATACCCCTTATATTGGTGTTCACTGGGAAAAATGCCCCTTACATTGGTAGCTAGTAGGAAGAATACCCCTTACATTGGTTGTCACTGGGAAGAATGTCTCTTACATTGGTAGCTAGTAGGAAGAATACCCCTTACATTAGTGGTCACTGGGAAGAATGCCCCTTACATTGGTAGCCAGTGGGAAGAATACCCCTTACATTAGTGGTCAGTGGGAAGAATGCTCCTTTCACTCGTGGTCACCAGGAAGAATGCCCCTTACATTGGTAGTCGGTGGAAAGAATGGCACTTATTTTGGTGGTCAGTGGGGAGAATGTTCTTTACATTGGTAATCAGTGAGAAGAATGTTCCTTATCCTTACATCGGTGGTTAGTGGGGAGAATGCCCTTTACATTGGTGGTCAGTGGGGAGAATGCCCCTTACATTGGTGGTCAGTGGGGAGAATAATCCTTACATTGGTGGTCTGTGGGGAAAATGGTCCTTAAATTGGTGGTCAGTGAGGAGAATGCACACCTTACATTCGTAGTCAGCGGGGAGAATGCCCCTTATAGTGGTGGTCAGTGGAAAAAAATCCCCCCTTATGGAGGGCTTTAAAAGATAATTGTTTTTAGTGGTTATTGATTTTACAGAAGACATTGTTCAGTTATGACATTGATGGTCAGTGGGAGGAATGTCACTTACATAGGTGGTCAGTGGGGAGAATGCTCCTTACATTTGTGGTCAGTGGGAAGAATGTCCCTTATATTGGTGGTCTATGGGAAGATTGGTCCTTATATTGGTGGTTAGTGGAAAGAATGGCACTCATATTTGTGATCAGTGGGGAGAATACCCCTCCTGCCCGCAGCTCCTCAGGTCCAGCGCGGTGTGTCCATAAAAAAAAAAAAAAAAAAAAAAAAAACTTGATTCACGATTCACGATTCAAAATCACATTTTTTGTTGGAGCAAATCGCCCAGCTCTAGTGGTTAGTGGAAAGAATGGCACTCATATTTGTGGTCAGTGGGGAGAATACCCCTTACATTGGTGGTCAGTGGGGGGAATGGCACTTACATTGGTGACCAGTGGGGAGAATGGCACTTACAGTGGTGGTCAGTGAAAAGAATGTCCCTTACTTTGGTGGTCGGTGGGAAGAATGCTCCTTACATTGGTGGTCAGTGGAAAGAATTGCACTTGTATTGGTGGTCAGTGTTAAGAATGTCCCTTATATTGGTGGTCAGTGGGAAAAATCCCCCCTTATGGATAGCTAAAAAAGATAATTGTTTTTAGTAGTTACTGATTTTACAGAAGACATTGCTCATTTGTAACATTGGTGATCAGTGGAAAGAATGTCCCTTACAGTGGTGGTCAGTGGGAAGAATGGTCCTTACATTGGTGGTTAGTGGGGAGAATGCCCCTTATATTGGTGGTCAGCGGGGAGACTGCTCGTTACATTGGTGGTCAGTGGGAAGAATACCCCCTACATTGGTAGCCAGTGGGAAGAATACCCTTTACATTGGTAGTCACTGGGTAGAATGCCCCTTACATTGGTGGTCACTGGGAAGAATGCCCTTTAGATTGGTGGTCACTGGGAAGAATGCCCCTTACATTGGTGGTCAGTGGGAAGAATGCTCCTTAAATTGGTGGTCAGTGAGAAGAATGACCCCTACTTTGGTGGTCAGTGGGAAGAATGCCTCTGGTGGTCAGTGGAAAGAATGGCACTTGCATTGGAGGTCAGTGGGGAGAATGCCCCTTACATTTGTGGTCAGTGGGAAGAATGGTACTTACATTGGTGGTCAGTGGGGAGAATGCCCCTTAGTTTGATCAATGGTAAGAATGTTTCTTACACTGGTGATCAGTGAGAAGAATGTTGCTTACATTGGTGGTTAGTGGGGAGAATGCCCCCTACTTTGGTGGTCAGTGGAAAGAATGCCTCTTACATTGGTGGTCAGTGGAAAGAATGACACTTGCATTGGTGGTCAGTGGGAAGAATGCCCCTTACATTGGTGGTCCAGGGGAAGAATGGTACTTAAATTGGTGGTCAGTGGGGAAAATGGCCCTTAGTTTGATCAATGGGAAGAATGTTTCTTACATTGGATATCAGTGGGAAGATTGACTCTTACATTGGTGGCCATTGAGAAGAAGTATGTTCCTTACATTGGTAGTCAGTGGGAAGAATGCTCCTTACATTGGTGGTCACTGGGAAGAATAGCCCTTACATTGGTAACCAGTGGGAAGAATACCCCTTACATTGGTGGTTGGGGAGAAGAATGTTTCTTACATTTGTGTTCAGTGGGAAGAATGGCACTTACATTAGTGGTCAGTGGGGAGAATGCTGCTTTCATTCATGGTCAGTGGGAAGAATGGTACTTACATTGGTAGTCAGTGGAGAGAATGCCCCTTAGTTTGATCAATGGAAAGAATGTTTCTTACATTGGAGATCAGTGGGGACCCTTACATTGATGGCCATTGGGAAGAAGAATGTTCCTTAGTCAGTGGGAAGAATGCTCCTTACATTGCTGGTCAGTAGGAAGAATGTGCCTTACATTGATAGTCAGTTGGAACAATACTCCGTACATTGGTGGTCAGCTAGAACAATGCTCCTTACATGGGGGGTCAGCGGAAAGAATGGTCCTTACATTGGTGGTCAGTAGGGAAAATGCCCCTTACATTGGTGGCCAGTAGGAAGAATTCTCCTTACATTGGTGGTCAGTGGAAAGAATGCTCCTTACATTGGTGGTCAGTGGGGAGAATGCCCCTTGAATTGGTGGTCAGTGGGAAAAATCCCCCCATACAGATGGCTAAAAAAGATCATTGTTACTAGTGGTTACTGATTTTTGAGAAGACATTGCTCATTTATCAAGGAGGAACCCCTAGCAACTTCTGGAGGACCCCTAGTTGGAGGAAAGGCTGCTTTGAATTGAGAAAGGAATGCAAATGACATCTTTTCCAAATCTCCTGAGTACCAAACCCAGTTTAGCCCTATTAGTCATCTCTAGCTCAGTATTTTTTATGTGTATGGTTTATAGAGGAATAAATTACCATGAGATGATGTGATTTGATTGATGCATAACAATCCTTGCATATAATGTCCATAAATGATATCAGTGACCCATCCTGAGCAATAAGTGATATATCCCTGATATGTCATCACTGTACCTGCTGTATGCCCGACTCCTGCCTTCATGACACAGACTGCAGCTGTGTCCATAGACCAGCGATGGAAGTCATAGCAGCTCTGCATTCAGACGTGGTCTCTGTGCATGTAGCACGCAGCTTGCTGTTCCTTCACCTTGCATATATTATTGGAGCTGCTGTCTGATCAGATCCTTGATCTGCACATGAGTCGGAGGGGAATCCTGCTTCAGCAGCAGCTGTTGTCTCCATGGCTGGCCAGGAGCTGGAGAAAAGCAACGCATCCCTTCTCCCCGCCGACCTCATCAAGCTGGCATCCCTGGGCATGATCGCCTGCGTCAGCCTGCTTGGCAGTCTCCTGTTCGCCTTCATCACCCTGCGAGACCGGAGCCTGCACAGAGCCCCCTATTATCTCCTGCTGGATGTGTGCCTAGGCGACTTCATGCGCTCATTGCTTTGTTTCCCTCTGGTGCTGAAATCCATCAGCAGTGGCTCCCATT
The DNA here is from genome assembly GCA_037952835.1 of Lithobates septentrionalis. Taxonomy (NCBI): domain Eukaryota; kingdom Metazoa; phylum Chordata; class Amphibia; order Anura; family Ranidae; genus Lithobates; species Lithobates septentrionalis. Next base: position 3,064,853 of record JBBDGP010000803.1, read on the forward strand.
GGACCTACAGCAAGAGGAGCTGCAGGGTCATGGCATTTGGCACGGTGCTCCTCTGCTTCCACGCCGCCTTTATGCTGCTGTCCATCAGCCTGACCAGGTACATGGCCATAGCCCACCATAGGTTCTACTGCAAGAAGATGAACGGCTGGGCATGTGCCCTGGTCATCTCCATGGCCTGGATCCTTTCCATGGCCATGGCCTTGCCCCCTGTCTTCGAGGTGGGCACCTACAAGTTCATCAGAGAAGAAGACCAGTGCACCTTTGAACACCGTTATGTCAAAGCCAACGACAGCCTTGGCTTTCTGCTGATGTTGGCCTTCATCTTGGCTGCCACCCATTTTATCTACATGAAGCTTTTGTTCTTCATCTATGACCACCGGAAAATGAAGCCAGCTCAGTTGACCCCTGCCATCAGCCAAAACTGGAGCTTCCATGGGCCAGGGGCGGCTGGACAAGCAGCTGCCAACTGGATTGCAGGTTTTGGAAGGGGACCCACACCACCCACCTTGGTGGGCATGAGGCAGAGCACCCAACATCAGATCAAGAGGCTGCTGGTGTTGGAGGAATTTAAGCAAGAGAAGAGGCTCTGCAAGATGTTCTATATTATCACTTTTCTGTTCCTCCTTTTTTGGGGCCCCTACTTAGTGAGTTGCTATCTGAGGATCTTCTCAAGAACCTCCTTGCCTCAGGGTTTCCTTACTGTTGCTGTGTGGCTGACGTTTGCTCAGGCAGGTGTGAACCCTATTGTGTCCTTCATGTTGAACAAAGAGCTCAGGATGTCTTTCAGGGCTCATCTGCCTTGCAGGAACACCCAGACCCAAAGGGAGCCCTATATTGACACCTAAGTATTGGAACCTCCTTATAGACACCTGGACTTGGGATATGCAAAGTTCTGGTTGCCATGGAGATCGAATGCCTCTTCAATTAGAGGCAACCAGGGCTTAGGTGAGACAATAGCAACATTCAACTGTATCTTGCACTGATGATGTATTGGGTGCTTTTCTTTAGCAAGGTGGCTGCAGTGTTGTATGCAAGCAGCATTGTCTCAATGTAGTGCAGATAAGCCAACATAGTTAAATGAGAATAATTACCTTATAGTAATTTAAGTTGCTAATATACTGTATGTGTTGCTGCTGGACACCTCCTGATGTTGTCCTCCTCCTGTCATTCATAAATATTCTTCTGGCATGGTCACCCAGATGATATAGAATAGACACTGTATGCATAGTGACACATACATAAAATGCATGTCCCAGTTTTATCCAGGCATTTTATTTGAAGCTCATGATTGTTTTTTTTTTTAAATAATTGTTTGAGGGCCCATTTACATTTGTGCATTATTGCACATGCTTTAATGAGCATTAGATCACAGGTTAATGTGCATTGCATTAGCGGAGCCCATTGAAATCAATGGCTTCCACCAAACCAAAATGACCCAAATAGCAGATATGTCATAAAATGTTTGCTGCAACGCACTATGGTGGCATTGTGGTATGTGTTTTTTTCCAACACAGGTGGAATGCATTGACATGACATGCATTAACAACAACACAGTGGGGTTGATTTACTAAAGGCAAATAGACTGTGCACTTTCCAAAGTGCAGTTGCACTTTGCAAGTGCAGTTGCTCCAGAGCTTAGTAAACGAGGAAAACCATCACTTTGCAAAGAATACCCAATCACGTGCAAGCAAAATATAAAGATGCATTATTGATTGCACATGATTGGATGATAAAAGTCAGCAGAGTTTCCCCTCATTTGCTAAGCCTAGGAGCAACTGCTTTTGCAGAGTGCAACTGCAAAGTGCACATTCTATTTGCCTTTAGTAAATCAACCCCATTGCGTTATGGTGCATTAGAAAAAAAAGTCCTTTGCATTTGTGATGCGTTGACCTGCATTATTTATTTCAAGTCAGTTGAATGAAGTCCCTTATGTTGTGTAAAATTGAAGCACACAGCAGCAGAATCGCACGTTAATGCGCATATGTTATGAATCTAGTAATCAAGGTATTAAAGTGTATGTTCAGACAATTTTGTTTTTGTTTCAAATAGAGTGGCAAAAAATTAGAACCCCTGTCTGGTTTTACTGCTGTTCACATTTCCTCTCATAAAGGTTTCATCAGAAGAGAATTAATGGTAAATATCCAAGGGCTACACAGACAAATATGCAATTGTTTTTGTTAGTAGACAAGGAATTTCTAAAACCCCTGTCAGATTTTTATTTCTGTTGATAGCTGTAAGGGCACTACATCAATGAAGATAGTCTTGAATAGTTTATTACTAAAGGATCAACAAAATAATAAAAAAAGTCAATGCGTTTCGGGGGTTTGCAAACTCCCCCTTCATCAGGGCTTGTATGTTCTGTCCTTCAGGAATGCCTGGACTCAGGAAGGTTTGAATGCATATGAGGATTTCACGTCCAATAAGCTCTTGCTGCATTACCTGCTGGTGCTAGTATTGAATGTAAAGTCCAGGCATTCTTGAAGGACATAACATACAAACCTTGATAAGGGGAATTTTGAGAACCCCTGAAACAGGTTGGCTTTCTTATTTTATTATTTTATTATGGGTTCATAAAATAGCACCCACATCTTACTCAACGCTTTACATATATATTCTACACATCAGTCCCTGCCTCCAAGGGGCTTACAATCTAAAGTCCCTAACTCACACTCTTACATACAAGGGCCTGTTTAGACAGGAGCCAATTAAGCAACCAGCATGTCTTTGGAGTGTGGGAGGAAACCCACACAGGCACAGGAAGAACATGTTATTTCAAGAACAACCTCCTGCGCTTGAGTGTGCTGCTTTACAACTTGATAAACTGTCCACTTCCCCGGTTTCCGAATGTAGCGCTGACGTGCCTTGCTGCCCCCTTCAGGACTTGTGGGTATCCCTTCATTTACCAATACAAAACAACAAACAGAGGACGCCCCGGCCTAGTGCATTAATGTTACACAATTTTATTCATAAATGAAACAAGTAATATACTCACAAACACATGACAGTGACAACTACAGATGAGACTGCCTCCAAATCCACACCGTTCAATAGGTAGCATGGGAAGACCTTTCAGCGTCCAATGGGGCTTATGCATTTCAAGGGACAAACCTTCTTCCTCAGAGCCAAAAGTATTAATGACTGGGGACTCCAAACTCCAGGCAGTGGGGCTGAGGTTGGGATTTGAACCAACGACCCTAATGCTGCTAGGCAGAAGTGCTAACCACTTGTGTTTACTTCTAATAATAAACTCCTTTGGGCTCTGTCTCCATTGGTGTGGCCCCCCTTACTATCTACTGGATTTCTCTCAGCACCTCTTCTTTCATTTGGAGTTCTTAGTTTTATGGCCATATCCTCACCTTAAGCTCAACTAATAAGATGTTCAAAAGCAATATTGGACATTAACAGTAGAGGATCTTAGCACCTCTTATAAATTCCTCCAGATTCATATTTTTGTCTGTGTTATAGATTTTCCCTTACTTCCTGTTTAAAGAGGAGCTCCAGTCTCCTCCCAAAAAAAATTAAAAGTCAGCAGCTACAAATACTGTAAGTGCTGACTTTTAATATAAGGACACTTACCTGTCCAGGGACCCATCGATGTCGGCACCCGAGCTGATTCTTCAATTGGCTTCAGCTGCAGGCCCCGGGCATCTTAGGTAAGGTAAACTGGCAGTAATTAAAAAAAAGCAGAGGTGGGGTGCTACTACCTAATAAGATGAGGGAATTTTCAGAGCTGCCGGGTACAAAAAGGCAGTCACACAGCTGCAATGGCAATCATGAAAAGAGATAGTCTGCAACTCCTTCCTTGCTCCTTAAAATCTTTAACATTTATTGGTTCTCCATAAAAGACACAGTATCAGACAGCAAATGTAAATGCGTTTCAGCCTTGTGGGCCTTGTTCACTAATAGTTGTTCATAGTGAACAAGGCCCACAAGACCTAAACTGGCAGTGAAGCCTTCTGGCTTAACAGCCAGTTTCCTACTGCTCATGCATGAGTCGTGGTGGGCTTTCTGAATGGTCCCGTGGTCTTCTGGGACCTGTGTGTGTCCGAGAAGGCTGCGGTGGGGGGGGGGGGATAGAGGGGCCGGACACCGTCGTAGATCGCCATGGCGAATTGAGCAGGGAGTTGGAGTGGGTACCTGTCAGAACCAGGTACTTGCTCCCCCCAAAAAGTGCCAAATGTGGCAGTGGAGGGGGGGGGGGGGTGAAAACAATCGGAGCTTACCCTTTTGGGTTGAGCTCCGCTTTAATTAAATCATTGTTAGCGATACAGGAACTGAGGGCAAATCTCTCAAATAAACTAATGGATAGCAGTAAAACCCAAGAGTTGTTCTTACCCTTCCCCACTCTATCCAGAATTAAAAACATTTTTGGCTACAGAGGCACTTTATAAGCAACCTTTTTTCCTTTATTATACATCACAACATTGGCAGGTTCCAGGTACTGCAATTTGTCCCTGGACATGTCTTTTTTTTTTTTTTTTACAAAGATCTGCATGCTAAAAAAAAATTGATCTACAGTCCACACTAATGCCGTGTACACACGGGCGGACTTTTCGACGGACCGAATCCGGTGGACAATCCGACCGTGTGTGGGCTCCATCGGACCTGCAGCTGACTTTTTCGGTCAAAAATTTGACGGACTTTAGATTTGGAACATGTTTCAAATTTGTCCGACGGACTTGAGTCCGGTCGAAAAATTGGCTCGTCTGTATGCTAGTCCGACGGACGAAAACCCATGCTAGGGCAGCTATTGGCTACCGGCTATCAACTTCCTTATTTTAGTCAGGTCGTACGCCATCACGTACAAATCCGTCGGACTTTGGTGTGATCGTGTGTAGGCAAGTCAGTTCGTTCAAAAGTTCATCGGAAGTCCATCGAAAGTCTGTCGGAAAGTCCGTCGGACCAGTCCGGTCGAAAAGTCCGCCCGTGTGTACGCGGCATAACTGTTCATATTTTCACAGCTTTGTAAGATATAATTTTAAAGAATATCTTTGCAATTTAGGAATTTTTGGTACTGTCCAGCTCCATAAATATCAATTTATGGGGTTGTTGTGGCCAATACAGTTTACCAGTGCTATTAATGCCTAGCTTGGATACTCAACAGCAGACGGGTTTTTAAATGATTGTAAATGCTGGCAATGTGTTTATCATTGTGTAAAACTCTGCTACTGCTTGAAATACAGACAATTAAATATTAAAAAGCCACAAAATTTGTGCTTGTTTTGTAACATCTTTTTTTACTGTTCGCAAAAGGACTCTTTCTCCTTTATACATACTAAAAAAAATACACTGTATATAGACTCCACTTTAAAAGTTTGTAACATTTAATGTAACTTTTTATGTGCATGGGGGTTTCATCAATACTGTTTTTGTTTTGAAACATTTTATGGGAAAATTATTCTTTTCATTCAAACATATAATGATTGTTTGGTTCAGGACAGCCTTTCTCATCCAGGGTTCCATGGGACCCTATGGTTTCTTTAGAGACTATTAGGGTTTTTTGAGTATTGCTAAGGGTTCAGGACAGCCTCTCTCAACCAGGGTTCCTTCAGAGATTGTTAGGGGTTCCTGCAGCATTACTTGGGGTTCAGGACAGCCTTTCTCAACCAGGGTTCGATTGAACCCTATGGTTCCTCCAGAGATTACCAGTGGTTCTTCCACTTGGAGCCTAAAACTGGTCTTAACTGTAAAGACAATGTTGCTGAAAGAGCTTCATTCATATTAAAGCTAGCTAATGAGACAAAATCTACACTTGCAGTGGAGCCCTCCTGGATGAGGTAAAGAAAAAGCATGGCTTAAACTATTTATCCTATGGATCACAGAAGTGCACTTCATTCTGCACTCCTGTGACTCGTGACGTCACTCAGCTGTTAGAGACTCTGGAAAAATCCTGACTTTAAAGTCAGAATCCATCCAGAAGGTTGAATCAGTGAATGGCTCAGCCAGATGCTCCCGCCCCCTCCACAGCCCAGTACTCCAGTGAGCGCTGGAGGGGATGAGCTCCTATACCAATCACAACTCCAGGCTGTGGATGGTCCCTTGACATCATCACGTGCAGTGTAGGGCCGCTTGCTGGAGATGCTCTGGTACCCCTGTGGGCTTCCTACATATATTCTGGGATTGCCCACAGGTCCAAGAGTATTGGAGGGAGGTGACCCACTTTATCCAGGGGTTAACTACCATACCTATTCCTCTGACAATCAGCGTCTGTCTCCTCGGCCTTGTGGAAAAACTGGTGTTAGCTAAAGCAATCCGCACTCTAAGCCCTCATTCACACGAGGTGGACTCCGCTTCCACGGAGCCTGCCTCGGTCCGCCGGCTCAGCGGGAGATCAGTCCGTTGATCTCCGCTGAGCCGGGTGATGACAGGTCCCTCTCTGCTCACTGAGCAGGGAGGGGCTTGTCAGGCGCCGCTGCTGCCTATGGACGGATCGGATGAGCATGTCCGTTTTCATCAGATCTCACCCGATCCGATCCGCCAGCGACAGATCAGGACGTAGGGCCATCCGTCTGCTTTTAGCAGATCGGACGGGGTCGGATGTCAGCGAACATGTCTCTGCTGACATCCGTCGCTCCATAGGCTAACATGGAGCGCCCGTTCAGGTCCGCTGTCAAAACTGACAGGCGGACCTGAAGGGTCCGATCGTGTGAAAGGGGCCTAATAGAAAGCTATTGTACTAAAATGGAAGTCAGCTGTCCCCCCTACCCTGTCCTCATGGAAAAAGTTAATCAATACGATGATACCCCTCTACAAAGCAACATATTTGTCCCGAGCATGCCCCCAAAAATATGAAAAGGTTTGGCACCTGTGGACGGACTCTGAGTCTACGATAGATGATCAACCCATTGGGGATCGCCCTGGTTAGATACCCTCCATACTTACCTGGCCCTGTTGAGTGTTGAGGTCCACGCCCCAGAGTGGTGGTGTTAGTCCAGAGGGTCATATGATCACTTAATTCTATCTGTTCTTGTAATGTCCAGCTCAGACAGAAGAGAGGAAAAAGTAGTCCCGCAGGAAAAGATATCTCCTGCCACATTCCTACCATGTGAAACCTGGGTACCCATTTTGTGGTTGTTTTGTTTTCTTTTTGTTTTTTAGTTAAATATGTTTAATTTTAAGATGCACAGTGAGTTGAAAACTGTTATGCACATGGCTATGTGCAACAATTGGCCGGGGTATGCCCCAAAGGTCCTGTTTTGTACCTTCACAGTGAAAATTTTCAATAAAATTTTTTTTCAAAAAACAAACAAAAAAAAACTAGATAGAAAGATAGATAGAGTTCTAAATATAAAATTACCATTCCAACAGTAATGTATTATGTATTTAAAAAAAATCTATTTATACATACAATTGGTATCTTGATGTTATTCCCCATATTCTCCTGCACAGCACTGGAAGAAGGATGGCTAATGTTATGCACTAGCCATGGCCCTATTGCTTTGCATAGTGCTGTCATTCTAAAGCTAGCCATTTTTTTATTGAGCAGAGTAGTGCCAACCTGGGCCACACACAGCTCAATTTTCGGCCAATTCAGCAGAAATTTGCCCAATTTGTACCATGTATGGCTAGTAGGGATAAGCTCAGATGGGTTCAGACATGGGTCCGAACCCACATTAGCTATGCTGCTAGGACGTTGTCACTGCGCGCAGTCAATCATAAGCATCCAAGGCAATCCCCACCCTGCAACTGCACATATCAAAGGAGAGTGCATATGTGCGGCTGTGGGGCAGGGAATGCTATGGCCACATATGATTGGTTGTCCACATTGACAGATTCTTGGGTTCAGATTCATGTCCAAACAGGGCTGAGCTCATCCCTGATTGTTAGCATAAGGGTCTTTGTTGGTGGGCTTTGGGCTTGAGTCGATAAGCGAATGCAGCTTGCTTTAAGTGCGATTCTGCGATCATTGACGCCATGACCTGCAGTTGGCCTCCTTCTGACCTGCATCTTTTAAATGGTATCAACCTCATACAAAGTGCTTTGTCTTTTCCATTGGCTTGTATAGGGAAGCAGTTTTTTGGCACATTTTAAAAGCCCTATCAATGTGAACATGCTCACAGGTGGAGATAGCACTGCATGCTGCTGCTCTTTCATTGTCCAGTCACAGGCTAGATGGGCCCTGGAGCAGGCTATATTGAGTATCGCTAACTCCAATTTCAGTCAGCAGAGAGGTCCAGGATATAGCAGTACTGTCTGCTAGAAGTGTCTGGATCATAAAACTGCCTGAACAGATGTAAATCTTTCATTTAATTTCAATTTTATCTGTGTATTTAAATGTTTGCATGGGGTTCATCTTCAAAGCTGTAGTTTAGGTATGAATTTATTTTATAGCTGCATTGGTCCAGCTTGGATCAATGCAAGTATGCCTATCTCAGAACTGAGTGATCCCTGCAAATCACCTGCAAATGTGGAAGTTGCAAATCACCGTAGTAGTCGGCGCTACTGCAGTGATATCAGTGGTTTCAAAGGTCCCAGGCTGAGCAGCTTCCCTTCTGCATAGTAACCACAGGGGGTTGCTCAGTGGGCAATGCCGCCATTCACAGAACATCTTGTATTCATGATGGCACCACCCTGCCTTCAGCTTCAAAGGCAGCAGTACTTTAACTATTTGGTATGTAAGAGGTACATAACATTGTTAAGATATTTGTCCTTTCTACAGTTATTAATATGATTTATCCATGTATTTATTATTAATATTATTGGTAGTATAGTAGCATTAATTTCTTACAGAAAATGTGAATCTTTACTCAGCCTCTCTTGACATTAAATGTATCAGGCCAATATGCAGTATGCCTGCTGCAGCCTCTGCAAAAATAAAAAAAAAAGCCAGCTCTCTGCATCATTAATGCCCAGAGCTGGAGAAGAAGCAAAGAGCAAGGAGACCCTATTTATAAAGTATTATACCTGCTAAAGAAGTTGTAATCCTGTTCAGCCATTTTTCAAATACACGTACCTCTGCCAGACACCATAACCATACCCTTACCATTATCTTCTCTCCAATTATGCAAATCTTTGCCCTCATTTTGCACATTCCTTAATACTACTTCTTATCCCCTCCTTTAAAATAGTTGCATATTCATCTTTTTTTATAAATACCTTTTGCTGTGGAAAATGTTATATTAATATATTGTCATAAGAGTCTCCCAGTGTCTGTTCAATCGCAGCCCGCTCTAAAGAGCTGACTGGGGTAGACTGACGCTGGTTGAGACCTGTTAGGTAGTGGAAAACTTCCTGGTGTTTGAAGAGAGGTGTTTGCGGAGAGAGGACATGTCCGCCAGCAAAGGGCCCCTGTGCAATGCACAGAACGATCGTCTGGTGGGCATGCGTTCGCTCTGCAAAGACATTATCGGTTTAGCGGTGGTTTGCTCTTGTCACCCCTGGTATGCCTGATCAACATGTTTGGGGTGCCATGACATACACCTGCAGATAATATCCCATGCACGAGGAACTTTAGTCATCGTCATTTGGTTGTATGTATGTATTGTGTTGTTAAATCCTTATATGGTCATTCACATCCTGTGAGGTCACAAGCTTTGTCCCTCCTTTAACATAGTTGCATATTCATCTTTTTTTATAAATACCTTTTCTAACATTCTTGTACTGGTACTTCTACCTTTCTTATCTAAATGAGAATGCCTGTACTGCCTGCACACTCCTGGCATATAAGGGTCATATATCCCTGGAGTTTTCAGGCAACTCCGATGCTTGCAATCCCATGCATGTGCACTTTTTTGTACAAAATTACAAATTACAAAATTGTATTATTTATAGCCATTCTAAGTCATGGTTCCTCCAGAGGTTTCTAGGGGTTCCTTGAACTGTGGCTGATTGACCTCCAATCTGATGGTTTCTAAATAGTTCCGCGGCTAATGCCACTTGGCAGACCAAACTGCATGACACCAATCATTTCTTTAGCTGTCTGTAAGGGTGGCATTCTAAATATCACTCTAATGCCCTGTACACACGATAGGATTTTCCGACAACAAATGTTGGATGTAAGCTTGTTGTCGGAAAGTCCGACTGTGTGTATGCTCCATAGAACATTTGTTGTTGTAATTTCCGACAACAAATGTTTGAGAGCAGGTTCTCAAATTTTCCGACAACAAAACTTGTCGGAAATTCCGATTGTGTGTACATAAGTCCGACGCACTAAATTCCACACATGCTCGGAATCAAGCAGTAGAGCCGCACTGGCTATTGAATTTCATTTTTTTCGGCTCGTACATCACGCATTCTTGACGTTCAGAATTTCTGACAACATTTGTGTGATAGTGTGTATGCAACACAAGTTGAGCCAACATCCTTCGGAAAAAAATCCACGGTCTTGTTGTCGGAAAATCCTATCGTGTGTACAGGGCATTAGAGGGGCATTCCTCCTATTGATCACCAAGCAGCATTCTTCCCAATGACCATCAACGTAGGGAGCATTCTCTACTGACCCCCAATATAAGGGGCATTTTTCCCATTGATCCCAACAACATCTTTATCAGTGGTTTCCTAGGACCTGAAAATTATTTCAAGGGTTCCTGTAAGGTAAAAAGGTTGGGAAAGGCTGATACCATGTCAAGTGTAAACAATATGATTCCCCCACTAAAGCACTGAATGAACAAGCTCTGCTAATCCTTTGCACACAAACCCAGCACTCTATGTGCGCAATCATATTATTAACACGGTGCCAATAAAATGGCAAATAACATGATTCACCAGCTAGGTCACCGATTGAACAGGCAGTAGATTGTCCAACTCATCATCTCGTTGGCGGTGGCACAGAATACCGGGAAGTAAAGTAACAGATGATTATCTGTTTCTTTACTTCCTGGTAAAGGCACCATTACAAATGTTGTAAAAATGTAAAAACAGATGCAGGCTATCATATTCATGGATACTGTTCAACTCTTTGCCCTTACTGAAAATGGCTGCTCTTTTGTATTCTATGCTCATACTACACATGGCCGCCAGGCTACGACCAGGCAATATGACAGCTTAAAAGTATTAAAAAAGATGCATTTAGGGCTAGGTTTACACTTTGTGCATGTCAGGAACATGTGCAAAATCATGAACTTTCCCAACATGCATGGAAATGCTTTGCCCTTTAGCTGACGCCCAGTGGTACCATTGTTAATGACACCCCCACTCATCTGCTAACACATGTGTTTTCATGTGTGCCAAATCGCATGGTGCAGCAGCACTATATGGTTTAGTGTGGCTTGATTTTGAAAAAGAGTCAGGGACTTCTTTTGTGTATTTCTCACACATAGGGCAGCCCCTTGAAATAATTGGGCTTGCCCTACATGCGACGCATGGACACGTGCAGTGCTCTGTCGCACCTGTATGGTGTAAATGTAGTCTAATGCCCTGTACACACGGTCGGCCATTGATCGGACATTCCGACAACAAAATCCATGGATTTTTTCCGACGGATGTTGGCTCAAACTTGTCTTGCATACACACGGTCACACAAAGTTGTCGGAAAATCCGATCGACCTGAACGCGGTGATGTAAAACATGTACGTCGGGACTATAAATGGGGCAGTAGCCAATAGCTTTAGTCTCTTAATTTATTCTGAGCATGCGTGGCACTTTGTGCGTCGGATTTGTGTACACACGATTGGAATTTCCGACGGATTTTGTTGTCGGAAAATTTTATAGCAAGCTCTCAAACTGTGTGTCGGAAATTCCTATGGAAAATGTGTGATGGAGCCTACACACGGTCGGAATTTCCGACAACATGGTCCTATCACACATTTTCAATCGGTAAATCCTTTTGTGTGTACAGGGCAAACATCATTTTGGCATTACATTGATGTTTTACCACATTTTTAATGGTTCCTTTTTTAATTTGTACAATTTGGGCGAAGTTCCTCTTTAGGTTAGTGTTGCTCTACCAAGTCTGTAATTGGATAGTGAAGGAGCATCAGCTCACTGATGAGGCCATCTCTGCATGCTCATTTTTTTTTAATTCATAGCACTATGCATTGCCTTAGAGCCTGACTAGCTTACACTGCTGTGCATTTCTTTCACAGGCCGATTGCTTATATGCAGAGGATTACAGCTGGCCTGCATAGTATGAACTGGTTAAAACAAATCTTCTGTACACCGCAAGGAATGGGTTGGTGTTGAGTTAATGGTGGATAGGGATGGGACATTATTCCCTATCATTTCAGAACACTCCACACATTTAATGTCAGACCCCCTTGAGATATAAGTCACCAATGGCTGACCCAACTTACCAGTTTTCACTTGGGTGGACAGGCCCTTTTATTTTATACAATATATAGTATTTTAAAACATTACTTTTTTGTAAGGCACTGATTTTAAATTATGTTTACTGGCCTTTAAAATATTTGTACCATACATACATGATTTTTTTTTTTTTTTTTTAGAAAAACCATACAATTGTGTTGTGAAATGTGACCTGTTGTGACAGTAAGTGTGATATATATTCAGTATAGTGACGCTTACAATTTTGCAGATATGCTTTTGATAACTGTAAATATGTAACTGAGTGTATATTAGTGAACATTACATCAAAGAACATTACAAATATTTTTCACTTGTTGGATTTCAATGACTTTTTCCTCTTTTCTCTTCTACTTTTATGCATTGTTATAAGGAAACCACGACTTGCTGTTTTCTAAACGATATTTGCTAATGTTTTTAGAATGAGTTGACGTTTTTTTATAAGCTGGAAATATATTCTCCTGAAATGTAACTTATTACCAGGATCAATTTTTGAATATGAAAATCTTTTTTCAATATTATAAACCGTACTTAATAACTGTGCCATTGTAATGCTGTTTCAAATTTATGCATTTTCAATAAAATTATTTAACAATTTCCAAATGAACAAATTTGTGTGGTTATTTAGTGATTTGAGTGAACTTAAGTGTGTATGGTGGGGATTGTGGATCTTCTTTTGCTTTTTTTTTTATGTTAAGTTGAACCTTAAGAGAGATACAAAATACACATGTGAATGCTATTCTGTATTCTTTAATACATTGTTACATTTATGTTTTCTTTATACAATAAAATCTTTGAGGAAGCTTATTATGCTTTTTTTTTTTTTTTATCTGAAGCACGGCAAATCATCCCCTTATTTCGGAAGACAGATGTTATCCCGTCATTATCATTGTGGGTTTCCACTGTAAATGATATTATGCGAATCGAGACAATGTTAGCACTTGAAAATGATTCTTTTGACAAATATAAAGTTTAATGATGTATCTGGATCCATTTTTTTTTCTTCTGATACCCTCGCAGGGATGCTCACTACGCCTGGAGGCTCACACTCTGCTCCCCCTAACTCAGGTGAGGGGCGATCTCAGGGGCTAACCCCTGAGATTCTTTCAGATCCTAAGTACTGGTCAACTACGTAAAGCATTCCCTCTGATTCTCCTTCTCCTTGACAACCGTTCTACAGTGTTCTTTTAATTATTTGATACCTCTCTGGATACAATCGATCACTTGGTCCTTCATATCTCTCTTCCTATTCCAATTCTCTTTCATTATCCTTTCTTTTTCTCTTCTCTTATCCTTCCCCTCTTCCCTACTTTTTTTCTTCCTTTTCTTTTTTTTTTTTTTAATTAATAATTTTGTAATTTTATGGTGTACCAGGCAACGGCCTCCTTGTCCATCTTATGAGTCCAGTCCTAGCTTGAAGTCCTAGTAGCCTTGCCACACGCGTATTTGATACTCCATTTATATGATGACTAATAAAGTCCTAGTAGCCTTGCCACACACGTATTTGATACTCCATTTATATGATGACTAATAAATTCTTTTCATCTGTGGTTTTCATGATAAGCCTGGTCCACCTTATGTGAAACAACCCTTAGCTTGTAATTTTTGCTTTACGTATGACATGTTTTGGCGATAGCCATTACTGGGAAAAAAAAGTATATATATATATATCCATGCTATGGACTGCAGGTGCTGTTAATATCTGCTGCCTCCACTAATGTCAGCCACAATAAGGCGGATGGCAAAATTATATCTAAGGGTAAGTGTCCTTGCTTTTAAATAATATCCTAATGTGTGCAGTGAATACCATAAAAATAAACAAATCAATCAACAGATTAATCAACAAGTGACAAATTTCAAAAGCGCTAATTACAAAATCATGATAGGTTTCCATATTCAATATTAAGGTTCTATGTGCAATAAATCGATAAAGGTGCTGTAGTATAAATTGAACAATCAAAAGTGCATAGTGTCATCAGATGAGAAATGTCCATAAAATCATATCAAACATTTAATAAATTATTTCCGCAAGGTGAAAACGGTGCTGTGATTGCGTGTCACACTTGTGCCCTCTTGTACTGCACTTACGGGAAAATAAATCGATAAAGGTGCTGTAGTATAAATTGAACAATCAAAAGTGCATAGTGTCATCAGATGAGAAATGTCCATAAAATCATATCAAACATTTAATAAATTATTTCCGCAAGGTGAAAACGGTGCTGTGATTGCGTGTCACACCTGTGCCCTCTTGTACTGCACTTACGGGAAAATCTCACCCACCAAGGGGCAACAAGCCTTCACAGTACCCCTGACTGTAATGAGGATTTCCATGGCTGGCTATTATGGTCTCTACCCCAGTATTATCATGAAAATACATCAATGGTACTCATAGCGTGACTCCATATAACATTGTTTATTTGTGGAAAAAAGTGAACACTTACAGGATTCCAGTAGGTAACAAGCTTCGCCTGGTATTAAAACAGGAAGTCTGGGTCACGATGCTTTCCACGGACTGAAACCAGATGTGACGCAATGACGCAGTAGCTCCGCCTTATGTGTTTTGTCACGAGCACGTCATCAGAAGTGGCGCCATCTTGCTACACCATCCGCAGTTTATAGGCCACTGTACCTGCACATACTGCCAGTCTTTGTATAATAAATATTGTTGCTAACATGTACTTTATTCAATACTAAAACAATAAAATATTTAAAACTACAATCCTCTTAATTGTCTAACTGTGTAGGTAAAATTAATATACTGAACCGTACATGATCTCGGGGGACAATGCAAGCCATATGATAGGTAGGTACATAACATTAAAAAAACATATGTAAAAAAATAAAAAATATATAAAAAATTGTATATAAAAAAAGTATATATATATAAAAAACACACCTAATAACCCCTTACTAAACCGATTTGGAGGTGGTGGAAAATGTATATATAAGGAGGGGACACACAAAAGACTCATAATAACCCATTATTGTAAACTAATTAAAGGAGGAGAAGATTGTGTGTATAAGGAGGGAACAGACAAAAGATATTACAGTAGTAGGTATGTGTGGAGGAGATGGGCCGTACCTTTTTTATTACAGAAATTAAGAAATCAAAGGTATTTTAATTAATAACTAATGATTAGGAAAAAAACATTTAAATCTATGTCTATATTTAGTCCTTCAGGTTGAAGGGAATTTAATAAAAAGATCCATTTTGTTTCATTCTTAGATACTTTATTCCTCTTATTACCTCCACGCCAATGGCCTTTTACCATACCTATGGCGTAAAACGCTAGGACCGAAGGGTCCCTCCTATGGACTTCCCTAAAGTGGTCCTACCCACACATTGATAGCGACATGGGCATTTGATGATGTATGTCACATGTGTACTTGTGCATGTTATTAATTCCCTAATAACCGTAGAGCTGGATATCTTCTTTCTTGGTTGCCTCTGGCTAGTTCTACAAGGTAGCCACTTCTGGTATCTAAAAAAGCCTTTTAAATTTGGCAACAAATTTATTGATTTGGGGGGATACAAAACACCGAGAACTAATTTGTTCCTCAATGTAGGTGCTTTTCTGTAAATAAACTTTGGTCATTGTGGGAGTAGCTTCTTTAGTGTCTTGTTTGATTTCAAGATGAGCCAGTGTTTTTTTTAAATTACTTTCCACTTTTTTGTATCGTCTATTGAACCCCTTTAGGAAGGCAAATTCCATGTTCATACCATCTTTTTTGTCTTTTTTATCTTGAAGGAGTGTTTCTCTTTTCATATTTTTGACCTTCTCCTTTAACCACTTCAGAATTGACCTCAATGACTTTACATTTTGGCACTGCGCTGCTTTAACTGGTAATTTGCGCAGTCATGCAATGCTGTACCCAATCTAAATTTGTGTCCTTTTTTCATACAAATAGAGCTTTTGATGGTATTTGATTGCCTCTGCGATTTTTATTTTTTGTGACATAAACGGAAAAAGGCTGACAATTTTGAATACAATTATATTTTCTAGTTTTTGTTATAAAAAAAAATCCAATAAACTCAATTTTATTGTTTTTTTTTAATAACAAAAAGTAGAAAATATAATTTTATTCAAAATTGTTGGAAAAGTTATAGCGTCTACAAACTAGGGTACATTTTCTCTGGAATTTACGCAGCTTTTAGTTTGACTACCGATCTAATTTTTTTAGGTGCTAAAATGGCAAGGCAGTACACCCCCCCCCCATGACCCCAATTTGGAAAGTAGACACCCCGAGGAAATTGCTGACAGGTATGTTGAGCCCATTGAATATTTTATTTTTTGTCACAAGTGATTGAAAAATTACAAAAAAAAAAAATTACAAGTTGTCACTAAATTATATATTGCTCACACATGCCTTGGTTATATGTGCAATTACACCCAAAAATACATTCTGCTGCTTCTCTTGAGTATGGGGATACCACATGTGTGAGACTTTTTGGGAGCCTAGCCGCGTACAGGACACCGAAAACCAATCACCTTCAGGATTTCTATGGGCGTAAGTTTTTGATTTCACTCCTCACTTTCGAAGGCCATAAAATGCCATGATAGCACAACCCCCACCCCCCCCAAATGACCCCATTTTGGAAAGTAGACAAGCTATTTGCTGAGAGGCATGTTGAGTCCATGGAATATTTCATATTTTGCCAATAATTGCGGGAAAATGACAAACTTTTTTTTCTTTGCACAAAAATGTCACTAAATGATATATTGCTCAAACATGCCATGGTTAGATGTAAAATTACACCCTGAAATACATTATGCTGCTTCTCCTGAGTACGGAGATACCACATGTGTGAGACTTTTTGGGAGCCTAGCCGTGTACAGGACCCGGAAAACCAATCACCGCCTTCACGCTTTCTAAGGGCGTAAAATGGTGATTTCACTTCCTCACTACCTATCACAGTTTCAGAGGCCATGAAATGTCAAGATAGCACAAACACCCCCCCAATGACCCCATTTTGGAAAGAAGACACTTCAAGCTATTTGCTGAGAGGCATGTTGAGTCCATGGAATAATTTATATTTTGCCACAAGTTTCGGGAATACCCCTTTCTGGTAACCCCTACTTGGGCTATGATATCTACTTTCTTGGGTGGATCTAGTGACCTGATTCGATCTATTAGATTGAACTGGGGTTCGGACATTAGATTCTCTCTGGGTGGGTCTTGATGCCCCCTGACTTGACTTCGGTCCATTCTTCTTTATTTTCTTCTCTTTCAATAGAGGTCTCTCTTGATACACCAGTCATTAAGGCATCAGTGATCTCCTCAATGTCATATTCATCCTCTGCTTGCCCTTTACTGTATACACTTGCTGGTTCTTGTAGTCCAGCACATCTCTTTTATATTTCTTTTGCTTTTTTTTGTGTTGAATTACTTAATCATATTTGGAAAGTTTGTGTTGTCTCCTTTTGACAATCATATGCAGTAGGTCTGTCTCTTTCTGATTAAAAAACGTATACCGTTCTTCCATTAGACCATTCTCATTAATGCCATCATTTGGGGAAATATCCCACCTTAATTTCCTGGCTGAGATATACGTCTCTAGAGTAGCCATGTCCCACCACACCCTTAATTGTTTCTCCATGTTATTTTTTAGTTGTTTAAAAACACTCTATATCTTGATCTTTTACTACATGTTCTTGATTGAAAACCTCATCTAAATTGACTGCTCTACCATTCATATATTTAAAAAATGTCCGTGGCTGCAGAAATGGGCATTTCCTGATGACGTACACACAGCGTGAAATGTATTGAAAGGGAGGCTCGACGCGCAGCAACGAGTCCTCCGTTCCTGATATCAGCTGGAGCGCACGCCATACAATCGCAATCGTTTAAGGTACCGCTTTGGTCTCTGCTTTTCCTCCATAGCTGCAGCCTGGTCTGTTTCTCGTCCTGTACCCTACATACTTGTTTGGATGTAAAGGTTTTAGCCACATGGAATAAAGACGTTTTTACACTATTTGAGCCTTTGTGGCTTTCATGGGGAGCCACTCTTTTCAGATTTGGTTGGTGAATTGAGGCACCAAGGCGCAGGTTCCAGAAGTTATATATTACACACTCCTGTTGTCCTGTGATTGGAGTCCTTCTGCATTGATTATTTCAAGCCAGGATATCCAGATAGCCACTGCTGATGAAATATTTGCCTTTTTTTTTTTCCATGCCTGAGGGTCACTTTGTGGCCACTACTGTCTGGTGAGCGCTTTGATATACCACATTGGGTGAAGCACAAATAAGATTTGATAAGAGTATTTGCACTCTATCATGTGGTGATTGGATTTATTAAGAAGATTCTCATATTCATAAGAAGATATATTGAACTTTTTTGCACTATATTCACTTTATTGGTTATATATGATTTAATTTGATTTATTTACCTTAAATACACTGATGCACTTTATTTACATGATTGAGGTAACACGATATTTATTGTAATTATTGCACTATTGATGCGCCCTTCATTGTTTTGTCTATTGTCTATTAGTATTTACTAATTTAAGGAGCAGCATCAGGTTGTGAGAGTGCACGTTCATATTTGGCACCGAGCCCATTATTTTTCACTTGACAAGTAGCAAATTATTTTTGCTTGGCAAGGAGTATTCTGATAGGAGAAGAAAGCAGGGTGATGGGAAGAGGAACTCATCACTAAACTTCTTCTCCTTCACTGTGCGGTGATGGGCTGGTCCATTACAGCCTAGGCTCAAAGAAAATGGGTTAAACGAAGTTGGCTGTTAAGGCCCATACACACGATAGGACTTTTTGACAACAAACATGCAAATTAGCTGTTTTAAGGCAACATCCTACCCTGTGTACGCTCCATCGGACAAACTTTTTCGGTTTTCATCGGACAAATGTTGGCTGTGCAAACAGAAAAACTTTCCAGCAACAAAAGTCCTATGGTGCAAAATCCTATCGTGTGTACACAAGTCCATAGGACTTTAGTCCAAAGTACAAACACGCATGCTCAGAACCAAAAGATCAAACAACAATACAGAAGTTGACCAAAGGGTGGCGGTAAAGAGCTGAAAAACCATGTGATTTGGTGAAAGCTGGCTGAAAAAGTCCTGCCGTGTGTATGCTTAAATAATTTACGGCCAATGCCCTTTGTACAAAAATCCATGGGAAAGTTTGTACAAAGTCTGATCGTGTGTATGAGGCTTAAGACTGAGAACATCTAGCAGTGGAAAATACGCATTGCAGTTGCATCTCCTAACCAAGCATAAATATTGCAGTAAAAGCTGCTTTTTATTTTATTTTTCTTAATGAGCTATTCATTTTTTTTTTTTATTGACCGGGGCTATGCTTTATGTTGTAAAGCATTGTGTGAGCAGTTCAACATTATCTGCTTGTTGACCATATGTTGAAGATGGATATATATTTATTTAAAAAAAAGCAGTGTTTAGACACAGATACAAACACCAGAAATGTGTTAAAATCATGTGCTGACCTCTTGCTATGGAGAATCAATTCCCAATTAACAGGCCAACTGCCTGGTTTCAAAACAAGCTTGATGCATTCTGCTCTCAAAGTGGAAAACTACTGCAAGTGTAAATCGTCTGCTTCATAAAACTGTATGTGGTTCCTATCTAGAATAATATCATTCAGTTATCACTTAAAGAGGAAGTAAACCCTGATGGGTTTTACTTCTTTTTTTGTTCCCTCCAAAGTAAAAGCATAATGGGCTAGTATGCAACACATACTAGCCCATTATGTGGCACTTACCTGCAAACGAAGGCCACGCTGCAGGAAGCATCCATCTTCACCCCTCTTCCCTCCAGGGTGCAGACTCCGGCTGTGTGGCTGTGTGACTGTGTCACTCCAGTGCATGCGAGCCGCAGCCGCCAGTCACGGCACTCGTTTGGGAAGAAACGGCACAGAGGGCTGTTTCTTCACAGCGCAGGCACCGATGACATCATCGGCACACTACAAGGTAAATATCTCCTAAACGGTGCACGTTTAGGAGATATTTACAGTACCTATAGGTAAGCCTTATTCTAGGCTTACCTAAAGGTACAAGTTCTGAAAAGGTGGTGTACAACTACTTTAAAATAGAGGAGGTTACAGGCAGGGCAAACATTTTAAAGCAGAATTGTCTATAATGTTTCTGTATTTGCTTTGTGCGACTCAATAATACTGTTAGTAAAGCAACATGCTGAATGCATGGACTTTGTTTTTCTGTAGAAATCCCTGTCTGATCTGTGCACTCTCAGTTATGTCCATATCCTTGGTCCTTAGTTCAACTGGTCAAAGGTCAAGTTTGCTTTTTTGGTCACAGCCCACACACACATGTCACTCTGTCATTTTTTTAAGGGTTTTTATCTAATGTATGTTCTCTTGTATACATTATGGTAGAGATACCATACAGGTATATATATATATATATATATATATATATATATATACACAGTATCTCACAAAAGTGAGTTCACCCCTCACATTTTTGTAAATATTTTATTCTATCTTTTCATGTGACAACACTGAAGAAATGACACTTTGCTTCAATGTAAAGTAGTGAGTGTACAGCTTGTATAACAGTGTAAATTTGCTGCCCCCTCAAAATAACTCAACACACAAACATTATTGTCTAAACCGCTGGCAACAAAATTGAGTACACCCCTAAGTGAAAATGTCTTAGATTGTAAGCTCTAATGCCGCGTACACACGAGCGGACATTACGGCGGACTTTGCCCGGCGGACTGGATTTCGTCGGACAATTCGATGTGTGTGGGCTCCAGCGGACTTTGTTTTCTCAAAAGTTCGACGGAATTAGATTTGAAACTTGTTTTAAATTTATCCGTTGAAATCGAGTCCGGTCGAAAAGTCCGCCGTCTGTATGCTAGTTCGACGGACAAAAAGCCACGCTAGGGCAGCTATTGGCTACTGGCTATGAACTTCCTTGTTTTAGTCCGGTCGTACGTCATCACGTACGAATTCGACGGACTTTGGTGGATTGTGTGTAGGCAAGTCCGTTCATTCACAAAGTCCGTCGGAAAGTACGTCGAAAAGTCCGCCGGGCAAAGTCCGCCGTAATGTCCGCTCGTGTGTACGCGGCATAAGGAGCAGGGCCCTCTGATTCCCACTGTATAAAATTGTATTGTATTTGTACTGTCTACCCTCAAGTTGTAAAGCGCTACGTAAACTGTTGGTGCTATATAAATACTGTATAATAATAATAATAATAAGTGAAAATGTCCAAATTGGGGCAAAAAAGTGTCAATATTTTGTGTGGCCACCATTATTTTCCAGCACTGCCTTAACCCTCTTGGGCATGGAGTTCACCAGAGCTTCACAGGTTGCCACTGCAGTCCTCTTCCACTCCTCCATGATGACATCACAGAGCTGGTGGATGTTAGAGACCTTGCGCTCCTCCACCTTCCGTTTGAGGATGCCCCACAGATGCTTAAAAGGGTTTAGGTCTGGAGACATGCTTGGCCAGTCCATCACCTTCACCCTCAGCTTCTTTAGCAAGGCAGTGGTAGTCTTGGAGGTGTGTTTGGAGTCATTATCATGTTGGAATACTGCCCTGCGGCCCAGTCTCCGAAGGGAGGGGATCATGCTCTGCTTCGGTATGTCACAGTACATGTTGGCATTCATGGTTCCCTCAATGAACTGTAGCTTCCCAGTGCCGGCAGCACTCATGCAGCCCCAGACCATGACACTCCCACCACCATGCTTGACTGTAGGCAAGACACACTTGTCTTTGTACTCCTACCCTGTTCGCCGCCACACAGGCTTGACACTATCTGAACCAAATAAGTTTATTACAGGTCAGGAGTATACAGCCCAGCATCACAGGTCAGGAGTATAGAGCTCAGCACCACAGGTCAGGAGTATACAGCTCAGCATCACAGGTCAGGAATATACAGCCCAGAATCACAGGTCAGGAGTATACAGCTCATCATCACAGATCAGGAGTATACAGCTCAGCATTACAGGTCAGGAATATATAGCTCAGCATCACAGGTCAGGAGTATACAGCTCAACATCACAGGTCAGGAGTATACAGCCCAGCATCACAGGTCAGGAGTATACAGCTCAGCATCACAGGTCAAGAGTATACAGCTCATCACCACAGATCAGGAGTATACAGCCCAGCATCACAGGTCAGGAGTATACAGCTCATCATCACAGATCAGGAGTATATAGCTCAGCATTACAGGTCAGGAGTATACAGCTCAGCATTTCAGGTCAGGAATATACAGCTCAGCATCACAGGTCAGGGGTATACAGCTCAGTATCACAGGTCAGGAGTATACAGACCAGCATCACAGGTCAGGAGTATACAGCTCATCATCACATTTCAGGAGTATATAGCTCAGCATTACAGGTCAGGAGTATACAGCTCAGCATTTCAGGTCAGGAATATACAGCTCAGCATCACAGGTCAGGGGTATACAGCTCAGCATCACAGGTCAGGAGTATACAGACCAGCATCACAGGTCAGGATCATACAGCTCAGCATCACAGGTCAGGGGTATACAGCCCAGCATCACAGGTCAGGAGTATACAGCTCAGCATTACAGGTCAGGAGTATATAGCTCAGCATCACAGGTCAGGAGTATACAGCTCATCATTACAGATCAGGAGTATACAGCTCACTACCCTTCCCCAATGATCAGTTCCTTACCTGCTTGTTCAGACATGCTGCTTTCTGTCCCCTCCCGTCACATCTATA
Source organism: Lithobates septentrionalis (assembly GCA_037952835.1). Taxonomy (NCBI): domain Eukaryota; kingdom Metazoa; phylum Chordata; class Amphibia; order Anura; family Ranidae; genus Lithobates; species Lithobates septentrionalis. Next base: position 3,087,780 of record JBBDGP010000803.1, read on the forward strand.
CAGAGTGCCTGTATGAGATGTAGAAAATTGGCGGGGCGGATGTGAGAGGAGGATCACAGGAGTCAGTGAAGCCATGCAGCAGAGGGGCTGCTTGTGTGTGCTGCTCTGCTTGGGAATTAAGAAGTAATTGTTTTAACAGTGAGCATAAAATTGTGAAGTGGAAGGAAAAAGATAAATGGTTTTCTAATTTTTTTATAAATAAATATCTGAAATGGGTGGCACGCATTTATATTGAAATCTAAAATCTAGTGGAACCAATTGCCTTTAGAAGTCACCTAGTTAGTAAATAGAGTCCACCTGTGTGTAATTTAATCTCAGCATAAATACAGCTGTTCTATATAGCCCTCAGAGGTTTGTTAGAGAACCTTAGTGAACAAACAACATCCTGAAGGCCAAGGAACACACCAGACAGGTCAGGGATAAAGTTGTGGAGAAGTTTAAGGCAGGGTTAGGTTATAAAAATATCCTAAGCTTTGAACATCTCACGGAACACTGTTCAATCCATCTTCCGAAAATGAAAAGAGTATGACCCAACTGCAAACCTACCAAGACATGGCCGTCCACCTAAACTGACAGGCCTGGCAAGGAGAGCATTAATCAGAGAAGCAGCCAAGAGGCTCATGGTAACTCTGGAGGAGCTGCAGAGATCCACAGCTCAGGTGGGAGAATCTATACACTAGAATCTATATACCTGGTAACCAACTACAAGATATATCTTACCTCTGTGCTTGCCAATAAGGGTTTTTCCACCAAGTACTAAGTCATGTTTTGCTTGTGCATCAAATACTTATTTTACTCACTGAACTGCAACTCAATTGTTAACATTTGTATCATGTGTTTTTTCTGGATTTTTAGTTGATATTCTGTCTCTATCATTTAAAATACACCTATGATAAAAAAAATATAGACCATTCATTGCTTTGTAAGTGGGCAAACTTACAAAATCTGCAGGGGATCAAATAATTATTTTGTGCACTGTATATGTTGCCTTATATTGTGCATTCACAGCTAACCCTCAAAATGTGTTTGTATTAGGGGTGCACATCTGCACTGGTCTCACGATTCGATTACGATTATCCTGTCCATGATTCTACTTGATTCTGCGATGCATCACGAATACTGCGCATTGTTTTTATCCAAGAATTCAGGCAGTTAGAACTCCATTTTTTTTATTTTCATTTGCTCTTAGCGCAATATCCTGTTTGGGGAGGATAATTCTCATAACCATCCCAAAAGAGGGCTACAAGTTATTCACCTTCAGTTCACTGCAGAGAACAAAGGGGCATTCCTTACAGAAAGGCTTCTTTGCCGTAAGAGCTGTGAAAATGTGGAACAGACTGACTCTCTCATAAACTAGTTCTGGACTGCTCAGTAGATTGTTTCAACAAATACCTGGAATGCATTCCTGTCCCAAATGCACAAAATATAAGTGATAGTGACAGAGGGATGGTATCAGGCAGAGGGAGGGATGGTGGGATGGATGGGATCAGTGGCAGAGGGACAGTGGGATGTTTAGGATCAGAGGCAGAGGGATGGTGGGATCAGTGGCAGAGGGATGGTGGGATCAGTGGCAGAGGAATGGTGGGATCAGAGGCAGAGGGATGGTGGGATCAGAGGCAGAGGGTTGGTGGGATCAGAGGCAGAGGGATGGTGGGATCAGAGGCAGAGGGATGGTGGGGTCAGAGGCAGAGGGATGGTGAGATCAGGCAGATGGATGGTGGGATCAGTGGCAGAGGGATGGTGGGATCAGGTAGAGGGATGCTGGGATCAGAGGCAGAGGGATGGTGGGATCAGAGGCAGAGGGATGGTGGGATCAGGGGCAGAGGGATGGTGGGTTCAGTGGCAGAGGGATAGTGGGATCAGACAGAGGGATACTGGGATCAGAGGCAGAGGGATAGTGGGATCAGTGGCAGAGGGATGGTGGAATCAGAGTCAGAGGGATGTTGGGATCAGAGGCAGGGGGATGGTGGGATCAGAGGCAGAGGGTGGTGGGATCAGCAGCAGAGGGATGGATGGGATTAGAGGCAGAGGGATGATGGGATCAGTGTCATATGGATGGTGGGATCAGGGGTAGAGGGATGGTGGGATCAGGGGTAGAGGGATGGTGAGATCAGAGGCAGCGGGATGGTGGGATCAGTGTCAGAGGGATGGTTGGATCAGAGGCAGAGGGATGGTGGGATCAGAGGCAGAGGGAAGGGGGATCAAAGGCAGAGGGATGGTGGGATCAGTGGCAGAGGGATGGTGGGGTCAGTGTCAGAGGGATGGTGGGATCTGTGTGTTAAAGGGATCAGAGGCAGAGGGATGGATGGGATCAGAGGCAGAGGGATGGTGGGATCAGTGGCAAAGGGATGGTGGGATCAGAGACAGAGGGATGGGGAGATCAGAGGCAGAGAGATGGTGGGATCAGTGGCAGAGGTATGGTGGGATCATTAGCAGAGGGATGGAGGGATCAGAGGCAGAGGGATGGTGGGATAAAAGGCATGGTGGGATGGATGTAAGAGGGGTGATGGTAGTGGAGGGATGGGATCAGTGACACTGGCACTCACCAGCTCTCAGTGTCAGTTGATTCCCACTCCTCCATGCTCAGTGTGTTTTCTCCCTTCCGGTGCCTCCAGTGAAGCCTCTCCTGATGTCGGGTCATCTTGGGCTCCTCCTCCTGCACTGTACTGGCTGTCAGCTCATCAGCTGACTTTCTGCTTCATCTCTGTGGGCGGGGAAGGGGGCTTTATCTACCAGGCAGGCTCTGCCTCTGCGTGTCTCCAGGAGAGGCAGAGCACCGCACGGAGCGACGGACATCGATTCGGCTGACTCGCAGCATCGATGCAGAATCTCGAACATCTGAATCGCGATGCATGCTGCGATTATATTAACACCCCTAGTTTGTATGCACCATGACTTCTAAATTTGTAGACTCAGAACAGATTTTGAGGGCTTGTGTATGTGGCGCTTAAAGCGGAGTTCCAGCTGTTTCTGTGTTTAATTAAAGTGTAGCTGCTGACATTTAACCACTTCAGCCCCGGAAAATTTTACACCCTTAATGACCAGAGAATTTTTGCGATACGGCACTTTCGTCACTTTAACTGACAATTGCGCGGTTGTGCGATGTTATACCCAACAAAATTGACGTCCTTTTTTCCCCACAAATAGAGATTTCTTTTGGTGGTATTTGATCGCCTCTGAAGTTTTTATTTTTTGCACTATAAACAAAAAAAGACCGACAATTTTGAAAAAAAAAAGTAATATTTTTTACTTTTTGCTATAATGAATATCCCCAGAAAATATATAAAAAAAACGAATTTCTTCCTCAATTTAGGCCGATATGTATTCTTCTACATATTTTTAGTAAAATAAAACCGCAATAAGTGTATATTGATTGGTTTGTGCAAAAGTTATAACGTCTACAAAATAGGGGATAGTTATGGCATTTTTATTATTAATTTTTCTTTTCATTAATAATGTGTTCTGCGATTTTTATCGAGACTGCGACATTGCGGCGGACAGATCGGACACTTTTGACACTATTTTGGGACCATTGACATTTTTACAGCGATCAAAGCTAAAAATAGCTACTGATTACTGTATAAATGTCACTTGCAGGGAAGGGGTTAAACACTAGGGGGCGATCAAGGGGTTAAGTGTGTTCCCTCAGCGTGTTCTAACTGTAGGGGGGATGGGCTACCACTGACATGACAGAGATCACTATTCCCAATGACAGGAACAGAAGATCCCTGTCATATCACTAGGCAGAATAGGGAAATGCCTTGTTTACATAGGCATCTCCCCGTTCTGCCTCTCCTCGCCGAGATGGCGGGCCGCTGGCAGGTACAGGTACAGGTATGTCGGTTTGTGCAGGAGTGCCATTCTGCCGACATATATCGGCATGAGCTGTCCCACGATCCAGCGAAGCAGCCGTCCGAAGCCTCGGTTCTCTCCTCCACCTCTCCCCGGCACCTTACTGTAACAGCTTTGAATGGGACTAAGGCTGCCCCGTACATTATACAATATTCCTATACAATTTTCCTTTAGATTTACCAAAACCATATAATATGAGGTCAAACCTAAACACTTTCAATTTCTATGCAATCAGGCTGGCTCTTGCACTACATATTTGAAGGTAAATTTAAAGAAAATTGAACAAGAAAATTGTATAATGTACGCCCAGTTTTAGAGATTCCTTCTCACCTCCTGGTCCAGTGTCAATGGTGGGATTTCTTTTTTTCTTTTTTCATATAATTGAAGTAATACCTTTGATTTAATCTACCTTTTGCAGCCAAAAAAACTATGCACTCCAAGAATTTCTGTAGCCCTCAATACAAGTATGATAAATAATTTTTTTACACCATATTGCAAAAGCTTTTTTTTTATTTCATTGCCTTTATTGGTATACAGCTCATCCATTTTTTAATGGAGCCTAGCAGTTGTCGTGCGAAAAAGTATGAAAGCATAAGCCAAGAGTACAGAGCTGGTGAAAAGCGCAGTGGCATGTATTCCATAACATTCAGTTAAGTTCAGTGATGTGCAAACTTTTAAAATGAATGCAGAACTCCGGGCACCTGATTTTACAATAGTAATGTTAGTATTCCTTTATCTGTGCTGTTTAGGTTTAACTTTTTTTTAAACTTTATTTTTCCGTTTAAATAATCTTTATTCATATCTGCATAAAATACATCACAGTACCAAATGTATAAAAATCAAGACATAAGGGGACATCTTAAAACATTGCAAGATGTATATATATATACCCCGCAAGGAGTTCACTTCTAGTATTCTCCCATTTTTACCCTCCCACTTTACCCCAATATATAAACCTAGAACCAACCCCCCATTTTATCATATTAATTGCACGCACACCTTTAATCTTATCTTAGATCCTGCACATTTCCATGATCCCTTCTTACATCCACTCTCTACATTGGGTAGTCCAGCTTCGCAAGCCAGGGCTTCCAGATTCCCTTAAAGTGGAGTTCCACACAAAAATGGAACTTCCGCTTTTCGGAACCCTCCGGTGTCACATTTGGCACCTTTCAGGGGGGAGGGGGGTGTAGATACCTGTCTAAGACAGGTATTTGCATCCACTTCCGGCATAGACTCCCACGGGAGTCTATGCCTCTTCCTGTCCCTCCGCGCTGTCTCCTGGGAAACACACAGGTCCCAGGAGAGAGCGGGGACCAGTTACGATGCGCAGCGCGACTCGCGCATGCGCAGTAGGGAACCGGGAAGTGAAGCCACAACGCTTCACTTCCTGATTCCCTCACCTAGGATGGCGGTGGCAGCTGCCGAGAACCGAGCGGGTTATCGGCGTCGGCTGCCGACATGGCTGGACCCTGGGACAGGTAAGTGGCCATTTATTAAAAGTCAGTAGCTGCAGTATTTGTAGCTGCTGGCTTTTAATATTTTTTTTTAGGTGGATTTAGGTAGACTCACTCTTTAAACTCCTTTATATTACCTCTCCTTACATAAACTACCTTTTCTTTCCATATTGTTTCTGACACTGTTCTAAACCAATCATCTACCGAAGGGGGTTGCTCAGCCTGCCAACTTTGTGCTATTACCTTTCTTGCCTGATAAAGGCATCTCCGCACTGCTTTAATTTTTCCCATCCCCCTGCCTAAATTCCCCCCTACTCCCAGTATACACAGTTTTGGGTCTACTATAAGACTTAGATTAAAGATCTTATTTATATTATCTACAACTTCCAACCAGTAGTGAAATAGCTTGGGACATTTCCATAACATATGCAACAAATCCCCTGTGTTCTGACACCTGGGACAATTAGCGTCTACCCTTCGCCCAAATTTAAACAGTCTTTTAGGAGTATAATATGCCCTATGTAAAAGCATTAGGTGTGAAAACCAATACCTCTTTCCATTGGTTATCTGATATTATACCCAGGTCCCTTTCCCATTCCCTTCTACATTTAAGTTTGTCTGGCCTCTTCCTACTATTTTTACAAATATATTGATAGAGTTCTGCTATAAGTCCCCTTGATCCCTCAGTACTCTCCAATCTTTGAGGAATGGGAAAAAGGCTCCAACTCGGGCCTTGTTCCCCAAATTGGGCCTGCAATGCATGTCTGATTTGTAAGTAATTAAAGTATGACTGACTTGGAACATCAAATTCCTCCTTTAGTGAGGCAAATGTTTTTAAGATATTACCATTATATAGTTGAACCAGTTTAACTATCCCCTTTATCTCCCATATCTTAATTTTCCCTATTCGTGTCAGCTCTTGTAGGTTCTTATTGTCCCAGAGAGGGGTACACCTCGCTACTCCCTCCATACCCTTCAGATCCTTAATAGAGTTCCAGACTGCGATCATTAATTTAACTGTGGGGGTCCTGTAAGCAAACGAGTTCGCCTCCAGTACCTCCAAAACCAGTTTATCAGGTGCTCCTGCAGTCACTATTCCCATATTACTATTACCAGTAGGGCCTATACCTGACCTTAAGTGCTGTAACTGGGCTGCCAAAAAATAGCAACGTGGATGTGGGACCGCCATGCCTCCCTCACATGTTGCTAATTGCAAAGTTTGAAGGCTTATCCTGGATTGCCCCCCTTTCCATATGAGACCTCTAAACAACATATCTATTTTTTTAAACCATTTTCCGTAAATCCATACTGGCGAATTGTGCAGTATGTACAGTAGCTGGGGCAACCACAGCATTTTAATCAGGTTACACCTTCCAGCAACTGACAATGGAAGTCCCCTCCATATATCAGTCTTTTTTTTAAATTTCGCCAACAGAGGGACTAAATTCTCACTTAAAAAATTATTCAGTTCTTTTGTTATATAAATACTTAGATATTTTGTTTTCTCCACTATCTCTAATGGGGTTTCGTCTAAGAAAGTGCCTTTCTTGGTAGGGTCTATTGGCAGTAAAACAGATTTCTCCCAGCTTATGGAGAGACCGGAGATCCCTCCAAAACCTGAGAAAATATCCATCACCGGTCTAAGTGAGTGTTTTTTAAACTTTATTAATTAAATAAAAGTGATATATATATTTTTACAATGAATAATATAAGAAAAATAAAAGCTAAAAGTGGTAAAGCTAAGTATAAACTAACAGCTAAAATAATTGGGAGTTCTAGTGTATGCATCTTTAAATAGCCAAATAGATAAAAGCTCATTTCTGATCCCCCTTCATAAGTAACTACACGTCACAATTTATTCTATATATTTAAATAAATAAGTCTACAAACGTACCTGATAAGTTGTTTAAGAAAAGACTTTGCACTTAATTTTACCAATCATTAACTATATAAAAGTGATATATATTTTTACAATGAATAATATAAGAAAAATAAAAGCTAATAGTGGTAAAGCTAAGTATAAACTAACAAGCTAAATTAATTGGGAATTCTACTGTATGCATCTTTAAATAGCCAAATAGATAAAAGCTCATTTCTGATCCCCCTTCATAAGTAACTACACGTCACAATTTATTCTATATATTTAAATAAATAAGTCTACAAAAGTACCTGATAAGTTGTTTAAGAAAATACTTTGCACTTAATTTTACTAGAATTTTACATGTACTGTAAATAAGTTGAATATTTGGATAGTTTTGTTTCCCTGTACTATTAAAAAACATATTGCTAAATAAGGAAAAAAAATACATCTGTGATAAAAAAATAAACCTCATCTTCAAAGAGTCGATGTCCATATTCTGATACAGAATTATAACACCGCTGTGTGTGTGTGTATATACACATATATATATATATATATATACACACTATATTACAAAAAGTATTTGGACGCACACACATGAATGTTCATGACATCCCAGTTTTAGTCCGTAGGGTTCAATATTGAGTTGGCCCACCCTTTGCAGCTATAACAGCTTCAACTCTTCTGGGAAGGCTGTCCACATGGTTTAGGAGTGCGTCTATGGGTATGTTTGACAATTCTTCCAGAAGCGGATTTGTGAGGTGAGGCACTGTAGTGGACAAGAGGTCAGGACTCTGTGCAGGCCAGTCAAGTTCCTCCACCCCAAACTTGCTCATCCATGTCTTTATGGACCTTGCTTTGTGCACTAGTCCAAATCATTTGGTGGGGGGGGGGGGGGTTATGGCGTGGGGTTGTTTTTCAGGGGTTGGGCTTGGCCCCTTAGTTCCAGTGAAGGGAACTGTTAAGGCGTCAGAATACCAAGACATTTTGGAAAATTTCATGCTCAAAACTTTGTGGGAACAGTTTGGGGATGGCCCCTTCCTGTTCCAGCATGGCTGCACACTAGTGCACAAAGCAAGGTTCAAAAAGACAGAGATGAGCGAGTTTGGGGTGGAGGAACTTGACTGGCCTGCACAGAGTTCTGATCTCAACCCGACAGAACACCTTTGGGATGCATTCGAGCAGAGACTGCGAGCCAGGCCTTCTCGTCCAATATCAGTGCCTGACCTCACAAATGCGCTTCTGGAAGAATGGTCAAACATTCCCATAGACACACTCCTAAACCTTGTGGACGACCTTCCCAGAAGAGTTGAAGCTGTTATGCCGCGTACACACGGTCGGACTTTTCGTCTACAAAAGTCCAACGGACGCTGACGGACTAAAGCTGGCTGGTAATCCGATCGTGTGTGGGCTTCTCCGGACTTTCAACATACTTTTTTAGCCTCAAATCCGACGTACTTTAGATTTGAAACATGCTTCAAATCTTTACTTCGTAACTACGACGGACCCCGAAATCTGCTCGTCTGTGTGCTAGTCCGACGGACAAAAAGCCACGCTAGGGCACCTATTGGCTACTGGCTATGAACTTCCTTATTTTAGTCCGGTGTACGTCATCACGTAAGAATTCGACGGACTTTTGTGTGATCGTGTGTAGGCAAGTCTGTTCGTTAGAAAGTCCGCCGCAAGTCCGTCGAAAGTCCGCCGAAAGTCTGCCGGAAGACTGTCGGACAGGCTGTCTGACTTTTGTAGACGAAAAGTCCGACCGTGTGTACGCGGCATTATAGCTGCAAAAGGTGGGCCAACTCAATATTGAACCCTGCGGACTAAGACTGGGTTGCCATTAAAGTTCATGTGCGTGTAAAGACAGGCGTCCCAATATTTTAGGTAATGTACAATGGTTAAATATTGAGCACAGCAAAGTGTATTTCTCTGAAAATGTCATTGTTATTGCAGAAACAAATAAATAACAAAATGCATCAAGCTCTGTTTTGAGGAAAGTAAAAGTGCAGCAGAGGTGCAAAAATAATTTAGAAAATAAATACTAAATCTACTACAATTTCTATAGATAGGGTTAACAAAAAGTTTCACTGTATAAATTATCAAAAATAAATGTATGCCTCATTTAGGAGACGTCGTCACTCTGCTCATTCGCGGTAAAGGGAGAGTGTCTTTAGCCAGTCCACCAACCTACCCAAGCTTGTGTTTCCACTGAGCCATGTTCCCAGCACCCTATCTAATGGAGCGGGACTGCTGGATATGATGATGCACAAGATTTCCCCCATGTGGCAGTACTCGAGCCTGAATAGCCATTCACCAGAACAGAATACTTCACTTCATGTCACTTAGGGGGGACCTATAACGTCATCCCCGTCTACACTCCGAGGCTAGAGAATAAACTGGCTGGGATACTGCAGTAGGTAGGTGGTGAGGCAGTGTGTGGCAAGCACTGGGGTGAGGGGATGCAATCTTCTTAAGTGTATCCAAAGCCAAAACTTTTTTTTTGGGAGGGGGGGGGGGGGGTAATAGTCTTGGATACAATAGGGAATGGTTAGAAGATCTCCCCCCACCTTCTGATGCTGTGACAACTATAACATTTTGTATTCATCATCCCCTTCTGTTCTGGCGAAAATGGACATTAAAACAAATAGGGAAGGTAAGGTAATTCTCCCCAGTGGGCACACAGACATCAAGAAAGACCTGGCTGGGAGTTTAACCCTCTCTCATAGAAATATATATATTTTACAGTGGAATATGCTGTTACAGGGATTTTACAGTTGCAACAAAAAAGTAGATGATCCCTGAAACAGGTGAATAAACGCTACATCTGCCTAAAATTTATTAGCAGTTTGGTTTGAATCCTGGTCAGGACACCATGCATGGAGTTTAAATGTTCTCTGTACTTGTGTGAGCATCTGCCAGGTTCTATGGTTTCCACACACACTCCAAAAGATATGCTGATAGAGGTTATTTAGCCTGTTAGACTTTCTCTAAAAGGACACTTTGGTCCCGCAGCCTCCTGGGACCTGTCACATGTCCCAGGATGTTACAGGCAGGGAAGGGGGAGAGAACTTCTGCTGGAATCACCTAGGCCTGACAAAACTAGATAACTGCAACCCCCAAAAAAAGTGGTAGAGGGGGAGGAGGACATAAAGTGGAATTTCCCTTTTAGGGTGAAGTTCTGCTTTAATCGGTCCTATCTAAATTGTCCCTAGTACTGTATGTGTATGTGAGATAAGGACCTTAGATTGTAAGCTCCTTGAGGACAGGGGCTGAAGTGAATGTGCAGTATGTAAAGAGCTGTTTAAATTGACAACGCTATATAAACAACTGTAATAGGTAAATAAAAATCTTGGTTTAGAGGAACTAACACACCATATTTCACCAGCAGATTAGCGAAGGGGTTCTTCCTAATGCCGGTAAAACTATATGGCTGCAGATGGGTGGCGCTTTGTACTCTACACCCCCTGGGAGCTAAGCTGAGCAGTCTCTGGCTTAAACTATGTAGTGTTTGCAGTGCTAAAAATTCTTTGTAGCTTTCTGACAGATGTAAAATACTCTGGGGAGACTTTCTAAAACTGGAGCACTCAGTATCTGGTACAGCTCAGCATGGTAGTCAATCAGCTTCTAACTTCTGCTTGTTCAATTTAACTTTGACAATAAAACGTGGAAACTGGTTTCCACGCAGAGCTGCACTAGGTTTTGCACTCTCCAGTTCTGGTAAACCCGCCAGTTTGTATTTTCAGATCATTGTCTGCTAATTGTTAGAGATGACTGAAGACAGCCCATGCAGCTCGTGCTTACTTATTACAATTTTTTTGCGAACATAATCCATCATAAATACTTAAATAAACATGGATGATTTCACAGAGCAGAGTTTGCTTTGCAGCTTCCCAAGTTCCTATCACTCCAAGCCTTATAAATTATTTCACTAAGCAGTTTATTGTGGATTGAAGGGCAGTTTGGGGAATTTAAAAACTTAAAGAGGAAGTATCAACATAATTTAAAACGTCATTATTTAATCCCCCAGGAGACACTGTAGCTGTGCAGTGGTTGTTGAGCTAGGCATGGTGGACATCATGTCCCCATTCCCCATCTGATGTCCAACCACACTGCTCACGAGGAGATAAATATATATTTGGTTCTGACTAACAGGCACAAAGTGGAGAGCCCACACAAACCCCACCGCTGCTTCCTCTAAAAGCTGCCGGGACAGAACATTCCAAAATCTGCAGCTCTGCCATCTAATCTTCCAACCCTGTGCCCCTCCTGCTCTGCCCATCTGCCATCTTCCATGTACTGAAAAGACTTCCCTGTACTGAAAGGAAAGACTAAGTACAGACCCAGCCGCCAGCTATTTTCATGAGAGAGACTAGGGTAGTAGCTGGTGGCTTGTTGATGATGGCGGAAATCTGAAGGGCTTTCTTCTCCTGTCTACAGACATTTATGGGCAGAAGAAAAGCGCATTTTTTTTACAAACTGCCTGTAACTGTCTGTCTGGGTTTTAGTAACCCAGACTGTGACTAGCCCCATGTTTCCTGCTCTGCCTGTCTCCATCTCCCCATGTCCCCTGCTCTGTTCCTATCTTTCCTACTCTGTCCACATCTCACCAATCACCATGTCTTCTGTTTTGTCCCCATCTCCTTTGCTCTGTTCTCGTGTATTCTTCTCTGACAGCCTTTATGTCCCCTTCTGTCCCCCTCTCTCTATGCCCCCTTCTCAGTCCCCATTATGCCCTCATGTGTTCAGGAGCTCTGTCTCTATGATGTACAGGCTGTATAATAAGATAGATGGTTAAGCACCTTTCACTGAGGCTGCAGGATCCCACCGTACCATTCTGGCTCCTGTGCCTGTTGACCCCTCCCCCTTGTCTCACTCAGCTCCTCCCCCTCATCTCACACACACCTCCAGTTCAGCAGTGAGTGTCTCCAAGCGAGACTTCTGCAGACTCTGCTACCACCCAGATGGGAAGGCATTAATTGTCATTGGCAGGGGCTAGAGAGTGAGAAGTGGGTGGTGGAGGTGGGTCAGGTGGTGTTTCGGAAACCAAAGGCATCTGTTTTTCATCTGAGAGGGAGGAGGAAGAGGGAGTGCATGTGGAAGTCGTAGGGAGGCAGTGGCTTAAGATCACAGAGCCTGAGGCTGTGCTGGTAGTTGCCGAAACACTATGCCTGACCTGAGCTAGGTAAAGCTGCCTGTAAGCAGGGCCGGCGCCAGCATAAGCACTTCTTGAGGGACCCTGGCTTTAGCACCCCCCTATCATGGCACCTTAAGTGGCTGCCTGAGTTGCCTTATGCTGGCGCCGTCCCTGCACAAGCCCACAACACACGCCTACTACTGCAGTCTCTCTCAGACAGCTGAGCCAAGACCTGCCAGTCTGCTGTTCTGGGGAAAGAGACTAGAGTAGTAGCTGGTGTGTTGTTGTAGCAAGGATCTGCCAACAACTCTAGTCTCCTGAGAAATACTGGTGGCTGGCAGCCAGATCCGGGCTCAGTCTTTCCTTTCAGTACAAGCAAGTATTTTCAAAACATGGAAAATGGCAGTGAGGTAGAGCAGTGGGCTGGAAGATTAGATGGCAGAATCTGTTAGAATAAATAGGGGGTTGGTGGCTTCAGTGCTAGCTGTAACACCTCCATAGGAATGCCCATAACTTGGGCTACAACCTGGGGTGGAACTACAGCCGACAAATAGAAAAGAAACCTCTTTTTTTTTATCCAAACCACTGCATGTATCTGAACAGAGTCCCTTGGGGGATTTAACAAAGATTTTAACTGCTGGTGATAATTCTTCTTTAGATTGTGGAGACAGAAGGCTTTATGGTTGAATTAACTGGAAAAAGAACTTCTTGTTAGCTAAAGCAACAAATCAGATTCTCCCTTTCATGTTGCTAGTGAACAATGAAAAAAATTAGCACAAAATATTGGGATTTCCATGGTGCCTAACCTTAATAATAGCATAACACTATCATTAAAAAATCCTCACAATTATTGTTTCAAAAAAAGTATTAAAATATTGAATGAGGAACATAAAATTAGACCACCAGCCAATTGCAATATGTAACACCTATACATCAGAGTATATGTTTTTGCCTCTGTGCACCAATTCTCACAGTTCTAGGGCTTCATTAGTTTAGTATGGCATTATCATCCTCTACACAAACCATATTGTGAGAGTGGTTCAGTTCAACGCATTTCACAGTTAAACCTATTCAGGAACCCAGAGATGTTTTCTATGTACACATACAATGCACGTGGCTGGTGCAGCAATCCACAGGCCAAAAACTCCCAATATTTTGTGTTTAGTATCTTTGTTCTCTAATGGGTGTGGGTGTGGTGCCATTTGGGTAGTTTTTCAAAATCAAGGATTATTTGTCAATTAAATAAATAAAACAGAAATTCTGATTGAAAGCTAAGGGCAACAAGAGCTAATAGTTGCAACTTTTTGGAATTTAGCTTCCACAAAAGGTTTCAAGAATACAACCCGAGAGCATAAATGAATCCTTTGCAATAGCATGTGTTGAAATCTTCTAAAAAGAAATAATCTTTGCTTTTTTAGCTTGGCATGCACTGGTATTTGCCATTGGTCAACTTCTTACAGGCTAGGTTTGATTGGCATGGACATGAGTTATGCAATCTTGGACCAGCAAACGGAACCTAAAGAAGAAAATACATGAAATAGTTAACGATAGGCAGAATACAGGTTTTTTTTAAATCCCTTCCTGTCCACAATCTGTATATAAATGATTCCCAGCATGATGTCCTATGCTGTAGATTCATTTATAAACACCCCCACTTTGAGAGCCAACAGCTGACACTGTGTGGTTGGTATCTCTCAATCCCAGTTGACAGCTTGTGTCCCATCTGATCAAAATGCCAGTCATGTGATCATTATGTCAGCTATGACCTATAGGCTTCATTGAAAATAAAAAAAATGTCTTCAGCCTGCCGTGTAATCGGTTTAATACTGTAATTGTAACAAAAAATAATATACAATACATTTACTTATATTTTTGAAAATTTGTCAGCCTATAATAATAAAAACAGTATACCAAAAAAGACCTTACAGGCCCTAAAAAACAATATAAAAAATGCAGCCATGATCTTGGTATAATTTTTAGAGCCGGTGATTGGCTTTACTGTAAAAGTGATCAGAGCAGCTGTACAGCCACCCGCTCACTGATTGGGCTGCAAATATAATTAGATTGAGGAACATCTGTTCCCCAATCTCCTCTGTGACGAATGAAGCCACAAGCAAGGTGGATTTTGTCACTTTTGTCACTGATAACCTGTAAAGGCGCTTAACGTGTCACCTATGGATAATTTTAGGTACACCATTCCACAGGTGTGCACAATTTGAAATCTTAGCATGTTTGGTATCTATTTACTCGACACAACATCGTCTTTTGTATTTTTTTTAAAAATTGGGTATTTTATTGTGTTTGTGTGCACTAAAATGAATTTAAGTCTATCTATTCTTGAAAATTTGCATTTGATAATTAGCTGTGCAAATATTGTGTGACAATTTTTTTTTTAAACAGCCACCATTTTATTCTCAGGGCCCCTGCTTTCAGAAAATATAAAAATAATGTTTAGGCATTCTAAGTCATTTTCTAGCAAAAAAAAAAAAAAATAATACAGATTTAGCATGTACAGTACATCACAAAAGTGAGTACACCCCTCGCATTTTTGTAAATATTTTATTATAACTTTGCATGCGACAACACTGAAAAAAATAACACTTTGCTACATTGTAACATAGTGAATGTACAGCTTGTATAACAGTGTAAATTTGCTGTCCCCTCAAAATAACTCAACACACAGCCATTAATGTCTAACCGCTGGCAACAAAAGTGAGTACACCCCTAAGTAAAGATGTCCAAATTGGGCCCAATTAGCCATTTTCCCTCCCGGTGTCATGTGACTCGTTAGTGTTACAAGGTCTCAGGTGTGAATGGGGAGCAGGTGTGTTAAATTTGGTGTTATCGCTCTCACTCTCTCATACTGGTCTCTGGAAGTTCAACATTGCACCTCATGGCAAAGAACCCTCTGATGATCTGAAAATTTTTTTTTTTGCTCTACATAAAGATGGCCTAGGCTATTAGAAGATTGCCAAGACCCTGAAACTGAGCTGCGGCACGGTGGCCAAGACCATACAGCGGTTTAACAGGACAGGCCTCGCCATGGTCAACCAAAGAAGTTGAGTGCACATGCTCAGCGTCATATCCAGAGGTTGTCTTTGGGAAATAGACGTATGAGTGCAGCCAGCATTGCTGCAGAGGTTGAAGGGGTGGGGGGTCAGCCTGTCAGTGCTCAGACCATATGCCGCACAATGTATTAAATTGGTCTGCATGGCTGTCATCCCAGAAGGAAGCCTCTTCTAAAAATGATACACAAGAAAGCCTGCAAACAGTTTGCTAAAGACAAGCAGACTAAGGACATGGATTACTGGAACCATGTCCTGTGGTCTGATGAGACCAAGATAAACGTGTTTGGTTCAGATAATGTAAAGTGTGTGTGGCAGCAACCAGGTGAGGAGGACAAAGACAAGTGTGTCTTGCCTACAGTCAAGCATGGTGGTGGGAGTGTCATGGTCTGGGGCTGCATGAGTGCTTCCAACACTGGGGAGCTACAGTTCATTGAGGGAACCATGAATGGCAACATGTACTGTGACATACTGAAGCCGAGTATTATCCCCTCCCTTCGGAGACTGGGCTGCAGGGCAGTATTCCAACATGATAAGGACCCCAAACACACCTCCAAGACGACCACTGCCTTGCTAAAGAAGCTGAGGGTAAAGGTGATGGACTGGCCAAGCATGTCTCCAGACCTAAACCCTATTGAGCATCTGTGGGGCATCCTCAAGCGGAAGGTGGAGAAGCACAAGGTCTCTAACATCCACCACCTCCCTGATGTCGTCATGGAGGAGTGGAAGAGGACTCCAGTGGCGACCTGTGAAGCTCCGCTAACTCCATGCCCAAGAGGGTTAAGGCAGTGCTGAAAAATAATGGTGATCACACAAAATATTGACACTTTGGGCCCATATTTGGACATTTTCACTTCGGGGTGTACTCACTTAGGTTGCCAGCGGTTTAGACATTAATAGCTGTGTGTTGAGTTATTTTGAGGGGACAGCAAATTTACACTGTTATAAAAGCTGTACACTCACTACTTTACATTGTAGCAAAGTGTCATTTCTTCAGTGTTGTCACATGAAAAGATATAATAAAATATTTACAAAAATGTGAGGGGTGTACTCACTTTTGTGAGATACTGTATGCAAAAAATGTCACCCTTGACCACACCTTCTATTCTACAACTACAAACTCCGGGCAGACAGCTAAATACAGAGGTTCCCTTAAGACTACACTACAGTTGAGCAAAGCAATCTAGGACTCCAGGACCTGTGGCTATGCAAATGTCCTTCTACAAGATCTAGAAATTCTGGCCGTACATTTAAATCTTACAGATTTTGACTTTAATACATTCTGATAAATCCAATTAACATTCTACAATAAAGAGTTATTTGTATTTGTACCCAAGCATTCACGGTTTATGCATTACAAAGACACTACTCTTCAAGTGCTGCTTTCCCAAACTACCTGCCAGGAAAAACGCTTATTGACTGAGGCCCCTTTAAGACATGCAAACTATTTGTTTCATCAGTTCAGTCTTGTTTTTTTCAACAAAACAAAGTGTACATCTGTTTTTACATCAGTATTTTACATCCGCCAGCTAGAGTTCTTAACCACTTGAGTCCCAGAGCAATTCTTGTATGCAAAAACAGTCCTTTTGTCAGTTTACATCAGTTTTGTCGCTTGATCTGTTTTTTTAAAAGTAGAAAAATAGGGCTTTGATCCTTTCCAAAAAATGGATGTTGATGGAAGCGGATGCAAATGGATGATCATCCATTTACACCCATTTTCCATAGAGATGTGTTGATGTCCAAACGGTCCGCATGTGTGAATGGGGCCTAAGTAACATGGGGCTGGTCACAAGGGATAGCACAGTCTCTAGCTGCTGTTAACTGATTAACTTGGAGGTTGGAAGAAGGGGAGAAGGGTCATAGATTGCTGTCTCTAGATGTCGGGATTGTGTTTTTGTGTTGGTGTACAAAGGCGCAAGGATGGCTCCATAGGACCCTGCGAGGCAATGGAGCCACCCTAAAACGGGAAACCTGCGTTGGTGATCTTTGGACTGGCTCAATTAAGAAGGAACGCAAGATTAGAAGAAGATGAAGCAGCAGGCAAAGTAAGTAATCGGTGTCGCAGCCTAAATAAGCTGATCAAAATATTTAGTTTGTCATAAATGCAAAAGGATGAAAAAATACATACTTTTGGCACCATTCCAAAATTCTGTTTCTCTGACAGCTTCATGTCAGCACACCTGGGCACAGGGCCCAGCCCCACCTACACTTCCAGCACCTTAACTCATAAATTTGCGCCCACCTACAGCCTCTGCGTTCCTCTTTATTCCTCCTGTGTGCAGTCCCTTTACCTGGCCGGCCTAAAGGGCTGGTAGTCCGCCCATACATGGTAGCTTGTGGCTGAACGTGGTCCCTGGTGTACCGGGTAAATACCCCTTAATTCAAAGAGCCCTGCAGCTGGTCCATGGGATGGCAGTAATCATGGCTGAAAGAGGCTTGTCTGGGGTCTGCTGTGTTCCTCTGTACTGGCAGAGATTCCCCTAGGCATGCAAACACGAAGAGTAGAAATTTGGGTGACTTTTACCTTTTACCATTTTAGACTCGAGTTTACCTTAGGCGCAGGGGTCTCGAAACAGCGGCCTTTTGCTTGTCTTTATCCAGCCCTTGGGGCACTATTCATCCCACTGATATGAGACACTATTCTGGCCACTGACACCAACAATGGGACATAATTCCTGCCACTTACATCATCGTGGGGCACTATTCCTTCCCCTAATACCAAAGATGAGGCACCGTTTACACTCACTGATGCTAAAAAAAAATTCTATTCCCGCTGGCCACAGTCCAGCCCCCCTAAAGTCTGAAGGACAGTAAGCTGGCCCTTTGTGTGGAAAGTTGGAGACTCCTGCCTTAGGAAAGATAGACACTCGAGCAAAAGTGGAGGCCCTGGCAGAGGCCAAGGTCCTGGTTATGCTAAAGATGATGGTGGCAGCCTGAGCAGGTATTCAGCTCCCGGCGGTAGAATGCATGCGTATCATGGCATCAACCATTCTGATCAAATGGGCTAAGTGGAATCCTTGTTCTTTTCAGATCAGATTCCTGGATCAATGGAGATCGGAAGACTTCGGACAAAGCATAAAGGTCACACTCCACATAAGAGTGAGCCTAGATTGGAGGTCGAGCTGTCGGAACTTGCTGACGAGTCATTGGCTAGTGGTTAAAGTGTTTGTAAAGTCAATAAAGTGACTTTACATGTATCTAATGCAGATATCCAGCCATTACCAAAACTGTAAGTGCTTGTTAGCAATGAAAAGGCTAAATACCTTTTCTGACACTGCAGCCGTGCTTTTCTCCATAGATCGAGGCTGGCCAGCACAGAGGAATCGTGTGACCGCACGGCTGCGGTGTCAGAAACGGTATTTAGCCTTTTCAATTCTAACAAACACTTACAGTTTTGGTAATGGTTGAATATCTTAAATACAGAAATGCGCTGCATTATACAGTGGCATAGAGGGTGGGGAGGAAACGCTCTTGTGTGGACAGGGAGGGAGGGGGGAGAGACTGTCAGAGGAGAGACAAGGGCGGATGACGGAGATACGTAAGCTGACCATGGTAGTCAGGGCTCAGCAGCCATGATTATCATGATCAGCAGAGGCAGGGGGACTCAGAAACAGGCAGGATCAAACAGATTTAATACCAGTTAGGAAGAGAAGAACAGTGCTGCTATTCATGCCTTAGAGGAACAGGATCTTAGTTTTTTTTTTTAGGTTTACAAACACTTTAAGTCAGACACCAGCAGGGCAGGCTGGGGATCCCTCTTACAAGCCAATGGGCTCATGGCCAATGAACCTTTCAAACACCCTGGCATTAATAGCAGCAGTTCAGGTTCTCCTGGCCTTCAGGCACCTAATCTGGGGTGACGCTGTGCTCATGAAGCTGGACAATACAACAACTGTGGCTTACATACGGAAACAAGGAGCCACCTGCAGTATCTCGTTCCTGAGGGAGGTTGCACCAATCTTAGAGTGGGCCCAGGTCAACTTACATCTGCTAACAGCTGTCTATATTACTGGCTGGACGAAAACTCAGACAGACTACCTCTCCAGAATGACCTTGAACAACAACGAGTGGTCTTTAGGGACCTATTAGTCTGGTCCTTTCTCCCATAGGTGAACCTGTTTGCCTCCCCACTCAACAACAAATTGCCACAGTTCTCAGCTTCCTGCAGAGGTTGTGGCAGGAGAGAGTGACAATTCTGGCAGTCATTACGGACTGGCCGAAGAGGCTCTGGTAACCTCTGCTCCTCTTGTTAAGTGTTAAGAAGCCTCTGCCAGTGTGCCAAGACCATTCTTCATCCAGCAACATGAAAGGCAGAGGCTAATGGATCACGGGTGCTCGGCGAGGGTTGTGAATACCCTCATGAAAGTCAGGAAAGACAGCACCAACAGTAGGTTGTGGAGTAAATTCACAGAGTTTGAAACCATACAAAATTTTCCAGCAAACTCTCTGCAAGTATGCCACATTCTGGAGCTCCACCAGTCAGGGCTTGAGCTCAGCCTTTGCATAAGGAAGCTGAAGACCCACGTTTCAGCCATCTCTGTCTTCACCGGCACCTAGTGAGCGACTAATGCCTTGATTATGCAATTCTTTAAAGCTGCAATTCGTATGAGACCGCCAAAAGCCCTGATGTTCCCAAAATGGGATCTTCCATAGGTACTGGACTTCCTGATATCAGACACTTTCAAGCAGAATATAGCTCTGTGGTATCTCTTGTTGAAACAGCATTTCTGGTAGCAATCATGTCAGCCAGGAGGGTAGGAGGGTGTCGGAGTTGGCAGCCCTAGGGTTTGAAGGAACCCTTTCTTACAGTCTTCAGAATGGTTGTACTCAGATCAATGCTTGGGTTTGTGCCTAAGGTGGCCTCCAGATTTCACAAAACACGTCAAATTGTGCTCCCTAAGTCCTAAGTCACAGCAACAGCCGATATCAGGAAAGCGAAAAACACCTGTTCGTCATCCCGACTGGAACATAGAAGGGCCAAAAGGCTTCAAGTAGGACTATTGCCTCTTGGTTGGTGAAGCTCATCTTGTTGGCCTACAAGCCAAAGGGGCTGCCTGTGCCAGAGGGGGTCACAATGCACCCCTCTAGAAGTGTATCTGCCTCGTAGGCGGTAGCAGGTCGAGTGTCCCTAGAGACAGTTTGCAAGGTGGGCTACATGGACCTCAATACATACCGTACATTCATGGCTCATTACTGTATCGAGCCAGCAACTTTAAGGACAGTTGAGTTTGGAAGATGCATCCTGGCCTTTGCTTCAAGCCAAAATGAAAGCGTGTATAGAATTATCCTTCCCTTGGCTAGTTATTTTCCAGGTGTGCTGACATGGAGCCATCAGGGCAAACAGAAAATTGATTGTCAAATACCGCAATTTTCCTTTCCTAATGAGCTCCATGGCAGCACAGCTCCCAGCTTAGTAGGACTACATACAGGATGCCGAGGCTTCAGGTGGGCACAAAATGTATGAAATAGGGCCTTGGGGGAGGGGGGGGATGAAGGTGGGGCCCTGCCTGTACCCAGGTGTGCTGCCATGGAGGTTGTCAGGAAAGGAAAATTGTGGTAAGTATTTGACGTTCAATTGTCTTTTTTTTGCGCAGGGAACAACGGGATAATAAACTTGGAGTTTTCTAATTACAAATATGCAGCATTAGTTTCAGTTATTATCAGCAAGGACTTACTTTACGACTAGCTGGATGACAGTCTTCACCCTGTCTGCCAAGCGGAGTACATATACGAAGGCCTTGCATCCAAATACTCACTGCACAACACATCCCTCCTCCACACTGAACATCCCTTTCACAAGCCTGTCAATAAAAAAAATTTACAAACTTAATTTCACACTACAAAAATGTGTCACATTCTTGAAACGCATAATGGAAGCAACAAAATTCTGTGGAATTCCATTAAGAAAAGTCCTTGCATTACCATAAAATTACGATTGTTAAAAAAAATCAAAGACTTCCCAGAATGGCACAATAAATTGTATTGTACATGTTCAATCTGTGTTGACCGATGCTTCAAAATCAATTGCAAGCAGGTGTCAAGGCCTTTACCAGGAAAGCTAAATGTAACCTATAATTGTCAGCGTTTAATTGTATTTTATGAGTAAGACCTATGTTATTACATTTTAAAGCACAACTTTGAGCTTTGAGTGTATTTTATTTTATTATTAACATTTTTTTACTACTATTAATATTTTTTAAAACTTACCTTTATTCAGACGTCTTCAGGTCAGTCATGTGACATGCTGGGACCTCTCTAATCTCCATGCCAGGCTCTGGCCGCATGGAGTTCTACGGGGTTTTTTTTATTTTTATTTGTGAAGCACATGATTAGAGCCGACGGCTTTCAATTGACTTTAAAAAGGTTGGGCTTGGGGCCCAGAGCACTGTGCCCTGAGCCCACCCACTTGTGGCAATAGCGAATCAACATTCGCTATTGTCTTCCTGCTTCTTCTCCCAGCCAATCAGGACAGGAAGCAGGTCCTGAGACCAGATTGGCCGGGAGGAAAAGCCGAGGAAGCCACCCGGGACCTGGATGGGGTAAGTGCGGGGCTGGCAAGCAGATGAGGGGGGCCAGCGAGCAGGCAGGGGGTTGGTTGGGGGTTTGCCACCCCCTCCAAAAAATGGAGCACCAGCCACCGCTACTCGGTGATACAGAGTCCCAGTCTTTGCATCATTACACTTGGGGCCACACGGTTAAGTAAACAGGTGGCCTTGCCCCCCTCTGATGCCAGGGGAAGCCGTAGGGAAGTCCCTGTGCGTCAGAGGGGGGCGGGGTCACCCGGGTACGTCACCGTGTGGCCCCACCCTCAGTTATATAAGAACTGTCAAAGGCGCTGAAGCGTCATATGGTGGGAGCCTCCCATGGAGGCGGATCGGTGGCGGTTTTTTTGTTTTGTTTTTTTTTTCGGTCCGCTGGCGGAGCGATAGAAGAATATGAATGGAGTTCGTTGGACATTTATATTTTTTAATAAAAGACTTGTCCCAAGCTGTGTTTTTTTAACATTTTGACACTTTTTTTGTGAAATGGTACGGGTACCCGTTACCATTTCACACGGGGGGGGGGGGCGGGATCTGGGGGTACCCTTGCTAAGCCCCCCGCCAGCAGACCCCCACAACCACCGTGCAAGGGTTGTGGGGATGAGGCCCTTGTCCCCATCAACATGGGGACAAGGTGCTTTGGGGGGCTACCCCAAAGCACCCTCCCCAAGTTGAGAGCATGTGGCCTGGTATGGTTCAGGAGGGGGGGGCGCTCTCTCATCCCCCCTCTTTTCCTGCGGCTTGCCAGGCTGCGTGCTCAGATAAGGGTCTGGTGTGGATTTTGGGGGGGGGCCTACGCCATGTTTTTTAAATTTTGGCGCAGGGTTCCCTTTAAAATCCATACTAGACCTCCAGGTCTGGTATGGATTTTGGGGGGGACCCCTATGCCATTTTTTTTTTAATTTGGCACAGGGTTCCCCTTCATTTCCATATCAGACCCAAAGGGCCTGGTATGGATTTTAGGGGGACCCCCACGCAATTTTTTTTTAAATTTTGGTTTGGAGATCCCCTTAATATTCATACCAGACCCAAAGGGCCTGGTAATGGACTGGGGGGGGATCCCATGCTCTTTTTTTCAATGAGTTTTATCGATATTGCCGAGACATGACAATTCATTACAGCCGCAAGCAGTTTTTAATGACAATTTTTCCTTTAGAAATGTAATTTTGCTGCGGTACTGTTCTAAACACAGGAAAACTGTGCCACTTTACAGGCATACTACAGCAACCCCCCAGGTACAGTATTTAACCGGTTCAATACAGGGCATTTTCACCCCCTTCCTTCCCAGACCAATTTTTAGTTTTCAGTGCTGTCGCACTTTAAACGACAATTGCGCGGTCGTGCGACGTTGTACCCAAAAAAAGTTGACGTCCTTTTTTCCCCACAAATAGAGCTTTCGTTTGGTGGTATTTGATCACCTCTGCGGTTTTTATTTTTTGCGCTATAAACAAAAGAAGAGCGACAATTTTGAAAAAAACACAATTTTTTTTACTTTTTGCTATAATAAATATCTCAATTTTTTAAAAAAAAAAACATATTTTTTCCTCAGTTTCGGCCGATACATATACTTCTACATATTTTTGTTAAAAAAAATCGCAATAAGTGTATATTGATTGGTTTGCGCAAAAGTTATAGCGTCTACAAAATACGGGATAGATTTATGGCATTTTTAAATAAAAAATATTTTTTTTTTTTTTTACTAGTAATAGTGGCGATCGCGATTTTTTTCCGTGACTGCGACATTATGGCGGACACATCGGACACTTTTGACACATTTTTGGGACCATTCACATTTATACAGCGATCAATGCTATAAAATTGCATTGATTACTGTGTAAATGTGACAGGCAGCGAAGGGGTTAACCACTAGGGGGAGAGGAGGGGTTAAATGTGTTTCCTAGGGAATGCTTCTAACTGTAGGGGGTGGGGACGTACAAGGGGAGGAGACCGATCAGTGTTCCGCTGTACTGGGAACACAGATCACTCTCCTTTCACCTGACAGGACGTGGATCTGTGTGTTTACACACACAGATCCACGGTCCGGCCCGGTTAACGGGCAATCGCGGGTGCCCGGCAGACATCGCGGCCGCGATTTAATGTCCCACCCCCATTGTGTTTAGCTTGTTAGTGGGCATGGAGGAGGAGGGAGGGAGTGGGCTGTCATTTATCACTGTGTATGCTCCCACATGTGTGACTCTGTAGTCACATGGGCTGCTCAGATGTGATAGGGAGGAAATGCTCAGCAGAGAGCATGTGCATTGCTGCCAACACTGCCCTGCAAAATCCCTAGCTGTGGTGGGGACTTGGGCAGAAGAAGGAGATAGAGAATAGCAGGATCAATCAGGTTTTTTGCAGAATACAAAAAAAAAAGAATCTCATAGTGACTGAGTATGAACAGCATGTAATACACCATTTATTTATAGTTTTTGATGATGTGGGTTTAGTGACACATTGAGTTTGTGAATGAACAGGAAGCCGCTCGGCGCTTAGCACTTCCCATTCATTCACTGTCCAGTGCAGCTGAGGCTGCAGAGAAAGGGACTGGGCAATCTATGTCCTCAGTCCCTTTCTCTGTCTCAAAAGTGAGACATCAGGGGTCTGTTTAGACCCCTGATATTTCACCAAAACTCCCATATGGGGCTC
The DNA here is from genome assembly GCA_037952835.1 of Lithobates septentrionalis. Taxonomy (NCBI): domain Eukaryota; kingdom Metazoa; phylum Chordata; class Amphibia; order Anura; family Ranidae; genus Lithobates; species Lithobates septentrionalis. The sequence continues at coordinate 3,112,331 of JBBDGP010000803.1, forward strand.
CTAAAAAAAATGTAAAAATAAAAATAAAAAATATATATATAAAAAAAATAAAAGAATAAAATTGAAAAAAAAATAAAAGATAAAACTACTACTGCCTTACTGACACCAATCTCTGCCCTACTGACACCAATCTCTGCCCTACTAACACTGTTCACTGCTCTACTGACACCGTCCTCTGCCCTTCTGAGAAAGTCCACTGCGTATGTGTGCCTGTGTGTTTTTTATATATATATATATATATATATATATATATATATATATATATATATATATATATATATATATATATATATATATATACACAGCCCTCAAAAATTCCACTCGCCTGCTCGCATTTTGGAATCAGTGGAATTAGTACAATCTGAGGGCTGGCGAGGGTGGGCTGCCTGAGGGGGCGAGCAGGCAGCCGGATGATCAGAGCGCAGAGGAACATAACAGCTTTCATTTTTCAATTGCCGCATGTTCCCCACACTCGCTGTCACATACAGCGCCTCCTCCTTGTCTGGGGACTTTGATGGACAGATCTAAACCCAGGACGTGTGACATATATCAAAGTTCCCTGGCCAGGAGGAGGGGCTTTATGTGACAGCAAGCGGCGGGAACATACAGCAATTGAAATGCAGCCGGCAATTCCCCTCCTCTCTTCACCTGCACAGGTATGCTGCATAGGTGGACGAAGGCTGCATTGGTGGTCACAGGCTGCATTGATGGACACAGGCTGCATTGTTAGGCACAGGCTGCATTGTTAGGCACAGGCTGCATTGGTGGACACAGGCTACATTGTTAGGCACAGGCTGCATTGATGGACACAGGCTGCATTGATGGACACAGGCTGCATTGATGGACACAGGCTGCATTGATGGACACAGGCTGCATTGTTAGGCACAGGCTGCATTGGTGGACACAGGCTGCATTGATGGACACAGGCTGCATTGATGGACACAGGCTGCATTGGTGGACACAGGCTGCATTGGTGGACACAGGCTGTATTGTTAGGCACAGGCTGCATTGGTGGACAGGGGCAGGCTGCATTGGTGGAGATGGGCAGGCTGCATTTGTGGACACGGGGGCAGGCTGCATTGGTGGACATAGGTAGGCTGCACTGTTGGGCACAGGTGAGGCTGCACTGATGGACACAGATAAATTTGTTGTTAATATTTATTTTTATAACTTAATTCTGCAAAAAATTTTTTAGTGTCATTTCATGAGATAATTTATGATGGCGTGTTTAGGGGCGGAATTAGGGGCAGGGCAGGGTAGGGGTTGGGTGGGGCAACTGGTGGCGAGTAACCCTGGAGGCCTGGCTAGTAGCCAAGGACTTGAAATTTTGAGCCATATATATATATATATATATATATATATATATATACACTGTATAAATACACAAATTCACACACACGTGTTTAGAGCTTTGGGGTGCACGTCCTAATGCAGTAGGCTGCACACACCTATGAAAGTTGCTATAGCCCTCCTCTTTTTTATTTTTTGATAGAATCACAGCATTTTTTGGAGAGCGGGGCCGAACCACAATGCGTGTGTCTATGGATGCATACAGCCTGGCTTGGGAACGTGCCTGCATGTGTGCCCCCATAGCACATGACTTGCTATGGGGGCACATTCAGAAGGGGAGGAGTGGCCAGAGCCAGCAGGGGACCCCTGAAAAGGAGATGCCCACCCAGATTTCAGTTCTGTCCCCCAGGCCAGCCCATCCAATGGAGGTTGTGCTGGCCGGCGGCTGCTGAGCCCCTTTACCCGCCCACCCCCACCCACACTCTGGACCAGAACAAGGAGACGGGAAGCTGGAGCACTGAGAGGAGAGAAGGCAAAGAGGAAACAGCCAGGAAGAGGTGCCCTGTGTTGTCCTCCCCTCTCCTGTCAGAAGAGCGCTCGTCTATACAGCACATGAGATCAGATCGCTCTTAGATCGCATTGGAACATTTCCTGCTGTTGGAAGATGAGCAGCCCTTGGAGGAGATAGGGGACGGTGTGTGTGTGTGTGTACAGTCCAATGTGATCTAAGAGCAATCTGGTCTCATGTTCTGTATAGACAAGCGCTCTTCTGGAAGGAGGGGAAAGCACAGAACAGCGCAAATCCTCCAGGCTTTGTAGTTGCTTCCCGCTGTAAATTGGGGGAGGTGGATGGGGGGCTATCTATGCTGGGAAGTGTAATGGGGATTTGGGGAGGGGGAATATGTGCTAGAAGGAAGAATGGGGGAGGGGGGGAATATGTGATAAGAAGAGGATGGGGGGGGGGGGGGTTGAGCCAGGAGGTGAGAGTGTTTGTGCTAGGAAGGGTAGGGGGGATTTGGGTAGGGAGGAAGGATTTGTGCTGGGAAGGGTAATGTAGAAGGGGTTGTGCTAGAATGAGGCGTTTGTGGGAATTTGTCCTAGGAGGGGGAATGGAGAAAGAAGATTTGTGCTGGGAGGGGGAATGGCAGGATTTTGTGCCAGAAGGGGGTGGGAAAAATTTGGCCAATAGGAGGGATTGGGGGGATTTGTGCTGGCAGGGAGGATTTGGGGGAGATTTGTGCTAGGGTAGAAAGTTTGAGAAGGAAGAGGATCTGTGCTTTGGGGGGGGGGGGAATTTTTTTTTGGGTTGAGGGAGATTTGTGCTAGGAGGGGGAAATTAGGGTGGTATTTGAGCTGGGGATGGGATTGGGTGGGAGCAAAGATTTGTAATAGAAGGGGGATTTGAACTTGAGCTAGGGGAATATGTGCATTATTGTTTGGGGAGAATTTTGGCTTCCAGACAAAATTTATGGGGTGGGGGGGCCGTCAGGTAGACTGTAAGGGGCCCCATAATTTCTGACAGGGGCCCTGGGAAGTGGAGCCACAAGGGTACAGAGGAAGTCAGAATGCTAGCAAGTGACAGGCTGCAGACAGAAAGCAAAGAGCAAACACAGAAAGCCCTGCAGTATTATGCTATCACATTGAAGATTTAGTAAATCACTCACCCCTGTGATGACAGCGGCGTCCCCGTACTCCAGAAGAAGGTAAACGGAGACCAGGAGAAGCGATAGACAGGTCAGTGTCCTCATAATGATGAAGGCGTGGCCGGAGGTGAGATCCGCAGGGGGGAGGTCAAGGTTTGCTCAGGTGAGGAGCAGATGAAGAAATAGAAGAAGATCACCGGACGGGAGCCAGGTAAAGTCTGACGCTGGTTGCATCTCTCCGAACTTCGGTGCCGTTATAAAGCTCCGCTCATCCTCACCAACCTCCATGTCTCACCGAGAGCCGCACAAAGGTGCGCAGCCACTGCCAATCACAGGAAGGCAGACAGGCGGACACGCCCCCAAGCGGACTCCATGTGTTCTGCTCACTGGTTTAGTCCTGGAACTCCCAGTTCTCACCAGCAAGGTTACTGGAGATGTGGTCACCCAGACAGTGATAGTAATGGGGTTAGAAGGAACACAGCACTGCACTGTAGACTTCTTGTCTGATTGTAGAAATACATAGCAGAATTAATTTCACTTTTTTGGGGTTTACCAATGTTCAGTCATAAGCAAAATTTAAACCAGAGATGTACACTTGTACAGCGCTGGAAGCACTGTCATAGTAATGTAAAAAAAATATATATATATATATTTTTTACAGTACTGAATGTAAGCTGTCATGGTAATAATATAAAAAGTGTATATACATATTAAAGTACTGAATACAAACCTGTCATGGTAATAATATAAAAAATATGTGTGTGCGTTGTATACACATTCATGGCCAAAAATATTGGCACACCTGCGGATAATGCACCAGTTCGCCCAGAAAATTGTTGCAATTGCAAATGTTTAGGCATTCTCATGTTTATTTATTTTGTTTGTATTGGTATGAAACAAAACAGTGGAGAAGCAAAGCAAAATCTGACACATTCCACGCAAAGTTCCAAAAATTAACTTTTTTTTGGGCCATGGTTATATATATATATATACAGTATCTCACAAAAGTGAGTACACCCTGCACATTTTTGTAAATATTTTATTATATCTTTTCATGGAAATGATACTTTGTAAAGTAGTGAGTGTACAGCTTGTATAACAGTGTAAATTTACTGTCCCCTCAAAATAACTCAATACACAGCCATTAATGTCTAAACCGCTGGCAACAAAAGTATGCAGCCACAGCACTGCTATATCATCAGCGCCGACCAGAAGCTTCTTCCCTCTGCCACTCTCGGCTCTCTCCAGCACCCCCTCTGTCTCCTCCAGGCAGCGCCACCTGCAGACAGATTATAGAGGTGGAGGTGGAGCTGCCGGGCCCCTGCTGAACTCAGAAGAGATGCAATGAATGCATGCACATGCAGGAGAGGAGTTTGTTCTGCAGTGTGGAGGGAGGTGAGCTGGCAGGCTTTGTGCAGGGATTTGTGTGCAGGAACTTGAGATGTGGGAGGGGGTGGTGAGAGCAGTGTCTGCAGCAGGCTGGGAGGTCAGTTCTGGTGCTGTGCAACCTCAGTTGCTCTATGCATGCCACTGCAAGTCACTTTTTCTACCATGTGCACCCCTCTCATATGCATACTACCCCCCCCCCCATCATACACTCCACACCCCTCTCATGTCATACTACCCCCCACCATACACTCTGCAGCCTCTCATGTCATACTACCCTCCACCATACACTCCGCACCCCTCTCATGTCATACTACCCCCCACCATACACTCCGCACCCCTCTCATGTCATACTACCCTCTACCATACACTCTGCACCCCTCTCATGTCATACTACCCCCCCACCATACACTCCGCACCCCTCTCATGTCAAATTACCCTCCACCATACACTCAGTACCCCTCTCATGTCATACTACCCGCCATCATACACTCCGCACCCCTCTCATGTACATACTACCCCCACATACACTCCGCACCCCTCTAATGTACATACTACCCACCCCCATACACTCCACACCCCTTTTCATGTACATACTACCCACCCCCATACACTCCACACCCTCTCATGTGCATACTACCCCCACATGCACTCCAAACCCCTCTCATGTACATACTAATCACCACCATACACTCCACACCCCTTTCATGTACATACTACCCACCCCATACACTCCGCACCCCTCTAATGTACATACTACCCATCACCTTACACTCCGCACCCCTTTAATGTACATACTACCCACCACCATACATGCCACACCCCTCTAATGGACATACTACCCACTGTCATACCCTCCACTTTTCTCTCCTACACACCATTGTACAGTGCCATAATAATAGCACCATGGGCAAAGTAATGCACTGGGGCCCCTACTAGGGAGATGGTGACCTGTGGCATATAGTGACTATGGCTCAATTATGCTACATATTGGGTTGGTTTTGTTATTATTAAGTTTTTTGGTGAGGGTTTGGTGAGGGTTTTTTGGCTGGTTTTTTGGCTTCTTTGGTGAGATATCAGGGGTCTAAACAGACCCCTGAAGTCTCACTTTTTAGACCGAGAAAGGGACTGAGGAAACACATTCCCAAACCCCTTTCTCTGCAGCCTCAACTGCACTGCAGATGAATAAACCAGGGACAGCGGCTCCTCTCCATTCATAAACCGAAGCTGAGTTAACACAGTCACACACCCACTGTGTTCATTTAGAAAAGGAAGGGGCTGATAAATTACATATTTACCAGCCCCTTTTCCTGAAGATCTCCCACAGCAGTCAGCGGGAGAGAAGCGGAGGGAAGCCGGCAGCACTTATTTTTTATTACTTGAATTATTTTTATCATTATGGACCTGAGTGGGGCCTCATGTCTAAGTTTTGCCTAAGGCCTCACAAAGTCTAGAGCCGTCTCTGCACGTGCACTCAACTTCTTTGGTCCACCATGGCGAGGCCTGTTCTGAGTGGAACCTGTTAAACCGCTGTATGGTCTTGGACACCATGCTGCAGCTCAATTTCAGGGTCTTGGCAATCTTCTTATAGCCTAGGCCATCTTTATGTAGAGCAACAATTCTTCTTTTCAGACCCTCAGAGAGTTCTTTGCCATGAAGTGCCATGTTGAACTTCCAGTGACCAGTATGAGAGAGTGAGAGTGATAACACCAAATTTAACACACCTGCTCCTCATTCACAATTGAGACCTTGCAACACTAACGAGTCACATGACTCCGGGGAGGGAAAATGGCTAATTGGGCCCAATTTGGAGATTTTCACTTAGGAGTGTACTCAATTTTGTTGCTAGCAGTTTAGACATTAATGGCTGTGTGTTGAGTTATTTTGAGGGGACAGCAAATTTACATTGTTATACAAGCTGTACACTCACTACTTTACATTGTAGCAAAGCGTCTTCAGTGTTGTCACATACAAAGATATAATAAAATATTTAAAATTGTGAGGGGTGTACTCACTTTTGTATATATATATATATATATATATATATATATATATATATATATATATATACCGTATATATATATATATATATATATATATATATATATATATATATATACCGTATATATATATATATATATATATATATCAACATAGGGTGATTTAACTAAGCTATATGTGTTATTGTTACTTAATTGTAAGATATAATTTATACAATTTGTATCTCAAGATCATTTTCTAATCAAAATGCTCAGGAGAACAATCAGGGCCGGATTTCCCACAAGGCCACCGAGGCCAGGCCTCGGGGCGGCAGTGGTACAGGGGTGGCCCGGCGCCGCTCCTGCAATGACTTCTCGGCCGCCCCCCACACTAACCTAGCAGCATGCAGCGCACCCGGGCACCAGAGAGGTGGGGGCGCTGAAGCACTAGAGTGCTCCTCTCCCTCCTCCTACTCTCTGTGTCCAGACGCGGCTCCCTCCGCTCCCACCGCCGCCGCTGCTGTTTTTTTCGAGGCTTCAGCCTGTCCCCCCTCCCTCCTCCTGTCAGAGAAGGAGAGTAGCCGCCGTAGATCGGAGCGGCTGGTCTCTGTGCGGGGGGCGGGGGGGGCGCGTGTTCTCTTGTGTCTCTCACTCCCGCCCAAGCCTGTCTCCATCTGTTCCATCCGTTCACTTATGGAGGGGGAGTTGTCCTGGGAGGGGGGGTTGTCCTGGGGCTCTGTACTAGTGAAGGGGGGGTTGTCCTGGGGCTCTGTACTAGTGAAGGGGGGGGGTTGTTCTGGGGCTCTGTACTAGTGAAGGGGGGGTTTGTCTGGGGGGGGTTGTACTAATGAAGGGGGGGTTGTCCTGGGGGTCTGTACTAATGGAGGGGGGTTTGTCCTGGGGGGGTCTGTACTAATGAAGGGAGGGGTGGTTTGTCCTGGGGGGGTCTGTGCTAATGGAGGGGGTGGGGGTTGACCTGGGGGGGGTTTGTACTAATGGAGAGGGGGTTGTCCTGAGGGGGGTTTGTACTAATGGAGGGGGGTTGACCTGGGGGGGGGGGTTTGTACTAATGGAGGTGGGTTGTCCTGGGGGGTATGTACTAATGGAGGGGGGTTGTCCTGGGGGGTTTGTACTAATGGAGGGGGGTTGTCCTGGGGGGTTTGTACTAATGGAGGGGCGTTTGTCCTGGGGGGTCTGTACTAATGAAGGGAGGGGGGTTTGTCCTGGGGGGGGGTCTGTACTAATGAAGGGAGGGGGGTTTGTCCTGGGGGGGTCTGTGCTAATGGAGGGGGTGGGGGTTGACCTGGGGGGGTTTGTACTAATGGAGAGGGGGTTGTCCTGGGGGGGTTTGTACTAATGGAGGGGGGTTGACCTGGGGGGGTTGTACTAATGGAGGGGGGTTGTCCTGGGGGGTTGTCCTGGGGGGTATGTACTAATGGAGGGGGGGTTGTCCTGGGGGGTATGTACTAATGGAGGGGGGTTGTCCTGGGAGGTTTGTACTAATGGAGGGGCGTTTGTCCTGGGGGGTCTGTACTAATGAAGGGAGGGGGGTTTGTCCTGGGGGGGTCTGTACTAATGAAGGGAGGGGGGTTTGTCCTGGGGGGGTCTGTACTAATAAAGGGAGGGGGGTTTGTCCTGGGGGGGTCTGTACTAATGAAGGGAAGGGGGTTTGTCCTAGGGGGGTCTGTACTAAGGGAGGGGGGTTTGTCCTGGGGGGGATCTGTACTAATGAAGGGAGGGGGGTTTGTCCTGGGGGGGTCTGTACTAATGAAGGGAGGGGGGTTTGTCCTAGGGGGGGTCTGTACTAAGGGAGGGGGGTTTGTCCTGGGGGGATCTGTACTAATGAAGGGAGGGGGGTTTGTCCTGGGGGGATCTGTACTAATGAAGGGAGGGGGGTTTGTCCTGGGGGGATCTGTACTAATGAAGGGAGGGGGGTTTGTCCTGGTGGGGGTCTGTACTAATGAAGGGAGGGGGGTTTGTCCTGGTGGGGGTCTGTACTAATGGATGGGGGTTTGTCCTGGGGGGGTCTGTACTAATGGAGGGGGGTGGTTTGTCCTGGGGGGGTCTACACCCAGGAAAGTACACCCAGGACTCCAGAGGGAGAGGGCAGTGCTGAGGGAACACCATCAGAGAGAGAACCCCGCTGCCCTGCGCCACCAGAGGGAAAGCCACACAGCCTGGCGCCATCCCTGGCGGAGAAAGGAATGGAGTCATTGCAGGAATACAGATCTGGGTGCTACCCAACAGACTCGCCACGGGCAATTCAGAGTGAGCTGACTCCTGATCAGAGGGAACCGTTGCTGTATCGCTGGGTCAGGTGAGAGGGCCTATCGGCCATTATCTACTAATGTCCATAGGAACTGCAGTCTCTGACCGTCTCCTGTATCATGTCTGCAATCTCTGACCATCTCCTGTACTATGATTGCAGTCTCTGACCATCTCTTGTATCATGTCTGCAGTCTTTGACCGTATCATGTCTGGGGGCTCTTTCTGGTGGTGTGTGTGTGTGTGTGGGGGGGGGGGGGGGAGGGCGGCATTGAAGGGCCCGGCCTTGGGGCGGCAAAGGGAGTAAATCCGGGCCTGAGAACAATTCAATTCCTTCACTGTTCACAAAGTGTTATTATATTGTGGCCAGGAGGGGCTCTGTTTTCCGCTCTCTTCAGTAGGTTCTTCTTAGAAAGATAACGCCTGGCAGAATGTGGCAGCCTTTATAGGTGTTAAACCCCATGTGATGATCTTTTGAGAACTAAATTTTACTTTGATTTGCTGCACCAGGCCATGCTAATTTGGTATGCATTGAACTGCCTGTATTATTCATGCACAGACTGTTTTGGTAGAAAAGTAACCACCCGCAAGGGATCATTAAAGCTGAGCTTCACCCAAAAGGGAAAGTTCCACTATAATGCCTACTCCCCCTCCTCTTTACGAAAAGCCACTTTTTTGGGGGGTAGCGGGTACCTGGTTTTGACATTCTCCTCCCCCCTCCCTCCCCACAATCTTCTGAGACATGTCACAGGTCCCATAAGACTGCGGGACCATTCACAATGCGCGGCGCACCTTGTGCACTCGGCTGTAAAGCCACAAGCTATCACAGCTGGGTGCCCACAGTTGAGATGTCCGTGCTGGGGACAGAACACTGATGGAAAGAATCGTGGGACAGGTGAGTGTCTGTTTATTAAAAGTCAGCAGATACAGTTTATGTACACAGCCTACAGTAGCTGCTGACTTTTTAATAAACACGAATATGACTAGAGCTGCTCTTTAACTTAAACAAATACTTTATATATAAATGTGATTTCTAAATGTAAAATATGAAGGCAAGTATATGCATTCAAACATATATCTGAGTGTAGCATGAACAGCCTACTCAAATGAGGGATTTCATTTTACAAAAAACTTTCATTTTATTACACTATATTACCAAAAGTATTGTGACGCCTGCCTCCACACGCACATGGACTTTAATGGCATCCCAGTCTTAGTCAGTACGTTTGTGCACTGGTCCAAACCATTTGGAGGAGGGGGGGGGTAATGGTGTGGGGGTTGTTTTTTAGGGGTTAGGCATGGCCCCTTAGTTCAAGTGAAGGTAACTCTTAAGGCGTCAGCATACCAAGACATTATGGACAATTTCATGCTCCCAACATTGTAGGAACAGTTGGGGGATGGCCTCTTCCCGTTCCAACATGACTGTGCACCAGTACCCAAAGCAAGGTCCATAAAGACATGGATGAGCAAGTTTGAAGTGGAGGAACTTGACTGGCCTGCACAGAGTCCTTACCTCAACCCAATAGAACGCCTTTAGGATGAATTAGAGCAGAGACTGCGAACCAGGCCTTCTCGTCCAACATCAGTGCCTGACTTCACAAATGCGCTGCTGGAAGAATGGTTAAACATTCCCATAGACACACTCCTAAACCTTGTGGACAGTCTTCCCAGAAGAGTTGAAGCTGTCATAGCTGCAAAGGGTGGGCCAACTCAATATTGAACCCTACAGACTAAGACTGGGATGCCATTAAAGTTCATGTAATGCCGTGTACACATGAGCAGACTTTCGACGGACTGAACTCCGAAGGACTTTTTGACGGACTTTCGACGGAGTTCCGACGCAACGGACTTGCCTACACACGATCACACCAAAGTCCAACAGATTCAAACGTGATGCCCTACGACCGGACTAGAATAAGGAAGTTCATAGCCAGTAGCCAATAGCTCGTTGTTCGTCCGTCGGACTAGCATGCAGACAAACAGATTTTTCGACCGGACTCGAGTCCGTTGCAAAGATTTGAATGTTCTATTTCTAAAGTCCGTCTGATTTTTCGACAGCAAAGGTCCGATGTAGCCCACACACGATCAAATTGTAAGGCGGATTCGTTCCGTTGGACCTTTGCTGTTGAAAAGTCCGGTCGTGTGTAGACGGCATAAGTGTAAAGCCAGGCCTCCCAATACTTTTGACAATATAGTGAATATCTGAGTGCAACATGAACAACCAACTCAAATGAGCAATTGCATTTTACAAAAAAAAAATCTTGTTGTATTATTTATAAAAATGTTTGCAGCACACATGTGACCATCAATGCTTTGCACTGTTCTTTTTCTCCGTGGACAGTGAACATCTGCATTTGTTTTTTACATTTTGGCATGGCACGCTGTATATAAAAAAAAAAAAAAAAAATGTAATTGCCGGCAATTCTTTTGTTTACATTCTACTGTCAGCGGAGAGTCCCGCTGACAGCAGATGAGTCATGGTTGTAAAGGGCGCACCAGCTGCCTGTTCCTTAAACAGTTTAATTTCTGGCACGTGCCGGAAATGTAACAACCAGCTACTGTATATAGACAATGATTTCTTAATTTCATTATCTTCTTTTTCGGATTCATTGACATTTGTTATCATTCGGAAATTCGGATGCGAAAATTACTACTAAATGAAATGCACATGTCTAACGTTGATGGCCCTCCACAGGAAGCCCAAGATTCCAAGAAGCAATGCCCAGGATCAACAGGTACTGGATCTGAACTGGAGGGGACTTTTTGTTATTAGCTGTAATTGCTTGTATGGTTAAAGGAGCACGAATGTGCAGATCTGTTTTTTGGGTGGTTTTCTACTTTAGGCTTATTGGCATTGGGGTGGATTTACTAAAGGCAAATAGACTGTGAACTTTGTGTAGTTGCATTAATTTTCCTTAGTAAATGTAATGTGGTAAAGATTCACTTTGTAAAGCATACCCAGTCAGGAAAATCATGGTTGCTTGCACATGATTGGGCGATAGAAATCAACAGAGCTTTACCACATTTACTAAGCTCTGGGGAAAATGAATGCAAATACACATGCAATGTGGTCTTTCTATTTGCCTTTTGTAAATCCACCCCAATGGGATCTTTGCCTGTTCACAAAGACCTGTTGTTTCCTTTTGTTGCAGCCTATATATATGAATTTAAATAGCTAGGATGGTCATTATGGGCCAGATAGCCAGTATGGCCAGATAGTCTGACTGTTTAGCGAGAGAAAAAAGGTAGGTGGTAGGTGTCAAGTAACATTCACATGAATAGCAGGACCCAAGGTTTCCCAGTAGAACTTTGCCCAAAGCATCACACTGCCTCCGCTGGCTTGCCCTCTTCCCATAGTGCATTCTGGTGCCATCTGTTCCCCAGGTAAGTGTAGCACACACACCCCACCACCCAAACGTTGTAAAAGAAAACATGATTTATCAGACCAGGCCACCTTCTTCCATTGCTTTGTGGTCCAGTTCTGATGTTCATGTGCCCAATATAAGCACTTTTGGCTGAGGACATGGGTCAGCGCCAGCACCCTGACCAGTCTGCAGCTACACAGCCCCACACACAACAAACTGTGATGCCCTTTTTTTCTGCCTTCAACACATCAACTCCAGAGACAACATGTTTACTTGCTGCCTAATCTATCCCACCAACTTCCAGGTGCCATTGTAATGGGATAATCAATGTTATTCACTTAACCTGTCAGTGGTCATAAAGTCATGGCTGATCGGTGTGTGTACCAACATGATATCAATCATATTAGTGAAAAAATTATATTAGTGAAAAAAAATCAAACCATTTATATACTGTATATCTACATATAATTGTATTAGTGTACTAAGGCAGCGGTCTTCAACCTCAGTCCTCAAGAACCCCCAACAGGCCATGTTTGCAGGTTTTCCTTTACTTTGCACATCTGCTTTAAATCAATATCAATTACATGGTATTGATAAGAGCTATTTTATCTAAGGGAAGTTCCCAAAACATGGCCCGTTGGGGGTACTTGAGGACTGAGATTGAGGACCACTGTACTAAGGCATGCTACTGTGTAATAGTCCACAATCTTTAATCACTTTAGCCCTAGATGATTTTAACCCCTTTTTGATCGGAGCACTTTTTACAATTTGGCACTGCGTCGCTTTAACTGACAATTGCACGGTCATGCAATGCTGCACCCAAACGAAATTTGCGTCCTTTTTCCCCACAAATAGAGCTTTCTTTTTGTGGTATTTGATCACCTCTGCAGTTTTTATTTTTTGCGCTATAAACAAAAAAAGAGTGTCAATTTTGAAAAAAAAAAATATATTTTGTACTTTTTACTATAATAAATATCCCCATTAAAAAAAAAACAAAAAAACAAATTTCTTCATCAGTTTAGGCCGATATATATTCTTCTACATATTTTTGGTAAAAAAAAAATCACAATAAGCGTATATTGATTGGGCGGCACAGTGGTGTAGTGGATAGCACTTTCGCCTAGCAGTAAGAAGGGTCGCTGGCTCGAATCCCAACCACGACACTACCTGCCTGGAGTTTGCATGTTCTCTCTGTGCCTGCGTGGGTTTCCTCCAGGTACTCCAGTTTCCTCCCACACTCCAAAGACATGTTGGTAGGTTAATTGGTCCTGTCTAAATTGTCCCTAGTATGTATGAATGTGAGTTAGGGACCTTAGATTGTAAGCTCCTTGAGGGTTAGGGACTGATGTGAATGTACAATGTATATGTAAAGTGCTGCGTAAATTGACGGCCCCATATAAGTAACTGAAATAAATAAAATAAATAAAATAAAATTGGTTTGTGCAAAAGTTATAGCGTCAACAAAATAGTAATGGTGGTGATCTGTGATTTTTAGCGGTATTGCAACATTGCGACGGACAGATCAGACAATTTTGACACATTTTTGGGACCATTGACAATTATACAGCGATCAGTGCTATAAAAATGCACTGATTACTGTGTAAATGTCACTTGCAGGGAAGGGGTTAACACTAGGGAGCGATCAAGGGGTTAAAGGTGTGTTCCCTCAGTGTGTTCTAACTGTATGGGAATTAGACATGTGCGCTGTCAATAAATTTGTTTTGTTCCGTTTTGTATTAGAATTAATTCGTATTTCGGAGAGGCTCGATGCCAATGTGATACGCACGCACGTGTGAGTGCATGGAGGAGGCCCTGGTGAACCATCGGGAGCGGAGCGGGGTGAGAGACCGGCGAGTGAAAGCCTCCGAACACACACACCGTGAGCAAGGACCGGAGTCTGCTGGGAAGGGGAGCAGTGCACGGGAGGAGAGCGGAGAAGTGCACGGGGAGTTCGCCCGGACCAGCCTAACCTGCTACCTCTCCTCCCCCTCCACTTCCCCTGCTAACCCCCTCTATGTCATAAGTCGAGATTGAATAAAGAAGGACAGCGGAGGATACCTGAGGAGTGTAGCGAATAAATAGCGACCAGGACGTTCTTTGAGCCATACATCTATACCACAAAACACCTGGAGTAGGAGTGAGAACTCCTCTAGGGGAGTGGAGACAACGACTGGATGGTGAAGCTGCAAAGATCATTTCTCCCTAGGTAATTGATCTCTGAACTGTCAGCAATTAGTTAATGCTCCTCCAGTGAGATACAATTCTCATGTATTTTTTCACACAAACAACGATTTTGTTGAAGGGATGAGTTGTATATTCTGACCTGATGCTGAATGTCTCCAAAAAAGAGGATAAAGCACAAGAACTTTCTTTTTCCTCCTTTTTTTTTTTGACTGCATGATCCCTGCTGGGGGTAAAAGAAAAAAAACAGGCAAGGTCTAGCGGTGATGGTAAAGATTTTGAAAGACTGTGTTCTGTGCATTCCCGTTGACCAAATATACCTCTGTTATTTCCTTGGACTTCATACGAATTAGTGGACGCTGAGAGTGCACGGAGGGTTATGTGGTAGCATAGTAGATGCAAATCCTTTTGAAGGTAGGAAAGCTGGGAGGAGGGGGGATAAGGATTACGCCTAAAAAGTTCATTCCACCAATAAACATTTGGTAAAGCCACGTATACCCTGGCGTCTTTATATGTGGAGATCAGTCTGGGGAGAAAGAAAACTTTAAAAGTAAATATGAGAGGCCGGACTCAGAGAGTGATGGAACCTAAGGCCCCAAAAGAGAGTTTAAACTCGAGTACAATTCAGAAATACTTAACAAGAAAGGAGGTGAGCCCCAAAAGCCCTGGAGTGGAGAAAAAACAACAAGGTGAAAAAGAAAAAAAAAAAGAGGCGGTGAAACAAAAAGGGGACCAAGGGGATAAAACTAGGGAAGATATTGGAACTGAAACAGAACTGAATACAAGTAAAATGGAAGAACAAAGGACTATATCCCAAATTCCAACTAAAATGGAAATTATGGAAATGTTTGCCAAATTGGAAAATTCGATTAAAAGCGAGATTACTAATGTAAGGACGGATATGGGCCATCTGCTGAGGAGAGTAGAAGAAGCAGAGGAAAGAACAGGAAAACAAGCCCAAGAAATATCAGAATTAAAAGCACAAATAAGAAAACTGCAAACAGATCACAGGGATATTTTATAGAAGTTGGAAGATCAAGAAAACCAAAACAGACGTCAAAATCTAAGGATCAGAGCACTACCAGAACAGAATGGGGAAGACCTATATAACAAAATGAAAAAAATATTTAACCCAGTACTAGGTAGAGGAGAAGGTGACGAGTTAAAGATTGACCGAGTGCATAGGGTCAGGAAACCCCCGGGAAACCCCCGGGCCTGAATGAGGATGTACCCCGTGATGTCATAGTTAAATTCCACCTATACGAGGACAAAGCCAAAATATGGAGTAAACTTAGAGGATTGCCCCCATTGCAGTATGAGAGAGTTGATCTCCAGGTGTTTACAGACTTATCGGCAGGAACCTTGGCACGAAGATGACAATTAAAACCTCTATTAGATCAACTAAGAACAGCCAATATTAAATACAGCTGGGGGTTCCCAGCATCACTAGTAGTCCAGAAAGAAGGAAGAACAGTGAGATTAAAGTTTATGGAAGATCTTCAGGAATTGGCAGAGAGTGTAAAGGACGGTGAAAATTTTTAAATAAAATGAGGAACTAAAGAGATTGAGGGGGTGGGGAGTAGGGGGAGGGAGTTTAAAACAAGGATTGGAGGAAGTGGGGAGGCTCGAGGTTCATGGGGGGCCTCAGGCCTTCTTCGTGTGCCCGTTCCTGCCCCTCCATCCCATCGGAGCGATTGAGGGGTGGGAGGGGTCTAGATACAGGAGGCTGTGGTCGGAGTCGCACCCTAGGTGGCAGTGCCGGGACAAGGTCATCTGGTGCCCAGGGCAAAGATGGAAAACTGCGCCCCCCCCCCCCCCCCGCCGCTGTGAAAGCTACAATGCCTACAGATGATGGGATCTATACTGGGAATTTGTTAAATACTAGTATTGGCAGCGATCAGTGACTTAGGCGCGGTTCATACTGGGGAAACTTGTCACGCCCCATTCAGTACAATGAAACCATTCTAATCGGACCAACAAGACACAGCACATCAGGGCACATCAGGGCACAGGTCACAATACACGAGGGCACAGCACATCAGGGCACAGCACATCAGGACACATCAGGGCACAGCACATCAGGGCACAGGTCACAGTACATCAGGGTACAGAGCCCAGCACATCCAGGTACAGCACACCAGGCCACATCAGGGTACAGCACATCAGGGTACAGAGCCCAGCACATCAGGTCACAGTACATTGGGGCACATGACATTAAGGCACAGCACATGGGGGCACAAGGCACATCGGGGCACATCAGGGCACAGGGCACATAGCACATTAGGGCACATCCGGGCACATAGCACATCAGGGCATGGGGCACATAGCACATCAGGGCACAGGGCACATCAGGGCACAGCACATCAGGGTACAGAGCACATCAGGGTACAGAGCACATCAGGGCACAACAGATCAGGGTACATGGCACAGCACATCAGGGTACAGGGCACATCAGGGTACAGAGCACATCAGGGCACAACACATCAGGGCACATGGCACATCAGGGCACAGGGCACAAAGCACATCAGGGCACGGAGCACATCAGGGCACGGAGCACATCAGGGCATGGGGCACATAGCACATCAGGGCACGGGGCACATCAGGGCACAGCGCATCAGGGTACAGAGCACATCAGGGTACAGAGCACATCAGGGTACAGAGCACATCAGGGCACAACACATCAGGGTACAGGGCACAGCACATCAGGGTACAGGGCACATCAGGGTACAGAGCACATCAGGGCACAACACATCAGGGTATAGGGCACAGCAGATCAGGGTACAGGGCACATCAGGGCACATAGCACATCAGGGCATGGAGCACATCAGGGCACGGAGCACATCAGGGCACGGGGCACATCAGGGTAAGGAGCACATCAGGGCACATGGCACATCAGGGCACGGGGCACATCAGGGCACATGGCACATCAGGGCACGGGGCACACCAGGGCACAGCACATCAGGGTACAGAGCACATCAGGGTACAGAGCACATCAGGGCACAACACATCAGGGTACAGGGCACATCAGGGCACATAGCACATCAGGGCACGGAGCACATCAGGGTAAGGAGCACATCAGGGCACATGGCACAACAGGGCACGGGGCGCATCAGGGCACATGGCACATCAAGGGCACGGGGCACAAAGCACATCAAGGCACGGAGCACATCAGGGCACGGAGCACATCAGGGCATGGAGCACATCAGTGCATGGGGCACATCAGGGTACATGGCACATCAGGGCATGGGGGACATCAGGGCACATGGCACATCAGGGCACAGGGCACATCAGGGCACGGCGCACATCAGGGCACATGGCACATCAGGGCACGGGGCACATCAGGGCACGGAGCACATCAGGGCACGGAGCACATCAGGGCACGGGGGCATATGGCACATCAGGGCACATAATGGCACATGATGGGGCACATGGCACATTATGGGGCACATCAGGGCACATCATGGGGCACATCATGGGGCACGTCAGGGCACATCAGGACACATCATGGGGCACATCAGGGCACATCATGGGGCACGTCAGGGCACATTATAGGGCACGTTAGGGCACATTATGGGACACATCAGGGCACATCATGGGGCACATCATGGGGCACATCAGGGCACATCATGGGGCACGTCAGGGCACATTATAGGGCACGTCAGGGCACATTATGGGACACATCAGGGCACATCATGGGGCACATCAGGGCACATCATGGGGCACATCAGGGCACAACATAGGGCACATAGCACATTAAGGGCACATTGTTTACTAGCCTGCATGCAGAGCAGCGCTGGAAGCATCTGTGATAAGTTCTCTCATGTCACGCTGCTCCCCGGCGGCCCCTCCTCTCTTCTCGTCCATCCCAGATGATGTCACAAGCAAATAGGGAAGGACGAGAAGAGAGGAGGGGCCGCCAGGGAGCAGCGTCACATGAGAGAGAGAACTTATCACAGATGCTTCCAGCGCTGCTCTGCATGCATCTCGATCTACCCGTCAGGCGCCAGCTGTCGGCGATTGACGGGTAGATCCTCCAATGCAGGACAGAAACTGCCTGATAAGGAAGTGAGAGGCGGGGCGGGGCTGGTCTCAGGCTTGTGCCGGGTGCAGGAGCGCACTCGGCACATGTTAAAAATGATCAATTTTCACTCGGCCGGCGTTGTAAACTCTGGATAGGTAGCAGGAATTTTTACAACACCGGTTCACTGGCGCTTCTATTGCGCCCCTCTTCCTCCAGTAAATGGTCCCGCCCAGGGCATCCGCCCCTTCCAATGTTAGAGGGTTAAATACGCCAACAAAGAGAAACAAAATCCTGAAAGAGATCGAGCTTTATGGGGCAGGTGTGGTTTCTCTCCAGGAGAAACCAAGCTCAATAAGGACCTCCTAGATAATCAGGGGGAGGAGATAATAAAAAAGGAGTTGGAGCAATTCTTTCTTTTTAATGAAACTGATGAGATCGCAGAGAATACTCTGTGGGAGGTCCATAAAGCTTATATCAGGGGGATCTTGATCTCAATAGGAGCAAGGAAGAAGAAGGAAAGGATAAAGAAGAGGGAGGAGTTAATAGAGGAATGTTTTATATTAGAACAAGGCCTAAAAAAGGATAACATTAATAGAAGGCAGGATTTGGGCTTGCTGCATGAATTGATAATAAAAAGGGACGAATTAAAAGAACTTCTAGAGATGGAAATGAGGAAAACCTTTAACAGAATTGCCAAAGAAAGATATCAATGAGGGAACAAAAACAGTAAGTGCCTAGCAAGGATGTTAATGAAAAAAAGATCAATAAACTTCATAGAGAAGATACAAAATAAAAAAGGGGAAATGGTACACAACACAAAAGACATAGCGAGGGTGTTTAGAGATTTCTATGAGCAGCTATATTCGGTTAAACAGAAGCAGGAAGGACAACTGGAGGATTGGAAAAAATAAAAGTATATGTACAAAAAGCTAATATCCCCCCGGTTATCTGAGGAAATAGAACAGGCACTCGAGAGACCAATAACAGTAGAGGAGATAAATTAGGTGTTAAAAGAGTCACCACCGGGGAAGAGTCCAGGACCGGACGGCTTCACGTTGGAGTACTTAAAAAAATTCAGAGAAATATTAACCCCAAAGCTATGTACATACTTTAATGGGCTAGGGGTGAGGTACGAGATGAGTATAGAAGCTTCAATGGCCACAATAACAACTATCCTTAAAGAGGGTAAGGAGAGCACACTGTGCTCAAATTACAGACCGATATCATTGTTAAAAACAGACACTAAGGTGTTTGCAAAAGTGCTTGCAACAAGGATGAAAGAGTTCATGTCTGAGCTAGTCCATCCCAACCAGGTGGGATTCGTACCAGGAAGGGAAGGGAAAGACAATGGGGTAAGAACGCTCTTGCTAAAATTAAAAAAAAAAAAAAAAGAACGCTCTTGCTGTTTCAGAAAGTAAGAGAGGGAGGAACCCCCAGTCTATGCCTGTCGATCGATGCCGAAAAGGCTTTCGACAGGGTAGACTGGGGATTCATGATGGGAACCCTGGGGATGGGGATAGGCCCAAGGATGATGGAGTGGATACAAGTGCTGTATAAGAGACCCACTACATCTATAAAGGTCAATGGAACATTGTCTACCCCCTTTAGGATGTATAACGGGACGAGACAAGGTTGTTCGTTGTCACCGTTGTTATTTGTGCTGGCGTTGGAACCACTATTGGCAACGGTGAGGGGAAATATGGACATAGGGGGCATAGAGGTAGGAGGGGAGACACACAAACTGGCTGCGTTTGCAGACGATATTTTATTTGATGACTCTAACCCTCGTATCTCTATGCCCCAACCTATTGAAAGTACTTAAGGAATACAGGGACCTATCCAACTTTAAGATTAACCCAGGCAAGTCGGAGGTATTAAATATAAATATAAACTTAAAAGAAGAACAGAGCCTAGGGCAGGAATTCCAGTTTCCTTGGAGAGAGACGGAAATTAAGTACTTAGGGATAAAATTGACACCATCCCTGGGGAAAATTTATCAGGCAGACTATATACCACTGTTAGAGGAACTAAAAATAGAAATAAGGAAAATAGCAGCACGACCCTTGTCCTGGATCGGTAGGATTAATGCCCTAAAGATGATTATTTTACCCAAAATATTATATAAGTTTCAGATGCTCCCTGTTTATATACCCCCAGTGTATTTCAGAGTCATTAAATCCTTAATGGTGAAATTAATTTGGCGAAACAAGAAACCTAGAATAGCCCTAGTAATTCTTCAGAAAGGGAAAGCCCAGGGTGGATTAGGTGTACCAGACTTTAAAAAGTACTATGAAGCGGTTCTTTTGTGGTAGAATGGGCTAAAGTGGGCTAAAGAGTGAGAAAAGATCGGTAAAAATAGAGCACTCAATGGCGGACACTAATTTAGGGAAGAATATTTGAACAACACCACAATATAGGGCAATGGGGGTTAATACACACACACACTGACAAATAATGTATTGAGGGTTTGGGATTTGTTGCACAAGCACAATAAATGGGAATATAACTCCCCACTAATGGCACTAAAAGCAAATAAATATTTTGCCAGGTACCAGGTAAAAGTTCGATAGCTCGACAATTACGACACATAACACATAAGGGGGAAATTTGCTCACTGCAAGAATTAAAAATGAAAAAAGATTTATTTGAAATTAATGAATGGTGGTACTACCAGCTTAAGCACTTTGTAGCAGTGCTACCATACCCGGTGAGAGAAGGGGAAGACCTAACAGCTATAGAGCGCCTATGGGACATGGAAATAGTACGGGGAGGTATCTCGCGGATATATAAAATTCTTATTGAAGGAAAAGAGATGGAAGTCCCGTCATATATTAAAAGTTGGGAGAGGGAAATAGGACAACAAGGAAAGAACCAAGAAGTTTGGAAAATTATGAGGCTGGTACATGGGTCATCAGTAAACATCAAAGTTGCGGAAATGAACTATAAGTATATAACTAGGTGGTATAGAACCCCGGACATAGCAAAATACCAAACGGGGCTAACAATGGAATGCTGGAGGGGTTGTAAACAAACAGGGACTATGGCTCATATCTGGTGGAGCTGCCCTAAAATCAAAGCTTATTGGAAGGAAATATTAAAGTACATAAAGGAGAATACTGATATAGAGTTGCCCAAGGATCCCTGGATATGTCTATTCCATGGGGTAGACAATCAAATAAAAGAATATAGAAAGTCAATGACGATACATCTGATTAATGCCGCTAAGAGCCTGATCCCGAGGTAATTTATTTATTATCTGGACTGTGATGCTGATTGCACTATATATTTGTACCGACTGTCTGTACTTTTCATTTTGTTTTGTCCTTCTTTTGATGGTTAAAAATGAAAATAAACACCTTTAAAAAAAAAAGATCCTGATCCCGAAAAAATGGAAGGAAGTGGACTGTCCAAAAATAAGAGAATGGTTCGATAAAATAGAGGAGACTTATAGTATGGAAGGACTTATGCCGCGTACACACGGTCGTACTTTTCGTCTACAAAAGTCCAACGGACGCTGACGGACTAAAGCTGGCTGGTAATCCGATCGTGTGTGGGCTTCTCCGGACTTTCAACGTACTTTTTTAGCCTCAAATCCGACGTACTTTAGATTTGAAACATGCTTCAAATCTTTACTTCGTAACTACGACGGACCCCGAAATCCGCTCGTCTGTGTGCTAGTCCGACGGACAAAAACCCACGCTAGGGCACCTATTGGCTACTGGCTAGGAACTTCCTTATTTTAGTCCGGTGTACGTCATCACGTAAGAATTCGACGGACTTTTGTGTGATCGTGTGTAGGCAAGTCCGTTCGTTAGAAAGTATGCCGCAAGTCCGCCGAAAGTCTGCCGGAAGTCTGTCGGACAGGCTGTCTGACTTTTGTAGACGAAAAGTACGACCGTGTGTACGCGGCATTAGGCATTGTGAAAAAGGAGGAAGAGAGGGTTTCAATAAGAGTTGGGAAAAGTGGAAAATGTTTAAACTAACAAAGGAGTATAGTGAGGTGTAAAGGTTGTAGAGAGGGGGGAAGAGTGGTCCGGGTGAGCGAGCGGAGGGAAGGGAGGGGTTTTGTAGCGGTGGAGTAGGAGGTGAAGAGGGAGTTTAGTATTGTAATCATTTTTGCAATTGGTACCCCTATTATGTCGTTAGGGGTAAAAGGTGTTTCTGTTTCTCTTCATCTTTCTATTTTCATTATTGTGTATGATATTTTGAAAAATAAAGAATATAAAAAAAAAAGAATTAATTCGTATTTCGTAATTCGTGTCCGAAATTCAATTTGGATTTGTACAAAATACGAATTTTCGTTAGGTTTGTTAACTTTTCGTAACAATTACGAATGTTCGTTATGATGAATTTATCATTATGAGGGGTTCCCACCATCCCTGCGCAGAGTTCCCAGGTCTGTACACCCGCTGTGCCCATTATGAGGTGTTCCCACCATCCCTGTGCTGAGTTCTTAGGTCTGTACATCCAATGTGCCCATTATGAGGCGTTAATTTTGTTTATTGAAAATCTTACAAACAACAACTTATATACAATAAAACCATAATAAATAAATAAAACATATTTACAAAATAATTGAATATGATTATACAAAACAAGAACATAATAAATGGTACAAACCAAATTGCGCACAACACAATCCCTACGGGAGAGCCAGACTAAGGAACATCACCGTCACCATGCATGTAGCCTTTTATCAAAAATAGATTTGATCTGAAAATCTAGGGGAGTGAATCAAGAATACAAAGAAAAGCCGCACACCCCGAGATCAACAGGCAGCAGCTACAGAGTCCTGATATTCCTCCACGCCCTTATCCAGGCCTCCTGCTGCCACCTGCCTTTCTCAAGACCCCGAATCTTCCCAACCTCACCCAGAATGTCCTGCACCACCACTTCGACAGGGAGGATTTTACTCATTCATTATGAGGGGTTCCCACCATTCCTGTGCTGAGTTCCCAGGTCTGTACACCCAATGTGCCCATTTTGAGGGGTTTCCACCATCCCTGTGCTGACTGCTGAGTTCCCAGGTCTGTACACCCGCTGCGTCTATTATGAGGGGTTTCCACCATCCCTGTGCTGAGTTCCCGGGTCTGTACACCCGCTGTGTCCATTATGAGGGTTTCCCACCATCCCTGTGCTGAGTTCCCAGGTCTGTACACCCACTGTGCCCATTATGAGGGTTTTCCACCATCCCTGTACTGAGTTCCCAGGTCTGTACACCCACTGTGCCCATTATGAGGGGTTCCCACCATCCCTGTGCTGCATTCCCGGGTCTGACTGTACACCCACTGTGCCCATTATGTGGGGTTTCCACAATCCCTGTGCTGTGTTTCCAGGTCTGTACACCCACTGTGCCCTTCCCATCATCCCTGTGCTGTGTTCCCAGGTCTGCGTGTACACCCGCTGTGCCCATTATGAGGGGCTCCCACCATCTCTGTGCTGAGTTCCCGGGTCTGTTCACCTGCTGTGCCCATTATGAGGGGCTCCCACCATCCCCTTGCTGTGCTGACTTCCTGGGTTTTTAACTTTTAGGTTCGTTAACTTTTCGTAACAATTACGAATGTTTGTTATGATGAATTTATCATTATGAGGGGCTCCCACTATTCCTGTACTGTGCTGACTTCCTGGGGTTTTTAACTTCATCATAACGGATAATCGTAATTAATGAAAATTCTTATTTAGTCCAATTCTGTTGTAATGGAATTTGGATCCGAAGTTCGTAAACGAGATTTCGGATTTCGTACAAAATTCGTATGCATAAAAATTTGTATTTCCGATTCGTATGAAACTAATCGCACATGTCTAATGGGGATAGGACTGAGCAGGATAGGAGACCTATCGCTGTTCCTACTTGCTAGGAACAAACGGCATGTGTTTACACACATAAATCCCCATGCTGACGCTCGTGCATGCAATCGCGCATGGCCGGCGGTGAACGCGTCCGCCGGCCACACGCATTGGGTTCCTTGCCATGCAGCGGCGCGCGCGCCCTCTGATGGCCGAAAAGGGGAAGGACGTGCATATACAGGATTTCGCCAAGGAGAGCCATTCTGCCTCAGTATATCTGCGGGAGCCGGTTGGGAACACACCACACCACCACCATGTAGTTTCCAGTAATAGCAAAATCCTAAAACTTTGGTGCCCTTTTTGGGTGTGTGCTCGCCTCTATTAATAAACCCCTGTTTTCAGGTGGTCAAACCAGCATATACTGCATTTGTCCAAGGGGTTAGGTATCCAACCTCCACTCTGCCTTAGATTATCGCTTCAACTCAAGAGAAACACAAAGGAATAATACTGCTTTCTGTTTTAAAAGAGAAGTATGGGAATTGTTTTTTCCCCATAATCATACTTACCTAGGTGGATGCAGCATCTGTCCCCCCCACTGCCTCTGCACTGTGAACCGAGCCACCGAACACCGAACACTCACTGGAGCCCTGAGCTGTGGAGGGGTGGGGAGCAGCCGTCTCAGCCTCCCAGTGGCTCGCTGAGAAGCTGAGACAGCCATCAGTCCAGGCACCTAACGGATCCAGACTCCCAGAGTCGGGATGACGCGATGCCTTTACTAACCTGTGCGACATCAGCAGAGAGTAGACTTCAGTCCACTCTCTGCTGAAAACGGGTCGCAGGAATGCAAAACGAATTGCACTCCTGTGACCCATAGGAGAAGTCCAGCCAAACGAGCCCAGGCTGGACTTCTATAAAAACAGTTTATTAAAATTCAAATAAAATTACTCACATTAAACAGCTGTGTAGCGCTCCACAGCATGAGACTTAGATAAAACCACAAATCCTAGTCATATACAGGGAAACATACAACAGTTCTTGTAGCACATCCTCGTGGCGGGTAGTTCCACACAGCATGATCTTTGCACAACACAGTATTGACAAATCTCACTCAAATCTGTTGAGACTAGCAGTCAGATGCAGCAGTGCCTTAGGGGATCTCACAGAGCAGATACAGTATGAGGCTACAGTACAGAAGCGACTAGGCACAGTCATATGTCAAGCAGCACACTGCTATTTTTTATGAGAAATTTAAAAAGATGTGATTTTTCAGGGTACTGCTTACTGCCAGTTCACACAGGGGCAACACGACTTGCAGGCCGACCCACCGAGGCGACCTGCACACGACTTCATCGGCGACTTGCAAAACGACTTCTGTATAGAGGTCAATGCAAGTCGCCCCAAAAATAGTACAGGAACCTTTTTCTAAGTCGGAGCGACTTGCGTCGCTCCTATTAGAACGGTACAGAACAGGACGCGACTTGTCAGGCGGCTAAGTCACCTGACAAGTCGCTCCGTGTGAACCGGGGCTTAGGCAAAATTACCATTTCTTTATATTCCCTCCTACATATAAAATCTTCACTTTTTGAGTTCAGGTCCACTATAAGGGATGAGTCATTTAATTGTAAATTTCAGGATGAACGATTGAGTTATGTAGATAAAAGTATTTTGCATCAAAGAAACACAGGAGAACCTGAAAAACACAAAAGGGAGGCTAAAGCTTAGAGTAATGGTTTAAAAGGAATAAGCAAAATATAATCTTGCAATATATTATACTACTTCCACTTTGCATCTACTTCAATAATCTCCTAATGTTTGCTGCTATATTAAATAAACTCAAAACCTGTGTGAAGGCCCCTCTATACCTCCTACTCTCATTACATGGAGAGGGTCTCTTTTTTCCATGTTCAAGTATACATGTATCTATGCCTGTATGTACACATACTATAAGGCTCCATGCACACTGAAGCTCATAAACGCCCGTTTTTGGGAGTTTGGGCGTTTTTTTTTAACATCCCATAAACTCCCCTCTATGTTACCCTATGTGTCCATGCACACATGGACGTTTTTGGATGTTTATCAGCAGTGGAGTTTATGGGCTGTTGTCTGAACGCCATAAAATCACGGTAAGGAGTAGTTTTTCTGACCACAAAAAAGGCAAACGTTCATAAACGCTGATAAACGTCGATAAACGCTAAAAAACGCAGCTCACCAGTGTTTTTTAACATTTTTGATCCATTGAAAAATAAATAAATGAAAAAAAAAACGCAAAAAAACGCTAACGCGGAAAAAGGCTAAAAAACGCTATTGCAAAAATGTTAAAAAAACGTTGAAAGACTCACTGCAAAGCTACTGGTGTTTTTATAATGTTATTTTAACGTCCAGTGTGCATGGAGCCTATATGTATGCAACAAAAATTTATAAACCTTTCTCTGGATAATTCATGAGATTTGTTAATGGATATTTTTATAGATAACTTATTATATATATCCTTTACATATATTTTTCTACAGGACTTTACGATCATTAGTGATTGTCATGTTTCTGCAAACTCCGTTTGAAAGTATACCTCGGTGGACAAAATTATATCAGCAATCATGTTGATAATAATCCATAACTTCCATTTTTTAACAAACTCATTAATTTTCATGTTGATTTTATTATATTAATTTTTCACCTTTTATAATCCTCAATTTGATCTCAATATAATTATCCTACTAATGAACTCAAACATGCTAACAACGTGTAACATCACCATTAATGCTAGCACTATTACCCATTCATCTGCAACCCGGCAACAAGTGACCAGCAGAACATCCAGCGCTGACATTGGTCAGCTGTGAGTTGCAGTCACAAGTACCGCCCCTCTCCAACCCCATAAAAACCCACACCAAAGATGGCTGCTCCATATGCCTGATGAAGGAGCATGCATGCTTCGAATGCGAGCTCAACCACGCCTCCCGTCCATCACCGCTGACGTGCTTGTTGTGTGACTGTCTTCAGCCTTGGAGCCTCGGGCACCACCGGAGAGTTGATCTTTGTTTTATTAAACATTGAATTTTAACTGACATACTGCACTCAGAGTGGCGCCGCTCCTCTCTCTCTCAGCTAAACAGGGGAAGCCCAGGGCAGCTTTATTGTTCATTTCTGCCAAATGAATACATTGATTTTACCAGACCACATCCCCACTCCTACTTGCTTACCAGGACTTAAATTACTTTCCCTGGGCCACATCACGTCAACAGAGGAGCCCAGGAGGTGGGAGAAGAGGAGAAACTTTTTTTTTTTCATTTTTGGAGCATAGGCAGAAAAAGTTAGTGCCGCTCTTCCATGGAACCTTTAGGGGGGTGGAGGCGGGGTTGAGGGGGGGCCTGTAAGGGAGGCTGTATGGGGCCCCACGATTTCGAACAGCAGCCCTGCCTACAGGTAAACCTAAAATAAGCCTTACCGGTACAGTAAATATCTCCTAAACGTGCACCGTTTAGGAGATTATTACTTTAGCAGCGCTGGTGATGTCACCGGGGCATGCACACTGTGCTCTCAATGGACGGAGTGCCATCCATAGAGAAAGCCGGTCCACGGCCGCGACTCCCACGTGCATGCACGGGAGTGATGTCATCGCGGCCTGGCCAATCAAACGGCGGCTGCCTGCGAACCTGGAAGGAAGATGAGGTGCAGATGGAAGCCGAGGCAGTGGTGACATCGCGACGCTGGAGGGCTTAGTTTTCAGGTAAGTCTTTCATAATGTGCTAGTATGTGATGCATACTAGCACAATATGACATTCATTTGCAGGGAGAAAATTTTCCCTCCCCGTCTTTCAGGACAGCCACAATGAGAGACCTTGGCTCCTCCCCTTTCTAGGAAACACTGCACCAGCCAATAAAATTCCACTTCCCCCTGCTGGACTTCAGTTGTTTGTGTTTCCTCCGGTGGGAAGACACTGTTTTGGGAACCTGGCCTGACATTCAAAGAGACTGTGGCTGCTTGAAGCCCTGTAAGGGAGGCAGGGGCTCTCCCAGGGACACGGTGAGGTACATACCCGACCGTACAGTTCGCCACAGTTGAAAAGAGGATCTACAAAAAGGTCTGGGTTCGCTTTAATGAATGGTGCGCAGGAAACTCCTTCAAGGTGCAGAGCCCCATAGCAGTTTTGGAGTTTTTGCAGTGCAAAAACTCCATGAGTACCTTTAAGAGCCAGGTATCAGCATATTTCGAAAAACCCCTGGCCGCCAAGCCTTGGGTGGTCAGATTTTTCAGAGCTCTAGGAAGACAAAAACCAGTTCAAGGCCCACCCTTCCCCAAGTGGGACCTATCTTTAGCCTTACAGGCCCTAAAGGAGACACCATTCGAACCTTTAGAGAATTGTCCCCTAAAGGATCTTACTTTTAAGACAGTATTTTTGGTTGCAGTGACAACTGCCAGGAGGGTCAGCGAAATAAAGGCTTTATTAATCAGACCCCCTTTTTGTGTTGTATTTTCGGATCAGGTAGTTTTCAAAACTGATCCGGCATTCTTACCGAAAGTGGCTTTGATGTTTCATAGAAGCCAGGAGATAGTCTTAACCACTTTCTGCCCTATTCCCTTAGGAGAAAGGGAATTTAAATTCCACTCCTTATGCCGCGTACACACGGTCGGACTTTTCGTCTACAAAAGTCAGACAGCCTGTCCGACAGACTTCCGGCAGACTTTCGGCGGACTTGCGGCGGACTTGCGGCATACTTTCTAACGAACGGACTTGCCTACACACGACCACACAAAAGTCCGCCGGATTCGTACGTGATGACGTACACTGGACTAAAATAAGGAAGTTCATAGCCAGTAGCCAATAGGTGCCCTAGCGTGGCTTTTTGTCCGTCGGACTAGCACACAGACGAGCGGATTTCGGGGTCCGTCGTAGTTACGAAGTAAAGATTTGAAGCATGTTTCAAATCTAAAGTACGTCGGATTTGAGGCTAAAAAAGTACGTTGAAAGTCCGGAGAAGCCCACACACGATCGGATTACCAGCCAGCTTTAGTCCGTCAGCGTCCGTTGGACTTTTGTAGACGAAAAGTACGACCGTGTGTACGCGGCATTAGATGTAAGGAGATGTATCCTGCAGTACTTAGAGCTGACGAAGGCAATAAGAAAGTCAGACGCTTTGTTTATTTTGTTTTCTGGAGCAAGAAAGGGGTATAAAGCATCTTGACGCAGTATTGCCAGATCACTCAAGGTAACCATTGGCCAGGCCTTTACGTTAGCAGGAAAAGAAGTTCCTGTTGGTATAAAAGCACACTCTATTAGGGCTATGGTGGCTTCTCAAGCGGAAAGGGCTGGAGCAACGCCAAAGCAAATTTGCAAAGCAGCAATGTGGTCCAGTTTTGCCACCTTTGTAAAACATTACAGGGTGGACCTGGTGTCGGAGAATGAGCAAGCCTTTGGGTGAAAGGTTTTGCAAGCCGTAGTCCCACCCTAAGTGGTAAGGGCTAGTCTATCCTCTCATTGTGGCTGTCCTGAAAGATGGGGAGGGAAAATTAAAGTTACGCTTACCGGTAACGTCTTTTTCCAGTAGTCTTTCAGGACATCACTAGTTACCCACTAGCACTGCCGGCAGGCGGGGTTGAATGGGAGTCCTTCTCCCAGCGATCGCAGAAGGTAAGAGAGAGGAGAGCCAGGGAACACAGCAATAACAGCTTTCATTTCAATTGCTGTATGTTCCCCGCACTCAATGTCATATACAGCCCAGTTCCCTGGCCAGGAACTTTGATAGACAGATGTGTTTAGGGGGCGGAATTAGGGGCGGGGCAGGGTTGAGTTGGGTGGGGCAACTGGTGGCGAGTAACCCTTGAGGCCTAGCTAGTAGCTCAGGACTTGAAATGTTGAGCCCTGATATATATATATATTGTGACATGATGAAAGGTGAGGTGATTGATGGACGTTATGATTCACCTTGCATGCATTTATTTCCCGAGAACTAAGGTAGAATCTGGTCTGGGTTTTACCAGCCACCTTGGCAGGGTTGGTTCCTGACCAGATTTTGCGGTCCACTTGTGTCCACCAACAGGTGGTATAAATAAAACAGAACTAGAGCAAAGGATTGCTCTTGGCCTGGGACTCAGGAAGCCAAAACCTGAGAGAGCTGCTTATGTGAAGATTGCTTTGTAAGAGAAAAGGTTTGCATTATCTTTGTTTTTTGGGTGACTGGGAGAAGCCCTTCACCTGTTGAGTTAGGAACCTGCAATATTCAGTTAGTGCCTGGATGGCAAGGATTTATTTTCTGTTTTGTTTGTGTTATTTTCATGCAACCTTTTGAAAATGAAACTGGCTACAAGTCAGATTTTAAGAAATCTGCCATTTGGACTACCTTTTTTCCAGGGAAGGTGATCCCCTTTGAGCTAACCCCTGACAATATACACACACACATATGTACATATACACACACACACACTTATGGCAGGGCTTGTCAGTGGGAGGTCTATCCTATCTCCCTGCTGGCAAACAAAGCAATAATGCTAATGTGCACAAAGTGATTAGAGTGTGCCCAGGCACACCCAGCACACCCCCGTGCACGCCTATGCCTATACCGCATTATATAGAACCTTTATCGTATTTGAATCCCATCTACCTTGCACCTGTGCTGAGACTATACTGTACCTATACCACATGCAGGTTAACTGGGAGTGTCATTCAGTGCAAGGACGCTATTAAAAGGCCCCAACGATAGCCAGCAGAAAAACATCTCAAAGGACTGCTTCTCCCGTAATAATTATTCTGTAAGCCCCCATTATTCCTCTACCCCCTCTGCTACCATCCTCCTTTTCTTTTGCACAGTGCATACCCGGTTGGTTAAGACTAGCATTGCTGCCATAAATGCACTCTGGCAGTATAATTCCAGCACTCAGTAGATTAAACGTTACTACTGTTTACTGCTCCACTAGAGGTGGCAAGGCATGTACTGGCCATCGGGACTACCGGTGGGCCGATGGCTCAGAGGGTTGGTTTCAGTGACAGCCTATCAAAGTAATGGCTGCGCGCCGCAAGGACACTGCAAGGACCGCTCACAGACACCAGTGTCCCTGGCGGTGGCTGTGAGCGGTCCTTGCAGTGTCCACGGCCGATTCAAGTACAGACTGCAGAGTCCTCCCTGAGTCCCCTCCCTCCTCCTCCTTCTCTTGTGTATGACATAGACATGTCGCAGAGCTTGCGTTTGAATTCTTCAGTGGCGCTGTAACAGAGTTCCGCCTCCTACACTGGCTCCTCCTGTGATAGATGGAAGTTGCCCTCTATCACATGAGGAGCCGGTATAGGAGGCGGGACCCTGTTACAGCGCCGCCAAAGAATTCAGATACAAGCTCCGTGACACAGTGGGAAATGCCCACTGTGTGAACCAGACTCTGGTGAGTCTGCATTGGGCACAGACTGAGGAGCTCAGAGTCAGCATTTATTGGCACAGACTGAGGGGCTCAGGATTGATGGGCACAGACTGAGGGGCTCAGGATTAATGGGCACAGACTGAGGGGCTCAGGATTAATGGGCACAGACTGAGGGGCTCAGGATTGATGGGCACAGACTGAGGGGCTCAGGATTGATGGGCACAGACTGAGGGGCTCAGGATGGATGGGCATAGACTGAGGGGCTCAGAGTCAGCATTGATGGGCACAGACTGAGGGGCTCAGAGTAAGCATTTATGGGCACAGACAGCGGGGCTCAGGATTGTTGGGCACAAACTGAGTGGCTCAGGTTTGATGGGCACAGACTGAGGGGCTCAGAGTTAGCATTGATGGGCACAGTCTGAGGGGCTCAGAGTCAGCATTGATGGGCACAGACTGAGGGGCTCAGGATTGATGGGCACAGACTGAGGGGCTCAGAGTAAGCATTTATGGGCACAGACTGAGGGGCTCAGGATTGATGGGCACAGACTGAGGGGCTCAGGATTTAAGGGCACAGACGGAGGGGCTCAGAGTCAGCGCATTGATGGGCACAGACTGAGGGGCTCAGGGTTGATGGGCTCAGAGCATTGATGGGCACAGACTGAGGGGCTCAGAGTCAGCATTGATGGGCACAGACTGAGGGGCTCAGGATTGATGGGCACAGACTGAGGGGCTCAGGATTGATGGGCACAGACTGAGGGGCTCAGAGTCAGCAATGATGGGCACAGACTGAGGGGCTCAGGTTTGATGGGTACAGAGTGAGGAGCTCAGAGTCAGCATTGATGGACACAGACTGAGGGGCTCAGGATTGATGGGCACAAACTGAGGGGCTCAGAGTAAGCATTTATGGGCACAGACTGAGAGGCTCAGGATTGATGGGCACAGACTGAGTGGCTCAGGATTGATGGGCATAGACTGAGGGGCTCAGAGTCAGCACAGACTGAGGGGCTTCATTGATGGGCACAGACTGAGGAATTGCATTGATGGGCACAGAGACTGAGAGGCTCAGCATTGATGGGCACAGACTGAGGGGCTGCATTGATGGGCACAGACTGAGATTCTTCATTTGATGGACACAGTGAGGCTGTATTGATGGGCACACTGAGGCTGCATTTGATGGGCATAGATAAGCTGCATTTGGTGGGCACTGATAAGCTGCATTTGGTGGGCACTGATAAGTCCACATATCGTGGGCACTTGATGGGCACTGGTGAGGCTGCGTTTGATGGGCACTGGTGAGGCTGAATTTGATGGGCACTGATGAGGCTGAATTTGATGGGCACTGGTGAGGCTGCATTGATGGGCACAGTGAGGCTGCATTAAAGGGCACTGATGAGGCTGCATTTTGTGGGCACTGATGAGGCTGCATTTTGTGGGCACTTATATAAATATCTACCACAAGCAGTCTTTATATAAATGTTATTTTAAACTTATTTGTACTTGTAGAACTAGGCCAGAGAGTAGACAGGGTGTTTTTTGATGGTTTTATTTTAAAATGTACCTTGTGTCCTTCACTAAAGTATGTACTTTGGAAATTGTCCGCCACAGCATTGGTCCGTGCCTATCCCTGAGCACCGCTGTATTGCCTATAAGAGAAATAAAGTAGAACGGCTAATGGCCAGTGAAGGGGGGGCTTGGGTGTCCATTGGGGGTTGGTCGGCCGCCTGGGGGAGGGGGTGGGTTTGTCCGGCTGGCCGGTATGGGAGAAACATGTCATCAACACTGCCCATCACCTCACTTCATAGTGCACAACCCAGCTCAGCCTCAGCGCCTCTGCATTGTTGAAAGACAGCCAATGGCCGTGCAGCAATGCCAGCTTCTGAAATTCCAGCCAATGAGGTTGTAGCAATGTCCCTGTATGACGTTAGCCCTCCCACTTCACGCAGTTATGTGAGAAGGAAGGAGGAAAAAAATACAGAAGAGAATAAGTAAAATAATAAAAGAGGTGAGTGAGGACGGAGTTAGAGTATATTTTCAGTTAACACATTTTCATACAAAAGAATAAATGTTGTAAAACTTGGAGGACAGATATATGTTCTGTCCTATGCCCAATACCTTATATACAACTTACACATGTCATTCTAAAGGCATCTGTAATGTTGGAATCTTTTTCTTTAGCCACTTGCCTACTGGGCACTTAAACCCCCCTCGTGACCAGAGTAATTTTCAGCTTTTGGTGCTCTCACACTTTGAATGACAATTACTCAGTCATGTAATACTGTACCCAAATTAATTTTTTGTCCTTTTTTTCATACAAATAGAGATTTCTTTTGGTGGTATTTGATCACCTCTGGGTTTTTTCTTTCTTGCTCTATAAATGAAAAAAGACCGAAAATTTTGAAAAAAAACGAATTTTTCTTTGTTTATGTGATAAAATTTTGAAAATGATTAATTTTTCTTCATAAATTTTGGCCACAATTTATACTGCTACATATCTTTGGTAAAAATAACCCAAATTTGTGGATATGTTTTGGTCTTTGTGAAAGTTAGAGAGTCTACAAGCTGTGGTGCAAATCATAAAAAATTGATCACACCTGATGTACTGGTGGCCTATCTCATTTCTTGAGACCTGAACAAGCCAGGAAAGTACAAATACCCCCCAAATTACCCTTTTTTTTGAAAGTAGACATTCCAAGGTATTTAGTAAGAGGCACGGTGAGGTTTTTGATGTTGTCATTTTTCCCACAATACTTTGCAAAATTAAGATTTTTTTCTGCCACAAAATTGTCATTGTAATAGGTTATTTCTCTCACATGGCATGTGTATACCACAAATGACGCCCCAAAATACATTATGCTACTCCTCCTGAGTACTATGATATCACATGTATGTGACTTTTCCACAGCCTAGCCACATAGAGAGGCCCAACATGCAGGGAGCACCATCACGTGTTCTAGGAGCATAAATTACACATCTAACTTGTTGACTACCTATTACACTTTTAAAGGCCCTGGAGCACGAGGACAATGACATGTGACACTGATGACAGATGGCACTGATACGTGGAACTGATGGCATGTGATACTGATGTGGCACTGATGACAGATGGCACTAATACGTGGCACTGATGACACGTGACACTGATGACATGTGACACTGATGACAGATGGCACTAATACGTGGCAGTGATGACAGATGGCACTAATACGTGGCACTAATGACACGTGACACTGATGACACGTGGCACTGATGACAGATGGCACTAATATGTGGCAATGATGACAGATGGCACTAATACGTGGCACTGATGACAGATGGCACTAATACATGGCACTGATGACAGATGGCACTAATACGTGGGACTGATGACACGTGACACTGATGACAGATGGCACTGATAACATGTGACACTGATAACAGATGGCACATGATACTGACAGGTGGCACTGATGACAGATGGCACTGATACGTGGCACTGATTACACATGACACTAATAACAGATGGCACGTGGCACTGGGGACAGGTGGCACTGGGGACAGATGGCACTGGGAACAGGCGGCGCTGATAGGTGGCACTGAGGACAGATGGCGCTGATAAAACAAAAGATTTGCCCCGGGACTTTGAATGAAGTGAGTACCGTTTCCGCCAGTAAACATACAAAACACAGTAGTAAATACAGTATAAGGTTTATTCATGTAAAATTGTTTACATGCATAGATAACACCAACAGTTGCCAATTAAAAAAAGATACATAAACAAGAGATATTGGTACATAGATGTAAGATGCACTGATAGGTGGCACTTGGGACAGATGGCACTGTGGGCACTGTGTTGTGTGATTTTTTTTTTTTTTTTTACTCACGCTGCAGCGGGAAGCTCTCCCTCCTCACACGCGGTCTCTGTGTGAGGAGGGAGAGCCGGAGATGAGAGATGATCTCATATGTTTACATATGAGATCATCTCTCATTGGAAACTCTGATCAAGTGCTGAATGGCCGCTGTGATTGGCCATTTAGCACGATCTGTGATTGGCTGTGTCCAAGGGACACGGGCAACACAGAATTTCACCGATGCGCGCCTGCGGTGGCGCGTAGAGGAGAAGTAAACAGCAGGACGTCCAGGGACGCCCTCCCGGCAATTGAGTGCCACGCTGTAGCCGTCTTTCGGCTATAGCGCGGGCGCGAAGTGGTTAAATAAAGAGTTCTTAAAAAAAAGCTGTTTATATTTACAGTGGAATGTTTTAACGTATGTTTTTTGCGCAATTGCGTATAGTTTATATACTGTTTTTGTGCGTGTTTGCAAAATTAAAGTGGTCCGGCCTGGAAGAAGTCCAGGGCCAAATTTTTGTCCCAGTCCAGCCCTGGAGGTGGCCTAGCTACTGTTTATGCTGATCTGGATGGCAAATGTCATCTCATGCCTAGTCCTTACTGTTAATCACATTGTATGCTAAATTGTGTTATTACCATTGTTAATCCATTTTATGTTTGCCTAATTATCAGCCATATTGGGTGACAATATATTAATTCTTGCTCTTACTATCTGGTTTGGTGACAGTTTTCTTTGATATAAGACTACTATTGGTTACTATTACTTTCAGTGATTTCCTGCGATATTGTATGTTTGTACACCCAAGCTGGTGTGTCAGAGGGGCTGAGGTTGAGGCAAAGAACAGAATACCCATCCTATGAAGCGTCTCAGATGGGGGTAGCACTACACATGTTACCAAAGGGGAACTTAGCCTTTTAAGGAACATATGTACTGCTTGCCCCTCTCACCAGCCATGATCTACCTACATTGCATAGAGATACACAGAGATCCATTGACGACATTACTGGGTCTAAAATAAGGTATACAATAAAAATGGAAAGGTTGTATTTAAAAATGTCATTAACATGTGGTGAGGGGGGAAAGAAGGAACCATGTAGGGCAAATGTAGGGCAAAATATAACCAGAATATACGTAAGCTTCAATATACTGTTATCTTTTCGCACAGAATGATTTTCAACGTGGGAAGATTACACTTTCTGTGTG
Source organism: Lithobates septentrionalis (assembly GCA_037952835.1). Classification (NCBI taxonomy): domain Eukaryota; kingdom Metazoa; phylum Chordata; class Amphibia; order Anura; family Ranidae; genus Lithobates; species Lithobates septentrionalis. The sequence continues at coordinate 3,148,624 of JBBDGP010000803.1, forward strand.
GGAAGATTATACATATTTAATTTTGTATGTTTGCAGAATACATGCTAACAAGAGCTGCTTAACAATGTTAATAAATGAGAATTGTCCTGGCCATGTTACGTGGAGGATACAAAAATTCTCCGAAAAGCAATGTTAAGAAGGCAAATTCTCATTATTTGGTATTAAATGTGTCTAATAGAGTTTAGTATTATTGTGAAATGAGGTGCAGCAATCGACTTTGTGACCTAGCCTTAGCCTGACATTATACTAGAGCAGCCTTTTCCAACCAGGGTGCCTTGAGGTTTTGTCAGGGGTGCCTTGGCAAAATGCCTAAAAATTGCCCAAAAAAGCCAGTGGGGGGGGATCAAGCCTGCCTTTCAGTTACAAAAAAGTCACAGGTTTTCATTGTGCACCATTACAAACTTCTACAACCTTCTAGCCACCAGCGTCCCTAATTACCAATGATGTCAATTGATAAGGAGGATGCCGGTGTTGTGTGAATTAATAAAGTGAAAAGTGCAGCGCTAAGAATCAAATGTTGAGTATTGACATATAAACATACTGTGATATACAAAATAAATTGTTATTAGCATATACAAAAAACTCTAATGCCCCGTACACACGGTCGGATTTTCCGACGGAAAATGTGTGATAGGACCTTGTTGTCGGAAATTCCGACCGTGTGTAGGCTCCATCACACATTTTCCATCGGATTTTCCGACACACAAAGTTTGAGAGCAGGCTATAAAATTTTCCGACAACAAAATCCGTTGTCGGAATTTCCGATCGTGTGTACACAAATCCGAAGCACAAAGTGCCACGCAAAGAGATGAAAGCTATTGGCTACTGCCCTGTTTATAGTTCCGACGTACGTGTTGTACGTCACCGCGTTCAGAATGATCGGATTTTCCGACAACTTTGTGTGACCGTGTGTATGCAAGACAAGTTTGAGACAATATCCGTTGGAAAAAATCCTAGGATTTTGTTGTTGGAATGTCCGATCAATGTCCGACCGTGTGTACGGGGCATTACACCACCATCTGATTGATAGTGTCTCTAAATAAAGTGCACTGTGCAAATTGTAAATCAACATGGGTAGTATAGTTCCATTGGCGATTAACCACTTTAAGCCTATATATATATATATATATATATATATATATATATATATATATATATATATATATATATATATATATATATATATATATATATATATATATATATGAGATTGCCTTTCATCTATCATTAAAAATCAGTCCTTGAGCTCTAGTCAAGGGACATTGGCTGAGATGGTGGTGATGTTCTTCCGTAGAGAAAATAAGATGAAGGTATTGCAAGGGGGAGTACTGAGATCTTTGTAAGAGATAATAAATGAATACCTGTAATGCCCTGTACACACGGGCGGACTTTTCGGCAACAAAGGTCAGACAGTCTTTCCGACGGACTTTCGATGGACTTTTGACGGACTTCCGACGGACTTTCGAACAAATGGACTTGCCTACACACGATCACACCAAAGTCCGACGGATTCGATAGGAACTGAGTCCGGTGGAGTTCCGACGTAAAGATTTGAAACATGTTCCAAATCTAAAGTCCGTCAGATTTTCAACAAACAGTCCGCTGAAGGTCCGATGAAGCCCACACACGGTCGGATTGTCCGCCGGATTCGGTCCGTCAAAGTCCGCTCGTGTGTACACGGCATTACTGTTACAAATACACACTTAACTTAAAGAGATATAACTGACACTAGATCTGATTTAATCATGTTGTTCCATTGATTTAGTCATTATTATTTTATTATCCAAAATGATGTAAAAAGAAAATCTTCCTCCAAAGAGGAATTTATTCGGCAATTTTTGGCCCATCACTGTACTTCATACAGTACAGCTTGAGGGGATGACTGGTGATACACTGTACCATCTATTTTTCTACCCCATACAAAGTATTCGGTCCTTGAGTATTCCTGCTGCTCAGTAAAATACAGCTTCACAAACAATATTCAGTGCAAGAAAATTTCTATGTGTGACATCTCAGGGCTAAACAAATGGGCAGAAAGCCTTCTCTTACGAACTTATCAAGGACAGCCATTGAGCTTTACAGATTCTTTTCATATTTCATTATCTACTCCATTGTGTGGCAATTGAACAGGATCATAAAATGTAGGACTATTGCACAGGGCTATAACATTTGAGCATAGAGAACTTGATGTCAATCTAGGTGCCAAAACATAAAAATGTCTCATAAAAGATAAAGGCCACACTTGGGGCAAATACTACACAAACATATAACAAAGATATAGGAAATAACATAAGAAGTTTGTGTACAGCACTCAAAAACACATCCAAATACAAAACGTGATATGTCAATGACAACACATTATGTTGCGCTGTGACGTTAAGCCATAATCCACCAAGGATGTCCACGAAGTTTGTGTAAACCCTGCAAGTAGTACAAATCATGCAAAAAACATATTTAAAATAAATAAATAAAGTCCACCACTGATGCTCATACACTTCTTCGTGATCTCCTGTGAACTACCACGTAGGTCTGCGAGTTCACGTAGGTCTGCACGTAGGTCTGTGAGTGCACGTAGTTCTGTGAGTGCACGTAGGTCTGCGAGTGGCCTGCGAGTGCACGTAGGTCTGCGTGTGGCCTGCAAGTGCACGTAGGTCTGCGGGTGCACGTAGGTCTGCGAGTGCACATAGGTCTGTAAATGATCTGCGAGTGCACGTAGGTCTGCGACTGTTCTGCGAGTGCACGTAGATTTGCGAGTACCTGTGTATTGTCTTGTTGAGTACCTGTGTATTGTCTTGAGTATTAGTGTCAGGAAGCTAGTTGTTAGGTAATTTGGACAGGGTATAATCCCCAATCCTGATTAAATTTAATAGGTACGATGCCCAGCGGGTGTGGAGAGGCGACTCTTTGTACATCTTGCCGCATGTATGCGTTCCTTGATCATCCGATTGAGGGTGAATACTGCTGTGCAAAATGTAAGCACATTGTTTCTCTGGAAGCCCAGATTCTGAATCTGGGGAAGCAACTGTTAGCACTAAGAAGTCCCTTCATACTAAAGGAGACAGAGGAACATACACGGCAGGGGCCAGCACAGAGGCAAGTGGAGACAAAGAGGTGCAGGTACTTAGCAAAGAGTAGATGGGTGACAGTCAGAAAGGGTAGAGGGGGAAGTGCCAGGGAGGCCGATCCAGGACTGGAGCATCCCAATAAGTACGCTCCATTGAGTGACATTGGTGAAACCAGTCAGGCACCAGCACTGCTGGAGCTGAGGGACTCTCCTAGCTGCCGGGGTAAGAACTCCTCCAGTGAGAGTGGGGGGGCAGCGAAGGGAAAGGAAAGACAGATTCTGGTGGTAGGCGACTCAATTCTTAGGACAAAGAGGGCAATCTGTAACAAAGACGTGAAGCGCCAAACAGTATGTTGTCTACCGGGCACTCGGGTTCGGCACATCACGGATCTGGTGGACAGATTACTGGGAGGGGCTGGGGAAGACCCAGCTGTCATGGTGCACGTTGGCACCAATGACAAAGTCAGAGGCAGATGGAGTGTCCTAAAGAACGATTTTAGGGACTTAGGAGCTAAATTGAGGAAAAGGACCTCCAAGGTAGTATTCTCAGGAACTACCGGTACATCAAGCCATACCAGAAAGACAGAGGGAGATTAGGGAAGTAAACAAGTGGCCGAAGAGCTGGTGTAGTAAGGAGTGGTTTGGGTTCCTGGAGGACTGGGCCGACTTCTCAGTCGATAACCGGTACTATAGGAGGGACGGACTGAAGATGGCCAAAAAGTTAGAGGGGTTGTTAAACTAGGTGATGGGGGGGAGGATCCAGATGTAGAGATAGTCAGCGCGGAACATATTCCAGAGGGTAGTATTGGGGGCATTAGTGGTAGGTTGACCAAAGCACAAAAACCCAAGGTAAGTATAGTAGCAAGTCCTAGTTGCAATCTCGAAACACCCAATATGAGGACACTATGCGACCGGTCTAAACTATGTGGCATGTTCACCAAAGCCAGGAGCATGGTGGACAAGATGGGTGAACTAGAGATACTTTTGTACGAGGAGGATTTGGATTTTGTGGGAATTTCAGAGACCTGGTTCAACAGCTCTCTTGATTGGCTGGCAAACATTCAAGGGTATACCCTTTACCACAAGGATAGAGGGGGGAAAAAAGGGGAAGGGGTATGCCTATCAAGAATAATGTACAAGTGAATGTGAGAGATGACATCACTGAGGGAGCTAGGGAGACATAGACTGGGCGGAGGGAACCGCGCATTCATTTAAGGCTCGCCAGTTCCTTAACCACTTAAGGGCCGCCTCACGCCGATATACGTCGGCAAGGCGGCACGGGCAGGCAAAATCACGTAAATATACGTGATCTGCCTCCCGCGGGTGGGGGGTCCGATCGGACCCCCCCCCCCCAGTGCCCGAGGCGGTCCTCTTTTGTCCCTCCGGAGGTGAGGGGAAGGCCATCCGTTCGTGGCCCCCCCCCTCGCGATCGCCACCGGCCAATCAGAACATTCCTTTGCTGCTGTATGCTAAACAGCAGCAAAGGAAATGATGTCATCTCTCCTCGGCTCGGTATTTTCCGTTCCGGCGCCGAGGAGAGAAGACATCAATGTGAGTGCACAAACACACACACACTCAGTAGAACATGCCAGGCACACAAAACACCCCCGATCCCCCCCCCCGATCACCCCCCAATCACCCCTCCCCCCCTCCTGTCACACTGACACCAAGCAGTTTTTTTTTTTCTGATTACTGCATGGTGTCAGTTTGTGACAGTTACTGTGTTAGGGCAGTTAGTATTAGCCCCCTTTAGGTCTAGGGTACTCCCTAACCCCCCTAATAAAGTTTTAACCCCTTGATCACCCCCTGTCGCCAGTGTCGCTAAGCGATCATTTTTCTGATCGCTGTATTAGTGTGATATGCGTGATATGCCCAGGCAGCGTCAGATTAGCGCCAGTACCGCTAACATCCACGCACGCAGCATACGCCTCCCTTAGTGGTATAGTATCTAAACGGATCAATATCTGATCCGATCAGATCTATACTAGCGTCCCCAGCAGTTTAGGGTTCCCAAAAACGCAGTGTTAGCGGGATCAGCCCAGATACCTGCTAGCACCTGCGTTTTGCCCCTCCGCCCGGCCCAGCCCAGCCCACCCAAGTGCAGTATCGATCGATCACTGTCACTTACAAAACACTAAACACATAACGGCAGCGTTCGCAGAGTCAGACCTGATCCCTGCGATCGCTAACAGTTTTTTTGGTAGCATTTTGGTGAACTGGCAAGCAACAGCCCCAGGCAGCGTCAGGTTAGCGCCAGTACCGCTAACACCCACGCACGCAGCATACGCCACCCTTAGTGGTATAGTATCTGAACGGATCAATATCTGATCCGATCAGATCTATACTAGCGTCCCCAGCAGTTTAGGGTTCCCAAAAACGCAGTGTTAGCGGGATCAGCGCAGATACCTGCTAGCACCTGCGTTTTGCCCCTCCGCCCGGCCCAGCCCAGCCCACCCAAGTGCAGTATCGATCGATCACTGTCACTTACAAAACACTAAACGCATAACTTCAGCGTTCGCAGAGTCAGGCCTGATCCCTGCGATCACTAACAGTTTTTTTGGTAGCGTTTTGGTGAACTGGCAAGCACCAGCGGCCTAGTACACCCCGGTCGTAGTCAAACCAGCACTGCAGTAACACTTTGTGACGTGGCGAGTCCCATAAGTTGAGTATTAGCGTAGGGTACAACATTGCACAGACTAGGCGCACTTTCACAGGGTCTCCCAAGATGCCATTGCATTTTGAGAGACCCGAACCTGGAACCGGTTACAGTTATAAAAGTTAGCTACAAAAAAAGTGTAAAAAAAATATATATATATATAAAATTAAAAAAAATAGTTGTCGTTTTATTGTTCTCTCTCTTTCTCTATTCTCTATCTCTATTGTTCTGCTCTTTTTTACTGTATTCTATTCTGCAATGTTTTATTGTTATTATGTTTTATCATGTTTGTTTTTCAGGTATTCAATTTTTTATACTTTACCGTTTACTGTGTTTTATTGTCAACCATTTTTTTGTCTTCAGGTACGCCATTCACGACTTTGAGTGGTTATACCAGAATGATGCCTGCAGGTTTAGGTATCATCTTGGTATCATTCTTTTCAGCCAGCGGTCGGCTTTCATCTAAAATCAATCCTAATTAGCCTCTAGACTGCTTTTACAAGCCGTGGGAGGGAATGCCCCCCCCCCCCACCATCTTCCGTGTTTTTCTCTGGCTCTCCTGTCTCAACAGGGAACCTGAGAATGCAGCCGGTGATTCAGCCAGCTGACCATAGAGCTGATCAGAGACCAGAGTGGCTCCAAACATCTCTATGGCCTAAGAAACCGGAAGCTACGAGCATTACATTACCTGATTTCGCCGGATGTAAACAGCGCCATTGGGAAATTGGGAAAGCATTTTATCACACCGATCTTGGTGTGGTCAGATGCTTTGAGGGCAGAGGAGAAATCTAGGGTCTAATAGACCCCAATTTTTTCAAAAAAGAGTACCTGTCACTACCTATTGCTATCATAGGGGATATTTACATTCCCTAAGAAAACAATAAAAATGATTAAAAAAAATGAAAGGAACAGTTTAAAATAAGATAAAAAAGCAAAAAAATAATAAAGAAAAAAAAAAAGCAAAAAAAAAAGCACCCCTGTCTCCCCCTGCTCTCGCGCTAAGGCGAACGCAAGTGTCGGTCTGGCGTCAAACGTAAACAGCAATTGCACCATGCATGTGAGGTATCACCGCGAAGGTCAGATCGAGGGCAGTAATTTTAGCAGTCAACCTCCTCTCTAAATCTAAAGTGGTAACCTGTAAAGGCTTTTAAAGGCTTTTAAAAATGTATTCATTTTGTTGCCACTGCACGTTTGTGCGCAATTGTAAAGCATGTCATGTTTGGTATCCATGTACTCGGCCTAAGATCATCTGTTTTATTTCATCAAACATTTGGGCAATATAGTGTGTTTTAGTGCATTAAAATGTAAAAAAGTGTGTTTTTTCCACAAAAAATGCGTTTGAAAAATCGCTGCGCAAATACTGTGTAAAAAAAAAAATTGAAACACCCACCATTTTAATCTGTAGGGCATTTGCTTTAAAAAAAATATATAATGTTTGGGGGTTCAAAGTAATTTTCTTGCAAAAAAAAATAATTTTTTCATGTAAACAAAAAGTGTCAGAAAGGGCTTTGTCTTCAAGTGGTTAGAAGAGTGGGTGATGTGTGACATAAGCTTCTAAATGTTGTGCATAAAATGCCAGGACAGTTCAAAACCCCCCAAATGACCTAATTTTGGAAAGTAGACACCCCAAGCTATTTGCTGAGAGTCATGTCGAGTCCATGGAATATTTTATATTGTGACACAAGTTGCGGGAAAGAGACAAATTTATTTTTTTTTGCTCAAAGTTGTCACTAAATGATATATTGCTCAAACATGCCATGGGAATATGTGAAATTACACCCCAAAATACATTCTGCTGCTTCTCCTGAGTACAGGGATACCACATGTGTGAGACTTTTTGGGAGCCTAGCCGCTTACGGGACCCCGAAAACCAAGCACCGCCTTCAGGCTTTCTAAGGGCGTAAATTTTTGATTTCACTCTTCACTGCCTATCACAGTTTCGGAGGCCATGGAATGCCCAGGTGGCACAAAACCCCCCCAAATGACCCCATTTTGGAAAGTAGACACCCCAAGCTATTTGCTTAGAGGTATAGTGAGTATTTTGCAGACCTCACTTTTTGTCACAAAGTTTTGAAAATTGAAAAAAGAAAAAAAAAAGTTTTTTCTTGTCTTTCTTCATTTTCAAAAACAAATGAGAGCTGCAAAATACTCACCATGCCTCTCAGCAAATAGCTTGGGGTGTCTACTTTCCAAAATGGGGTCATTTGGGGGGGGTTTTGTGCCACCTGGGCATTCCATGGCCTCCGAAACTGTGATAGGCAGTGAAGAGTGAAATCAAAAATTTACACCCTTAGAAATCCTGAAGGCGGTGATTGGTTTTCGGGGCCCCGTACGTGGCTAGGCTCCCAAAAAATCCCACACATGTGGTATCCCCATACTCAGGAGAAGCAGCTAAATGTATTTTGGGGTGCAATTCCACATATGCCCATGGCCTGTGTGAGCAATATATCATTTAGTGACAACTTTGTGCAAAAAAAAAAAAAAATGTGTCACTTTCCTGCAACTTGTGTCAAAATATAAAATATTCCATGGACTCAACATGCCTCTCAGCAAATAGCTTGGGGTGTCTAATTTCCAAAATGGGGTCATTGGGGGGGGGGGGGGGGGGGTTGTGCCATCTGGGCATTTTATGGCCTTCGAAACTGTGATAGGTAGTGAGGAGTGAAATCAAAAATTTACGCCCTTAGAAATCCTGAAGGCGGTGATTGGTTTTCGGGGCCCCATACGCGGCTAGGCTACTCAGGAGAAGCAGCTGAATGTATTTTGAGGTGCAATTCCACATAGGCCCATGGCCTGTGTGAGCAATATATCATTTAGTGACAACTTTTTGTAAATATTTTTTTTTTTTCGTCATTATTCAATCACTTGGGACAAAAAAAAAAATTCAATGGGTTCAACATGCCTCTCAGCAATTTCCTTGGCGTGTCTACTTTCCAAAATGGTGTCATTTGGGGGGGGGGGGGTTTGTACTGCCCTGCCATTTTAGCACCTCAAGAAATGACATAGGCAGTCATAAACTAAAAGCTGTGTAAATTCCAGAAAATGTACCCTAGTTTGTAGACGCTATAACTTTTGCGCAAACCAATAAATATACGCTTATTGACATTTTTTTTACCAAAGACATGTACGGTTTAGGAGATATTCCCCTCGCAATGAGCCGCTGCCTGCAGCAGCGGATGCGCACTGGGGATTTTCGGCTGACAGCCCGGCAAACTCCGGAGCTTGCCGGACAGAAGTCTCCCGCGCGCATGCGCAGGAGTGACGACATCGCGGCTCCGGCCACTCACATCGCCGGAGCCGCGATACCCAGAAGACACGCGGAGGGGAAATGTCAGCTCCCTCGGCGTGGACAGGGTGAGGTGCCGGCGCCTAGTTCTAGCTCATACTAGCTCATTATGCCTTTTCCCTTACAGGTGTAGGGGGAAAAAAAACAGCGGGTTTACTACCACTTTAATGTCTTGCAGGACAATTTTATGGGTCAGATGGTAGACGCACCAACTAGAAATAAAGCATTACTGGATCTACTGATTACCAACAATACAGACCTGATCACGGATGTGGAAATACGGGGCAATTTAGGTAACAGCGATCACAGGTCATTTCGTTTCAGTATAAATCACACAAATAGGAAACATAAAGGGAATACAAAGACACTGAATTTCAAAAGAGCCAACTTCCCTAAACTACAAACCTTGCTAAAAGGCATAAATTAGGATCAAATATTAGGAACAAAGAACACGGAGGAGAGATGAGTTTGCTTTAAGAGCATATTAAATAAGGGCATTAGCCAATCCATCCCATTGGGTAATAAATTCTTCACGAGTGAATCGGGGGGCTTCAGTAACCAAAACTGCAGTGTTTATCCTCATGAGTCAACACAGGAAGCACCTCCTTGGTTAAAAGAGAACAGAATTTAAATTAGACTTGAGAAACTTAACATTAATAAATCACCGGGACCAGATGGCTTGCATCCAAGGGTACTTAGGGAACTCAGTCAAGTGATTGCCAGACCGTTGTTCCTAATTTTTTACAGACAGTCTACTGACTGGAATGGTACCAGCTGATTGGAGAAAAGCCAATGTAGCACCAATATTTACAAAGGCTCAAAATACATCCCTGGGAATTGCAGACCAGTTAGCCTAACATCAATAGTATGTAAACTCTTGGAGGGGATGATAAGGGACTATATGCAAGATTTTAGTAATGAGAATGATATCATTAGCAGTAATCAGCATGGATTCATGAAGAATCGTTCTTGCCAAACCAATCTACTAACCTTCTGTGAGGAGGTGAGTTGCCATCTAGATAAAGGAAGGCCCGTAGACATGGTGTATCTGGATTTTGCAAAAGCATTTGACACAGTTCCCCATAAATGTTTACTGTACAAAATAAGGTCCGTTGGCATGGACCATAGGGTGAGTACATGGATTGAAAACTGGCTACAAGGGCGAGTTCAGAGGGTGGTGATAAATGGGGAGTACTCGGATTGGTCAGGGGTGGGTAGTGGGGTTCCCCAGGGTTCTGTGCTGGGACCAATCCTATTTAATTTGTTCATAAACGACCTGTAGGATGGGATAAACAGTTCAATCTCTGTATTTGCAGACGATACTAAGCTAAGCAGGGCAATAACTTCTCCGCAGGATGTGGATACCTTGCAAAAAGATCTGAACAAATTAATGGGGTGGGCAACTACATGGCAAATGAGGTTCAATGTAGAAAAATGTAAAATATTGCATTTGGGTGGCAAAAATATGAATGCAATCTATACACTGGGGGGAGAACCTCTGGGGGAATCTAGGATGGAAAAGGACCTGGGGGTCCTAGTAGATGATAGGCTCAGCATGCAATGCCAAGCTGCTGCTAACAAAGCAAACAGAATATTGGCATGCATTAAAAAGGGGATCAACTCCAGAGATAAAATGATAATTCTCCCGCTCTACAAGACTCTGGTCCGGCCGCACCTAGAGTATGCTGTCCAGTTCTGGGCACCAGTCCTCAGGAACGATGTACTGGAAATAGAGCGAGTACAAAGAAGGGCAACACAGCTAATATAGGGTCTAGAGGATCTTAGTTATGAGGAAAGGTTGCGAGCACTGAACTTATTCTCTCTGGAGAAGAGACGCTTGAGAGGGGATATGATTTCAATATACAAATGCCGTACTGGTGACCCCACAATAGAAATAAAACTTTTTCGCAGAAGAGAGTTTAACAAGACTCGTGGCCACTCATTAAAATTAGAAGAAAAGAGGTTTAACCTTAAACTACGTAGAGGGTTCTTTACTGTGAGAGCGGCAAGGATGTGGAATTCCCTTCCACAGGCGGTGGTCTCAGCAGGGAGCATTGATAGCTTTAAGAAACTATTAGATAAGCACCTGAATGACCGCAACATACAGGGATATACAATGTAATACTGACACATAATCACACATAGGTTGGACTTGATGGACTTGTGTCTTTTTTCAACCTTACCTACTATGTAACTATGTAACCACAACACAAAAAACACCAGCCTCTTACCAGAAAACAAGACCCCAAATTATATGAGGTCTTGTAGCACTCATGAAGCAAGAGATCTGTCAGCTGCACTCATGTATAGACGGGAGTCTGAGAACTACAGGCTTCACCAGCAATGATGTGGCACAATAGCGGCAAAGATATAAATCACAAATACTCCAAGGTGTAAAACCGCATCCACTGTTTATTTGTTATAAAAAAGGTACTCAACATTGCACAATTTTATAAGGGCGGTAGTCTGGTGACATGATAAGGTCAGCACTAGCCTTTCCGACGCGTTTCATCATAGGAGACATTTTCAAGGAAATCAGCTGAAAGTGCTTCTGGATCACTGAATATATATACACACCGCTACCAATGGGAGCAACTTATGGACCATGAACTTCAGACGTTTATGAATAAATTAATTTAACCTCATAAATATTTCTTCACATCAATTCATATTAATTATTAAACCAGTATATTTAAAAAAAAAAAAATAAAAAAAAAAAATAAAAAATATATATATATATATATATATATATATATATAAATTACATTATACAATTTATTATTTTTTATTAAATCTCCAACCTTGTGGCCAAATTGCTAATTACACCACGATAATTAAATAGTTCATGATGGGAAGCAGCTTCCATTTCCAAAGTAATCTTATTCATTGATCTATCAATATCAAAAGTACCTGTTTAATTATCTTAAAATTCATATTAAATCTTGATAAAATGAAATTATAAGCATAAAAATGTAAAATCAATATGAATCCACAATTTTATTGTATTTTTTAAACAAGGTTTAATATGATTTTTAAGGTATTTAATCAGGTACTTTTGATATTGATAGATAAATGAATAAGATCACTTTGTAAATGGAAGCTGCTTCCCGTCATGAACTATTTATTTATCAGTGTGTCAATTTTGAAGTACTTTGGAATGACATTCATCAAGTCTCTGTAAGCATTGTCAAATGTATGGCCAACCTTAGGGCTAAATAAAAGATTAGAATTGATCAAGGCACCAATCCAAGTTGTCAGACAGCAGCAGTAGGCCAACAGCTGAAGGGAAGTATAGGCAGGTAGGATCAAGGGTGATAAAAGTATAAGGCTACATGCACACAGATGTATGAATTATGCTCCAAATATTCTGCCAGGTATTGGCAGAAAAAAGACTGATATGCCGCGTATGTGTGCACGTTTATGCGCGTATGTATGCACATTTATGCTCGTTCACATGCATATGCCATTTAGAAGCATACAAGTGTAAACTCATTCTATTGGCTTAAATATTCATTTTTAAAGGTGAATTATCATTTGTCTAATGCCTAAGGGGGACTCAGTGCATAGAGGTGTAAGGGGGACTGAGTGCATAGAAGTGTAAGGGGGACTGAGTGCGTAGAGGTGTAAGAGGGACTGAGTGTGTAGAGATGTGTGGGGGACTGAATGTGTAGTGGTAGGAGGGGGACTGAGTGCACAGAGGTGTAAGAGGGACTGAGTGCATAGTGGTAGGAGGGGGACTGAGTGCACAGAGGTGTAAGAGGGACTGAGTGCGTAGTGGTAGGAGGGGGACTAAGTGCACAGAGGTGTAAGAGGGACTGAGTACGTAGAGATGTGGGGGGGGACTGAGTGCGTAGAGGTGTGAGAGGGAGTGAGTGCGTAGAGGTGTAAGCGGGACTGAGTGCATAGAGGTGTGAGAGGGAGTGAGTGCCTAGAGGTGTAAGGGGGACTGAGTGCGTAGAGGTATAAGGGGGGACTGAGTGCATAGAGGTGTAAGGGGGACTGAGTGCATAGAGGTGTGAGAGGGACTGAGTGCGTAGAGGTATAAGGGGGACTGAGTACGTAGAGGTATAAGGGGGACTGAGTGCGTAGAGGTGTGAGAGGGACTGAGTGAGAGGGACTGAGTGCGTAGAGGTGTAAGGGGGACTGAGTGCATAGAGGTGTGAGGGGGACTCAGTGCGTAGAGGTGTGAGGGGGGCTGAGTGCGTAGAGGTGTAAGGGGGACTGAGTGCATAGAGGTGTGAGGGGGACACAGTGCGTAGAGGTGTGAGGGGGGCTGAGTGTGTAGAGGTGTGAGGGGGGCTGAGTGTGTAGAGGTGTAAGGGGGACTGAGTGCGTAGAGTTGTGAGGGGGACTGAGTGCGTAGAGGTGTGATGAAGGGGCTGAGTGCGTACAGGCATGATCAGTGAAGGGGGGGTGCCAGATATAGGATCCGCCTCAGGTGCCAAATGCTCTAGGTACACCCCTGCCCGCCCCCCCCCCCCCAAAAAAATGACATGCTAAATGCGGATAGGGGGGGAGAGTGCTTAAAATGGAACGTCCCCTTTTGGGTGGAGCTCCGCTTTAAGGTAATTTTGGACAACATTACATTACAACATGGCTTGTTTAACAATTGTATGTTATATTATTCTTTTTATGTGCTATTTTTTTTTACAACAACCTAGAGTTAACTTTAAATAAGCCATTGCGCTTTTTTTTATAGCCATATCTGTCTTCTATTATAAGATGGACGGAAAAAATGAATTGAAAGTATGAAGATAACTGTCTCCTTATATAACGTTAGCTGCCTTAGGCCCTGTTGCATGCAAAATTAATTTGCTCTGTAGCTGTGGAAGTGAAAGCTCCTAAGTGAAGTCCTCCTAAATTGTTATCACAATGATTAAAAGACAAACCTGTTTTTTTGATAGTGAAAATATTTAAAAATAGATTTGATAGTGAAAATATTTTATAATGGCAAACAAAACAAATCCTTTGGACTATGTCCAGTTTCAATACCCGCTCTTTCTTTGTGACGCACACATTTACGCATTCACATTTTTTACCATTTGTACATAGATAAAGGTGAACGCTCTATTGCTGGCTCATTGTGTGGGAAAGATCAAATCTGCATTATTAAAGATATCTGCATGTAGGAGTGGGATCTTTGTCACTGTGAGCCCTTGCCATATATGAGGGGCCTTGCATTCCTCCCTCTTTGTGATACATGGGCTAGTACAGTAGTGGCAATATCATGTTGAACAACAACCTTGAGTTGTATCTTAACCTCACTGAATCGAATGTTTATGCCAGAATAAAGGAACGTGCGAAAAATACATATGGTATTAAGTCGTGAGTCCAAAGTAAATGAGTCAATGTAGCTGTATTACCATCTCAAATCAATACCCTAGTCAGGGTTTTATTTCCTGAATGTATAAAGGGAGCCTGTTTTTTGTAATAGTGGTGGATGTCATAAAAATGTATGCTTTGTTCACAATATACAATCTCATTATATTCAGTGGGACATGGAAAAGAAAACTGGTTTGCAAGAGGCATGAAAGAGGTGATCTACATCAAATTGGAACAACCATCCCCAAACAGGGGTGGAGATCCTTAAAACCATGTTTCACCCATATATGATGCCATTTTAAGATCTGTACCATGGAAAATTTGACAAAAGTTCATATCAGCTATGTAACTTAAAGTGTCACTGAACCCACATCATAAAAAAAACTATAATAAATGGTGTTACATGCTGTTCATACTCACTTAGTCAAATTGAGATGCGTTTTCTGTAATCTGCAAAAAACTGGTTGATCTTGATGCTCTCTATCTCCACCTTCTCTTCACGTCCCCAATTCAGCTAGGGATTTTGCAGCTGTGGTGGCAACTCTGCACATGCTCAGTTTTCAATGAGTTTTTATGCTGAGCATTTCCTCCCTATCACATGTGAGCAGCTCAGGTGACTATGGAATCACACATGTGGGCCAGGGCCATCTTAATGCATTAGCCCCAGGGGCCCCAGGTGCATGGGGGCCCTATGATAATCTTGCTCTACATCATATTTGCCAACAGTCCTGGATTTGCCGGGATAGTCATGCCTTTTACTAAGCTATCCCATATGTCCTGGGCAGCATCCCAAAACCTGTACTGTGCCCTCCTGATCCCAGTATTGTGCCCTCTTGATCCCTCCCCCCTGTACTGTGCATTTCTGCCTCCCCCTTCCTGTACTGTGCCCTTTGTGTTGATTAGTCTTTGATTTATGGCTTTTTCTTATTGTTTAAAATCAATTTTAATGAAAGTACTAATAAATATATGTTAATTCTAACAACTATTTATACTTTAATTCTTGAGAGCAGGTGCATAAATTGGGGCTTGCTAGTAGGGGCCCCAGTGCCTTACTTCGCCCAGGGGCCCATGATGCTATTAATATGGCCCTGATGTGGGTGTATACACAGTGGTAAATGCCTGCCCGCTCCCTCCCTCCTCCTCCATGTCAACTAAACAGCTAAACACAATGGGGGGGGGGGGGGGTGGATATTACATGTAGATTAATGCATGCTTCACCTCCCTCTTATTCTAAGACATAGGCTGGAGGGGAGTAAAACAGCCTGTGACTGGCAGAAATCTGTCCACGCCATGTTATCGCCAAAAAATAATAGAGATTTGATTTCAAATATATATTTGTATGATAATTTCAAACAGTTTATTGATATTAATTATGTATTTTTACTCTGTATTCCAAAGGCTGTTTGATTGTATTTATTTTATGAACATGTGACCAACAGCAGAGGACTAGAAGCTCCTCCTGCTTAGGTTTCCCTGCAAACAGGCTGGGAAAGATCTGGGTCATGTGACAGCTGTATATCGATTAGGAAAAAGGTACTTAGATTTTTTTTTTTTTTTAAATTTAAATTAAAATAATTACAGTGACATCATCCCCATACAGAAATGGAAGAGACAGTGTAAATTAAACAGTATGTGTTTAGTATCACTTTAAAGTGGTATTAAACCCAACAGCGAACATTTATTATATTGCAGCTTACCAATTCTTATGCCCTGTACACACGACCGGTTTTGCCATCAGAATAAACTCTGAAGGTTTTTCTGACGGAGTTCCATCGGAATTGCGCTCAAGCTGTCTTACATACACACGGTCACACCAAAGTCCGACCGTCCAGAACGCGGTGACGTACAACACGTACGATGGGAGTAGAAATAGGAAGTTCAATAGCCAGTAGCCAATAGCTTCCGTCTCGTACTTTCTTCAGAGCATGCGTTGTTTTTTGTGCGTCGGAACAGCATACAGACGATCGGGTTTCCCGATAGTAATTAGTTCCATCAGAAAAATTTAGAACATGTTCACTATCTAAGTCCGTCTGAATTTTTTGATGAAAAAGTCCGATGGGGCACACACACGGTCGGAAAATACGATTAAAAGCTCCCATCAGATTTTTTCTGACGGACATTCCGCTTTTGTGTACAGGGCATTAGATGCAGTACAATGCGGTTTGGTGCCCGCCAACACGCATTTGTGAGATGCGTTTGGGGTGCCATTAACACTTAATGGCACACATGCATGTCTCACAAAGGCAGTGTATTTGCGTGCGATGTGGGAAGTGTGCATGGAGCGTATTTTTCCCCACACTGTGTTCCAGTGTGAAACTGCCCCTAAAACACAGCACCCCTCTTCAGTTCCACATTAAGCCATCCTGGTACTAGTACCTCTTGCAGAATCTGGCAAATTGACTCCTCCAACATGATTTACTATGTAAGTTTAACTACTCTACCTCCAGAAGATTTACTCCTTTCATGACCGGTCCATTTTCTGCGTTACTTTACCTGACAATTGTGCGGTCGTGCAAGACTGTACCCAAATACAATTTTTGGCCTCTTTTTCCCACAAATAGAGATTTCTTTTGGTGGTATTTGATCACCTCTGCGGTTTTTATTTTTTACGCTATAAACAAAAAAAGACCGACAATTTTGAAAAAAAAAAAAAACAATATTTTTTACTTTCTGCTATAAAATATACCCAATAAAAAATGTAAAAAATCTAATTTCGTAATCAATTTAGGCCAATATGTATTCTGCTATATATTTTTGGTTAAAAAAATCCAACTAAGTGCATATTGATTGGTTTGCACAAAAGTTATAGCATCTACAAACTATAGGATACTTTTATTTATTCATTTTTTGTACTAGTAATAGTGATGATCAGCAACTTATAGGACAAAACTGACATCTAAATGACACTTTTTGAGGACTAGTGACACTAATACAGTGATCAATACTAAAAAATATGCACTGTCACTGTACTAATGACACTGGCTGGGAAGGGGTTCACATCACGGACGATCAAAGGGTTAAATGTGTGCCTAGCTTGTTCCTACTCACTGTGTGGGAGGTGATTTGACTAGGGGAAGGCAAAGATCCATGTTCTTGCTGAAGCACAGGATCAATACCTTCCCTTCTGATAGAATGGCAATCTGCCTTGTTTATATAGGCAGATTGCTGTTCTGCCTCTGTACTGTGTAATCGGCAGGTGACAGCGGACAGAGTCTGTGGTACCCGCCACTGGGCTCCCGATGTGTGTGTGTGTGATCACAGCGGGAGCGGGTCGCCAGCGGCGCGCACGCATGCCCCAGACCCTGGAAGCGTCAGATTGCATACTATGTTTGTGATCTGGCACAGAGCGGCCACCCTGCCGCAGTATATGTACGGTGGGCGGTCCACAAGTGGTTAAAATACTCTACTCTTGAACTCCTCTCAATTAATTCTTGCAAAAAGTTTATTTAGCTGTCAGGTGATTTAAATCAGAAAGGTAAAGAAAAGCACTGAGAACTTTTTTAGGGTATTTTCCTTATGGTGTGTCATGTAGGTTATGTCAGTTTTTAACTGTCATTAAATAGTATTTATAGTTAAGGAGAAGCGATCTTGTCCAATTAACATATGATGTACAGTGCCTTGAAAAAGTATTCGTACCCCTTGAAATTTTCCACATTTTGTCATGTTACAACCAGAAACGTAAATGCATTTTATTGGGATTTCATGTGATAGACCAACACAAAGTGGCAAATAATTGTGAAGTGGAAGGAAAATGATAAATGGTTTTCAAAATTCTTTATAAATAAATATCTGAAAAGTGTGGCGTGCATTTGTATGCAGCCCCCTTTACTCTGATACCCCTAACTAAAATCTGGTGGAACCAATTGCTTTCAGAAGTCACCTAATTAGTAAATAGAGTCCACCTGTGTGTAATTTAGTCTCAATATAAATACAGCTGTTCTGTGAAGCCCTCGGAGGTTTGTTAGAGAACCTTAGTGAACAAACCGCATCATGAAGGCCAAGGAACACAAAAGGCAGGTCAGGGAAAAAGTTGTGGAGAAGTTTAAAGCAGGGTTTACCTGCTTTGAACATCTCACAGAGCACTGATCAATCCATCATCCGAAAATGGAAAAATTATGGCACAACTGCAAACCTACCAAGACATGGTCGTCCACCTAAACTGACAGGTCAGGCAAGGAGAGGATTAATCAGAGAAGCAGCCAAGAGGCCCATGGTAACTCTGGAGGAGCTGCAGAGATCCACAGCTCATGTGGGAGAATCTGTCCACAGGACAACTATTAGTCGAGCACTCCACAAATCTGGCCTTTATGGAAGAGTGGCAAAAGGAAAGCTATTGTTGAAAGAAAGCCATAAGAAGTTCCGTTTACAGTTGGAACAAGGTGCTCTGGTCAGATGAGACCAAAATTAAACTTTTTGGCCTAAATGCTATGTGTGGAGGAAAAATAACACTTCACATCACCCTGAACACACCATTCCCACTGTGAAACATGATGGTGGCAGCATTATGTGGGGATGCTTTTCTTCTGCAGGAACATGGAAGCTGGTCAGAGTTGATGGGAAGATGGATGCAGCCAATTACAGGGCAATCCTATGCCACGTACACACGAATATTTTAGCTGTCGTAATAAACTCAGACGGTTTCTCCGACGGAATTCCATTCTAGCGGTCTTGCCTACACACGGTCAACCCAAAGTCCGACCGTCCAGAACGCGGTGACGTACAACACGACATGACTAGAAAAAGGAAGTTCAATAGCCAGTAGCCAATAGCTTCCGTCTCGTACTTGCTTCAGAGCATGCATCTTTTTTGGTCCGTCGGAACAACATACAGACGATCATTTTTCCCGATAGGAATTGGGTCCGTTGGAAAGCTCTAGAACATGTTCCATTTCTAGGTCCGTCAGATTTTTCAAAAACAAAAGTCTGATGAGGCCTACACACGATCAGTATATATGATGAAAAGCTTCCGTCTGACTTTTTCTGTCGGACATTCCGCTCGTGTGTATGCGGCATTAGAAGAAAACTTGTTAGTGTCTGCAAAAGACTTGAGACTGGGTCAGAGGTTCACCTTCCAGCAGGACAACGACCCTAAACATACAGCCAGAGCTCCTGTGATCTGCAAGTGTCACTCTTTTCCCTCTCGGTAGACACCTTTTGCCTGTTTTATGATATATGCTAGCTTTTTTACTCGGGAAGTTTTTTAAACCGATATTGTCATATTATTAGGACAAGATTCTCCATTGCCTGTTGCCCGTCTGACCCTTTTCTTTGCTGTATAAGGGATACTATTTATAAATGGTAATTATTGTTATTTCTAGTATTGATTTTGTAATTTCTATATATTATATGTGTTTTTGTTGTTCTTTGCACCTTTAGTGTTCGATTGCTGCTGAATTATTATCATGCATCCTGAGGAAGCTAAATGAGAAAAACACGTTGACTCATGAATTATTTGTATTCCCATTTATTGCCAGTAAAGTCCATCGATTTTTTTTTTCCAATGGAGGTACAAAATAAGAATGCACTCTTAAAATAAACTGCAGCACAGCAATTATCAAAAGTTTATTTAATTAAAAAATTTAAGAACTCTCATTTCAATTATGTTCAGTATTCTGTCTTCTAGGTGACAAAATACATGTAGTAATTTGTCCCATGTCTTCTCTAGGCTATCTCCATGGTTGGACAGGACCACACCCCCTAAAAAAGGCTGCTTGATGTCTTTGATCCAAGCACTTGCCCAAGATTAGCAGTTGCAAGAGGGGTGTGGGGGGAAGGGACATGTCTACATCCAATCCCTCTGCATTTGTCTTGCTGTAGCTTCCCTTGGGCAAGTGCTTCGAGCTGAGACATTAGGCAGCTGTCTCCTTGCTAGCTGCGTTGTTGGATGGCTGTGGAGGAATGGGAGTTGTGCCCTGTCTGACCTCATAGCTAGGCTTACAACGCACATAGGAACATGGAACAAGGTGCTACATGAACTTTGTATCCTAGGGGACAGAACTCTGAAAATCGATTGAAGTGAGATTTTTTTTCTTTATGTATACAAAAATAGAAACAATAAAAACACACCTACTTGTAAATTCTAATTAAATACTAATAGTAAACTCCCTCTGTAATACATATACCATTGAAAAAAATGTTTCACTGGTGTCTGTGGGATCTTACTGAAAAGCAATTCTGGAATTAATAAATAGTCCAATACTATCTTTCATGCACAGTAATTTATAATAGTACACATGTAGAGAGTAAAAAAATTTCAGAGCTAAGCTAAAGAGAAAATATGATTTGTTGTCTAGGGTTGAAGCCAATACAAATCCCAGGATAGCAATAAATCAGCTCACAAGATTTCTGGCAGGATCAGCAGTGATTTTTTAAATTTATTTTTTGCCACTTTCAATAGTATTTTTTATCGCACAGAAAAAAGAAGCAAATACGTGAAAGGTTTACATATGCTTTGAATGACCATTTAACTGAACTTTAAGATAAGGTAAATTAGTTGTTTATTTGTGTATGGATTTGTTTCTGAACATGGAACAAAAACAATATGTCATGCAGCATCCTGCTAGAGGTCGGCTTTGTGCATAAGACCATAGGGAGGATATTACAGTGTTTTCACTTTGTAAATTGATAGTGATTTGCCATTTATGTCAATGTGTTTATGCTTACTGATAGATATTGTAACATTTGAGCTGAATTACATTTTTTATAGAATTTAGATGCCACCTAGTGGTCATAGTGGTGAGTCACTTCAACTAGACATTACATGAAGTTCATGTGGCTTCTACAATTTTATAACTGATGAAACATCTAAAACCCTGGTGCCCAGATTGCGACTTGAGAGCCTTTTGGCACAGTCCCCAGCAGTTTATAGCAGAAGTGGGAGAGTTGATTTGTAAAGGAGTCAATCCTCTTGAACGTCCCAAGTCTCTCACTGTCTTCTGCAGCATACCTCCAGTCTCCAACCACACCTGTAGCATATCTTTTTTTCCCCAAATACTTTACCTTTTTTTGTCAGTAACATTAGCAATTTGAACAATTAATGGGGTGTCTATATGTTGAAAGGATGTAGATCCAGCCTTCGCAGAAAGTGCATGGCGAAGCTGGGAGTATTGAAAGAAACTGGAGAAAGAGACACTAAACTCATCTTGTAAGTCTTTAAAGGACTTGAGATGATCATTAGTGTACAATTGGTGAAGATAAGGTATAACTCCATTATATTTACCAGTAAAGCTCTGCAGCTTTCCAAGCTCTTCCAGCCTTCCCCTCTTCCAAATTGGGTTAAACTTTGAAATATCCTCGTATCTCATAATCCTGCGCATTTCACCGCGAACCTAAGCCTTAAGGGTCAAGGTGGGGTATTGGCATCCAGTCCACCTGTAGCATATCTAGTATGTCTGCATTCCCTGACAGCCTTATCCAACATTTTATATACCCAACATTATGTGTGACCCTTTGGTGATGTCAAGAGCCATATTTGAGGCCCCTATACTCCATAAGGTGATATCCACTATAGAACCACTTACAGAACAATGTGTTCAATGCTACTCGCAGGAACACAGGTTCTTAGGGGACCCATGAAATGTTATACTTTTCTGCAGCTCATGGTGTGATCAATAAGTTGTAGATAAAATAATACATACAATAATAAATAATATCCTCTGTGTTGTTCATATACTTCATACATTTGTGAGAAATCAGCTTCTACAGCCATTTGTTGTAACTCGGCTTAAACTTAAAATGTAATAAAATCATTGGAATCTTATTAAAGTAGAACTATAGTAGCGAAACAAAAATTTGAAGTAACGTTTTTGGCAGAAGTCTCTTCTACCAAAACATCTCTTTTACCTGTATGCCAGCAAATTGTTGTTAGGTATGTAGGCAGGAGTTAGTACACCTTTCAGGGAAACCCTTTCCCTTGGTGGGCACTGCGGGTGGGGCTAGCTTATTCCTTTATAATCTTGGGCGGGAAGAGTTTTGGGGCAGTGGTTGATAGGAAAAGGTAACCTACAGAACATGTAGCATACGTTTTAGTAGTGTAGTAGTAGTGGAGTATGCCCTTTGGAATAGGCCCAATATAGGCCCAGTTAGGGAACCCATCCAAGGGAAACTGCAGTTGAGGGAACTAGAAGTGCTGGTTGGTATCTTTACATTCAAGTCTAGTCTGGATTGTACAGTAATACTGTGGTTGGATGGAAAAAGGAAGCAGTGTATTTATGTATTGGGAAAAATCGTGCACACTGTTCACGTTACAGTAAATTGTTGAAAAGGCTGACATGTGGACATTCATTTATTTCTGGAGGAGGACCTTTGGCCAGGCGCATGTGAGCAATTAAGATGGTGGAATCCCCCTCATTTTATAAGTCTATGGTGCTCCATCTGATGTCAGTGGCAGTAAAGCGAGGGGAGGCACTCTGGGACGGAATTACCATTGCCGGAAGCGTATCAGGGGCCTGCTAACAGGTATACTGTGCATGAGCAGTGCAGTGTACAATACCAGCCTATTCCCAGCATTGGTAATTTATGAAGAAGGGTGCCAGGACATCATCAATTGCTTCCCAGTGAGCAAAGTGAAAAAGATGTCAGACTCAGTGAAGAATAGATGAACATGGCAATGGGGAGCTTGAATCTTGCATAGCTGGAGGAGAGAAGGCCAGGAGATCAGTATGTCATAATGTGCAAGTATACAAAAGGGTTACGTCAGAAGCTAGAGCAGTCTGCTGTAGTGGTATTCAGTGCAAGCACTAAAGGCATCATGAGATGTTCATCTACCTCAATGGTAGCCAGGAGAAGAAAAGAACTGTTGGGTGGATATCAATACGCTACAATTGTTGCTAGTAGCAGAACACCCTGTGAACCTCTCATAGATCTCCATGGTACAACAGAACCCTGGATAAGAAACCATGAGCTGTACCATGACCTAAGTAAAAAAAAGCCTTGACTGATACATAAAGTACTAATTTCACTGATGGTGATTATCATCAATCATATAAAAAAACAATGCAAAGAATAATGATGTAACCTCTAGCAGTGAACCATATGTCACCTTACATCAGTATTAGTACAATCAAAGGTGCATCATTGTAGAAAAAGCAGTGGTTCTCAGTGTTTTTGAGATCAGGGCACAGCAACTTTTTCCCAACAGTCCCCAACAATGATTAAAATGTCCCAACAGTGATAAAAAAACAAATAAAAATAACGTTATACTCACACTATTATTAAATTAAATATGTATGGACATACTGGAATGCTGGGGATGTGCAGTGGAAAGCTGTTGAAGGATGAAGGCACAATTTAGGGGGCCTCTTCAGCAGGCTGGGGGGCACTGTGGGAGGCTGGGGTACAGTAGAAGGTTGAGGAGCACTGTGGGGGTTGTGGCCTTTAAGGGGGCATGGGGGAACTGTGAGGTGTTAAGGGGCACAGGCACAGCAGGCAATTATAGGAGGTTGGGGGCATTATGGGAGCTGGAAGGCCCAAGAGGAGGGAAGCTTTTGAAAACTACTGGTATAGATTATTTTATTAAATCTTAATAAATGATACTGTATTGCCTCGTACACATGATCGGACTTTCCGACAACAAAACTGTGGATTTTTTTTCGAAGGGTGTTCGGTCACACAAATGTTTGCCAACAATTACAAACGTAGCAACGTACAAGATGTACAGTGAGCCGATGTAGGGTGCCTTTGGCCAATCATGGCTCAGGGGGACTATGTCCATGCCCCACACTATATAAGGCTGCTTACATGGTGGCTGTGTGTAGTGTTGTTGGCGTGGACAGAGAGATAGCTTGATTTAGATTAAGCAGGCAGGTTATTCAGTCAGTGGCAGTGTATTTGATATATATATACAGTCAGTCTAGTGTGTGTGTGTGTGTGTGTGTGTGTGTGTGTGTATATGTGTGTATATATATATATATATATATATATATATATATATATATATACTCTGCATCCAGTGTAGCCTATATCTACAGTGCATTCCATGGTGTACTGTTTCTAATACACTTCAGAGGTGTACACAGTATCTAATACAGTGTGTACAGTTTCTACTACACTTCTGGTGGGGTACACAGTATACAATACAGTGCAGCCATTGTACAGTTGCTAATACAGTGCAGGCGGTGTACACAGTATCTAATACAGTGTAGTGTGGTGTTGCAAAACAAAAAATACATCATGTCCAGAAGGCCAACAAGGAGAGGCAGACGCTCACAGGCCACTAAAAGAGGGCAAGCAGCTTTTGTGTCTACAGTCAACAGTGGTGGTCGTGGACATGGTACATCCTCTGCAAGTGGCCGTGGGGCACGCTTGTCCTTTTTTTTTCTGCTGCTGGCCGTGTTATTAAGCCAGAACATGCAGAAGACTTGGTGGAGTGGATAACAAAGCCATCCTTATCCTCCTCATCCTCTGTCACCCAGGCTCAGAGTAGTTTGCCTTCCAACACAACTGCCAAAGCAACCTATACCACCATCTCCTTGTCCATAACACTCCTTCCGTAGCCCCACCATCATGCACGGAGGAGTCCCGAGAATTATTTGACCACAGTGTCGGGTACATGCTGCTGGAGGATGCTCAGAGATTTGAAGGCTCCGATGTTGGTTCCCAGGTTGAGGAAGGGAGTAACGTGAGCCTAGAGAGAGGGGGTACCCAAGAAGGACAAGAAACTGGCAGTCATGTTCCCTCAGTGGCAGCATACTGCCAAGTTTGCTCCAGTGACAAGGAGGGAGGGGATGATGAGGTCACTCACTGTACTTGGGTGCCTGAGAGAAGAGAGGAGGAGGAAGCACAACTCCAACAAGGCTGGATGTCCTCTAGGGGGGCAGCTTAAGGGCAGCCACCCTATTGCATCACACCGCAGAGCCCCGCAGGTGCAGGGCGCTGCTGACTCCCCACTGACTTTTCAAAGTTCCTTGGTGTGGGCCTTTTTCGACACGTGTGCAGCAAATCGCACCATTGCTGTTTGCAACCTATGTCTGAAGCGGATCAAGCGTGAGCAGAACAGCAGCTGGTTGGGCACCACATGCTTGACCAGACATATGACGACCTGCCATGTAGTCCATTGGCAACAGCACTTGAAAGACCCACATCAAAGAAAAAGGCGGACTTCTCCTTGCTCCTCATCTGGGATCTCCAACCCTACTATACCTCCAGTCCTCTCAAAAACCTGCACTGAGGAATGAAGGTATAACAACAGGTATCCCAAGTACTTGCAGCCAATCTACTAGCAGTACACCACTATCTGATTTTAGCAGGCAAATTTCCCTACCTCAGTTGCTGAACCGTAAAAAGAAATTCTGTCCCAGCCATCCACATGCTCAGCGTCTAAATGCTAGCTTTGCCAAATTGTTAGCACTGCAACTGCTGCCTTTTCAGCTGGTGTACTCTTTCGCGAATTTGTGGAATGTGCTGTACCTCAGTGGCAGGTTCCAAAACGCCATTCCTTTTTACAGAAGGCCATTCTGTCTCTCTACCGGCATGTGGAAGGCAATGTTTTGGCCTCGTTAGACAGGGCAGTCAGCAGTAAGGTTCATATTACCGCTGACTCATGGTCCAGCAGGCATGGGAAGAGATGTTATCTTTCCTTCACGGCGTACTGAGTAACTCTGACAGCTGGGAAGGATGCAGGACAGGGTTCAGTGCTGTTGGAGCTTGTTCCGCCACCACGTCTCCAAAATTCTAGTGCTGATTCTTCCACAGCTCTCTCCTCCACCCCCTCCTCTTCTTCTTCCTCTATGGCCTCTTCTGCAGATTTGTCCTCTGAACCAGCGGTGCTCCGTAAGCGTTCAAGGGGCTACGCAAGCAGTCAGCCTAAAAGATGCCATGCGGTGCTTGAGTTGGTCTGACTAGGAGACAGGAGCCACACTGGGATGGAGATTCTGTCAGCTCTGCAGGGGCAGGCTCAGAGGTGGTTAATGCCATGCTAGCTTCAGCCAGGAATAGTTGTATGCGACAATGGCACCAACCTTCTCTCCGCCCTCTGACAGGAACACTTGACCCATGTTCCATGTTTGGCACACGTCTTGAATTTGGTGGTGCAGCGGTTCTTGAGCAGGAACCCAGGCTTACAGAATCTCCTGAGGTAGGCCAGAAAAGTCTGTGGTCATTTCTGCCGGTTATACAATGCCAATGCTCAGCTGGCCGGCATTCAAAGGGAATGCAACCTGCCCATAAACCGCCTCATTTGTGACATGCCCACCAGGTGAAACTCAATGTTGGCAATGCTACAGCGGCTGCACACACAGCAGAGGGCCATCAATGAGTACCTGTGCAAGTATGATACCAGGACTGGGTCAGGGGAGCTTGGCTTCTTTTTGCCACGCTAGTGGCTACTGATCAAGGATGCATGCACTGTCCTGTCACCATTTGAAGAGGCTACAAGGATGGTGAGCAGCGACAATGCATGCATCAGTGCAGGGTTTTTTTTCTCAGAGGATAGGTGCAGGAACTCAACAATGCCCGCCACACACACATACCTGACAAATTGCATCAAATAGTAGCTCTTCCCTTTGCATACAACCCCTCCCTCCACTGCCCTCATCTTCTCCCCCCTTCCTAAAAGCTCCACCATCTGTCATATTTCTTACTTTTGTTGTAATATTAAGCTGAAGCACCTATCCGGCTGTAGTACCTCTCAGCATACTATACTATACTATACTACAGTCACTTGCAAGGAAGATCATGCAGAAGGAGCATCAACAATTGGTCACCAGGGAAAAAATAGAGACCACAGAGGTTGCAGCCTACCACGCAGCCTTTCCTGCCCATGACTACACTGAACCCTGGTTATTTGTTCTGTATCTCCCTTGTCCCTGTCTGGCACTCAGTGGGATCTGCCCAGGAGATCTGACCTGTGGGAGCTACTGACAGATAAGCTATCACTTGTAAATGCAGAAGCTGGACTTCATTGTTACCAAGTGATAGTGGTGAGCAGGGAGCAGAAGACCTGAGCCAGAGGTGGTGGAACTGAGTTCCCCCTAGTTCCTGCTGAAAAAAAGCCCTGCATCAGTATCACTGTCCCTCTAGTCTTCCTGTTGGAGCACACGCTTCGTAGAATCATGGACAGGGCATTCGAGGCAGAACAGCAGGAGGAAGAGGAGGACTTCCTTACCTCTCAATGCCCCCTTTATCCAGATAGCATTCATTCAGGCCTGCCAAACACACAGGATAAAGAGGAGGAGGATTGTGTCAGCATGGATGCTGAGGATAACACTCAGCAGCAGTCTTCAAGGTATGGTTTTCAGTCCCCAGAAACCCAAGGAGTTGTACCTGGCTGGGGGGAGATAGTTACGGATCATGTAATCCTTAGTGACCCAGAGGACTCAGAATCTAATGCCTCTGCAAACTTATGCTGCATGGCCTCCCTGATTCTGAAAAGCCTACGAAAGGACCCTACGATTCATGGTATCAAGAAGAGGGATCATTAATGGCTGGCAATCCTTCTTGATCCACGTTACAAGGATAAGGTTGCAGAGCTCATCCTGCCTTTGCAGAGGGAGCAGGGGATGAAAGTAGACTTGGAGACCTTTCCAACAGAGCATCCACTGGTTACTGGGTCTTGAGAATAGACCACTGGCCAGAACTTGCTCAATATGCAATCGAGCTACTGGCCTGTCCTGCATCCAGCGTGCTTTCTGAATGCACATTCAGTGCTGCTAGAGGGTTTGTAAGGGATCAAAGTGTGCGCCTGTCCACAGACTCCGTTGATAGGCTTATATTCATAAAAATAAATCAGTCTTGGATCAGCAGCTATCAAGTTTTCTGCCCCTGTTTAACAGGGACATGTAATTACAGTTTTTGATAGAATATTTCACAGCAGGGCCCGTTCCTGTGCCCAACAAGAGTATCTGTGAGGGCTTACAGTGTTGTGGCACCACCACCCACGGCCCAGTTTTCTGCCCCTGTTTAACAGTGACATGTAATTACAGTTTTTGATATAATATTTGACAGCAGGGCCAATTCCTGTGCCCAACAAGAGTAACTGTGAGGGCCTACAGTGTTCTGGTACCACCAACACCTAAGGCCCAATTTTCTGCAGAGTATATAGGGCAGGCCGTATAGTATATGTACTGCTGTTCAAAGTAAATAGTGCCTAGGGGACCCCCACACCATTTTTTTTTTAATTTGGGTGCAGGGTTCCCCTTAATACCCATACCAGAGGGGCCTGGTATGGATTTTGGGGGTGACATCCACGCCATTTTTTTTGTGGTATTTTTATCTATATTGCTGGGATCTGACAATTACATTACCGCGAGCAGTTTTAACCGGTTCCCGACCGCCTCCTGTACTTTTACGTCGGCAGGATGGCACGGCTGCGCAAAGTAACGTACCCGTACGTTACTTTGAATTTGCCGCCGTGTGTGCGATCTCCGTGAGTCGGAATGGAAATATTTGCCAGCACACCATGGAACAGCGTAGATAGCGTCCAAACGTGTAGTTTATTGCATGATCACAACACACAGAGAGTGCAACGTTTCGGAGTCACGCAGGACCCCTTCATCAGGCATGTGAACCTTCGTCAGGCTTCGTGACTCCGAAACGTTGCACTTTCTGTGTGTTGTGATCATGCAATAAACTACACGTTTGGACGCTATCTACGCTGTTCCATGGTGTGCTGGCAAGTATTTCCATTTTGACTTGAACCAGTATCCAGCTGGTTGTTGCTGCAGCACCCATATTTCATGAGCTTATCCAGGAAAGTGTGTGATGGGAATATGAAATACTCCGTGAGTCGGGTCGCGGGTCCCGCGGACTCGATCACCGCGGCATACCCGCGATCGCCTCACGGAGAGGACGAACGGGGAGATGCCCTTGTAAACAGCATCTCCCCGTTCTGCCTAGTGACAAGTGTCACTCGATCTCTGTTCCCTGTCATCGGAGCAGAGATCAGTGACATCACACACCAGCCCATCCCCCTGACAGTTAGAAATCACTCCCCTAGGACATACTTAACCCCTCCCCGCCCCCTAGTGCTTAATCCCTTCACTGCCAGTGTCATTCATACGGGAATCAATGCATTTTTATAGCACTGATTGCTGTATAAATGACAATGGTCCCAAAAATGTGTAAAAAATGTCCGACATGTCTGCCATAACGTCGCAGTCACAATAAAAATCGCTGATTGCTGCCATTACTAGAAAAAAGGAATTATTAATAAAAATGCCATAAAACTATCCCCTATTTTGTAAACGCTATAACTTTTGCGTAAACAAATCAATAAACGCTTATTGCGATTTTTTTTTTACCAAAAATATGTAGAAGAATATGTATCGGCCTAAACTGAGGAAAAAAATGTTTTTTATATATTTGTTGGGGATAATTATTATAGCAAAATGTAAAAAATAATGCGTTTTTTTCAAAATTGTCGCTCTTATTTTGTTTATGGCGCAAAAAATAAAAATTGCAGAGATGATCAAATACCACCAAAAGAAAGCTCTATTTGTGGGAAAAAAAGGACGTCAATTTTGTTTTGGAGCCACGTCGCACGACCGCGCAATTGTCAATTAAAGCGACGCAGTGCCGAATCGCAAAAAACGCTCTGGTCAGAAAGGGGGTAAATCCTTTCAGGGCTGAAGTGGTTAAATGACATTTTTCCTTTAAAAATGTCATTTTGCAGTGGCACTGTTATGAACATGGGAAAAGTGTGCTACTTTACAGGCATACTAAGGACACCCCACAGACACGATGTTTAAAGGAATATTTCATTTTTATTGTTTCACCTTAATCATTATTGAAATCACTGCTCCTGGAAAAACATCAGTTTTTAAAACTTTTTTTTGCATTGATACATGTCCCCTGGGGCAGGACCCGGATCCCCAAACACTTTTTATGGCAATAACTTGCATATAAGCCTTTAAAATGAACACTTTTGATTTTTCACATTTGTGTCCCATAGACTTTACTGGTGTTCGCGTGTTCGAACAAATTGTTTGCCTGTTCGCATGTTCTGCTGCGAAGCCAATCGGGGGGTTGTTCAGCTCATCCCTACATAACAGTAAAGTGCAAGTCAGTTTAAAGCTGTTCCTTTATCGCCATCTAGTGAATCTAAACCAATGCAACTATTAAATATTGACTATAAAAATGAGGTTTACTTGTTTATTGTTATGCCAATAGCATAATCAGTCATAGTTTTGCATTTTTCCATGCATCTTAAAAAAAGGGTAAGCTTAACACTGTGTGGCTGGCACTTTTTTTTTTTTTTTAAAGTAACAGGCACGCTAGCTTCTCATATCAATGGAGAACGTCACTTTTGTTAGAAAAATAATAATTATAGGATATAAACTTGGTACAAAAGCCATTTCATAATTTAATGTTACTAAAAAATACATTATCAACTGAAGTTGCTCCAATTTTCCAAAAAATGCTCAAAAAATTCCATAAAATATGGCAACCTGAAGGCGTTCTGTACTGCTGGTGTATGGAATGCCCCCAGAAATATAATTTCCTGCTTGAGTGTTTTGCTAACATATTTTGTCAGAAATCTGCACTAAGATAGAGGTAATTTTTTAAAATGTATTAATGGGTTGTTTTTTTTTTAACCACCAGAGTCTGCAGAGACCTCAGGGATGTCCTGTGCCCGAACCCTCTCTCCCTCAAAAGTTACAAAATAAATTCTCTGCGAGCAAAAAATCAACAGCATGTAACATGGTCAGTTAGAAACCACTGGTGGTCGGTAAGTGCCACGGGGCAGTTATGAGACTGTTCAACTCTAGACAGGCTAGGAGGGACTAATACATCCAGCAGCTCCTTCGGAGGTAAATGTTACATGTGGATTAGCATTACAGGTATTTTTAAAAAATTACAAAACAATCAGAATCCGTCTAGTACTGGTCTGAATTTAGTAAGGTGAGTTTTGATTGGATGCTATGGTAAGATTATTATTTGTCTCCATTTTCCTGGAGACAGTCCCTGTTGTGGTTTGTCCCTGGAAAACGGGGATCCCAAGATTTGTCTCTGGGGGCCAGGCACATTATGGTAAATATTGCAGTGCACATGCTCAAACTGAACAAACTGGGCTCCCAAGCTTCAGTTCAAAATGGTGCTGCCAGGGCGGCCTGCATATGCACGGCAATTCATGGTTCTGCGCATGTGAAAGCCACCCTAGCTGCTCCAGCCACTATTGTGTGCAGTGTGACTTGAGTTGTAGCATTTACACTGCAATGTTTACTCTATGGTGCCCAACTCCCGGGGATGATGCTGGGTCTCAGCAGCTGTAGGTGACTGGAAACAGAAGGGGAAGTCGGATGCCGGATGTTAAGGACATGGGGGACACTAGGTATGGACTGCAGAGATATAGAGATATAATTTTGCCCCTGTACAGATCATTAGTAAGACCTCATCTGGAATATGCAGTTCAGTTTTGGGCACCAGTTCACAAAAAGGATATCGGGGAACTGGAGAAAGTGCAGAGAAGGGCAACCAAACTATAAGAGGCATGGAAGAGCTCAGCTATGAGGAAAGATTAGAGGAACTGAATTTATTCTGCCTTGAGAAGAGGAGATTAATGGGGGATATGATCAACATGTACTGTATAAGTGGTCCATATAGTGAACTTGGTTTAGAGTTATTCACTTTAAGGTCATTACAAAGAACAAGGGAGCACTCTTTACATCTGGGAGAAAAGATATTTAACCTTCAAATACAGAAAGGCTTCCTCACAGTAAGAGCTGTGAAAATGTGGGATAGACTCCCTCAAGGGCAAGTTCTGGCCTGCTCAGTAGTTTTAAGAAAGGCCTTGATTCTTTCCTAAATTTTAAAATAACTGGTTAATATAACTGGATACTAATATATATAGCTAAAGGTGATCCAGGGACTTAAAAAAAAAAGTTGATCCAGGGAATATCCGATTGCCTCTTGGGGGATCAGGAAGGAATTTTTTCCCCCAATGGAGCAATTTGGATCATGCATTATTGGGAGGGGGGTTGCCTTCCTCAGGGTCAACTGTGGGTACAGGATTGTGTATATGGAGGTTTTCGATTTGTGTTTTGTTTTTTTTTCTCTGTGGGTTGAACTAGATGGACTTATGTCTTTTTTTCAACCAGACTAATGCAACTATGAATCTGTTACCTCATTCTGACCCCTGAACTCTGTGCATTACTGAATCCTGATCCTTGAACTCTGTGCGTTACTTAATCTTGACCCCCAAATTCTGTGTGTTACTCATTTCTGATCCCTATACTCTGTGCGTTAGTTATTTCTGACCCTTAAAATCTGTGCTTTACTTACGGTACTTCTGACACCTGAACTCTGTGTGTTACTCAATCCTGACCCCTGAACTATGTGTGTTACTCTAACCCCTGAACTCTGTGTATTACTGAATCCTGACCCCTGAACACTGCGTGTGACTCGATCCTCACCCCTGAACTCTGTGTGTTACTCTGACCCCTGAACTCTGTGTATTACTCAATTCTGACCCCTGAACACTGTGTGTGACTCAATTCTGACCCCTGAACACTGCGTGTTACTCACTTCTGACCCCTGAACTCTGTGTATTACTGAATCCTGACCCCTGAACTCTGTGTATTACTGAATCCTGACCCCTGAACACTGCGTGTGACTCGATCCTCACCCCTGAACTCTGTGTGTTACTCTGACCCCTGAACTCTGTGTATTACTCAATTCTGACCCCTGAACACTGTGTGTGACTCAATTCTGACCCCTGAACACTGCGTGTTACTCACTTCTGACCCCTGAACTCTGTGTATTACTGAATCCTGACCCCTGAACTCTGTGTATTACTGAATCCTGACCCCTGAACTCTGTGTATTACTTACTCACGACCCCTGAACTCTGTGCATTACTCAAGCCTGACCCCTTTAATTTTGTGGTTGTGACTAAAATGAGGGTGTTTTAAGGAACTCCCTGGATTTAAATTTGGAAATCTGGTAGCCTTATGCCATGGATTACTGTGAGGTGCACCTCTTTTTTTTGCTCTTTTAAAAGACAAAAAACAAAACACTTAATACAACTTTAGCCAGCTCTTCAACCATGGGTCTGTGTGCTTTGTATGCCAGTGCTACTTTTTAGTTCCAGGTGGACAAGGCGTCAGAATAACTTCAGTATTTGAAAGATTTATAATGATTCCATGTAAAGTCACAGGATTTTGGTTAGTACCTGTGCGAGGATCAGGTTAGACCTAGCTTATGTAATACACCTCACCTGAGCCTAGCTGCAATCACTGATCTAATAGAATCCAGCTGTTGTTGTGATCTGTCACCCAGGCGCAGCTGCAGCAGATGAGAGAAGCGCAGGCCCGCCTACAGGGGTGCCGGGGATGCCTAATCTGACTGAACACAGAAAATCCAAGATATTGATTAGTATGAAGTGACACCCGGAGTGGAGATTCCTTTCTGCCGACACCTTGTACAGACACCGGAGTGAAGTTAATACCCCCGATTCACAGGAGCTTCTTTAAAATAAGTGTGCAGTGCCTGGATAAAGACTGCAAGACTGAGAACTTCCGTATCCGCTGACGAAGTCCCGCCCACTGGCACGTAACGCGTACGGATGGACTGAAATCTTGTGACGTCACCCGCGGCCATCGTAAACTCTGTATACATCCATGCTTTACCAGGCACTTGGTTTTAAGTGCCATTTTTGTAACTTTTATTCTCTTTTTATTATCAATAAATTCTTTATACCTGCGGAGAGCACTATATATTGCTTTGTATTTGCATGATCTTTGTGGCTTCGGAGCGGAGACTGTTGTGTGTCAACTGACCTAAGAGGGGAATTTCCGGATTGGCCTGCTGCATCTCTATTTACCCCGAGTGGGAATGTGTATTAGATCCTCTATAATTAAAGGGTCCACGCTGTGAGGTGAGCTGCCATTTCTATCATAGGTGGAGGTTCCCTTTTTCCCACGAAGTCACTTGCATGTTTTGTTTATAGTTCAACACTGAAGACCTCACGGATTGTCACAAAAGGCAAAACTTTTTTATTTAGTTTTGGATAGAGTGGAGAAGGTTTAGAACTCCTGTCAGTTTTTCTTGCTTCCTCTGCTCTTGTTAGTGTAGATATGCTCCCATAGGAGCCACAGGATTCACTTGTCCAGGTCTTCACAACTTCAGCCCTGCAGCCAAGCACACAACAGACTTATTCACTGTTTCTTCAAAAACCAATCTAGGGGATGTTGTTTTTGTTTTTGGATAGGTGGTGGTGGTGGGATACTCCAAGAATGAGAACTATGTACACTGAGGACTTAATCTTTCTTTCTGCTTTAAAGAGGTTGTAACCCTAAAAAAAGATAAAATAAATAATCCTGTTTATTTAAAGCATGTTAAACCACATGGTGCTTGTACGGTGACATTTGTCCCATTTTATGTTGTAATATATCTGATTAATCCTGCCTGTTTCTGTGTCCCCCTTAGTGTGCTGGCCACTGTAGTCATGGCTGCTGATTCATGATACTGTGGTCAATTTATGTGCCCCCCGCTGCTCTCCCCCTCCCTCTCTCCCTGTCACTTCCTAGTGTGTGAGCTGATAAAAAAAACGCCCCTCCCATCCTGCCCCTTATTCCATGCGGCAGTAAAGTTAGTGGGCCCATTTCCTGCCAGTCTCTCTGTAATAATAAGATATACTACACAGTGTGTTTTTTAAGAAATTTGGTAGCTAAATACCTGTTTTGACATCGCCAAGTGACCGCCCGCTGCACTCCTCTCCCGATCTGAGGACTACAGTGGGAGGGGCTGAGATTTCCCTCTGACGTCAGCCAGGTGGTCACGTGACTGCACATCTGCGATGTTATAAAAGGTTGCCAAATTTTCAAAAAACTCATACACTGAGTAGTATATCTTATTATGACAGAGGGGCTGGCAGGAATTGGGATCACTGGCTTTACAACCACTTTAAAGTGGTTGTATACCACCCCCAATGCGGAAGTTGCACCTATAGGTAAGCCTATAATAGGGCTTACCTATAGGTACTGTAAATATCTCCTAAATGTAAGCCGTTTAGGACATATTTACCTTGTAGTGCGCTGATTATGTCATCGGCACATGTGCTGTGAAGAAACGGGCCTCCGTTTCTTCACTAGCAAGTGCTGTGACTGACGGCTCCCGCACGTGACGTCACGTGACTCCGGCCAGCCACAGAGCCGAAGTCCGCGGCCCCGGAAGGAAGAGGGGTGAAGATGGGTGCGGCCAACAGCGTGGGCTTCGATTGCAGGTAAATGGCACATAATGGGCTAGTTTGCGAAGCATACTAGCCCATTATGCTTTTACTTTGCAGGATTGTCATTGAAAGTGAAAGTAAAAGAAAATTCGCAAATTCAGAGTTGACATCAGATCAGGTATAGAAGGGAAATCTTTCAGTGCTTCATCCTCACCATTGTGATGTGTTGCACTATTTCAGTTATCTTCTGTATGCCTTTTCATGTATTTTGGAAAAATCTGCCAAAAAAAAAACGCACAACAAATTTGGTTTACAAGGGAGTGGCTTGTATTGCCAATAATTATCTACAGTTGTGTTCAAAATAATAGCAGTCCAACATCCCTTACCAGATTAATCACTGTTATTTCTACGTGGCAAATAATTTACTAGTAGGTGTAGTAGAGTAATAGAAAACCAACAGACCCAACAGTCATGACATGCATGCTGCTGATTCTGTCTAATTGAATCATTAATTGAAAGCGGCATGTTCAAAATAATAGCAGTGTGGAGTTCAATTAGTGAGATCATTCAGTCTGTAAAATAAAACAGGTGGCCCTTATTTAAGGGCGAAGGCAGCAAATGTTGTACATGCTGGGTATAGTGCATTGCTCTCGGAAAATCGGAGTTAAATGGATGGTTCCAGACATTGTTCTGAAGAACAGCGTACTTTGATTAAAAAGTTGATTTGGGGGGGGGGACCTATAAAAAAGTGCAGAAACTCATAGGCTGTTTAGTTTAGCTAAAATGATCTAAAATGCTTTAAAATGGCAACCAAAACCAGAAAGACATGGAAGAAAATGGAAAACTACCATCCGAATAGACCGAAGACTAGCCAAAATGGCAAAGACTCAGCCAATGATCAGCTCCAGGGTGATCAAAGAAGTTCTAGTTACCTGTGAGTACTGTAACAATTAGAAGGCACCTATGTGAAGCCAAGCTTGTGGCAAGAAGCCCCCACAAAGTCCCATTGTTGAAAAAAATGACGTGCTGAAGAGGTTACAATTTGCCAAAGAAAACATTGACTGGCCTAAAGAGAAATGATGCAACATTATGGGACTGATAAAAGCAAGGTTGTTCTTTTTGGGTCTAGAGGCCGCAGACAGTTTGTCAGATGACCCCCAAACACTGAATTTAAACCACAGTACACTGTGAAGAAAGGGAAGCATGGTAGGGCAAGCATCACGATATGAGGATGCTTCTCATACTATGGCGTTGGGTCTATTTGTCACATACCAAATATCATAGATCAGTTTGAATACATCAAAATACTTGAAGAGGTCATGTTGGCTTATGCCAAAGAGGAAATGCCCTTGAAATTGGTGTTTCAACAAGACAAGACCCTAAACACACCAGTAAGCGAGCAGCATCTTGGTTCCAGACCAACAAGATTAACAGTATGGAGTGGCCAGCCCAATCCCCAGCCCTTAATCCAATAGAAAACTTGTGGGGTAACAAAAAAGTGCTGTTTCTGAGGTAAAACTAAAAAATGCAGAGGAATTGTGGAATATAGTGCAATCAACCTAGGCAAGAATTCCTGGTCAGCAAAAAACAATGCAAGAAAAAAGACTCATTTAAATATACAACAACAGGCAGGATCATCAAGGAGATGATCACTTGTACTAGCACACATGTGACGTATGTCATTGAATGTCCATGGATGTCCAATTGAATGTCCCCTTCAATACGTGGGTAGAACAACTAGACAGAATCCGAGGACACATCAATAACATTAAAAAAGGTTTCACCAAGCACAGTCTGTGGAGACATTTCAGAGAAGTGCGCCAGAGAGACCCTTTACTCCTGACTTTCTACGGTATATATATAGCACCCTGGTGTTTAGACAGGGTTGCAAGTAAATTTAGTTTGCCAGGCAGTAGTTGCCCTGGTTAATTGTTAGTAGATCCACTGATTCCTCTCTAGCTCTGGACTTGCACCTTCTCTCTTCTGTTGCTAGGTGGCGTTATGCAGGTGACATTAGAAAGACAAGGGTTTAGCAAGGTCTGGTTACGAATGGATGGGGTGTCTCAGCCAATGGGCAGGGGTTTCTTTAAGCCATTTGGCCTCCTGGGAGAGCCTATTTATTTGGATGGAGTCAGGTGATTGGAGTTCTGTGCCACCCCGATGGCTGTCTGGGTGGATGTGTGTTATGCTGCCCCGGGCTGCTAGGCCGGAATCCTGAGGCCTATCCCAGGGATATCTGGCTGCTAGGCTGTCTGAAGCCTTATCAGAAGCAGGAGAAGCAGCACAGGGTTGGGATTGCAGGATTGGAGTCCCCCTGAGTGTAAAGGTTCAGCCGGATGGGGAACCAGTTGAGGTCGGAGGTAGAGGGGAAGCTGTCACCACTAAGGGACCATCCACTTTGTTACCAGAGACCACTGTAAGTGAGCTGGAGCCAGTACCAGAGCAGTCTTCTCACCAGCCGGGGACGGCGAAGAAGTGGGAAAACTTCAGCAAGTGCCAGAGTCAGGGACCCAGCGGGACAGCAAAGGTGACGCTTGAGGAGCGTCAGTGAGTGCCAAGCCAGGGACCTAGCAGGTCAGCAGGGGTGATGCTTGAAGAGTATCTGTAAGTGCCAAGCCAGGGACCCAGCAGAGAAGCAGGGGTGATGCTTGAGGAAGATACTGAGTAATGGAAGTGGAAGAGCTCAATGGATCCAGTGGTGATTGGGTCTGAGAGTCTAAAAAGAGACTGGGAGCTCAGAGAGTGAAGACCTACAGTGAGAGAATGTAGCGTGTGAGGAGAACTATCGGTGTTACCAATAGTTAAGTACAAATACCGTTAGTGACTGTTACAGGATTTGTTGCCATAGGAGACAGCGGTCCTACCTATACAGACGTGGTATCTGGCTTGAGGCCTTCCCCTGTATAGCTGTCTACCTATTGGAGTTTGGAGTCTCCCAATTATCATTGCATGTACTTAAGGGTGTCCTGGCCCTAACCCTCTCTCCCATCGTTCTTGTTTAAGAGACAATAAATCTCTTTGCATTTAAAAAGTGTCTAGCGCCCATCACTTTAGCTTGTAATACACCCACCATGCCTCGTAACCCTACTCTACCAAGAAGCATGTCAGCTCTCCCTGACTCTGGAGGTCACCATTAGGCCTCTAGAGGTCTGGGACCTTGCTACATAGATAAAATCAAAGGGCACTGGAGGGGGGATAACAAGAGAATTAAGATCTCGCAAAACGAAACAAAATTTATCTGTTAAACACCCTCCATCCTGAAGGCCTCAACATAGATATAGATCTTAATTGTTTCATCTCTAATGCCTAAACAACATCTAAAAATGCATAACTTCTGGCCTCCATAAAATAGGATAAGACCCCTAGACCCAAATATATATATATATATATATATATATATATATATATATATATATATATATATATTATATTATATTATATACATTTTCTTGTAGATAGTATCCG
Organism: Lithobates septentrionalis; assembly: GCA_037952835.1. NCBI lineage: Eukaryota > Metazoa > Chordata > Amphibia > Anura > Ranidae > Lithobates > Lithobates septentrionalis. The sequence goes on from JBBDGP010000803.1 coordinate 3,187,518, forward strand.
CCTCAAAACATTGATCTTAACCATTTTACATAACTATGCCTTTTATTTTATACATTTTTATATACACCATATTTTTATATATACCATATGTAGCACCCTCTACCAGACAGGGGTGGATCCAGAGCCTAGTCTCGGGAGGGGCACTGGCAGAAAATACACTTACTGACCCCCATACTACACTTACTGACCCCCATACTACACTAACTGACCACCATACTACACTAACTGACCACATACTACACTAACTGACTACCATACTACACTAACTGACCCCCATACTACACTAACTGACCCCCATACTACACAAACTGACCACCATACTACACTAACTGACCCCCATACTACACTAACTGACCCCCATACTACACTAACTGACCACATACTACACTAACTGACCCCCATGCTACACTAACTGACCCCCATGCTACACTAACTGACCACTATACTACACTAACTGACCACTATACTACACTAACTGACCACTATACTACACTAACTAACCCCTATACTACACTAACTGACCCCCATGCTACACTAACTGACCACTATACTACACTAACTGACCACCATGCTACACTAACTGACCACTATACTACACTAACTGACCCCCATACTACACTAACTGACCACCATACTACACTAACTGACCACTATACTACACTAACTGACCATACTACACTAACTGACCCCATTACTACACTAACTGACCACTATACTACACTAACTGACCACATACTACACTAACTGACCACCATACTACACTAACTGACCACATACTACACTAACTGACCCCCATGCTACACTAACTGACCCCCATGCTACACTAACTGACCACTATACTACACTAACTGACCATACTACACTAGCTGACCCCATTACTACACTAACTGACCACTATACTACACTAACTGACCACATACTACACTAACTGACCACCATACTACACTAACTGACCACATACTACACTAACTGACCCCCATGCTACACTAACTGACCCCCATGCTACACTAACTGACCACTATACTACACTAACTGACCACTATACTACACTAACTAACCCCTATACTACACTAACTGACCCCCATGCTACACTAACTGACCACTATACTACACTAACTGACCACCATGCTACACTAACTGACCACTATACTACACTAACTGACCCCCATACTACACTAACTGACCACCATACTACACTAACTGACCACTATACTACACTAACTGACCATACTACACTAACTGACCCCATTACTACACTAACTGACCACTATACTACACTAACTGACCACATACTACACTGACTGACCACCATGCTACACTAACTGACCCCCATGCTACACTAACTGACCACCATGCTACACTAACTGACCACTATACTACACTAACTGACCCCCATACTACACTAACTGACCACCATACTACACTAACTGACTTTCTCTCTCCCCCCCCCCCCCCGGGCCAGTAACAGGACTGTCACGAGGGAGTCTCACTCACCTTCGTGTCTGGGAGGCCTGCATCAGTCCGGAGGAGAAGACAGTGGCGACTCACAATGCTTCTCTCCCCCGCGCTGTAGCTGCCATGTTCAGTGTCCGGCGCAGCGCTCTGTGATTGGGCGTATGGGGGTAAGGGGCGGAGGCAGGACTTCAGGAGCAATCACGGACAGGCAAGCTCTACGCCTCACGTCCCTCATACGCCCAATCACAGGGCGCCGGACACTGAACATGGCGGCCGGAGCCCGGGGACACAGGAAGATAAAATTAGGAGGAGGCAGCCAGTGACACATACTGGCGCCCCCCTAAATGTCATGACCGGGGCCACGGCACCCCCCACGCTAGGAGCTCACTCACCTGCCAACTCCCGCTGACTGGCCTGCCCGCACACTCGTCCCTGGGTCCTGACTGGCCTGTTCATCACACTAATTTCTCGGAGGGGGCAACTGCCCCGTTGCCCCCCCCCTGGATCCGCCCCTGCTACCAGAAGGTAAGTGCTAGTAAGGATTATTTTACTAGGTTGTTCAGCACAGGCAAATTTAGGCAGGCCTATGCTGCAAGCTAGGCCTGTCTGTTTTGATCTGGGGGCTGGGAGTGGTTAGAGTAGCAGTGAGTGTGACCACCTGTCCTCTGGAAGAGGAGACTGGGCCTAGAGCTGGAGTGGCAGGCAGCACATGTGGGAGCTCTGACCAATCCCTAACTGGCATTGGCAGGGGGCGGGCCTCCTAAATATGCTGAAGTCACATGCTGCTGGGGAGAAGTAGTCGACTGGGTGACGTGAGGAATGGAGTGCTAGACAGCCACAGGAGCACACCCGTCTGGGGGGGGGGGGGGTGTAGCAATCGCAGGAGGAGGCCCAGGGAGAACTGTGAGGGAACATTGCCTCTACACGGTCATTGGCAATGTCTCTGTCACCACATGGTCGATGGCAGAGAACTCCTGGAGCAGAGGGGCAGGAGAAGCTGTCGGAACGCATGGTCCGGGCAAGTTCCTCATCAAGGACTCAGGGCTGGAAGGTCGGTGAGTGTTACCACAGTGGATGGCTGGAGGTGCCAGGGATTCTGGAAGGGAATTCTGCTTCTACACGGTCACTAGCAGAGTCTTTATCATGCACACGGTGGATGGTGAAGAGTCCTGGATCAGAGAAGAGACTGTGGGAAGCTGTGTCAAATCAGTGTGGCCGGCTGGCACATGGTTTGCAAGTTGGACTGGCTGGGAGCAGTAGTCCATTTCCTAGAGAATAGACTTTAACCTACTAGGCCTCCGGGGAGAGGTTCTGCAGGCCTCAGGCCTAGTAGCAGCAAGTCATCAGAGCCAGTAGAGGGGCTTATTCAGAGTGAGTTCTTCATACCCATTAGAAGAGGATGTGTTGTACCTTAAATGTAATTACAAGTTGTGCAGGAGGAAACCAGTTGTGCAAGAGGAAGCAAGTTTGGGCGGGAGGTGAAGAGATCTAAGACCATTACTTTTACACCGTCAAAAGTGATGTTTTTGTCCCTCACATGGTGACGGATGGAGAACTCTTAAGAACAGTTGTCTGCATGGAGATGCAGAGGGAGTAACAGTCTGCAGGGAGCTGCGGGAGAAGATTTCTACTTAGTCAAGTGTGCACATTCAATCTTCAGGCTCTAACTATGATCAAAGTATACTGAAATCTGTAAATATGATGGCAATGATTAATTCTATGGGCATCCCATATCCCAATCCCTATGCAAGTTGTACCCCCCAATAAAACAACTAAAACAAAGCTCGCAAAAGACTGTTCATTGTGTCTGGAAAGGATGCATGAAGTCTGGCAGTGGGGTGATTTGGCGGATTGTTTGTCAGTAATGCTAACACCGTGGCTACACATATTTTTATTCTTATTTTTATTTTTTAATAAAGCATAAAAGGTAGTCCTTATAAGATTTAAAAAAACATTTTTTGATTATGTATCAAGTTCATGGAAAATGTATGCTGGCATTGTGACAACCCTGTGCTACTAGACTAAACTAGCCCGACAGACATCTGTACTAATAAAGGGTTAGGTAACTTAGTAATCAAAGGGAAAACCATAAATGAACAATAACAAAGTGTCAATATTTTGTGTGGCCACCATTATTTTACAGCACTGCCTTAACCCTCTTTGGCATGGAGTTCACCAGAGCTTCACAGGTTGCCACTGGAGTCCTCTTCCATTCCTCCATGATGACATCACGAAGCTGGTGGATGTTAGAGACCTTGCGCTCCTCCACCTTCCGTTTGAAGATGCCCCACAGATGCTCAATAGGGTTTAGGTCTGGAGAAATGCTTGGCCAGTCCATCACCTTTACCCTCAGCTTCTTTTAGAAAGGCAGTGGTCGTCTTGAAAGTTCGTTTGGGGTCGTTATCATGTTGGAATACTGCCCTGCGGCCCAGTCTCCAAAGGGAGGGGATCATGCTCTGCTTCAGTATGTCACAGTACATGTTGGCATTCATGGTTCCCTCAATAAACTGTAGCTCCTCAGTGCCGGCAGCACTCATGAAGCCCCAGACCATGACACTCCCACCACCATGCCGGACTGTAGGCAAGACACACTTGTCTTTGCACTCCTCACCTGGTTGCCACCACACATGCTTGACACCATCTGCACCAAATAAGTTTATCTTGGTCTCATCAGACCACAAGACATGGTTCCAGTAATCCATATCCTTAGTCTGCTTGTCTCCAGCAAACTGTTTGTGGGCTTTCTTGTGCATCATCTTTAGAAGAGGCTTCCCTCTGGGATGACAGACATGCAGACCAATTTAAAGCAGTGTGCGGCGTATGGTCTGAGCACTGACAGGCTGACCCCCCCACCCTTTCAACCTCTGCAGCAATGCTGGCAGCACTCAAACGGCTATTTCCTAAAGACAACCTCTGGATATAACACTAAACACGTGCACTCAACTTCTTTGGTCGACCATGGTGAGGCCTGTTCTGAGTGGAACCTGTCCTGAGGGATAACACCTGGGAGGATTCCACGGGAGGTCACCTCCATAAGCTCTGACAGACGTACTGCTATATGGCAGATATGTCCTACAAGATCCGGTAAGAGTATCCAACCTTAGATGTCTATGATGTGTTTACTGTGGTTGCCCTATATTCCAGTCTTCAGTAAACACCCTTTGTTCAAGCACCTCCTCTGTTTGAGAAGACTTTTTTCATGTTTATTATGGACTCTGGTCGTAGAGCATAGCACATTGCATTACAGACATTTGTGTAAATTCCACAGGTTCTTATATTGTGTTGATTCACAAATATTTACAGGTGTTTTATAGTCACAGATTTATTTTCGGTTTTATTCATGATTTTTTGCAGAGCATAAGACATTGCACTACAGACATTTGTGTATGCTCCACAGGTTCTTGTATTGCGTTGATTCACAATTATTTATAGTTGCTTTAAAGTCACTGATACAACAAATTTTTTTCCTTTTTCTGTATGTTCCATTCACGATTTCAGTTGTGGTTTGGGATTTTAGCGCTGCACTTGTTTCTTATATAATCTTGCCAGAAGGGCCTAAGCCTTGGGCACTCCCACCATATATGCAGGTAGGTACCCCGAAGCCCACAGCCCCTCCAACAGACATCAGAAGCTTTTGGATACATTGTGGGCAAAACGGCAGGAACACTATCCCATTGGGTCAATAGCTTAAAGCTATTTTCTTGCATCTTTGTGTCCACAGAACTCTTGTGGGTAAGATGATATAAATTATCTAATTCAGTCTCTGTAAATGTATGCTGCAGGTCTCTCTCCCATTCTCGCACATACACTGGCTTACTTCGGGATTCCGCAGACTGCAACATCTCATAGAGCACAGACATAGAATGGGGAACAGCGTCTGCAGACATGCACAGCTTCTCGAATGGAGTCAGGGAGGAAGGGGGCCCGATGGTATGAGGCAAACTTTGGACAAAGTGATGTAATTGTCTGTAGCACCACTCATCCATCGGGAATCGGCCGAATTGAGAACTGAGCCAGTCCAACGAGACTAGGCCTTGCTCATGTACCACACCGTGTCTTTCCATTCCTTGCCCACATGTGGAAGTAGGAGAGGTTTTCCACCCTGGAATGAACCAGGGGAAGCCCCCAGGGGTGCAAGTAGGGACACAGGCAGCGACAGCAATTCCTGTGCATTTCATGTGTCCCACAACTTCAACACGTGGACAGAGATAGGGGGCACAAAGTCTGAAATGCCTCTGCAATCCCGGGGAAGCCATGGAGCATGGAACAGGTTACGTCCAGTTAAAAATCTCTCAAGGGGAACCCAGTATTTAGTGGAAGTTGGATGGTGTTAGGCTAATACCCGTTGCACAGCAATCCCCTAATAGTACTTCCGTATGGAAGGAACCCCCAGCCCCCCTAACCCCTTAGGACTTTGTAGAGTGCGGAGGGCTAAACGGGGTCTTCGAACCTTCCAAATAAATTTGAAGAACAGACTGTTGAAAGCTGAGAAAAAAGACCTGGGTAGTGATATAGGCACCATCTTAAGATAGAAGAGGACTCTTGGGAGTATATTCATCTTCAGGATACTGACTCTGCCCATCCATGAGAAAGTGTTACGATCCCAGCACAGTAGGTCAGCTTTAATCGTGGAGAGTAAAGGGGCATAGTTATAGGTATATAACTGTGTGAATATAGCTGGGAGGTAAATGCCCAAATAGAGGAACTACACCACGTGAAAGAAAAGGAAGCTTGCAGTTGGGAGATCATCAAGGGGGAATAGCAAGGGGGAGACTCTCCGACTTGCCATAGTTGAATTTAAAATGAGTAGCGGTTCTAGGGTAAGGGCAAATATCATTGGGGACAGGGGGCACCCCTGTCTTGTCCCGTTCCGTATAGGGAAAGTGTTGGAGACATTTCCGTTAACCTTAACCCGGGCCTCTGGGGAACCGTATAAGGAGCCTATCCACCGAAGCATGTTTTGGCCAAGGCCCAGGCTAGACAATACTGCCTGAAGATACGTCCAGTCCACCCGAACAAAAGCCTTCTCGGCGTCAGTAGACATTAGAAGACAAGGTGAACTGGATTGCTGAATGTTTTCCAAGTGGATTAGTTGTATAGCTCAGTTGGAGTTGTCTCTAGCCTCCCTCCCTGCTATGAAGGCCGTTTAGTCTGCGTGAATCACCGTAGGTAAAATGGGCTTTAGCCAATTTGCCAAGATCTTCGCGAGGATCTTAATGTCAGTGTTCAGTAACAACATCGGCCCATAGCTACTTGGGGTAGAAGGATCTTTCCCTTCCTTCTGGAGAACCGTAATATGGGTTAACAGTGATTCTTTCAGGAGGGAAGTTCCTAATGCAAGGGCATTAAAATATGCAATAGTATGCATTGGTGAACCCATCAGGTCCAGGACTCTTGCCCTGTGGCAGGTCCTTAATTACCGACTCAATCTCCGTTACAGAGATAGACTCATCGAGCTGTTCACTCATTTGAGTTGTTAGTTGTGGGGCCAGCGCCTCATCTAAATACTGTGCAATGCATTTTGTTTTCTGAAGGGTTGTTTGATCGGCGAGTGTGGCAGGGAGCTGGTACAGTTGGGCATAGTAGGCCTTAAAAGCATCTGCGATTTTTTAAGGACAGTACCTTCTGAGATCCCGAGGCAGTTTGTAGCTTATGGACGTGACCTGATGTGCGCTGACGCTTAAGAGCTCTAGCTAGGAGTCTCCTGCATTTGTTTCCAAACTCATAAAATTTATGGGAAACATATCGCAATCTATCCCGTGTGCACGTCTCCAGTAGGAGAGAGAGTTCCTCCCTAAGAGACAAAAGCTCCGCGTGTAGGGTTGGAGTCATTTGGCGCTTATGTTTAAGCTCAGCGGCTCATAGTTTAACCAATAGGGACCCAAGTGCGTGCCTTTTTTAGCCTGGATCCCTGGGCGATAAGCTCCCCCTGGACCACGGCCTTGTGTCCCTCCCACACAGATGCCAGCCCCGTCTCCCCTGTCATATTCTCCCTAAAATAAAAGGAAATGGTATCAGAGACCCGCTTCCATGCTACTTCATTATCCAGTAGATTTTCATTTAATTGGCAAGTCTACTGTCAGACATCTGGAGACAGAGGGTCGAGGGAGAGGGAGATGGTCAGAAATGGTGAGTGATCCGATTGACGCACCAGAGAGCGACTCCAGAAAATACTGGTCCACCAATAAAAGATCTATTCGTGTAACCACGTTTTGTGGCGGAATAGTAACTGAAGTCCTTTGTGGTGGGATTGAGCACTCTCCAGCAGTCAACTAGATGATGGGCATGCAGGGATTTACGAAAATGTTTAAGAAATGCAAAGGAGTGTGTGGAACGGCCAGAAGAAGTATCCATCTACGGGTCAAGACAGACATTGAAGTTCCCGCCCACTACCAGTTGTCCTTCACGTAATGTAGAGAGAGAATCCAATGACCTGTCCAAAAACGCCAGCTGCCGGGTGTTAGTCGCATATAGCGCCACAAGGGTAAGCTTACGATCAAACAGAGTGCCTTTCAGAAAGACAAATCTGCCTTCTGGATCTGCATAATGGTCTAGGGGGACAAAAGGGCAATGCCTATGTATGTATGACAGAGCGGCTGAAGGGTAATCCCCAGCGGTAGATCAGATGAGCCTCCTGCAGGACTTCCAGCAAAGGTTTAAGGCCTCTACGCTGCATCAATGTGTGTCTGGAAAGATCCAGAAACAGGGATACCTTGGCTCCATTAAAGTCCACGTGGCGGACCCCCTGAACGTGGTACATGATACGTTCCTTCAGGGAATATTTGTGCAGCTTACAGATGTTGTCTTAAGGTTTATCTGAGTCATCTGAAGGGGGCCTGAGGGCTCTATGGGCTTAGTCGATTTCTATGGGATCAGGTGCTTCCTTGCCCAAGATCTGTTTAAACACCCCCTGAAGGGTAGGAATTATGTCCCTGTGTGCTGTAGCCTCCCGCAGGCCTCTTATGCGAATGTTAACTCTGCGGATACGATTTTTTTTCATCAAGTTGATCTAGCAAAGAGTCAATTCTTTGATCTTGCATTTTGCAGTGTGTCTGCAGGGCTTGTAAGGTAGGGGTGATATTCTCCACTGACGCCTCCAAAGCCTCCCCTCTACCCCCAATGTGGGTTGTATCAGCTTGCAGGTCCTCAATGTCCTTTCTGAGGGCTTTCTCGATCCGGGCCATAAAGCACTCTAAATCAGCCCTAGTGGGGAGGGCTAGAATATGGGACCGCAGGTCTCCATCCTCCAGGGCCTCTCCTATATTCATGCGCCCAGCAGATGTGCGGGGGCCCGGGAGATGGATGAGCTACAGAAGGCACGAAAAGTCCTGCTAAGGTGTGGTAGGGGGACCTATGTGTAACCACGCCGATGCCCTCCCGGGTTTCATGCACATCAAGGCTGCTGGTGAAGCTGCCATGGGAGCCTGGTGGAGAGGGGGGAGGAGGTGAGATGGATGGCAGTCACGGTGAGGGTATCGGAGACGCCACACGTGCGGCTGGAAAGCACTCACCCGGTGCCATCTTGGGTCAGGACACATGTTGCCGGCCTCCGCCGTTAAAGAAGGCTTCTAAAGAGCTAGAACGGATCTGAGGGGTCCTCCTGGGCTGCGGGGATTGCTTCCGCTTTGATGGCATCTTGTCCAGCAGGTGAGAGCTCTCTGTTGGCTGCTGTAGAAGCTGATATAAGAAGCGGGTCAGACGGAGCTCAGCTCACACACATCCACTCTCTCATGCCGCGGCCATGCCCCCCTTTTGATTACGGATGCCAAGGAACCACTTTGGACACAGCACTTGTCACATTATTGCACATTATATTATGTGTTTTGCATAGAGATTTATTTTGATGAATTGCACAATTTCTGAATTTATTTACAATAAGGTATTGGATGCACATATATATTGTGATCTGACTTAAATATTTATTTGTTTTCACATCTATTTTATATATTTACCTATTTGCACATTCAATATTTTGAGCAGAGATTAGTCACTTCATTAGCACATCAACTGCAGGTGTATTCAAAGGGGCACATACCATTGTACCCACACCAGAAATAAACAGCGCCATAGCCACTTCACAAACCCAAGTGTTCCCAATGCATTTGCGTGTATGGAAATAAAAGCTAGTATAAGGGTTTTGAGCTTTACTCACTTTTTTAAACACACTGCTATTATTTTTAACACAACTGTAGTTCCAGTAGTTCTATGTGATGATAAAATAGTGGATTCTAAAGGTGCCGACTGATATATTGATAAATGGAAGTGATGAATTTGTCTTTTGAACTTATATCTGTACAACTGTAAAATGAAGCAAAATGAGGAAATAACAATATTCAACCCCAACAACCCCGAATGTTTTAAAAAAACCTGCTTTATCATATATTTGGCAAGAAAATAAAAAATAGCTAAATTCATATGTATTCCACTAGAGGTCACTAGACACAAAGAATTGGTAACTATGCCTCATTAATGGTAACATACATAACATGAGGGCCTTCCTTTTAAATAATTGATTTCAGGTGTTTCCAGTGCTGCGTACCATTAGGCTCCATTCACACTAGCGCGTTTTTTGATGCATTTTGCATTTTGCAGAAATGCATGGGAATTTTTTAACATGGGTTCCTATGGAACATGTTCACATCAATGCCTTTTTGTATCTCTGCATTTTTGGAAAGGGTCAGGGACTTTTTTTCATGCAAAATGCAGCGTTTTGCATGTAATAGAATTCAATGGACAAGCATCAAAAACGCAAGTGCAGCGTTTTTGCAGCGTTTTTACAGCGTTTTTGATGCGTTTTTGACGGTTTTTTTTGTGTTTTTTTTAGACTAAAAAAAACTAAAAAAAAAAAAAAAAAAAACGCGGCAAAAACGCCGCAAAAATGCTGTAAAAACGCTACAAAAACGCTGCTCAAAAACGTGGCAAGCATGAAAAAAAAAACTCCAAAAACACTCAAAAGCAACATGCATAGGTGTGAATCGAGCCTTAGGCCCCTTTCCCACTGGGGCGGTGGGGGCGTCGGCAGTACAACAGCGCTATTTTTAGCGCTGCTGTACCGTCGTTCTTGCAGCTGTATTCGGCCGCTAGCGGTGCGGTTTTACCCCCCGCTGGCGGCCGAAAAAGGGTTAAAATCCCTCGTACAGCGCGGCTATAGCCGCGGTATTGCCGCGGTATAGCCGCGCTGTCCCATTGATTTCAATGGGCAGGAGCGGGGAAGGAGCGGGGAATACACCGCTCCTTCCCTGCTCCAAAGAAGCGGTTTGCAGGACTTTTTTCACTGTCCTGTCAGCGCACCGCTTCAGTGTGAAAGCCCTCGGGCTTTCACACTGAACAAACAGCGGAGGCTGTTTAGGGGCGGTTTGCAGGCGGTATTTTTAGCGCAATACCGCCTGAAAACCGCCCCAGTGTGCAAGGGCTCTAAGGCTCGATTCACACCTATGCATGTTGCTTTTGAGCGTTTTTGGAGTTTTTTTTTTCATGCTTGCCACGTTTTTGAGCCGCGTTTTTGCAGCGTTTTTGCCGCGTTTTTGCCGCGATTTGCGTTTTGCGGTTTTTTTTTTTTTTACAGTTTTTTTTTACAGTCTAAAAAAAATGTAAAGAAAATTAAAAAAAAAAAAAAAAAACTGCAAAAACGCATCAAAAACGCACCAAAAACGCATAAAAAACGCTGCAAAAACGGTGCACTTGCGTTTTTGATGCTTGTCCATTGAAATCCATTACATGCAAAACGCTGCATTTTGCATGAAAAAAAGTCCCCGACCCTTTACAAAAACGCAGAGATACAAAAAAGCATTGATGTGAACATGTTCCATAGGAACCCATGTTAAAAAATTCCCGTGCATTTCTGCAAAATGCAAAATGCTTCAAAAAACGCGCTAGTGTGAATCGAGCCTTAGGCCTGATTCACACCTATGGCATTTTTAGTGCTTTTTGCATTTTGCAGATTTGCACTACAGTCCATTTAACATGGTTTCTCATGGAACACGTTCTGTAGTGCAAATCTGCAAAATGCAAAAAGCACTAAAAATGCATAGGTGTGAATCAGGCCTCAAGGCCCGTACAGACGATCAGAAAATCTCACGAAAAATACCGCTTTCAAATCAATCGTAGGATGATCTGATTGTTAGTAAACAACTTTCGAGAGCTGATCACGATAATTCATGCAAAATGATCCAATGGGACATGCAGGAAATTTTTTCTGGTACACTACCAGATCCTTTGATTTTCATTTAATCAGTACAGTTGTTTTATAAAAATACAATACAATACCTGACATCACTTCTGAATTTTTATTCTGTCGTACAAGAATATTCGTTCCTTTAGTAACCTCTTTATTTTTAATATTAGAGTAGCATACCATAAAAACAACATTTGTCCAATAATCTCACTTGTGGTTGGGGGTCAGTACAAATAGACAGTTAAGCTGCGTTTTTTCTCAGCACAGCAACAAGTAAACCCCACTGTTATGGAAGTACCACCAACAAACACAGCACATTCAAGTGAATGGGGCCATGCCACAACTGCGATCCAAACGCTAGGCTCAGTTGCAGCACAATATTCCCATTCCAACAACTTTCATGGCTGTAAAGAAAAATTGTCATTCAGAAGGCAGCAGCATTGCCTCCTGGATGCCTGTCAGCTGCTCCTGTACCGCTCTATGAAAAGTGACACATGCGTAAATGAGTCCTTCATGCTACTGCATATGCACATATTTTAGACAACTGTGCCCTTCAAATAGGGCAACAGTTTACAGAAAGCTTCCTCCCACTCCAGCCTGGCTGTGCACAAAGCCAGGTCCATGGAGAAATGGTTGGAAGAATGTCCTGCACAGAACTCTAACCTCAACTCTAAACAGTGGCGGCCCGTCCATAGGGGGCACACGGGCGCCGCCCTCCTCCAGGCAGTCCCAAAAAATAAATAAATATATTTTTTTAAAACTGGCCCTTTAAAAAAAAAATTGAAAAAAAAGGTCCTTAAGTGCACTGTGTTTGGACGCCGGACACAGTGCGCTATGGGAAGTGCCACATCTATGCAATCATGGGATTGCAGACGTGTCGCTTCATTTACGCTCTTTTGTCCCACCTTGCGGCGCTTTCCAAGCGCCGAGTAGCTTCCGCCCGGCGCTCGTAGTATCTATTACTGCGGTGGGGTGGTTTGATTGACATCTGAGTTAGATGTCACTTCCTGTTTTCTCTCTCCCATTGCGCCCGAAAGAGAAAACCGGAAGTATGAGGAGCGGACTCCTCCATCGCCGCTGCCAGTGGAAGGAGACACAACAGGAGAGGACACCACACAGCAACAGGAGAGGACACCACACAGCAAGGTAAGTGCCGCTATGCTCCTGGGGAGAAGGGGGGGTTTGATGTGACACAGGCTGCATTTGATGGGACACAGGCTGCATTTGATGGGACACAGGCTGCACTTCATGGGACACAGGCTGCATTTCATGGGACACAGGCTGCATTTCATGGGACACGGGCTGCATTTCATGGGACACAGGCTGCATTTGATGTGACATAGGCTGCATTTGATGTGGCACAGGCTGCATGTAAGCAGGGACTCCGCTGGGGGCACCTGATGTATGAAGGGACTCTGCTAAGGGCACCTGATGTATGGAGGGACTCTACTGGGGGTACCTGATGTAAGGAGGGACTCTGCTGGGGGCACCTGATGTATGGAGGGACTCTGCTGGGGGTACCTGATGTAAGGAGGGGCTCTGCTGGGGGCACCTGATGTAAGGAGGGACTCTGCTGGGGGCACCTGATGTATGGAGGGACTCTGCTGGGGGCACCTGATGTATGGAGGGAGTCTGCTGGGGGCACCTGATGTAAGAAGGGAGTCCGCTGGGGGCACCTGATGTATGGAGGGACTCTGCTGGGGGCACCTGATGTATGGAGGGAGTCTGCTGGGGGCACCTGATGTAAGGAGGGAGTCCACTGGGGGCACCTGATGTATGGAGGGACTCTGCTGGGGGCACCTGATGGCGACACGCTCAGGGCTCCCACTGATTCTGCATTATGGTGAGCTGAATGATTTAATTTTATATTACAATAATAAATAAAAATAATGCACTTCAATCATCCTGACACCATAACAACCATGGTGGCGGGATGATTGAGGTGTTAACACCAGGTGTTTGGAGAATCTTTATCTGCTGATTATTAAACTTTCTAGAATACACATATTTCTATTGTTGTGTAGGATCTGGGCCTGCTGTCCCTCCATCCCTCTCTCCCTCTCCCTCCATCCCTCATTCATCTCAGACACTAACCACACCACCTTAGAGCCACGCCCACTATTTCGCTGAAACCATGCCCATTTTCACAAAGTGGGAGGGGTCTAAACGGAAGGGTGAGGTCTGGCGCCCCCCCATCCAAAAACTTCACCAGCCGCCACTGACTCTAAAGAACACCTTTAAATTTAATTGGAATGTCAAATGCAATCCATGTCTTCCCATTTAAAAGTAGTACCTTACCTCACAAATGCTCTTTTAGGCACAAATTCCCATGGGCACACTTGAAATCTTGGGAAAAGCCTTTGAAGAAGAATTTAAGTTGCTTAAGTCGCAAAGGTAAGGTGAGGTCACCCAAGGGGTCACCCATAACCCATATTGATGCTCATGGAATGGGGTGTCCAACAAACTCATATAGCTGTCAGATGTCCACAAATTTCTGGTCATATAGTGCCTAACAGCTTTTCATCACTTTTATTTATTTATTTATTTAAGTTTACAAGCTTAGAAAATTTACTATATTCTTTAATTGCTTATATGAAAGCATGTGCAGTATACTGGAATGTAAAAGCAAGCTCTGATATTTTTAAAAGCGCTCAGCAGGGAGATCACTCTACACCCCAAGCGTGAATGAATGTAGCTTGTCACCAACCTCCAAATATTTCTATGAAAAGTTCACCACAGGTTACACTGTACTTGGAACTACATGGCAAACTTGTCAATGCTGTGTTGAGGAATGGAGGAGGTTTTCCAGCTGAGGTCAAAAATATCAGTGAATACCCGATGTCCCTTTTCACTCAAAATGGATAAATCTGTTTTGCCTGGATTTGTTTTTTACACCAACAATAGCAGAGTGTTATAGGAGGACATGCATAATTCAGCTTTTGGTGGACTGCCCATAACTAAACTCTGCATCTTGATTGGTCTAACGTTTGCCACACCCAGCTCAAATTGGGTCCAATTCCCTCTAAATTGGTGAAAATGTGAGCTCTGGGTGGCCATTCATAGCTGAAGCTTGTCTAAGTGCTGAGCACTTTCCTGAAGCAAACAGCCTCAAGATACAGTAAGTGCAGAGGGAAGGGCATACCTCCCAACGTTTTGAGATGGGAATGAGGGACACCTACTTGCAAACTTATGTAGGCATAGGACATGCCCCCTGGCACACCCCCTTAAAGGAGAATTAACTTTTTACCACTCCTATTCCTTTATATTTGCTTTTAAAATTTTAAAATACAGCTATTTTGAATTTGGATAAAAGGTTTAGCGCTGGGAAACACTTTTTGAAAGATTAAAAAGTGCATTTTATATACAACTATATAGATCAGACCAAAATGAGGGACAAATGAGGGGGGAAGAGGGACAGAGGGACATTGCTCCAAATCAGGGACAGTCCCTCGAAATCAGGGACAGTTGGGAGCTATGGAAGGGGGACATGTCAACCTCTGCATTCCTCCTGCCATTGCTTGTCTCCAGAAAGTGCTCACAGCTGCAGCTATAAATTAGCTGTCTCCTTAACAGCTGTTGTCGGCCACGGCAGGAGGGTTAAGTAGGGTTAAAAAGCACTTAGAAATATGGGGCAAAGTGCTATAAAGTGCTGTTCTTTAAAGTCCAACTCCAGGAATCAGAAAAATAAAATCTGTCTTTCAAGCCATGGCGCTGCAAGGATTAAATGCTCAATATGTCTAGGGGTGCATGAATAAGGATTAACACCTTTTTCCATGCCCCAGCAGGCTCTTTCCAGTGGTGTGACTTGTCCCCTGCAGCCTCCTCTTTAAGCTGCTCATGGTCGCATACTTGCCCTCACCATGTACAAGGGTTAATAGCCCTGCATTGTACATTATGACACAGAAGGACTGCCCACAGAGCCAGAGCGCAAGGGGGAGGAGGTGAGCCTGCAGCCAGCTCGAGCAGTGGGCAGATTAAGTGATAATGTCTGTTCCTCTACCCCCTAGACATAATGAGCATTTAACTCTTGCAGTGAATGGGGCCTCACTGCAACTGCATATTTTTTTCCTAATTCCTGGAGTTGTAATTTAAGCCTTTTATTCTTTGATATTGTGGAAACATTTTACTGTTACCAGATGCCTATAGTAACAGAGATAGTGTCCTGTTTGGGTTTACTGAGCATTTTTAAATTAAATTCATTTCTCATTCCCTAATTATAGGATGTGTGTGCAAACCGTTATTATGAAAAGCGTTAAAATGCCTTGCAGACATTCCCACTGCATGCCGTTCATCACTACGAATCTAATGAATTTTAAAATCAGTTAGACCTCATTAGTTGTCATTTGTGTAGTAAAACTTCATATAGATTTTTTTGTGCATTTGGCAAGACCCCAAGCCTGATGCATTTGGCATTAACATAAATTAACTGGCTGTTCTATCTAAAACCCCAAGGGGGCGCTAGGGAATTTGAGTCAAGTTCACGTCATCTATATTTACACTCGTTGCCGTATTTATAGTATCACTTGGGTCACCACAGACTTCTGTGGAAAGCCTGCCATGCATCATCCTTGCCGCTCACCTTTGTACACATTCACCACACATTAAATAATGTGCAAATAAGCACTTGCCCTCTGTACCCACGCTGAAAGAGTTTATAACTACATAGAAAAAAATGGTTCTAATGGAAGGAAACCTTGACAGATCAATAGGGCAGTCTCATTGATAATATGATAAAAGATATGAAGCATATATTTTATTTATTTAAATAAAAAAATGTATTTATTAAATACTTTTTTCTGTTTTTTATTTATATTACATTATGCTTCTTTTATGCTTCTATGGTGCGTTTATCCCTCCCAAAGTGCTTAATCTACCGTTGGTGAGGCAGCCATTTTGGGAACGCTCATTAGAATATCAGGGCCAATGTTAGACAGGAGCCAACTAACCTACCAGTATGTCTTTGATGTGTGGGAAGAAATGCACCAAAGCACAGGGAGAAAATGCAAACTTCATGCTGCAAGGCAGAAGTGCTATCCTCTAAGCCAGGGGTGCTCAATCACTGGGAAGCGGACCTGGGCCAGTCAATGGTCTGTTGATAAGCAGGTCGTTTCCGCACAGCAGGAGGTGAGTGGCGACCGCGGCCCATGACAGTCCTGCTAGTTAACACGATACGTTTTGGTAGCTCCCGCCCTCCATGCCGATCTGCAGCTCCTCCCTAGGAGAAAAGACACAGGCTGATAACTGGGAAGACAGCAGGGAAGGCAGAGATTGGAAGGGGCACTGTTTTGTTAAAGGGAGAGGACATGACTGTAAGGGGCACTGTGATGGGGGGGACCATAACTGCAAGGGGTACTGTGAGGGGGGTCGCATGACTGCAAGGGGCAATGTGTAGGGGGGGGGGCATTGCTGCAAGGAGGACTGTGATGGGTAGGAGAGGGGACATGACTGCAAGGAGAACTGTGATGGGGGGCCATGACTGTAAGGAGCACTGTAATAGGGGGGGGGGGAACCATGACTGCAGGGGGCACTGTGATGGGGAGCGGAATGACTGCAAGGGGCACTGTGATGGGGGGGGGGAGCTGTGATTTCTAGGGGCACTGTCATATAAAGTGGACTTCACTGTAATCATTACCCTTTATATCACAGTGCCCCTTTACAGTGCAGTTCCCTTGGGAATGTGAGACTGCTTAAAGGGAGAACTGTGATGTAAAGATGTAAAAGGGATGTGAACACTGACCTTATTAGCCTCACTACTAGTAATAGGTGATGCAAAGAGGGCAGTCAAATGTATGTATACTGCTCTAGAGCAGTGGTCTCCAATCTTTAGCCCTTTGTTTGCCTTTGTCTGGCCCTTGAGGCACTATTCCTCCCACTGACACCATCAATGGGGCAATCACTTCTGCACTGTCACCAAGGATGGAGCACTATTCCTTCCATTGACACCAACAATGGGGCACTATTCCTCCCACTGACACCAATGATGGGGCATTATTCCTCCCACTGACACCAATGATGGGGCATTATTCTTTCCACTGGCACCAGTGATGGGGCACTATTCCTCCCACCAGCGTTGGTCAATCCATAAGGGCGCACGGGCGCCGTCCCCTCTCTCCAGCCACCCTCTCTATCACCAATAGATAGATTCATGCATTGCATGAATCTATCCATGGCCGCTGCTGCCACCCCCTATTCAGGCACCTGGCCCCTTTTTGCGTGCTGGGCGCCTGAGTAACAGTGGCGGGGGGTGTTTTTGAAGCACCTGATTAGAGCCATAGGTGTCCAATCATAGGAGAGGACGGGAGAAGAAGACATCGAGGACATTGCTCGCCTCCCACCGCCATCACCCGCTGCCCCACCGAGACAGGGTAAGTGCCGGGCAGACAGCGGGTGGGGGGGCACAGTGGCAGCATTCGATGGGCACTGTGGGAACATTTGATTTCACATTGGGAGCATTTGATGGGGCACAGTGGGAGTATTTGATGGCACAGTGGGAGCGTTTGATAGCACAGTGGCAGCGTTTGATGGAACAGTGGCTGCGTTTGATGGGCACAGTAGCAGCGTTTGATGGCACAGTGGCTGCATTTGATGGGCACAGTGGCTGCGTTTCATGGGCACAGTGGTGGAAATTGATGGTACAGTGGCAGTGTTTGATGGTACAGTGGCTGCATTTGATCGGCACAGTGAGGCTGTAATTGATGGGGGTTTTTTTTCAGAATTTTTCAGTTTGTTTGCGCCCCGCCAAAAATTTTGAGCACCAGCCTCCCACTGACACCAATGATGGGGCATTATTCCTTCCACTGACACCAGTGATGGGGAACTATTCCTCCCACTGACACCAACAATAGGGCACTAATAATTCCCCTAATACCAAAGATGAGACATTGTTTGCTCCCACTGATGCCAGGGCGTTTTCTTCTCCCACTGGCCACACTCCTGCCTCACTAAAGTCTGAAGCACAGTAAACTGTCCCTTTGTTTAGAAAGTTTGGAGATCCTTGCTCTAGAATGAGAATACAGACAGCATGTTCATTCAGTTTATCTCTCGTTCCGGATATTACAAAAGGGTTCTACAAAGAAATCCAAGTAATCAAAAGAGTTTTCTGTTCACTACTGGCACAATTATGCACATTGCAACCATTGATGCCCTTTGGAATGCCTATGAAAATATTTGCAACTTCATACTTTGCAGACTAGCTAAAAGTGTCTTAAAGTAGATAAATTTCCTAACTAAATTATAGTTTGCTAAAACACTGTGTATAATTGCCGTTTTTGTAAAATAAAACACTTTTTTTTACCTTTTTTTAATCCCTTATTGCATCTCAGAGCTGCTGATCCCCTGCTGCCTTTTTTGCAGCCACTTCCTACAGTACAAGGATGGCTGAATGGCATTTGTTAGGGCAAGTTTTTTGATGATGACATCAGTAGAACTTGCCTGTGTAATGTTTCTTGAAATGGCCATGTAGTCTCCATCAGAAGCCGTTTGTGACAGGGTGACAATGCAGGGGCACAATTGGGAGGGACAGGGTATGGTCACCTTATAACAGCAAGTGCCTGAAAAATTACCCTCATGGCAGGATCACCAGGTATTAGTTTAAATAAAGCTGCAGATTTATAGAGATTGGAAAATACTTTTTAGGTCGCTTTAACATGTTAAAAATCACACCTTTAAAAATCAACCTTTAGCCCGGGTTCACACTTGTGCGATGTCAGACATTGCATGTGATTCGCACCCGGACTGTGGTGTCGATCACATGCGATGTCTGTGCAGTGCGAGCTCAGCCATACAGTTGAATGGCTGAACTCGCAATGGATTTGCATAAAAGAAGGTGCAGGGACTTTTTTTCACCGCACTGTAACTGGATCACATGGGTGTTCCTACCCATGCGATCCGATTCCTGTCTAAATTCACAGTTTGCACTGCGATCTGTAAACCAATCTGGGGGTGTCATTAACGTTGGTTTGACACCCACAGCGGTTTGCAGAGGGCAATGTGAACTGCCTGCGGGAGAGATGCGATGTGGGAACCGGCGCTGGAATCACGCTTATTCCCGCATCACTACAGTGTGAACCTAGGCTTAGTGTGCTAGAATAGGTTTTGTTAGTGCAAGAAATTTGTTTGGCTTGGTTGGCAGCCAAGCCTGTGTTTTTTTTCTGGGTCAGGGTGAGTAACTCAGGGAGGGCCAGATGACACACAGGCAGCATCTCTGAGACCTCCCCCTACCTCTAGAACTTGCTGGAAACTTCCAGAAGAATGGGAGTGGAGGTTAGGAGCAGCTGCCTGGAGTATTCATGAGGGCCCTAAACAATCCCCTACTCATGGGTTGGCAGGCCCCCTCAAATACTCTGGGTCATAGCTGGGGCAGTGGAGTTCGAGTGAAAGCTGTATAGAGTGTTATAGAGCACCTTGAGGGTGCCCCCTAGTATTGGGGGTGTAGACTCGGGGCTTCAGGTGCGGAAGGGACCCTCTTCATGGCACAAAGAGGTGTCCTGACCAGGTGCACAGGAGCAGGAGAAGGACAGCAGGGGAACATTGCCACACAAATCTCCAGGGAGGAAGACAGCCAGGTGGGCTGGTGAGTGTTACGGTTAGGCATGAGAGGCATGCCTGAGAGGACTAGGAGAGAGCAGTCGGGGATGGATGCAGAGTCAGTTTGGGAGGACTGTGGAGGATTAGCCAGGATGGCTACTGAAAGGGGCAGCTGCAGCCAGGTGGGCTAGCAGTGCCTGAAGAGGTGGTGCTGGGATCAGTAGTCACAGGAGGACACCTGGGCAATAGGACTTGCTACACAAGTGTAGCACCCTTGTCCTAAAAGTAGGGCTACAGGTAAATTTAGTTATGCTGGGTGGTAGCCAGCCTAGCTAATTTGTAGTGTTTAATGGTCAATTGACTTCTGTGCTAATTCAATTGTGGTTTTTCCCTTTTGTCAGTAGGTGGCACTGTTGCCTTTTTAAAATAGTATGATGAGCTACAGTATATGCAAGTTATGGATAAACATACTTTCTCAGCCAATCATATTTGCGGCTAAGCATGCTGGGAAAAGCTTTTTTTTTTTTCAATCAAATATATTTTTTATTCGATTTTTTACATATTACAAAAAAAAAAGTGAAAATTGGTATCAATTTCATCTCATTAACCCACCCAACATTTTGTATAAATGAAAAACAAGACAAGCAATCAGACATACTATCTTACCAGAAAAGCTATTTAATGGAAAGAAGTAAGGTGATCAGGGCCAGTCTTCCCGCCCAGGGCTTTGGCCTGGCTGGATGTGTGTACAGTTCCTGGCTGCTAGGCCTGAAGCCTGAGGCCTATTAAGGCGGCTGCTGGCTGCTAGGCCCATCCGGGTGTTCAAGTTTATGCAGAGGAAAGACTGCCAAGGATCCGGGAACGATTCTAGAGGGATGGAGTTTGAGTAAGCACCAGAAGGGACTTTTCATGAGCTGGACGCTATGAAGTGGCTGGGAGGACTTCAGAAAGAAGTCATCCAAGGGAATCTGTGTATGAAGCTGTGAGTAAATTTCAGTTACTAGAGTTGACATCCTATCCTACAAAGTACAGATGTGCTGGTTCAGCTTAAAGGCTCTTATTCCTGTACTGTTGTCTGTCTCACCTCACCTATTTTTGTCTAAGGAGTTTGCCAATCTGCCTGTTGCTGATCATTATTAAGGGTGTCCTGTGCCCGATCCCCTCTCTCCCACATTTTTCCTGTTCAAGAAATAAACTTCACTCTGTTTAAAGCATAAAAGTGACTGGCGCTCAATGTTCTTTCTTGTTCATCACCCACTGTGCCCACAATCCTGCACCCTGAGAATGTATATCAGCCATCCCTACCCCCCGGTATTCACCATCAGGCTCCCGGTAAAATCGGGGTAGGCGCTACACAGAGCATCCTCTCACCCACTACTTCTGAATCTCCATTCTGTGGAGAGCCTGAGGGGTAAGCCCTTTCTACAGACAGAGTTCACCGCTATACCACAGGGATGGTGAGAGGGCACTGCCCATTGTTCACACTGCTAGCAGGGAATCAGTTACTAGAGGCAAGACATTAAGTATACTGCATCTATACTGTACCTTTGCGGCATTTATTTAAAATTATTTATTTATATTAGAAAACCGGTTCACCGGGACATACAACAATAGTGTGGTTACGTTTAACAACAGTACATGCAAAGGTACAGATACAGTAAGTTCAGCATACTGACATAAAATGGTATAAAAGGCATCTCTTTTCTATAAGCTTGGAAGGCAGTGAAAGATATACCGGTATTGATTGACTTATAGGTTCTTTTACTATAACATAGTTACTGACCTATAACATAGTTATTGATATAGAACAATGTACCTATCCATACCATGCTTTCCACTGGACCTCAATCTGTCAGTGTGCCTTGTGTTTGATTATGGTGTTGCAGGGTAACATGCTCCTTTGCTGCATTTTTACTGCATTTTTTACTGCATACTGGTTTATCGAGACTTTCATTAAGTGCACCAACACTTCATAACGTGCCCTAACGGTAGCCGGCAGATGCACAGCATAAAGGACTGCCCTCCTGTAAAACCCATTCTGCAAGTCCCCTTTGTTCACTTCTCCCCTTTCCTTCATTTCTTTGGACAGTGTATGTCCAGTTGATCTAGGTCTAGCATAGTCGCTATTAACGCACTTTGGCTGCATAGTTCCTGTGTTTGTTGAATCAAGTTTTATTACTGCTCACTGCTGCACTTTAGGAAGCCTTGCTACTGTTTTTTTCCTCCCTCTGAACGACAAGTGTCATCTTACACCTTGTCCTTATTACTAATCACCCTGTATGCTAAACTGTGTTATTACCATTGTTAATCCATTTCTATGCTTACTTCGTTACCAACTATATCAGGTGACAATACAACTTTTGCTTTACTAAATGGTTCAGTGCCTGTTTTCTTTGATGTAGTACTACTACTGGGTACTAAGTTTTACTTTCAGTGATTTTCTGTGACATTGCGGGCTTTGTACACTGAACCTAGTGTGTCAAATGGGCTGAAGTTCTCAAAGAGGTTGAAGCAAAGAACAGAGGACCCACCCTAACCAGTGGCTCCTACAGGTGTAGAGCTACATATGCACAACCCAAACATACATAAAAATAATAATTAAAAAAAACACTTATAATCCTTTTCCTGCATCCTGTGCATGTACGTCATAATATTTTACATGGCAACCGAAGGAACTCTTCAGTATCAGTGTAAGCAATATGTGTCAATAATTAAAGGGCTGGGGACTTTGAAATCTTCACCTGCAAGTTCCCACACCAATGCCTATGGTTTGGGTATTCTACCGGTCACCTTTCCCCAAGGAGCTTTCTACTCTGTCTCTATGCCATGGTTGCCAGCTCAGTCCTTTAATTATTGACACATATTACTTACACTGCTTCTATGGCTGAATAAATCCACATAGGGCACTGTGAGAAAGTTAGATAGGTCAGTCATTTAAAAGGGATACATTAGCAATACCACAATGCAGTCTCATTTTAGGGGTATGCACTAGGTTTGTGATCCTGTGATATGCCAAATAAAAGTCCTCGTTGTCCAAGCAGTTTAACACTACACATATTTTCTGCTCAGCTAAATAAAATGAGCCCCTTAGGGCAATTATGAAACATTCTATCAATACGTATTTGTAGACAGCCATTTCAGACTCACCGGGGTGGCAATATCTGTGCAATCGAGAGACTTCGCTGTTCCAGTTTTACAATAAGTCTAATATGCACCAACTGTTTCAACATCGCAAAGCCCTTTTAAACAATACTTTTACAACTGCAGAAATATTTGGCAGCCTGCACACCATCCATTATAGTTTAGATGCCGGCACAGTGTGGAAAATACTACTATAAAAAGGAAATTTCTATGCTCCTTTGAGAGAGAAAAAGTTGGCTGGATTTGCAAGAGAAATAATTCATCTCCCTGTACTCATAAAGGTGTCAAACATACTTACAACTACATTATGAGATCTTCAGAAAAACATAACGC
This sequence comes from Lithobates septentrionalis, assembly GCA_037952835.1. NCBI lineage: Eukaryota > Metazoa > Chordata > Amphibia > Anura > Ranidae > Lithobates > Lithobates septentrionalis. The sequence goes on from JBBDGP010000803.1 coordinate 3,211,147, forward strand.
AAACCTAAACAAATTCATTATGCTTCTGGCTGTTCTTAAAACTTGTAATGAATTTGCTGGTTCTAAAGTGTGTAAATTCTACAATTCTATGTTTGGCTATATTAAGAAAGAAGGAACCCCTAAGAGCTTGTTTAACAGATTAACCAGCCTGGGCAGGTTCACTTTAGAAACACAGAGCCAGAAGAGGGCTACCTTTAGGCTAGCAAGCCAGAGGCTAGGTGGGACAGTGTTACTGAGTCAGCAGTTTGACAGACAGCAGCCAATAAACGAGTGGGAGTCAAAACCAGCCGGGTATGAATGGTGCCGAAGGATACAACTACAAAGACTCAATGCCAGGGATAACCAGAGTCAAAGCCAAGGCAAGGCCAAGGAAGTAAGGTCAACTCAGCTAAGTCCTTTGAGATGAATAGCCAACTAAGGGTATACAGGGAATGCCGGTGAACATACAATAGGTGGACACAGGCAGGGAATGTGGAGTGGATCCAACAAGCCGCAAACAGCCCATTGAGGATTCCGGAGATGAGGCTGAACTTCCCCATTAGGACATCCAGATTTACAATCCATGGGATGCTGGTCTGTGCCTGTTAACCTCTGGGTTCTGGTGAGTTCAATCCCCTTGCGGGTGTGTGGAACACGCGGTGGTGAAGTGTTTGGTGAACGGTGCACTCATCAATATGCTACCAGTTATACCATCTATATCCATTAGAGACTCTTAGTTTATTTCAGTTTTGTAATTTTCAGTTATTGAAAACTAATCTATCAGATCTACAATTGCTGCCTGATAGAATGTTTCTATTTTTATCTCTTTTAAAGTTTTAATTTTGACATGTTTTCTACCATTTTATTGATTTTAGTGGCTGCTGAGGGAAACCTTCTCTTCAATGAATTCATATATGTAATGATGTTTACTGCATATATCACTTTACATTCTAGTGTATATCAACTAGCATTGTCTTTAGCAGTGGCGGCCCGTCCATAGGGGGCGCCTGGGCGCCGCCCCCCCCCCCCCCCCCTCCAGGCAGAAAAAAATAAAAAAAATAAAAGTCAAAAAAAAATAATAATAATAATTTTTTTTACTACTGGCCCTTTAAAAAAAAAAAAGAAAAAAAAAGGTCCTTAAGTGCACTGTGTTTGGACGCCGGATACAGTGCGACGCCGGACACAGTGCACTTATAGGAAGCGCCACGTCTATGCAATCACGAGATTGCAGACGTGGCGCCGCATTTGCGGGCGTTTAGCCCGCCTTGGGGCGTTTTCTGAAGCGCCAAGTAGCTTCCGCCCGGCCATAGCAATACATACTACAGGCGCCGGGCGGAAGCTACTTGGCACTTCAGATTTGATTGACATCTGCCCTGAGTCAGATGTCACTTCCTGTCTCTCTCTGTCATTGCGCCCGAGAGAGGAAACAGGAAGAATGCTGGTGCCAGTGTGAGGAGGAGGACACCGCAGGAGACCGAAGGTAAGTACCGCTGTGTGGAGAATGGGGGGGACACCTGCTGTGGGGGGCTCTGATGGGGGACACATGCTGTGGGGGGACTCTGATCAGGGACACATGCTGTGGGGGGCTCTGATGGGGGACACATGCTGTGGGGGGCTCTGATGGGGCACACATGCTGTGGGGGGACTCTGATGGGGGACACATGCTGTGGTGGACTCTGATGGGGACACATGCTGTGGGGGGACTCTGATGGGGGACACATGCTGTGGGGGGCTCTGATGGGGGACACATGCTGTGGGGGGCTCTGATGGGGGACACATGCTGTGGGGGACTCTGATGGGGGACACATGCTGTGGGGGGCTCTGATGGGGGACACATGCTGTGGGGGGCTCTGATGGGGGACACACCCTGTGGGATGCTCTGATGGGGGACACATGCTGTGGGGGGCTCTGATGGGGGACACATGCTGTGGGGGACTCTGATGGGGGACACATGCTGTGGGGGGACTCTGATGGGGGACACATGCTGTGGGGGGCTCTGATGGGGGACACATGCTGTGGGGGGCTCTGATGGGGGACACATGCTGTGGGGGGCTCTGATGGGGGACACATGCTGTGGGATGCTCTGATGGGGGACACATGCTGTGGGGGGCTCTGATGGGGGACACATGCTGTGGGGGGCTTTGATGGGGGACACATGCTGTGGGGGGCTTTGATGGGGGACACATGCTGTGGGGGGCTCTGATGGGGGACACATGCTGTGGGGGACTCTGATGGGGGACACATGCTGTGGGGGGCTCTGATGGGGGACACATGCTGTGGGGGGCGCTGATGGGGGACACATGCTGTGGGGGGCTCTGATGGGGGACACATGCTGTGGGGGGCTCTGATGGGGGACACATGCTGTGGGGGGCTCTGATGGGGGACACATGCTGTGGGGGGCTCTGATGGGGGACACATGCTGTGGGGGGCTCTGATGGGGGACACATGCTGTGGGGGGCTCTGATGGGGGACACATGCTGTGGGGGCTCTGATGGGGGACACATGCTGTGGGGGACTCTGATGGGGGACACATGCTGTGGGATGCTCTGATGGGGGACACATGCTGTGGGGGGCTCTGATGGGGACACATGCTGTGGGGGGCTCTGATGGGGGACACATGCTGTGGGGATGCTCTGATGGGGGACACATGCTGTGGGGGGCTCTGATGGGGACACATGCTGTGGGGGGCTCTGATGGGGGACACATGCTGTGGGATGCTCTGATGGGGGACACATGCTGTGGGGGGCTCTGATGGGGACACATGCTGTGGGGGGCTCTGATGGGGGACACATGCTGTGGGGATGCTCTGATGGGGGACACATGCTGTGGGGGGCTCTGATGGGGGACACATGCTGTGGGATGCTCTGATGGGGGACACATGCTGTGGGGGACTCTGATGGGGGACACATGCTGTGGGGGGCTCTGATGGGGGACACATGCTGTGGGGGGCTCTGATGGGGGACACATGCTGTGGGGATGCTCTGATGAGGGACACATGCTGTGGGGGGCTCTGATGGGGGACTCCTGTTTTGGGGGGACTCTGATGGGGACTCTGATTGAGACACCTGCTTTGGGGGACACCTGCTCTTGGGGGCTCTGATGGGGGACACCTGCTGTGGGGGGACTCTGATGGGGGACACCTGCTGTGGGGGGACTCTGATGGGGGACACCTGCTGTGGGGGGACTCTGATGGGGGACACCTGCTGTGGGGGGACTCTGATGGGGGACACCTGCTGTGGGGGACTTTGATGGGGGACACCTGCTGTGGGGGGCTCTGATAGGGGACACCTGCTGTGGCGGGGCTCTGATAGGGGACACCTGCTGTGGGGGGACTCTGATAGGGGACACCTGCTGTGGGGGGACTCTGATGGGGACACCTGCTGTGGGGGGACTCTGATGGGGACACCTGCTGTGGGGGGACTCTGATGGGGACACCTGCTGTGGGGGGGGGGGGCTCTGATGGGGGACTCCTGTTTTGGGGGGACTCTGATGGGGGACACCTGCTGTGGGGGGACTCTGATGGGGGACACCTGCTGTGGGGGGCTTTGATGGGGGACTCTGATGGGGGACACCTGCTGTGGGGGGACTTTGATGGAGACACCCTGCTATGGGGGACACCTGCTGTGGGGGGCTCTAAAGGGGACACCTGCTGTTGGGGGCTCTGATGGGGGACACTGATGGCAACTCTGATGTAAGGGGACAGAGGCTGTATTGGGGGGGGGGGGCAGAGGCTGTATTTGGGGGGGGCAGAGGCTGTATTTGGGGGGGGGCAGAGGCTGCATTTTATGTGACAGAGGCTGCATTTGGGGGGGGGGCAGAGGCTGCATTTGAGGGGGACAGAGGCTGCATTTGGGGGGACAGAGGCTGCATTTGGGGGGACAGAGGCTGCATCTGATGTGACAGAGGCTGCATGTAAGGACGGACTGCTGGGGACACATGATGGCATCTGGTTGTAGGCGACGTGGCTAGTGACACACTCGGGGCTCCCACTGATTCTGCATTATGGTGAGTTGAATGATTTCATTTTATATTACAATGTAACAATAGAAACAATGCGCTTCAATCATTCTGACACCATAACAACCATGGTACCGGGATGATTGAAGCGCTAACACCAGGTGTTTGGAGTATCTTTATCTGCTGATTGTTAAACTTTGTAGAATACACATTTCTATTGTTGTGTAGGCTCTAGGCCTGCTGTCCCTCTCTCCCTCTCCCTCCATCCCTCGTTCATCTCAGACGCTAACCACACCACCTTAGAGCCACGCCCACTATTTCGCTGAAACCACGCCCATTTCACCAAGTGGGGGGGGTCAAAAAGGAAGGGCGGGGTCTGGCGCCCCCCTATCCTAAAACTTCACCAGCCGCCACTGGTCTTTAGTATTGTAAGACCTGATTTTACATAGCGCTGAGATTGGGGGAGTGTGTTTAGTTCTTAAGGGGTTGTTTCCTCCTTTTTATGTTTATATTAGGGAATGTGGAGTAATAGCAGGCCCTGTAGCAGAAGCTGAGGATCATTGATATTCAGAAAGGGAAGCAGGACCCAACCCCAAACAGAGTAATTCTAAGGTAGCAGAGGGAGCACTGTTTAAAGGATGAATAAGTGAGGAATGACCCACCTCTAATCTTTTTCCACCACACTGTATGAATGCACTGCAGGAATATCTGTATCACCAACCAGGGTAACTAGGTGAGTTCTGTCTTCAAAATGAAATGCTACATGTCAACTGAAAGCCAAAATCAGATTGGAAGCAGCGCCTATGAAGGTAGGCAGGAAGGAGGGTGAGTGTCACCAAGGAGGTGCAAGCAAAAGGTGGTTCATGGGTATGGTAGCTGCAGTACTGTGGGTTAGGAATAGTGTTGCCACCCTTTTTTTATTCCAGGGGAAATAACAAAAGTCAGGAGGACTGCAATGTATAATGTGGGAAATGCAGAGTACATGATGCAGTGTGCCATGTTGTGAAGCAAAGTGAATGCTTTGCCTGAGGTATACAGTGCTGTTTCGTTCAATGTACCCTTTCTTTCCCAACATCAGTGGAGTGCTAGGCAGGCTTCAGGAAGGCATGTTAAGCAACCCCTCTTATATCCTTATATATAATTCCTTAAATAACCCTAGGCTAAGGTTAGAATTTCTAAGTAAAAATACACTAGCTGAAGCAAAGCAAATATCCATCTAAAAATATAAAGTGCATTTAGGCTTTAGCTCTTGTTGGGTGATATGCAATATGTGCCGTTAAACTGTCCTGCCTTCAAAAATTCTGAGTACCAGCAGGTGATTGCTGAGATTGTGATACCGGAGTTAGCATGAGTGCAGTTTCAAACACAAAAATTTCCTAAAGTGCTAAGGATCCTTTGGTATAGAACCACAGAAGGATAATGGCAGAAAAAAGACCAAGTGGTCCATCGAGCCTGCCACATTTTTTTTTATTTTTATAATTATACATGTATAACACTGTACACTGTTACGGCATTGCAGATTTGTATTTGACCACAGAGCATCTCTTCTCTTCCTAGTCCTAGTCCCAACACAGGAGTACAGAGACTGCTAGGATTTGTATGCTGAAAGCAGAATTTTTCCGTGGGAAAAGGGGAGGGGAAAGGGAGTTGGAGAGAGACTTGACTGGTGTAAGTAGGTGTGGTGCGTGAGCCATGTGGAACCACGTGAGACTAGACCATACCGGTTTAGGCCAGGAAGTTGCAACTGGACCTGAGAAACCGGATATCCTGTGGGAGGCAGAATGGTGGAGACTTGTTCGCTTCAGGATTGTGGAAGTCATCATCATCATCTTCAAAGAACAAGCAGACCCCCTAGCTGGACGCTCATCGGTTCACTCTTCATTACACAAGGACCGGGAGAGAGAGTTTCTGACACACCTAACACTATTATTGTTGAATATTGTCATTTAGGTTCTTTCAAGTTCAATGACATCCCTCAGCATAGGCCGTTAACCCCTCAACTTCCTGTTGAACTTCATTATTTAAACAGAAATACATCTTACAGCCTTTTCTCCCCTCCCAAAATGACTATCCTAAAGTGAACATTTGCCAATTTATTCATGACATATTAAGGAGAACTCTGTAAATCACATTGCTACCAAAAAATGAACTATCTTGTTTTTTCACATCTTAAAGGAATTTAACCTTTCACTGCGTGCTAACTTAAGGGCCCCAACTAGAGAAGAAGAACCAATCTGATAGTCTATTTGTGTGTAGGAGATTTGCCAAACTTCCTAGTGCTTAAACCCAGATCCTTCTAGTGAAAAGCCTAGATTTCTATTTGCGTTTCCCACTGCATGGCCACAGTGCTCATTTTGCAGTCATCTCAAATAAGTACCCCCAAATCTTTTCCTCAGTAGTGCTGGCCAACTCTGTACCCCAAATAGTGTAGCCTATCAAGGGATTTTTTCTCTAGGTGCATTATTTTACATTTAGAAACATTTAACTGCAATTTCCACCACTTTAAACCAATTTTCCAGCAAACAAGAAAGATCAACTGCCCACCAAAGTTTGAATGATCCAACTCAGAATATAAATGTTACAGGGATAGATCGAGATACAGTTAGTTTTAAAGTCTTGATAGATTTAGAAAGTTTCAGAAATCAGGGGACCTGTTGTATGGCCTTGTTACATTGTAATCGCTATAATTACCTGTTCTATATTAATTTATTAATTTTACTTCAAGTTAGTTGTGGTTACATCTGTTAAAAGAGATACACAAAAAAATACAGTACAGTATGGCAGCTTCAAGAAATATATAGCCGGCAACTCCAGAACCCCATGAAAATATTTATTTGCTACATGAAGATCCAAGGCATACGGCTTTGTTCACAGCAAATGCCGTGAACAAGGCTTTATGCCGAAACGTGTCAGATGTTTTTAATCTTGACCTTCATGTAGCAAATAAAGATTTTCATGGGATTGTGGAGCTGCCGGCTATATCTTTCTTGGAGCTGCATATCCAATGGCTGGAGGCCATTTGAGCCAGAGCGCCCAGTGAAGGACTCCACCCTTAATCTATGAGGATTGTTCCCTTTTGAGAGTGCTGCCTCCGTGCTTTGCTTTCACAGTATGGCAGACCAGCAGGGCTGGCCCAAGACATTGTCCTGCCTGGGTCCAAGAATAACATGCTGCCCCCCACCAAAAAAAAAAATCATGCCCCCCCAAATCATGTGTCCCTGTGCAGATTGTAATGTGTGCAGACTGACAGATCCTCCCTATCATCGGACTCCCTGGATCCCCGGACTCCTCATGCAGAAGGATCCTCCCTATCCCTGGACTCCTCGTACAGACGTCACTACCGGCACCCTGAACAGCCTCTGCACGGCAGGAATGAAAACACAAGACACGTGGGGGGGGGGCTGCATCACAGCAGGTGGGAAGAGGGTCAGGGGTGCAGCGTCACATGAGGGGGGCAGAGGGACAGGTGGGGGGCAGGGTCACAGGAGGTGGGCAGATAGACAGGTGGGGGCAGCATCACAGGAGGTGGGCAGAGGGACAGGTGGGGGCAGCGTCACAGGAGGGGGGCAGCATCACAGGAAGAGGGCAGAGGGACAGATGGAAGGGCATTGTCACAGGAGGTGGGCAGAGGGACAGGAGGGTAGCAGCTTCACTGGAGGTGGGCAGAGGGACAGGAGGGGGCAGCGTCACAGGAAGAGGGCAGAGGGACAGGTGGGGAGCAGCATCACAGGAGGCGGCCAGAGGGACAGGAGGGGGACATGTATCACAGGAGGGGGGCAGAGGGATAGGTGGGGGGCAGCGTCACAGGAGGTGGGCAGAGGGAAAGGAGGGGGGCAGAGGGACAGGTGGAGAGCAGAGGGACATGAGGTGGGCATGCATCACAGGAGGTGGGCAGAGGGACAGGAGGGGGCATGCATCACAGGAGGGGGCCAGAGGTACAGATGAGGAGCAGCACCACAGGAGGGGGGCAGAGGGACAGGAGGGGGCATGTATCACAGGAAGGGGGCAGAGGGACAGGAGGGGGCATGCGTCACAGGAGGTGGGCAGACGGACAGGTGGAAAGCTGCGCCACAGGAGGGGGCAGAGAGATAGGTGGGGGCAGCACCACAGGTGGGGGGCAGCGCCACAGGGGGGACAGAGGGACAGGAGGGGGCATGTGTCACAGGAGGGGGCAGAGGAACAGGTGGGGGTCAGAGGAACAGGACAGAGGAGAACCTCTCCAGCATCAGGTCATGGGGTGGTGGGGCCTGTGCAGTCCCAGTTAGGGAGGTGAGCACAGGGAGGTGAAGAGGGGCTCATAGGCCAAAGGTGCGGTGGTCAGGAGGCAGAGAGTTTCAGGCAGGTGTCTATTACTGAAACCTGCCTATCTTCTCTCAGCTCTGCCTCTCCATCCAGGCGGCAGGGCGGACACTCTGAATGTATCATCCATCCACCTGGGGGCTGGGCTCGCCACTGCACAAACTAGGAGCGCTCCACTCCTATCTGGGACTGGCCTCCCCCTGCTCGCTGTGCCTTTGGTCAGGTGTGCAGGGGATCCTGTACAAGTGACGGTGCATGTTACCGCTCAGCTGCCCCATCTTGGCACCCTGAGGCATGGATGCAGTCAGTGTTTCAGAGCTCAATGAAGAGCTGTCTCTGCTGCCCATCTCAAGTGCCGCCTGTGTCCCATGGTCCCACGGGGACCCATGGTAGGGCTGGCCCTGCAGACCAGATATCATTTTATCACACAAATAATAACAAAAAGTTAGGTTTTCAGAGGCTGATATCCAGTTATGACTCATTTGAATTAATTCAAACCCTGTTACCAAATGCACCTACTGTAAGAAGATAAATGTGTTACACCTAACCTACAACTTACGGTATTATTAGCAGTAGTGAAATGCATAGAGAGTTCTGCTAACTGCAGCAGGCATGCACAGATGGAAAGGCCTGATGTGCGCTTATAGCAGACCTCACAGTGTGTTAGCAATCTGTTAAGACTGCTTAAACATTTTGCATGTCTATACCTAAATACAAAGGTTAGCGTCTATGGTATTTCGATTGCAACTGTTTGAATGACAGGACTACTTTATTTTCCTTCTGGCTGACACTTTTTCAATGTAGATCTCCAGGAAATATATTTGGAAAGGACAATGAGGGATAATTGTTAAAGCCCATCTCCAGGTATACATATCCCCTTCCCCATTCATTTATCAATTTAAAAACTCTCTAACAGCACATTTCACCTACCTTGATCCAATGTCCATGTCCAGTTCTGGAATTGTTTGTGGGGGTGGTGACCAGCAATACAACAATGCAGTCTATGTTTGCACCCACAGATCCCCACTTGGCCACGTTATCATGCTATGCAGTGTTCTGGAGCTTGAGAGAACCCTGCTGCTAGACAGCCAGTAGGAAGTGTCACCCAGACAGTGACATGGGTCCCTGAAGAAGGACCCTTCCATTCTTCTGTATAAAAAGGTGAAGACTAGGGACCCTATGAGTCATGAAGGTGGGGAGTGGTGTTAAAGTATTGACATTTATGCCTGCACCCACAGGATCTCTCCTGGCCACACCAGTCTTCGGGAGCCCATGAGGAACCTGTTGCGAGACAGCCAGCAGGTAGTGACCATGCTACCCAGGCAGCAACATGGGCCTCTGAAAAATGACCCGCTCATGCTGCCATATTAAAAGAAGAAGACTGAGGACCCAACGTGTCACGCGACTACAGATTTAGGTAAGAAGTTTTTAGGTAGTTTTTTTTAACCATCAATTGGTTACAGTGGGTGTTCTGCTGGACAGAAAGCAGTTATAAGTGTTTATTATACTAACTTCTATACTGACCTTTCCAAGACCCAACTCTCTGAAAATTGTGCTGTGAGCATAGTCTACCATTAGCTCTAAGCTTCTGGTACTTTCTACTTCCTGTACCTGCTATTTTATTCATTAAAAGTGGTTGCTGCTAACAGCAGCCTCCTATACTTTCATTGCAGCAACTAATTTCGCTTGGTCCTAATGAGATTATATGCTTAAGCATATGTTCCCAGAGAGGGACCCCTGTTCGTAGAGTGCAACAAACGTTTCAGCTGCGATGAGCCTCTTGTCCAGGACAGGCAATCACAGAATAAATAGGTTTCCTGTAATTTCACCCTAGTTCATGACACCCCCCTAAGGGAGTGGGTTCATGGCAGCCTGGTCTTAGAGGAAGTGGCTTGAATGATGCTGACTGTCATTCAGTCTGGAAGACTAGTGACATCTAGTGGTGGAAAGAAATTTCTGGAGAATTGCAGCAAAAACATTTACTTTTTCTTTTAGCTGGAGATCTGCTTTGTCAGGTCAGCTGTTACCTAGGCAGGAGCTCTAAAGACTGTTTTATTACTTTACTTTCCCATTAAGATAAGTACCTGATTTCTCCCATACACAACATAGAGAATTTTCCAATAATACGAGGTGTGTCTATTAAAGTGGAGTTCCACCCAAAAATGGAACTTCCACTTTTTGGATTCTTCCCCCCCTCCGGTGTCACATTTGGCACCTTTCAGGGGGGTGGAGGTAGAAGATACCTGTCTAATACAGGTATTTGCTCCCACTTCCTGGCATAGATCACCGCAGCGCTTGCGGTGACCTATGCCACTTCCGGCGCCTACCCCGTCCTCCCCCGCTGTATTCTGGGAGACACACAGGTCCCAGAACACAGCAGGGACCTGAAAGGACGCGCAGCGCGACTCGCGCATGCGCAGTAGGGAACCAGGAAGTGAAGCCGCATGGCTTCACTTCCTTATTCCATAACCGAGGATGGCGGCGGCAGCAGCCGAGAGCTGAAGGACGGATCGGCTTCGGCTGCCGACATCGCGGGCTTCCTGGACAGGTAAGTGTCCATATATTAAAAGTCAGCAGCTGCAGTATTTGTAGCTGCTGGCTTTTAATATTTTTTTTCAGCGGACCTCCGCTTTAAATAACGAGACTCTGATCCGACCTAGTAAACAAAGCAGTCGGAACCAGTTATAATTGCATGCGTGGTGACCTTAAACATGTTTGAACCTGCATGACAAGCAGCAACACTCTATGACGTTGAGTTGATTGTGAGTCGCCATTTAGTTTGGTTGTGTTTTCTGTAGTGTACCGAAAAAATGCTGTTTAAAAGCTGAACAACGTGTCAATTTGAATTTTTTTGTAATATTGCACAAAACACCAACAAAATTTTTCAAATGCTTACTACAGCTTATGGGATTGACGGCCTGTCTCATGTGCGTGTGCTTGAGTGGCACAACAGATTCAGCGAGGGATATGAGAATGAATTCCCAAAAGTTAAATCAGTGCTTAAAGGGGACACATTTTGAGTCAGTTGATGCTGTAAGAAGAAAATGGCGGATGTGTTGAAACAGCTGATAGAAATTGATTTTCTCTATGCCTTCGACCAGTGGAAAACAAGACTGCAGCAATGTATTAGTGCAAATGGGGAATATATTGAAGGGGACAAGCTTTAAATTTGTAATACATATAAATAAAGGTGAGTTATTTAATCAGTCTCATTATTTATTAGACACACCTCGTATATGTCAAGTTCTTAGCACTTAACAGAACTCCATACTGTATTATTTTTTTGTTTCACTGAAGGGGTCTCAATCGTAAGTATATGCCTCTGACTCCACGCTGGTTTATTGTTACAATATGATATTTTTCAGTTATTTCTTTGCACCCATGGGATATTTTGCCAGCAGAGTTCAGGATGTTTGGCAGATGCCAGTTCCTGTTTGGCTAGCTCACACCCTTCATTTGGAATGCGGCACTGTATTTTATAATAAAATCTGTCAACAGACAGTCTGCACGTTGTAAATTTTATTACTGGAGTAAAGACACCTTTTGTTTTTGTCCTCACCCAAAAGTAGTTTGCACTTGACACTAACCATGTCTTATTAGTTCAGCACAAATGGCATCATGTTTATGTTAAAATCAAGGTACTAAACATGCTGCAGAAGCAGAATGCGGGAATCTAGCAATGTCTGCATCTACCTTTATAGGATCCTTCTAGTGGTGGTGGTGCCCTTAGCCCCATGTAGGGAGATGTAGCCCTAGGTTAGGATTTTCCTTCTCAGTGACAGACCCCTGGCATCAAGTGTGGGGTGTCTGGTATTATAAGGGTGGTGAGGGAGGGGTCTGTATGAGAAGGGAGCTGTATTTGCACCATGTTGTGGTCCTCTAGTGCACAGGGGCTTTTCCCCTTCGGGTGGAAAAGTGGAAGCTAGTGGACCCCCACTGGTAGAGCAGACTGGAGTAAAGGTGAATTTACCATAGCACTGCAGTACTCCAAAATAAAAAACATTTTTTTTTTAAAAAATACACTTGAGGTGATAACAAGTTGGGTCACAGCCAACCCTTGTTGTTTGCCCACTCACTAGTAGAAAATAAATAGTGTGGCTCCTAGGCCCATATAAAGTATACAACAAAAATAACCGCCAAGAAAGAGAGAAGATTGCTGGTGTAGAGAACCTAAATTGATTGGAGCCGCCAGGGCTTTGCTAACTACTAATCAAATATATGCTGTAAGTGTTACAAAATTACAAAAATGCTAAATCTTTATTGAACTAATTAAATAGTCACAAGGCACAAAATTCTATAAATATATTCAAGCAACCCTCCACCACCAAAAAATTAGACAACGTTGTCTAATTTTATGGTGGTGAAGGGTTGCTTGAATATATTTATAGAATTTTGTGTCTTGTGATTATTTAATTAGTTCAATAAAGATTTAGTATTTTTGTAATTTTGTAACACTTACAGCATATATTTGATTAGTAGTTGGTAAAGCCCTGGTGGCTTCAATTAATTTAGGTTCTCTACACCAGCAATCTTCTCTTTTTCTTGTCGGTTATTTTTGTTGTAGCACAGCAGTACTCCTCTGGTGGCATTCACTATGGGACTAACTGTATGTAATTGGTAAAGCATTAGGAACTTTTGTGGGCCAGGCCTCCTCGCCCTGCACGTGGGGGCATCTTTCCTCTCATGTGCGCGTTTATCAATGCCTGAGACCATTATGCCAGTGCCCCGGCTTAAGGATGAGCCGTACAGTGTGTGCAGTAGTTGAAAGTATAGATCCTCTCTGTAAAACGTACTGTCCCATGTTACTACACACCTATGTATGTTGCATTTAGGAAGGATACTGCTGAGCCCACGCCCTCTCCACCAGTCCAGTGTACCTCTGCCACCTCACTCCAGAATTGGGTGCTGTTGAACATTAGCACGGACCTGATGCATGCTCAAGATTACCATGCGGCTAGGTATATGGGGTCGCTGTACCGCGGGTTAGATCCCGGTTAGTTTGGGGGAACCAACTGCTAGGGAGGGAGTCAGAACACCGACCCCCTTGCTACTGAGTTAACCCTTCATAGTGGCCTTGCTTGATACCCCATGTGTGCTTTACAGGCCCAGTTCTTCTAATATGCCATGTACCACCATGACTTCAGACCAGGCTTGAAACAGTTAACAGCTTTACTGAAGATTCAGCAACCCAGTACAACAGCACACTGTACAGAGTCCAGCAGTCGCGTATGAACTGGCGGGCGTGGGGGACGGTCCGCCCCCGGTGCCACACACTGGGGGTGTCAGGCCGACGCCCCCCCACGAGTGAAGCTGTGACAGTGGGACGGGCTCAGGCAGTGCAGCGGCGCTGTGACAGGGCAGGGAGAGCCCGGAGAGGTGAGCTGTGACAAGGTGCAGGGTGCCTGGGCCGGGTGTGGACTGTACCACTACCCGGGTGACACCCAGAGCCGGCCGCTGGATTGACAAAGCGGAGCAGGGGAAAGAAAACACTCTCTCTCCTCCGGTACCACAGGGGAGAGAAAGATAATAAGCAGCGCTGAACAGAGGAACTGCTGGAGTTAACCTTTTAAGTAAACCAGCAAGTGATTGGTTGCTAGGTGGTCCTAGCAACCAATCATTAGCTTGTTAATATGAAAAATTAACTCCAGCAATTCCAGCCCTCTGTTCAGGGCTGCTGTGTCTCTCCCTCTGCATAATTAAGGTAGGAAGAAGCAGAGCTGGGGGCTCTGTATAACATGCAGGGGGTCCAGAACTGTGTGGGGGGGTCTGTGTAACATGCAGGGGGTCTAGAGCTGTGGGGGGGTCTGTGTAACATGCAGGGGGTCAGAGCTGTGGGGGGGTCTGTGTAATGTGGGGGCTGTGTAATGTGCAGGGGTCCAAAGCTGCAGGGGGGGGGCTGTGTAATGTGAAAGGGTCCAGAGGTGCTGGGGCCATGTAATGTAAAGGAGTCCAGAGGTGCAGGGGACTGTGTAACGTAAAGGGGTCCAAAAGTGCAGGGGGCTGTGTAATGTAAAAGGGTTCAGAGTTGCGAGGGGCTGTGTAAGGTAAAGGGGTCCAGAGGTGCAGGGTGCTGTGTAATGTAAAGGGGTCCAGAGGTGCGGGGGCTGTGTAATGTAAAGGAGTCCAGAGGTGCAGGGGGCTGTGTAATGTAGGAGGGTCCAGAGGTGCAGGGGATGTGTAGTGTAAAGGGGTCCAGAGCTGCAGGGGAACTGTGTAATGTAAAGGGGTCCAGAGGTGCAGGGTGCTGTGTGATGTAATAGGATCCAGAGGTGCAGGGGGCTAAGTATTTTAAAAGGGCCCAGAGCTGCAGGGGGCTGTGTAATGTAAAGGGATCCAGACGTGCAGGGTGCTGTGTAATGTAAAGGGGTCCAGAGATGCAGGGTGCTGTATAATGTAAAGGGGTCCAGAAGTGCAGGGTGCTGTGTAATGTAAAGGGGTCCAGAGGTGCATGGTGCTGTGTAATGTAAAGGGGTCCAGAGATGCAGGGTGCTGTGTAATGTAAAGGGTTTCAGAGGTACAGGGTGCTGTGTAATGTAAAGGGGTCCAGAAATGCAGGGTGCTGTGTAATGTAAAGGGGCCCTGAGGTGCAGGGTGATGTGTAATGTAAAGGGGTCCAGAGATGCAGGGTGCTGTGTAATGTAAAGGAGACCAGAGGTGCAGGGGGCTGTGTAATGTAAAAGGGTCCAGAGCTGCAAGGGGGCTGTGTAATGTAAAGGAGTCCAGAGGTGCAGTTGTGGAGAGGGGGTACACAGTAGTGACAAAGAGATATTGGGGGATGCAGAGGTATGCAGGGGGCACAGTGGAGTGTTTTTACATTTTAACGTGGGGATGCCAGATATAGGATCTGTCCCGGGTCACAAATGCTCTAGGTACGCCCATGGTCAAACTAAAAATGTTTTAAGATGAAACAGAACGCTCAATACCTGGAAAGAAGAATCCAGTTCAGGTTGGGAGTGAATGGTGGTTTGATGGTGGAAGGTCTGCAGGTGGTAAAGTAAATGCTTCCTTTGGTGTAATGCACCTGGTGACCCATGCCTCTAAGTTGCATGGGCCTTGGGTATCCAGAAGGACCCCCCCACTTATAACCTGGACCCGCTCATAACAGAGTGAGGCCTTTGTTATGTATATTCTTGTATGACTCCCAGCATAGCCCTGGTCCAGATTGAAGGAAACCTAAGCAGAGTCAAGAGATGGCTTTTTGAGGCACTGGTCCGCTATCTTGGAAAATACATGTATACTTCACCTGTTGGCCATAGCACAGGAACTAGCTGAATATCCCACCCTAGGGGGTGTCACATCCAGGCTGATATAAGATGCCAGGCTTAGACGCCTTCTGATACCAATGAGGGGTGGAACACCCCACCTGCTTCCCATACATTCCTATTGACCTGTAAGGCTGCCTACTACCGTGATAGTTCAATAAGTACAGACAGGAGGGGTAGAGCTAGCCTTTTACATTATCAGAAAGCGTTGAAACCAGCCCAAGATTCAGGGTACCTCTGTCACTGAATACATTAATGGTAAAGTAGGGTGGCTGTGCATGGCTCTGAAACTGTATACAATAAATAGCTATCCAAAGACTGAAGATGGGGTAGTGATAAAGTTCCTGCTTTGTAAATTGATGGGCAGTAGGGACTAGGTAGATTTACTGATTAGTAGGAGTTTATGATGAAGGCCACCTGAACAGTGATGTTCACTGTTAGTCCGGCAAGAGGGTAGCAGTAGAATGAGAATTTTTCTTTTTTGCACAGCCTGGAGAATGGTCTTGAGAATTATGGGTTGAGAAAACATCTTCCTTTTTTTCGGTAAACTGAACGTGTCCATAAAAGCTCTCATTGTAAAGAAGAAAATTAATACTTACCCCTCCTGCCACCTTTGCTTTAATATCCATCCTCTGCCGCTCCTATGATAAACATAGGCATTTCCTTAAAACAGACTATCACCCATTAACACATCTCTTTCATTCATAGCCCCCCCCCCCCCCCCCCTCATCAATTAGATAATGTTCCCCCATTTTTAGAAATGTTTATTACCTTTTTTGTGCTGCACTATAACATTTCTTTCTTTCTTGTCTAGGTGACAATAACATTGAGCTTCCACTGCCTTCTGGGATGTCCATGTCAGGAGTATACTACACAATCACACAGGTTGTATTTAAAAAAAAAAAATAATGAATGCGCGGAATGCTGAACTTTGTATGTCATGCGTCACAAACAAACCATTACGGAAACCAGTGGCGGCTTTTTAGGGGGGGGGCAATCCATCCACCGCCACCCTCCTCCCCCTCCCCCAGGCGGTTGGTTGGTTGGTCGGCTCTCCCGAACCCCTCCTGGCTGTTCGGTCACTAGCCCCACACTTACCCCATCTAGGACGCAAGCCTCCGCCAGTCGACGGGCTGCGGCTTTACCCTGCGTCTCCTCCTTCCTTGGCTTCATGGCGGCGTGGTTTTCCCTGCGTCTCCTCCTTCTCGGCAGCCAATAGGATCGCTTCTCCTCTCAGCCAATCGGGTCTCAGGACCCACTTCCTGAGCCAGGATTGGCCAGGGGGAGAATCAGGAAGACAATAGCGAATATTAATTTGCTATTGTCACACAACTGGGTGGGCTCGCGGCGCAGTGCTCTGCACCGCTAGCCCACCCTCTTTTAAGCCGATTGGAGCCTCTGGATGGGCTGCTGCTGACGGAAACAGAACTACAAAAGGTATAAAAGCAATGGCCTTTAATGGGGGATAGGGCAATCAAGGTGAATGGCTGCAGCCACTGGACAAGGGGGAGAGAAAAGGAACATTATTTCTAGAACCCCAGATGATAGAAACTGGGAAAGAAAGAGGAGTCAAAGTAAGGAAAGTGAGGGGAAGGGTAAAGGAAAAGAAAGAAGGACAGTTTGATGGGAAGAAGAAGGGGGGGAGTATAAGCAGTAATAGAGGAAAAAATAAGACCCCTAAGTTAGGGAACTTATATACCCCCCAGTATAATGGGACTTTATAGGTGAACCATACATGGATTAGATAAAAAAATGTTTTATTTATTTGAAAGATCATAAAAACAAAATACATTTGGTAATAGATCTTAACAGGAGTATTTATACAATAAAATTTGCTATCCTGTAATAATTTTTGTATACTTCCATTAATAATAGGTTGGGGTGCAGTCATATATGTATCTTTCATTCTTGAAAACTTCTTGTTGGTATGTATGGTGGACATGGTGGGTTGTTAGGTTACTAAACCTTTGTGGTTCATATTGTTCCCTCTGTGCAAATTGTTTTCATTTGTTATTTCAGAATGTATCTCCTATATATGCGACTTTTCTCTCTGCAATACGCCTCCGAAGAAGGGACATCGTCCTGAAACATGTCAGGCTTCTAGAGAAAATATTCTATTATGAATGGAAGTATACAAAAATTATTACAGGATAGCAAATTTTATTGTATAAATACTCCTGTTAAGATCTATTACCAAATGTATTTTGTTTTTATGATCTTTCAAATAAATAAAACATTTTTTATCTAATCCATGTATGGTTCGCCTATAAAGTCCCATTATACTGGGGGGTATATAAGTTCCCTAACTTAGGGGTCTTATTATTTTTTCCACTAATTCGGGATGTTGGCAACTTTTTGAAGGCAATTATTGACAATTTTTTCCTTCAGTGGTTCAATCCATTATATACTAAGCAGTAATAGAGGAACTGGGATCTTAGAGTTAAAGCATCTAAATTGAAGGTAAGGGACAAAATAGAACATAATCCATGGTACCCAAACCTTAAAGAATTTTTCTATCATGTCGTTATGTTGGGCATAAGCTTTTCAAAGAACAAGACTTGAGAAACTTGGTGTTTGACTTCCATAAAGGCAACAGACTGGGTTTTCCAAGGTTGGGCAATGATGGCATCATGGCATTTAGATTTAAATACCTCCAGTCTACTACAGGAGTGTCCCTTAATTACTTTTCCAGTGTTTGTAAAGTGCATCCATCCTTCAATCCTCCTTCAGCACCCCTTTGACATGAGCATTATTGCCAGCTACCATTTCGGGCACTTTGAAGAATTCTCAATCTTCCATCATTTCAATTATCAAAAAATTGCACCCTTTTCCCCGCATTCCAAACTGTTCTAATCCCAGCGCTTTTTATCCCTGACTGAACTGACTGTTGATTTTCTTCTGTGATTTGTCTGCTATCACAAACCCCTGAGATCTCCATTTATGACAGGAAGACAAAATAGATGTAGATTATCTGGGAGAAAATTACAGACACGTTGAGAAGCCGATACAAGAAATGTCAGAACGTTATTAAACACAGGCACTTTATAAGCACTCTCGTAATTCATCACGCTATGGGGAAGCTCTTCAAAGATATCCAGAGCAGATAGGACTGAACAGCTCCAGTAAAAAGTGCAATTTGACATGGCCTGCTTGAACTAATTCACATATTAAAGAGTTCTCTCTGTACAGGTTTACTGTTACTGTTTGTGACTATATAGATGGCGGGAAATGAAAAGTTGGAAAACATTTCATATCTAAACTTGAGAAAAGTTAAAGCCTTTTAAAGGAAAAAATCTAATCACACATAAAAAAAAGAGATTCACATTCATTTCACATCTATCTATCCACCCCTGTTATGCCAGGAAGTTTGCTTGCAATTCTGCAGATTCCATAGGACTGCACCACCTGCCTGCTCCTTGGACTGTCCACCTACTTTGATCTCCTGCCCTTTCCACCTATCAATTTTTAGAGAAGGCAGTGCATTTTAAAGGACAGGCTCAGTATTTATCTAAAGAAAAAAAAACAAAAAAACAGCCTCTCTTCTACAACCCCGATTCCAGAAATGTTGGGACAGTGTGCAAAATCTACGTAAAAACAGAATGCAATGATTAGCAAATCTCATGAACCCATTTTTTATTCACCATAGAAAATAGAAAACATCAAATGTTTAAGCTGAGAAAATGTACCATTATAAGAAAAATAATCACATCATTTTAATTGGAATATAGGTGTAGCGTTATAGGAATAACATAATTGAAGAGTCCATAGATCAAAAAAGTTAATTGAAGTGGTCAAAATCAATTCATAGTAAGTCTCTGTAGATAAAGAGGGAGAAGAAGCCCATCACCATCACCCAAACACACTGACTCTTATGCCCTGTACACACGGTCGGATTTTCCGATGGAAAATGTCCGATCAGAGCGTGTTGAAATTCCGACCGTGTGTGGGCTCCATCGGACATTTTCCATTGGATTTTCCGACACACAAAGTTGGAGAGCAGGAGATAAAATTTTCCGACAACAAAATCCGTTGTCGGAAATTCCGATCGTGTGTACACAAATCCGACGCACAAAGTGCCACGCATGCTCAGAATAAATAAAGAGATGAAAGCTATTGGCCACTGCCCCGTTTATAGTCCCGACGTACGTGTTTTACGCCACCGCGTTCAGAATAATCGGATTTTCCGACAACTTTGTGTGACCGTGTGTATGCAAGACAAGTTTGAGCCAACATCCGTCGGAAAAAATCCTAGGATTTTGTTGTCAGAATGTCCGAACAAAGTCCGACCGTGTGTATGGGGCATTACCGTCAGCAGGTGGGTTAAATAGCATAGCGTTATTGGATGGTAACCACGGAAAATTACTTCTCATTACCCAGAGCTCCTCACTCCAATGATGGACTCAAAATTGCAATAGAAACTGGTAGCCAAGGTTGTTAAGTCAAAGGACACACTCCACATTTGCAGCGAGATATTGGATGTACATGTGAATGAGAAAAGATGAGCTCATTGCGCAGACATTCCAAAATAAAAATAAATTTATTAGACACTAGTAAAAACTCACACTTTGGCAATAAGTAAAAGTGAAAAAGGAAAGCGACCAGTCATTTTAAAATTGATGGCATTACCAAGTCTCCAAAAAGTTGGGATAGGGCAACCAAAAGCTGGCAAAGTAAGTGGTACTAAAAAGGAAGAGCTGGAAGAACATTTTGCAACTATTTAGGTTAAATGACAACAGGTCAGTAACATGATTGGGTAATAACAGTGCATCTTATAGAGTCAGAGTGTCTCAGACGTAAAGATGGGCAGAGGTTCACCAATCTGTGAAAATCTGCGTCTAAAAATTGTTGAACAATTTCAAAATAATGTTCTGTTGTAATGTTGGTAATGGGCAGACAGTTCGAAGATGGTACATCTTGGATTCCAGCTATTCAGAGATCTGACATATTTCCCAAGAATGACAAAAAGCTGTCAACTACCAAAAAATAAATTTCATTGTTTCCTGCTAGTTTCTGGTTTGTGACCAGCAAAGTGTAATATACATAAAAAGAAAAAAAAAACCATAAACTGTGAGGCTCAAATGTAGATACCATCAATCTTACCTTGTAACTCCAAGATAAAACGCTCCACAATCTTCGAGGAACCAAATGAATACAGTAGACAGAATTAGCATTGACTTTACCTAATAAATAGACTCATTAAAAAATATTCAAAAAATCTAAAACGACATTACATGTGTATGACTACATACAATGGATGGAGACATTCCTATCTGTATATCTAATTTATAGTAGATTATATACTAGGTTCATTTAAACAATAAACAGAGAAATATTAAAAAAACAATACATCGGAAAATAGGACAGGTACCTTGTATAGACACTACTCTCACTCAAATGTCGCAAATGTGTATAGAACTGTTAATTAAATATCTATTTAAACTTCACACCAATATGTTGTGGCAACAGGCGGCAGAAAATGTGTTTTAATGAGTATTACCGTAATGCATGCAATTAATTGGATATGTGTGAAGGGGCCTTAAAGTAAAGTAAGAATGAGAGAAACATGGATGCTGCAAAGTGCTCAGTCGAGACAAGCCGCACCACGGCTCAAGGGGAGGGGGGCAGGTTAGACTCAGGGCCGGACTGGGAATAACATCCAGCCCTGGAAAAAATTTCATACCAGCCCCACAGCATTATTATACCACCGCAACAGCATAATGTCATTGATTTCTTGTTCATGAAAGGGAAAACCATAAAATGCACATTTGAAGAGTGTATTATATATAGATAAGACAGGTATGAAATCACATAGGGCTATATATATATATATATATATACATATATATATATAAAAGCAAATTCCAGTTAAAAGTGGTAAGTGATCAATCATCAAGGGGGACCCCAGAAACTCAGAACATGGGAGGGGGGGAACCACCTTCCGCAGAAAGAATACACTAAGGTAAGGGGGGGTGGGTTACTGATATAAGGCTGTGCTTTATATCGGTGCCCCCTTACATTATCGTATTCACTCCCCCCTTACATCAGTGACCCCCCTTCAGACTGGCCTAGCGGTGCTGTCACTGACCTCCTCTCAGGTGCACCGTGTAGGGCTCAGTCAGTCGGCTCCAGCTCGGTGGCTCTGGTTTTATCCTATAGTCTCCTCTCCACAGTCCACACTTGTCTGACTTCTCCCATGACCCCCATCCCGGCGGTGCTCCCACTCTTGACTCCTCTGCAGACTCCCTCAGAGACTGCAGACATGATACAGGAGATGGTCAGAGACTGCAGACATGATACAGGAGCTCAATGCAGCCTCACCAGTGCCCATCAAATGCAGCCTCACCAGTGCCCATCAAATGCAGCCTCATCAGTACCAATCAAATGCAGCCTCACTGTGCCCATCAATGCAGCCTCACTGTGCCCATCAATGCAGCCTCACTGTGCCCATCAATGCAGCCTCACTGTGCCCATCAATGCAGCCTCACTGTGCTCATCAAATGCAGCCTCACTGTGCTCATCAAATGCAGCTTTACTCTGCCCGTGAATGCAGTCTCACTGTGCCCATCAATGCAGCCTCACTGTGCTCATCAAATGCAGCTTTACTCTGCCCGTGAATCCAGTCTCACTGTGCCCATGAATGCGGCCTCACTGTGCCCACCATTGCAGCCTCACTGTGCCCATCATTGCAGCCTCACTGTGCCCATCATTGCAGTCTCACTGTGCCCATCAATGCAGCCTCACTGTGCCCATCAATGCAGCCTCACTGTGCCCATCAAATGCAGCTTTACTGTGCCATGAATGCAGTCTCACTGTGCCCGTGAATGCAGTCTCACTGTGCCCAGGAATGCAGCTTCACTGTGCCCATCATTGCAGCCCCTCCTGTGCCCCATGGCCCAGTCAGCAGTCCCTGTCTGTGGGAAGGTGTGTTGTTGATGCTTGGTACGGTACCTTGCATGCCAGCAGGATATCCATGATGGCCAGCAGCAGGCAGGGTCTGTTCTCGTTTTGGATGGGGACAGTGCTACTTCCAGAGGATCTGTTTGCTGTGAGATGGAGTGGTCCCTGGCCACCTGCATTCAGCCATCCTCATTTTCCGGCCCCAGTCAGCCTGTCCTCTGGTCCTGGGGAAGTGGAGAGCACTGGGTGGGAGCTGGAAAGAAGGGGGAGCAGAGAGTACTGGCGGGGTTGGAGAGCACATGGGTGGGGGCAAAGAGCAGGGGGGAGTGGAGATCACAGGGATGGGGAGCGGAGAGCGCTGGGGGGGGGGGACTTGAGAGCACTGGGGGTCCAAAAAGAACAGAGGTGGAGAGCACTGTGGGGGCTAAGAGTGTGGGGTGGCGAAGAGCACTGGGGGAAGGGCAGAAAAACAGGGGTGGAGAGCACTGGGGGGAACAAAGAGCAGGGGGGAGTGGAGAGCAATGAGGGGAGCTTGAAAGCACCAGTGGGGGCCAGAAAGAACAGGGGTGGAAAGCACGGGGGACTGGAGAGCACTGGCGGGGGTTAGAGAGCACATGGGTGGGGGCAAAATGCAGGGGGCAGTGGAGAGTACAGGGGGGGAAGCTTGAGAGCACTGGAGGGGGAGCCAAAAAAAAATAGGGGTGGAGAGCACGAGGGGCAAAGAGCACGGGGGGGGGGGCTGGAGAGCGATGGGTGGAGCTTGAGAGCACTGGGGGGGACTGAAAGAACAGGGGTGCGGAGAATGGGGGGCTGGAGAGCACTGTGGGGGGCGGAGAGCACTGGGGTGGGGGCTGGAGAGTGATGGGGAGAGCTGGAGAGCACTGGGGGGGGAGAAAGAACATGGGTGGAGAGCACTGGGGGAGTGAAGAGCACTGGGATGGTGGCTAGAGTAGGATGGGGAGAGCTGGAGAGCAGGGGGGGGCAGAAAAAACAGGGGTGGAGAGAACTGTGAGGGGGGGGCTGGAGAGTGTGGTGAGGGGAGGAGAGCATGGGGGGGGAGCCAGGGAGCACAAGGAGAACTGGGGGGGCTAGTAAAGGAAGTTGGATAGGAGGATCGGCGGGGGGGCCGCATATAGAGGAAATTAGCTTTCTATATTCCTCCATGCAGCCGCTGAATGCTTGATTCTCCTCCTCTCCCTCCTGCAAGTATTCAGCGGCTGCATAGAGGAATATAGAAAGCTAATTTCCTCTATATGCGGCCCCCCGCCGATCCTCCTATCCAGGCACACAGGGCGGGCTGTACAGGCGGGCATCTACTCATGTGGATCACGGAGCTGACTGGGTCTGTGTTCGGCGGCGGCGCTGTAACATGGTCCCGCCCCCCTAGACTGGCTCGTGTGATAGGCGGAACACTGATTCTATCTACTATCACACAAGCCGGTCTAGGGGGGCGGGACCGTGTTACAGTGCCGCCGCCGAACACAGACCCAGCCAGCTCCGTGACACGCAGGAGAGAGGGGAGCACTGCAGCCGCAACTCAAAGCGGCCTCCTGGCAGGCGGCCTACCGGGAAATCTCCCGGTATCCCGGTAGGCCAGTCTGGCCCTGGTTAGACTTCAAAATTAGGATTAGAAAGCACCTAAAGTGATATTAAATGTTTTTTTTGTAACAAACATGTTATACTTACCAGCTCTGTGTAATGGTTTTGCACAGAGCAGCCCTGATCCTCCTCTTCTCGGGTCCCTCGCTGGTGCTCCAGGCCCCTCCCTACTGGCTTGTGCCCCCATCAGGACCACTGTTAGAAATCATGGGGCCCCATACAGCCCTCCTGATGGGGCCCCCCAACCATGTCTACACCTCACCTGCCCCCATAGCTTCCAACTGTTTTCGAGGGACTGTCCCTGATTTGGAAGAAAGTACCTCTGTCCCTCATTTTGGTCTGATCTATATAGATGTATATAAGGAGTGAGGGTGTGTTCTAGTAAAATCAATTTATTAATTTAGGCAGAAATGAACAAATAAGCCACTCTGGGCCCCCCTGTTTAGCTGATGGGGCCTAGGCCCAGTACAACAGGACCGGTTATACTACCTTATTAGCAGCCCTGGACCCCATAGCAAGCAACTTGCTATGGGGACACCCGAGCAGGCTTGCTCCTGAGCTGCTGCTCAGTGTTTCCATTCACACACAGGGCGCGGCTTGGCCCTGCCTCTGCTCTCTCCCCATTGGCTCACTGGCTGTGATTGACAGTAGCAGGAGCCAATGGCTACCGCTGCTGTCTCAGCCAATGAAGAGGGAGAGCCGAAGCTCTTCTGAACATTGCTGGATTGAGAAGGAGCTCAGGTAAGTTTTAGTACAGCTGGGATGCATAGAATGCATCAAGGTAAAAAAAACTTGAGCCTTTACAACCACTTTAGGAAATATATAACAAAGTACTACATACACATTGACCCATAGGGGTTGGCAGTGCAAAATAAAAGTTTTAATGGTTGATCCTATAGCAGAACTAAACCCTCCTATCCCTTGGAGTCATAGAAGCTGCCATCTTAGCCTCTGTTTGATTTGCAGTTGACCTGGTGCTGCACATGTGATCAGTTCTGACAAATGCAGATGTGATAGTTATCATTCGCAGCATGCCTTGAATTTAACTGTTTTGGGAGTTCTGTTTTAAGTGATTTTGCTTATTCTGAAATGATTTCATCAATCCTGCTCCAGGCAGGAGGAAGCATTTCATCATTCTCTTCTCCCCCAGTGATCACACAGCATTGTAGCTTTGTTGAAGGTCACTAGAGAAAGGCAACACAATGCAGCTGATCTGTTTCAGACCTTTTGTGAACAACCTAAAAATTGTACAGGCATCAGCATTTACATGATCGTGTCCTCTCTGAATCCCAGCCTGGGAAGTAGGTTTTCGACCCTGAATGATGCCTGAACAGAGATGGTATCATCCTTTTGGAAAGTATAGCAGATAAAGGCATTGTATAGAGAGGGGAGTGTAATTTCTCTGAGAGGTAATAAATACAATAAAACCTTGGTTTGAGAGTAACTTGGTTTTAGAGTGTTTTGCAAGACAATTTTTTTATAAATTTTGACTTGATATACAAGCGATGCCTTGATATAAGAGTAGCATCATGTCACAACAGAGTCTAAAAGAGAAGAGAGGCGCCTCTAAGTGTAGCAATATGGTTACATTTAATGAAGTTACAACATTTAGCAACTCACATTTTTGATGATTAAAACAGGCACATCTAAGTATGTAGGCATCCGGGGTAAAGCTGTCAACTGCCATGTGAGTTGCTAAATGTTGTACCTTCATTAAATGTAACCATATTGCTACACTTAGAGGCGCCTCTCTTCTCTTTTATACTCTGTAGCTCCTCCTGGATTTTGCTTCTAATCCCCTTGTGGAGGCTTCCATTTGTGGATGGATATTTTATGGTTACACAACCTATCACATTGCTATAATATTTTTATATGGACTATAAACTGAAGGACTTATAAATAAATGGTTGTGGAACGAATCATCTGAGTTTCCATTATTTCTTATGGGGAAATTCGCTTTGATATACGAGTGCTTTGGATTATAAGCATGCTTCTGAAAGAAATAATGCTTGCAATCCAAGGTTTTACTGTACCCATATTTCTTTGCATGCACTCACTCATGAAAAAATATAACTGATAAGCCCTGGTTCACACCGAAACCAACTTTGAAATCGTGCGACTTCACTTGAAATCGCACAATTTCAAAGCCACATTTCGGTGCGACTTCATGTGCAACTTGAATGTTCATAAAAAAATAATTATAATAGAAAGTGAACGAATCATATAAATAAATTGATGAGCTTCATAAGCATAATCATATTGTGTTAAAAAAAGAAATCTGATGCAAATCCACATAGGTGTATATCTAATAAATAGTCCTCCAACCGTGACACTTCTCAGAGCAACAAAAACACAAAAACGTGCCCGGTGCTCTTCCTTCACCCATATGCATTTACAGAACACTATTAATAAACAGCATATCATTCCATTTCTGAGGGATCGTCAGCAGGTACTCAGTCAGTCCTCCAAAAGATTAGTACTCACCCAGAGAGGAATCCTGATGGAAAGATGCTCACCACACGGAGCCCAAGGAATATTATAAAGTGTCATATTTTATTTTAAGGTGGCATGATGTGAGCACGTAAGGCCCCCTCCCAATGCGTTTCGTGCGTCTCAGTAGGCATATCCCCTGAAGACGTGCTTGCACACAAAACGGGCTGGGAGGAGCCTTACGTGCTGACGTCAAGCCATCGTTCCAGAATCCCGGATCAGCGGCCATCACTGTAAGTTCGGCTGCATTTATTTTATATTGGTGTACGCCTACAGTATATGGAGTATTTTAACTGCTTTTTAATGTATTGACCTTAAAATAAAATACACTATATAATACTCACTATAATCAATATAGTTTTATGAACTTTCACATTTATCAATTTTCACTTATTGATTGGTTATTAGTTTGCCCTGCACACACTTGGTTTATTATTTATTAGGGAGGTCACCTTTTTGTGCTAACTGCTTCAGCCTGTAAGCGCTCGCTGACCAGTTTTAGCATTTTCATATGCAACTTGGCTGACATCTGTGCACCTTCATGCACAGATGTCTATGCAAGTCACACTTGAAATCGGCAAAAGTAGTGCAGCGAACTACTTTTTCAAATCGGTGCGGCACTGCAAAGTCGGTGTCTTGCAAATTTTAATAGTTCCATTGCCGACAATAGGGCGTGACTTGTCATGTGATTTTGGACCTGTCAAATCAAATGACAAGTCACACCGGTGTGACAGGGGGCTAAGTCCACTTTAAGACTATCTCCAGGTTGATGCAGTAGGTAGGCCGAGGCAGACCAGACTATTTCAGGTACATTGCAGAGCATAACAGATTGGTCATTGGTGTGTAAAGGCAGCTGTACACAGCAATTTAAGAGGCCATCTGCGCCCTGCTTGTATTGTGACCAATCCTGCCATTTATAGGGCTCATTGAACCATGTAAGCAGCACTAGGTGCACGTGTGCAAATTTTTTGCTGGGCGCAGTGCAAAGCATCTCAGTAGGATTGCGCCCCTTTGGACTTCTTTGAATTGCAGCTGGCAAAACTGACAAGTGCTGCCCAATGCAGGTGGGGTGTAATTGGCCTCTTAAGCGGTTGCCTATAGCTGCCCTAACCCAGCAAAGAAAATGCTTTCTAATATGGGAGCTGTGCCACCTTTGCATTGTGTAAAAATGGCATAAGCTAGAATTTCTCTTTAAGGCAAGGGCCTTTCTCTAAAACAAGTCTGACATCATCCCAGTCCTATTGTCTCCTTTTTTCCACGCTTGTCCTCAGCGGGTCAATGGCGGCCGTGTGTCTCTTTCCAGCCTCCAAGCCTGTTCCTCCAGCCTCATTCTTGGCAGCTATAAAAGAGATCAGCCGTGATGGATTGTGGCTTCGTTCCAGCGTCTTTAAACGTTGCACGCTTGAGTGTTGGCAGTGAATAAAGAAACGCTCACACGGCTCTCCAGTGTTTATTTTTTTTTTTCTGGTTACTGCACTATGTGTTTTATTTCAGAATACTATGTTTCGATCATTACTCTTCATTACTTTTTAGAGAGAGGCCATATGCTGTAAATTTGATATGTCTCAGATCTTCTGTACTTTAGATGCTGGAAAGGATCAGCGTTATTTTCTCGCTGTCAAGAGAAAAGCAACAGCTTTGTGCATCTGGTGGTGGCTTATCTCTCATAGACAATCGTCCCGGTCACTGAGCTGTCACACCAGTCAGAACTTTTCTCGGCTAAAGTGACGTAGAATACAAAAACCTCTGTGAGCCAGCGCTGGATAAATTCCAATAGCCTGGTAGACAGTATGCCCAAAATATTCCAAGTAGCATCGCCTTTAGATCTGAAGAACCCAGTCTTTCTTGTTGTCTTTAAAAATAATACCATTATGGGTTCTAGCCTTGACCGCCTACTAAGTTTTACATGTATACTGCATTCTTCCGCTAACGCCCTAATCCACCACTCAGCTTCTCCAAAGTTTGTGTCAACTTATAGGACCATGAGGCCTCTGCTTAGGCATTTTATTACTCCACATCAGCCCCATCTATAACTGAGCAAACTTCCAAAATGCTTTGAGATGGATAACTCAATCTTGTAATTTGAGTGCACCAGCTTTATTGTGATGAGAAATAAAGGACCAGTCCACCCAAAAGTGACATTCAAAAGTGTAATTCCAGTCAAAACCTAACTAAGCTAAATTCTACTCCCACCCCCGGCCCGTTCTAAGCCTATTCTATCTACCCTGTAATAAGGAAAGATGCTTACACTTGCCTATTAGTGGGGGTACCTTTTGCGCAGAGTACACTCATCAATGACCGGGACCAGACGGAGACTGCAGTCATGCGGAAGTCTAACATAAAGGCAGTTTCTCGAATTAGAGATGAGCCAACACACTGTGTGCAGTATTAAAATACAGATTTCCTCTAAAAAGTGCTGTTCCGCTTCACTAAACACTTGTAGCTTGATAATTGTTGCATCAGAAGGGACGCTGTAGAGTCCGCGCCCTCTCCACCAGTCCAGTGTACCTCCATTACCTCATTCCCAGCAACAGAATGGGGTCCCACTGTGCACCTAGCGTGGACCTCATGCGCGCACTTGTTAACTCCTTCTCTTCTGTACTCATGTGACCAGGCCATGGCTCTCCATAAGCCAAGTTCGGTTACCCATAGTAACTTCACTGATTCTCTGTCTTACTTGCCGAGTAGACCTTTGATAGTGACCTTGCTTCATACCCCACGTGTGCCCTACAGACCCTGGTTCTTCTGATATGCCAAAGCCAACATGCATTCCTTTGAATAACTTCAGACCAGGCTCAGAACATTTGATGCAACTTTACTGAAAAGCTTCACAGTACAGTCCAACATGAACAGTAATATCATAATGTCCCTATCTACCTATAATTGGCTGCCCAGGCATACCTCAGAAAGGTAGTAGTCCATTATGGCCTTCTCCACGTTTTGGTTGTTCTCCAGAACCCCAATGCCTCAGACGGATTGCAAGGCGCAGTCCACAGCAGCTATGGCATGTACCTTACAATGTCGCCATCCGAACCGATGAGAGATAGCCAGAGAGCCCAAAATGCAGCCTTCTCCCTTTTTATATCACTGGTGCATAGGCTGGATCCAAAAAACCCGGGAACTGTAGCACACACATTAACTCTTTTCCCCGCAGCCAGTGTAGGGTCTTCTTGCCATAGAACATGCTTCATACCCACCTTGGAGGTTTGGGTTTTCCTGTCCAGTTTAGGGTGTAATAATATAAAAATTCTCTTGCATGCCTATTATTATAATATAAATAAAATATCCAATGAAGGGAGTGGAACTGCACTTGTAATGACATTATCAAAGCATTTCCTGTTTGGAAGAGGTGGCGAGCGTGATGTCACCACTTGCCTTTCTACCTTGCCCAATCAATGAACACTTTGCAAGCATTCTCTGAAGGGCACCCTTACAGAATGGCTGTTCTCCTGTGTTCCCAATGCAGCAGGCTGGCCACATAGCACAGGGTCCCGTAAGCTAATGGAGATCAGTGGCAGTGTCTACTTAAAGGGTAACTCCACTTTTGTAGGGAAAAATAAGCAATTAAAGGAAAAATAATATAGCACATATAATTGCGAATTTCTATCCTTATTAAATTAATTCCTTATACCAAGTACACACAAGCAGAATGTCCGACAGCAAAAGTCCTTTTCATCGGATATTCCGATCGTGTGCATGCCCCATCGGACTTTTTACGTCGAAAATTCTGACGGACCTAGAAAGAGAACATGTTCTAAATTTTTCAGACAGAACCAATTCCTATCGGGAAAACCGCTCGTCTGTATGCTGTTCAGACGTACCAAAAACGACGCATGCTCTGGAGCAAGTACGAGACGGAAGCTATGGGCTACTAGCTATTGAACTTCCATTTTCCACCACGTTCTGGACGATCGGAATTTGGTGTGAACGTGTGTATGCAAGACAGCTTGAGCGGAATTCCATCGGAACTCCGTCGGAAAAACCTTCAGAGTTTATTCTGATGGGAAAACCATCGTGTGCACAGGGCATCAGAATAATTTTAGGATGATTCTACAATTTAAAGACTTCTTATTGAAGTAAAATTTCATATTCACTTGGTCAGTAGCCCAATTCCAATATAATTTTATGAAGAAATCTTTAGGCATTTGCTGAACAACGCTTTGAATGGCAGTTTTAAAAAATGATTAATTTTGTGACTTCTTAATAGTTCTCTGTAGATAAATGATATAAATCATAACTTCATTGCAGACATCTCTTTGTACCCAGTGGTGGTTAAATGGAGGACAGCGTGATTACATTACCATCATTAACAGCTAATTTTAGCCTAATACATCTAGAGCAGTAAAGAACTGCCTGGAATGGGCTGCCGGGTAGTGCAATTAAAGCATTAGTCCAGGGAAGTCACAAAAGTGGCCATCTCTATAAACAACTGGTCCAACCAGTATCCATATATCAGTGATAGGTGGGGTTTGGCAAGGTGTAGCCAAAGTGTCCCCCCAAATGCACTCTCCCACACCTTGCTTCCTACACTTCCACCTGTGTCAGCACTTTAAGGGCCCCTTCATTTTAAATAAATGGCACTGCTACACACCACCCAAAGTGTAGTGTGCTAATGTGTGTTATTAATGTGCTGTAAAATGCAAATTAAAATTGTAAGCAGGTGCTCACTGAGGTAGTTCTGTGCTGGTTATGTTTAGTACTTTGGGGGTTAAATGTATTTTCTGCTGAGTGAGCTGCACTGCTTAATTGATGTTGGTGGTGCTGTTCGGTAGGTAAGAGTTAACTCTGTTGGTCAGGTTTTCCTGGGCTTTTCTGAAGAGTACCACCCTCTGCTGAAGAAAACATATAAAAAAGGAACTGAATCTAGGTCAAGGGCTCTTTGGGGACTGAACTGCTCAGATGTAAGCTGCCACTCTGCCAGGTCACCACCCCTTGTGGGAATCCAATCGGGGTTACCCACAGCTACACTCCACCCAAAGTGTAGTGTGCTAATAAGCCCTAGTAATGTGCTATATAATTAAAAGTAAAATTTGTAAGCAGGTGCTGACTGAGGTATTTCTGTGCTGGTTATGTCCAATACTTTTGGGGTTAAATGTATTTTCTGCTGTGTAAGTTGCACTGCTTAGTTAATGTTGGTGGTGCTGTTTGGTAGGTAAGGGTTAACTCTGTTGGTCAGGTTTTCCCAGGCTTTTCTGAAGAGTACCGCTCTCTGCTGAACAAAGGGGTATAGACTTACTGTATATGGACTTTAATGGACTTATGCTGCCAGTCATGGATTTATGCTGCCAGTCAAGGATTTACTACCCATTGAGGATAATTGCTACCAAATTATGGATCTACAGCCAATAATGGACTCTTGCCTTGCAAGGACTTTTGATGGACTTTACTACAAATTAAGATATGACTACCTCCCGGAGCACTACAACAAGGGCACTTAGAGAATTTTGTCAGGAATGTGTTCTTGAGATGTCTTGGAGAACCGTTTCTTTGTTACCCTCACTACTTTAGTAAAAAGAACTTTGTTGTTCAGTCTAACTGCCTGGTCTGAAGTCATTAAAGGGGTGCATGCATGGCGTATCGAAAAAACAGGGCTTAATCAAGGGGACAAGAGAAGTTAAAAAAGATACAGTACAGAGATCTAACGAGCAAAGAAGCTGTCCTAGGGAGGTTATATTGCCACTGCTAATGACTATCGTACTTGTGCCAAGTGCTTAATCAGCCAACCAGCCAGGAAGACATGGCATGGGAGACAGGTAGTGAAGGCGTTTGATGCTTGGACCCTTTTACTGGTGACCAGTTCCCCCATACTGGGACTGTCTTCATGGCACAGAGTTTATAGGGACTTAGCTTGGGAGTCACAAGTGATGAAGTGAGGCCTCGGGAGGAGATCAAGCATGGGTTTACGAGTAATGCTTCCTGTATCCAATAGCAGCATATGGATCATAGTCACTGGGAGTGAGTTCACAGGATTGCAGAGTTGCTGGAGACTGGTACAAGCTCTGTGGTACTGGATCAGAAATGCTGCACACCTGCACACCTGGGGAGAGGAGAAGTCTAGCAAAAGTGTGTCCATAGTGCTTATCTGTACAAGTGTGGCCAGTGTAGAAGTTTGGCCATAGATTACAAAGAGTAAGTAAGAGTGTTCCCAGAGGAATCTCGCTTTTAACCTAGAGCGCTGCCTTAACACTGGTTTCATGTGATCGCAGGCTTTGCCGGGCACTGGGGTCACTAATTAAGGTCCGCTCCAGGGTCCCCGCACTTGGGCGTGGTAAGCCCTGCCTACACATAACTGCACTGCAATAGTTTGAAGCCATAGAGAGTAGCAGGTCACTTGCATTTTATAGTAAAAGCTGCACATGGGAAGCTGCTTTTGGATAAAACAGAATGTGATGATGTTCCCCTACATGTCTCCTGCATATTCATATATGATGTTGGATGACCAAGTGCATAGGACACATGGAGAAGTGTCACTTATCCATTTTGTAGGATGGGATTGACCAACAGCTGTCCACTTACATTAAGTAAGTGCTGATGTGAGTGGCATTAGATGGGCACTGGAGCTGGGATTCAGTTGCAGTTGACCTCTTTTTTTTTGCTGCTGATAGGCTGGATACCTTATTGTTTCTTGTATACTGTATTTTGGGATCCCTTATGACCAGGTCAAAGTTCCATACTTCCTAACCTTCTGTGATGGGAAAGAAGTACATGTTGCATGAGATATTTAGCAATAGAGACCCTTGCTATACTCCTTGATCATTTAACACAAAAATGATCACCTGAACACATTGGGGCTTTTTTCACCTCTACTTTTCCGTTATATTAGCAATAAAAGTAATTTATGCAATAATCTGAAGGATGGATTAAAAGATTAGAGCTATAAATAACTATTGCAGTAAAATAGTTTATATATTTATATAGATCTCTACACCAGTGCTAAAAGAGGAACATCTGAGGAGACACGAGGGACAGAGGGATTGGTTTCCAAATGAGAGACAGTTGGGAGCTATGTAGTTCCTGGTTTATCTTTCACAAGTCCTGGAGTTTAGGGTATTTCAACCCAACTTCTTTTATACAAGTAAATTAACAGTAAAAAAAAAGTGATTCTAAAATCCAACAAAGATTGGAACTTCATACTGGTTACAATGGGTTGTGTAGACCAGGGGTCTCCAAACTATGGCACACAGGCAACAGGCGGCCTGCAGCTAGGGTCGGTGACATACCGTATTCCTAATCTGCACAGATTAAAGATTAAGCTAAGCAGAGGCGGCCTATGGATTCCGCCTTCAACTCTACCCCCCATGTCCCCTTGGGGACTTTGATTGGGACCCTGATTGAAGGGGTACTCTGGTGGAGATGCTTATGTAAGGAGAACTCTGATGTAAGGGGACCCTGATATATAGGGGGGCCATGATGGGGACTCCGATGCAAGGGGGTTCTGATGGGGACCCTGATGCACAGGTGGCTCTGATGGGGAACCTGATGCAAGGGGGGCTCTGATGGGGACCCTGATGCAAGGGGGGCTCTGATGGGGACCCTTTTGCAAGGGGGACTCTGATGGGGACCCTGATGCAAGAGGACCTCTGATGGGGACTCAAATGTAAGGGGACTCTTATGGGAACCCAAATGTAAGGGTGAACTCATGAATATCTCTAAAATATAGGATGTGGCCCTCATAATGAAAAGTTTGGGTATCGCTGGAGTAAACCAAGGAACTTAAGCGGAGGGATCTAACAATTGTAGAGACCAAAAATTGTATGAAACCATTAGGTGGTTTAAAACCCAACCCCAGCAATCTATCTCCCTGATCAATACATCCCCAACACGTTTGGAGCACCCCCACTCTTTTATTGAAAAAAAAAGTCTATATATACAGTATAACCTTTATCCAAGTACTCATCCAATCTTATTACTTAATGCATGCCTAGGATCATTTCTGCTTAAGGTAGATGTTTTTCTCCCTGACCCCCCCAAGCATTCCAAAGCTGGTACGATCTCCAGTGGGCATCCCCTTTACCAAAGCAACCCACCTACCAACCAATCACACTGTGTGACTGTGGGTCATTGATTGCTAGGATGCTGGTGACTGAGCCACACAGCATCATTAATGGCAAGGGTGCAGGCGGCTGGGCCGCGCAGCATCATTGGTAGGTATAGTACAGGCTCAGCTGCCAGCATTCTAGCAACCAGCTCGGTAACCTTGACCTATGTATACAAGGCAATGGTACTGAGCTGCAGTGAGGATAGCAGAGAATCCGGTATACTGTATATGCTCTCTCCTCAGTGTTGCCCACCACAGACTGGTGGTGGACAGGTGGTCATCTCAGTTTGCCCTGTTAGTAACATACCTCTGCATGGGCTCTCTTCCTCCATCAGATGGTGGGTTCTGAATGCAGAATTCTCCTGTGAGCATAGGGCATCTGGATGACCCACCTTGGGGCGGGCTCCTGACACCCTAGGTTTACAGAAAGTGGGTGCAATGACACTTGCATAGCTCCCAACTTTTTGAGATGGGAATGAGGGACACCTATTAGCAAAAGTATATAGGCATAGGACACTCCCCTCTTAAAGGAGAATTATTCAAAAAAAATATAAGTTAAATCCACTTCTTATTTACCACTACTATTCCTTTATATTGGCTTTTGAAATTTACAAATTCAGCAATTTAGAATTTGGATGAATGGTTTGAAAGTTAAAAAGTGCATTTCATATACAACTATATAGATCAGACGAGAATGAGGGCAGTGGCGTCTCCAGCTTTCATATTTGGGGGGGCACATGGGGGGACAGGGACAAAAGTAGGGGGGCAACTATAAAATGCATATATATATATCTATATATAGATATAGATATATATAAATATATCCTGGGGCCCTTTACTACGACCCCACAACGGCCCTTTCACATGTTCTGCAGTGAGCTCCCTTCCTACTGTATTGGGGTCCCCCAGGGTGGCAGAAAACAAGATATATATGTCACCAGCATACCAAGAAAATATAAGGATCCAAAGCAGTGGGAGAACTATCAGGGTTGCAAAGGTTGTCTTGCCTCTGGGCCCTTGTGTTCTGCCACTGTGGGGTTCCCCAGCCTCATCTTGCTGTCCTGCCCCTGCTATTGACTGCTCTGGTCTGGCATCTCTTGGAATTTACAGGCTGGTTCTCCTGTCCTAAGGATGGGAGAAATCAGTCTGTTTTTTCAGTAACTGGGAGTCCTGGTGAAGTCCTTCCTGCAACTCGCTCTTCTCCCTGCCAATGAGGATGCAGGGGAAGGAGCAGATCAGGCGGCCGTGGTTGTGTGAGCACTCGCATTATGCAGTGTCAGGGAGGGGGGAGGAATCACCCGCAGGAACTGACTGGGGACCCTCTCCCTCTTAGACAATGATGTTTTGTAAAAAAAAAATAAAAATGTTTTTTTATTGGGGGGGGGGGGGGGGGGGCACATGGTGGGGCACAGCATAATGTTGGGGGGGGGGGGGTGTCAGGGCCCCCTCTGCCCCCCCCTAGGGACGCCATTGAATGAGGGACAAATGAGAAGGAAATAAAGACAGAGGGACTTTGTTCCAAATCAGGCACAATCCCTTGAAATCAGGAACAGTTGGGAGCTATGCACTTGGCGCCATTTAGCCTAGATCACTGGTGACATCTTGTGGTGGAGAATAAACACTGCAGGGGACAGCTCTGGATTAAAGACAAGTACTGTAGCCAAAGCTGCTTTTTAATGCAGACTTTGTCTGGGCACTAATTTTTTTAACATTTTTACTGAAACTGGGTTTTGAATTTCCGGTAAGCAGCATAGCTTCAAATATCACTATTGGCATGGACCCTTTACATGCAAATTTTTCACATTTGACTTGAGTTCACCTTTAAATCTAACCAAATAAAGGCTTAATGCATTCTGAAATGACGACTCCTGTTGTCATTCTAATGCAGGTTGAAAATGGATAATCAATATTCTGGTTACTATCAGCAACAGAGATATTTTTTTTTTCCTTCAGTCATTTCATACAAGAGAACCAAAGCTCTTTGCTGGTTTCTATGACAACAGGACAGGGACACAATCGCTCAGCAGCCCTGGCAGAGACTTGGCAAAGAGCTATGACGTATATCCAAGAAGCGTGTAATAAAAGATCCTAGAAAGCTTCCTGAAAAATAAATGAAAGCATGACAGAGCTGTGGCATTTACATAATCCACCTAGAATTAAAACATTTAGCGTTTCGGAAAAACAAAAAGTGCCGTTCTTTGGAACGCTGAACGGTTACGATTGAGGGCTTTTTGTCTTGTGCGAACAACGCGCTGCTTGTCGTTTACTCTGTCGTGGCATAAATTTGCTGGAGCTTGCTAGGCGGCATAACAGCATTTCTGGAGTTGGATACCTCTGTCTTCTATGGAAAAAAAAAACAATTGTTAATGATACACAGTGTTTTAGCAAGCTTAATGTTATCCAGTTAGGGCTTATTCACACAGGCAGTCAGGGGGGCAGTAAAAGAAGGTGGTTGAGCTGTGGTTTTATCCCCCCCCCCCCCCCCCCCAACAACCATCCACCTAAACAAAGCAATGCAGCCACTCAGGACTGTGCCCATGTTGTGGCTGCAATGCTTTACATAATATCGCAATTGGCAGGCAGTACCACTATAGAATGTGGCCCTTTCAAACGAATTGGGCCGCACCCTATAACTGCATGCAATGCACATGGTTGTGACTCCGTGGTTTGACATTTTGAGGGTTAAAGCAAGCTGTGATGAGGCGACTTATCGCCTGCTCACCACCTGTCAAACACATGTGGTGGCAGTATAGCTGCATATTTAAACAAGCCCTTAGGCAAAACTGTAAGGCTCCATTCATACCTGATCGCCGCAATTCCATCGGAAATTTCAAGTCGCAGCACCCCAATCGTGCTGTGATTTTTCCGTATGGTAAATCACGCTGCAATTGAGCTTGTTGCTCAAAAAGGAACATGAGCTTCTTTTGGGCGACACGTGTTGCGCTTTGCCACGATTGCAGCTCGATTTACCATGCAACAATTGTGGCAAAATCGCGGTATGATTGGCTTGCCACTAGAAGTAATGGCATTGCAAACTCGTCCCACGTTTTGCAGCAATTCCGCCTGCGATCAGGTGTGAATGGAGCCTAAAGCTGGACTCCAGTCAAAAATAATTATAAAAAAAAATTAAACAAATAGTCTATTAAAAGATACAATAAAAACAAGCAGTGTTTGCTCCAATACACAACTTCAGTCCAGAGCTGTCCCTCACAGTACATTTTTTTCCTACAACTAGATGCCCTTAGTTTAGTTTGAATAAGGGCCAGGGTCACTTTTTCCAGAGGCCCTTAACCCCTAGGCCACAGACTGGTACTGGTCTTTGGCCTGTTAGCAACCAGGCCGCACAGCATGAGGTGAGTGGCGGGTGAATGAGCAAGGCTTGATCTGTACTTACAGCAACTCCTATTACCGCCTGAGCTCTGCCTCCTGTCAGATCAGTGGCAGCTTTAGAATCTCATAGGAACGCAAACTTGTACTGTAAACTGCGCATGCGTGGGATTTAGGTTGCCACTCCTATGGGAATCTAATGCCGCATGATCTGAACTAGAGGTAGAGCTGTGGAGGTGGGGAGCGGTTGCAAATAACAGTTTGACTGCCTTTTCTTTGACTAAACCGGTCCCTGGTGACAAAAAGGTTGGGACCGCTGACGTATGCTTTCCTGCCAAAACAGTACCCCTGGAGGTGGTTGCAAAGTACCTGGTGTGTAATTATCTGTGTTGGCCGACTTACCTTGGGGCCCTTCTGTGGGTGATGCATGTGTAGCTGTCTCTTTACAAATGTGCAAAGGATGGCTAGTGAACTACTAGACAAAGGAGTTGTCTAAATTGCATTAACCTTGTTAATGTTGGGATAAGCATAGATGGTTCAGCTCACCCCTCCTGGTACACAGGAATCTGGTCCAGATCACTTGCCGGTCTGCTGTCCTCTAAAGTCAGGTCCTGGCGGCTCAGTCTCTCAGCTTGGATCCCCACCAGGCTCAGTCCCTCAGCAGATTGGATCATTAGCAAATTGCCTCTGGTCACACAGTACACAGGTCTTAGCCCTCTGATCCCTGTGGGGCTAGGTCTCGGTTGCTCAGTTCTCAGGCTCTGTCACTCTAGTGCAGCTATGACAGGTCCAGCAACAGGTCCGCTCGGATCTCCTTCCTCTCTGCAAAGAGCCCACTTTCTCCAGATTTGCCCAGGAAGAAACCCAGTCCTCTCTTCTTCTGAAATGCAGAAGATCCTGGGTAGAGAAGTCCAAAGCCCCGTAGCCTCCCTTGACTATTGTGCGGTGCTCCTTTAAGAACCACAAATCCCATGTTCCCTGAAGTCTGCATAGTAAGTTCCTCCTTCCCCCTGATTGGCTCTCTCGTTGCGGGGGGGGGGGGGCTGCTCTAGCATCAACTGGCAGGGAAGCCATGGGGTGAGAAGAAAAGCCTGCATCCTGCAGCCACACAGCCTCTCTATACATAGCAGCCTGGTGGGGGGAGAAGCGGCCATACAGAGCACACAGATGCAGTCCCATTGCTGCAAAGCTGCTCCGTCACTGCTCTCAGTGGTGGGGGGGAGGGTAGGGGAGGAATGCAAAGCTGATTGAGGGCCCCCAGCACCTGGCACATGCTGAGACCAGGTCCAGACAGGAATTCTTCACACAGGCCTCCCCTAGGGATATGCCCCAGGAGAAAGAGTTCTGGAAAGGTACTCCCAAAAAATTATCATCTCCCCAGACCAAACCTCTGAATTGCACCAAGTCAAGGAAATATTCATGACTTAGTGGGTCATCCTTTTCACATTCATTACTGGAACCTCCGACCAGGAACAGGCAGAAGCAATCAACCCATCAGGCTTGGGGAAAATCTACAGAACCCAGAGAAGATTACCAGCTCAGGCTGGTTACAGCCTAGCAGTAGCACATTCTAATTTTATTAGAGACACAACTCATAGGGCAGGGCGGCTACATAAGCTTTTTCAATACCATCTTCTTGTGGTCTTCATTATT
Source organism: Lithobates septentrionalis (assembly GCA_037952835.1). Classification (NCBI taxonomy): domain Eukaryota; kingdom Metazoa; phylum Chordata; class Amphibia; order Anura; family Ranidae; genus Lithobates; species Lithobates septentrionalis. Next base: position 3,250,648 of record JBBDGP010000803.1, read on the forward strand.
ACCCCAATAAATTCTTCAGTTTTTGTTATTTCAATACAAGCAGTGTAAGTACCTTTATTTGACTTGGTATCAGCCTTATGTAGTCTCTGCACAGCAGCCTTCAGACTGGGTGAAGGAAAAGCAGCACAAAGAGACAATTAGTTACGCTGCAGTTCTAGAAGCATGCAGATAGGCGGAGAGAGCAGAATGATGGAGAGATCAGTCTGCTGTTTTACCTTTTACTGTCCAGTCAGAGACTGGCGGAGGGACAAGACCTGTAAAGCCTTGTACACACAATCGGATTGTTGGTCAACAAAACCGTGGACTCCAAATGCGCTTCTGGGAGAATGGTCAAACATTCCCAATGGGCACACTTCTAAACCTTGTGGACAGCCTTCCCAGAAGAGTTGAAGCTGTTATAGCTACAAAAGGTGGGCCAACTCAATATTGAACCCTACGGACTAATGCCCCGTACACACGGTCGGATTTTCTGATGGAAAATGTCAGATCGGAGCGTGTTGTCAGAAATTCCGACCGTGTGTGGGCTCCATCGGACATTTTCCATCGGATTTTCCGACACACAAAGTTTGAGAGCAGGCTATAAAATTTTCCGACAACAAAATCCGTTGTCGGAAATTCCGATCGTGTGTACACAAATCCGACGGACAAAGTGCCACGCATGCTCAGAATAATTAAAGAGATGAAAGCTATTGGCCACTGCCCCGTTTATAGTCCCGACGTACGTGTTCTACGTCACCGCGTTTAGAACGATCGGATTTTCCGACAACTTTGTGTGACCGTGTGTATGCAAGACAAGTTTGAGCCAACATCCGTCAGAAAAAATCCTAGGATTTTGTTGTCGGAATGTCCGAACAAAGTCCGACCGTGTGTACGGGGCATAAGACTGGGATGCCATTAAAGTTCATGTGTGTGTAAAGGCAGGCTTCCCAATACTTTTGACAATATAGTGTATTTGTTTCATCTGTGTATTTAGCCTGGAGTTCAGCTTCTTATTCTTTCACTCTTTTCTTCCGGTAATCATTTCTATTCATTTTTTTTCATCTATAACACAGTAATATCTACACCAACATCACTATGTCAAACGTGCGCAAAATAATTAAGTCATAGAAATTCTTCCTTTTTTCAGGTGTTTTTGAAATACCGAACAGCATTATCCGTCCGATTACGCTTTATATAAATGAGTAAAACCGTCCGCACAACATTACACAGTTCACGTAGCTAATGATTACAGTTCACAGTCTAGGTCAGATTTAATTAGACGATGCATTAAAACAGATTTGCAGAAGCACTTATTCTGATTTAATTACTTAAAATGATAGTGTAATGAGCATGCTTATAGGAAGGGGGGGAGGGAGAAAGTATTTTAATGGCATCCTTTGAAGTTAATAAGAGGAAAAATTAATCTTTTAACCAAAAGTGTAATGTAACAAGTACGTTTTTAAATCATGCTATGGGAGCCAAGAACACCGCTGGAATGAAGAAAAGGTGTTTCTCGTTGCCAGGACTGCAATAAATATGACAAGCGTGCCAGGATTTTCAATAAAAGTGATTTTTGTAACAAGGGATCAAAATATCTTCCGGCAGCAGATTTAATAGGAAGCAGTCCTGCGTTTTTTTGTCAAGGTACTATTTTGGGTTTTTACCGAGTTTACCTGAAAATGTTTTGGTTGTGATTTTTTTTCTTATATTTTGAGCTATTTTTTCTGGATCGTTCATGTACAGATTTAGTTGGAAGTGCTGTGAACGCTGTAATGCCCTGTATACACGATCGGACATTCCGACAACAAAATCCATCAGATTTTTTTTTCCGACGGATGTTGGCTCAAACTTGTCTTGCATACACACGGTCAACACCAAGTTGGTCGGAAATTCCGAACATCAAGAACGAGGTGACGTACAACACGTACGACAAGCTGAGAAAGATGAAGTTCAATAGCCAGTGCTGCTCTTCTGCTTGATTCCGAGCATGCGTGGCACTTTGTGCGTCGGAATTGTTATTGGAACAATTGTTGTTGAAAATATTTTGTTGATAGAAAATTTTAGATCCAGCTTTCAAACTCTGTGTGTCGGAAATTCCAATGGAAAAAGTCAGATGGAGCCTACACAGTCGGAATTTCCGACAACAAGCTCCGATCGCATATTTGCAGTCGGAAAGTCCGATCGTGTGTACAGGGCATTACTGTTTGACGGGTTGTCATCTATGGGTTCATTTTATTTAATGTTTCAGCAGTACAGTAATTATCCAATCTCCAGAGGTATCCCCCCTTTTGGGGTTATCCTTATACGTAGATCAGTTGTTGTCATCTTATGAGCTAAAGGGGACCCTGACAGCACCCAAGAGCCACACATTATGTTCAATGTATGTAATGCTTGAGAGGACCGTCAGTCTGCAGAACTAATAGAGGAAACGAAGGTCAGAGAGTGTGGACATGCTGCAGAAGACAATATGAAACTGGCAACATGTTACATGAGGCTAGTAGAGATCAATGTTATTACCCTAATCAATGTTCCCACTACAAACTGCTGACATCTGAGGGCCGCACATCATATACCCAAGGGCCACTTGCGGTCCTGGGGCAACAGGTTGGGCACCGGGGCTAAAGATCCTCAGACTCCCTGTTGGGAGCCATGTTCCTTCAAACCCCACTGCGTCCACCACTGGGTACAAATTTGAATTCAAATTTTAGCCGGTGTGTCTTTTAGTTTCTCCACCTGCAGTCCCCCAGTGACTTCATGGGTTCTGTTGGTGGCCTTTTATGGTCCACGTCTGGTGGCTTCTCCAAGCTTCCTGATGAAGCCTATTGCAAAACCCATCGAAGATCTACTTATATTACTACAACACTGATGCAGTAAATAATGTTTTCTACTTAAGGTTTTTCTTATGCCCTGTACACACGATCGGACATTGATCGGACATTCCGACAACAAAATCCATCAGATTTTTTCCGACGGATTTTGGGCCAAACTTGTCTTGCATACACACGGTCGCACAAAGTTGTCGGAAAATCTGATAGTTCTGAACGTGGCGACGTAAAACACGTACATCGGGACTATAAACGGGGCAGTAGCCAATAGCTTTCATCTCTTAATTTATTCTGAGCATGTGTGGCACTTTGTGCGTTGGATTTGTGTACACACGATCGGAATTTAAACGATCGGATTTTGTTGTCGGAAAATTTTATATCCTGCTCTCAAACTTTGTGTGTCGGAAATTCCGACGGAAAAAGTCCGATGGAGCCCACACACGATCGGAATTTCCGACAACACAATCGGATCGCACTTTTTCCATTGCAAAATCTGACTGCGTGTACAAGGCATAACACCTATAGCTATAACATTATATATATGCAATGTAAGGGGTTCCATTTAGATGGTATTGTTAATTAAAGATGTTGTCTTCAACCGCTATTATGTATAGAAACTCATGTTGATGTTTTTTATTGAACAATTTTCTTGAATAGTAATAAAGTAAAGTAAAAAGAATACTCTTTTAGCTCTATATGTTTGTCTATGTATTTGGCACTTTAAAAGCCCCCTATTTTCTGTATATATCTATTTTCCTCACGTACAGGTTTGTAGAATGTGATGAGCAAATCTATTTTTCCAAACAGGGATTCAGATATGCTCCATCCATTGCTCATAAGTTGGATTTCCTGTGTTGAGTGAATCGATTCTTTGGTAAAGGGGTCCCTTTGTTTACTTCCTAGCTGTACAGCACCCTCTGGGTCCTCCTCCTATCAATATTTTCTTGCGGATAGTGAAGCTGGCCATAAACTAGTAAAATTTAGTTTGAAATGTTTTATTATATAAGAGCATTCATTCGATTTTTTAACCATTAGTGGGGTCAAACCAACATTTCTTTTCGACTGCAGTGATGATTCGAAGGTGCATGATGGTAAATTTTTGTGGACTTAACAAATTTTTAACACGGAATTTGATTTTTGTTTGGGAAATTAGATTAATTTAAAAATCCAACGTTTAAAGCAAACAAAATGTTGAAGTACTTGCAAATCACATTGGCCAGGTCAATAAATGTACTGAGAATTTTCAGACAAATGCTACGTAGGGCAAGGAAGAACACCAGGGTAGCAATAGCCCCTGCAATTTAACAATGAAAGGCACTAGGTGGCAATATGGAGTCAAAAAGTATACCCGGCAACTCATCATACAAAAAGCAAATTAATTTATTGATGCAGGTGGAGTACAGAAATACAGTGGTTTACGCGTTTCAGCTACAAAGCCTTAGTCATAGCAAATTTAATTGCTTTTTAGATAATGAGTTTCCGGCTATAAATTTTGACTCCATGCTGTACCTGGGTGATAGGATTACACTATCAGCCAGAGCACCGTTCATGTACCTTCTCAGGGAATCTAAATGGGCATTGTTTTTCCTCTGAACACAGCAATAGCCTCCCAATAGCCTCCCGTCTCCCACCAACGAAGAATGCTAAGTGCCACCTGCGTCCTAGCAATGAAGGATGCTAGGTGGCATCCTATAAGCCAATAAGCTGCATTAACACTGTACAATTGTCAGATAAGGGTACTCACCAAGGCCGAGATGCTGAAAGCGAAAACCTCTTGCGACTAAGCGCACTCCACTCCTGGAGATGGTACCGGGGGTGAAGGGCACAAAGAGGCGCGAGTCACCAGCAGGCAGGGCAAGTCTTGCATGAAGGTCACCGGCAGGAAGACAGCTGTGCAGGACTGGAAAATGCCAGGACTGGGAGACTGGCAAGAGTCTCTTAGATAGGCAAAACAGTATAGCGCAAAGAACTGTTAGCAGGTCTGTCAGCAGGCTGATGATTTAGTACTGAAGACTGATAGCAAAGTCCGTAAAACAGGCCGAGGGTCAAACTGGAGGCAAAGTCTGTAAGCAAGCCAGGGGTCAAGCACTGAAGACAAAAGCAAAGTCCAGGAGCAGGCTGAGGGTCACTCACTGGAGACAGGAAGCAATATCCTAGACAGGCCAAGGGTCAAACACAGGAAACAAGTAGAGAGGTCCGAGAGGCAAGCCGAGGGTCAGATGCAGGTCAAGGTCAATCCAGGTCGCAACAGGTAATCAAGAATCAGGATACAAGCAGGAAACACACGGGTAGCTGAAAGACAAACCAGCAATCTGGTCATGGCACAGAGTGGCTTTATAGGCCAGTGGGAGGCTCATGTTGCATACGAGCGTTCGCCGTTCCGCTAAATTGCGCACGCACATTAGCCGGTGCGCTGAATTGCGCACACACATCAGCCGTTTCGCTGAATTGCGCACGCGCATTAGCACATTGTGTTGTGCCCAGGGATGCGCTGGAGGGCCGCTGTACCGCGCATGTGCGAAGGAAGACAGCGATATTGGTGAGACTGGTACTTGCTTCTTTCCTGACAACAATCGTATGCATGTTAAGTTTACATAAACTTTACGAGTTCTCAGCATTTGGACTTTGACGCAGGATCTTGCTGCCATTGTGAAACACAGTACACCCTTATGCAGAGATCATGGTCCTGTTGCATAAGTGTACTGTAATTTCTACTATAATAGGATCATTGCACATTTTTCAAAACAAAATTAGTAGCGAGGTCCATTTTTTGTCAAGAGAATTTAAAAAAAATAAAATAAAATTGCTGAACAATATTAAAAAAAAAAGACAAACCTTGAATTAGAATACAATAATAAGCAGGTGAGCCTGGGCTTTCGTTTTTTTGCTTTAACACATTTGGAGCAAATATTTCTTCATCAAGCTGTCTTGGCTTTAATACAGACACTTGTAAATATTTTATATTATACACAACCCACATGCTTCTCTTCATGTTGTAGCGGTGCAGTGCAGCTGTCAATCTTCGGCGCTGTTTTGGTTGTTTTACAGCCTGGAGACAGAGAGACCTTAATCAATAGAGCAGACCACAGCCTTGGCTGCGTCTGAGGTCTGGATTGTCTCTGACTTAAGAAGAATATATATCAGATAGAGAAGCTGGCCTCACACTGTTTGTGGTTTTAAGGATAAGTATGGGAGCTGAGGCGTTAGTCCCAGGGGATTCACTGTCAGAAACCATACCAAGATCTCATTACAAGTCGCTGGTGATGTGAGCAATCAATGTGAATCGTATATAGAATATAGAGGAAAGAATATGTTGCCCAAAGCAGCCAATTAGAATCCAGCTGCCAGTTTTTTTTTAGTGCAGGCTACTAAATATGAAGAAAAATATAACTGGCTGCATACATTCCTAAAATCTAGACCTTACATATGTACAGTGAACCTGTGTGTGTGTGTGTGTATATATATATATATATATTCACTTGTGGAGGAGAACCGCACTCTGCTTACGATTTAGTGCCAGCAATCAGGTCTTCCCACCGACCTTGTATATAGAAAAAGAGTCCAAGAGGTTGCTGCACTTAAAAATTTCTTTGCTTTATTTCACAAATTGTTCAGTAGGGATTTACAAAGCAAGTATAATCCAAAAACACAGGCACGAAATGCCTACACAGTTTCAGACACAGGTAGATTCAGATATGGATGGATGGATGGATGGATTACGTCTCGGGCTAGTCAGCTTACGCCCTTCCTAAGATCCATTGAAGAGATGTGCTTCAATGGATCTTAGGAAGGGCGTAAGCTGACTAGCCCGAGACGTAATCCATCCATCCATCCATCCATATCTGAATCTACCTGTGTCTGAAACTGTGTAGGCATTTCGTGCCTGTGTTTTTGGATTATACTTGCTTTGTAAATCCCTACTGAACAATTTGTGAAATAAAGCAAAGAAATTTTTAAGTGCAGCAACCTCTTGGACTCTTTTTCTATATATATATATATATATATATATATATATATATATATATATATATATATATATATATATATATATATATATATATATATATATATATATATATATATATATATATATATATATATATATATATATATATACCCCTGCCAGGAAGCTAACATTTCCTGTTTCAAAAGAAGTTAAGCCTGTTCCACTTAAAAACATTCCCACCAATCAGGGCCGGATTAACATAGGGGCTATTGGAGCTGCGGCTCCAGGCCCCTTACCTTAAGATAGGCCCATTTGCCCAAAAAAAAAAAAAAAATTCACAAAGAAAAAAAAAAAAAAATTGGCCAAAAAAAAAAAAGATAGAGCTCGGAGGGTCGTAGAGATCCTCACAGAATTTAGTAGGTAGGCAGCCCGAACACTTGCCCCACCACAGGTCAAAATTTGGGTCTCCTAGGACCTATTGTTCCGGAGATACGGGGCTCCTTGTGCAGCCTGTCAGAAGCTACATACAGAGCAGCCAGTGTTAATACAAGCTGGCACACTCTGTTTGCAGCAGACTGAGGATGAGCTCACAGTGCCTTAATTACCTAAAAGCAATATATAATAATTATTTGTATATTACTTATGGCAATTAACCCCTTACCACCCAGGCCAATTCTGACACTTCTCTCCTACATGTAAAAATCATATTTTTTCTGCTAGAAAATTACTCAGAACCCCCAAACACTAAATATATATGTTTTAGCAGACACCCTAGGGCAGGGATATGCAATTAGCGGACCTCCAGCTGTTGCAGAACTACAAGTCCCATGAGGAATAGCAAGACTGACAGCCACCAGCATGACACCCAGAGGCAGAGGCATGATGGGACTTGTAGTTTTGCAACAGCTGGAGGTCTGCTAATTGCATATCCCTGCCCTAAGGAATAAAATGGTGGTCATTGCAACTTTTATGTCACACGGTATTTACGCAGCAATTTTTCGAACGTGTTTATTTTTGGAAAGAATTAATAAAAAAAAAAAAACACTAAAGTTAGCACAATTTTTTTGTACACTATGAAAGATGATGTTACGCAGAGTAAATAGATACTTAACATGTCACGCTTTAAAATTGCGCACACTTGTGGAATGGCGCCAAACTCCAGTACTTAAAACCCCCCATAGACGATGCTTTAAATTTTTTTTACAGATTACATGTTAAGAGGTACAGAGGAGGTCTAGTGCTAGAATTATTGCTCTCGCTCTAACGATCGCGGTGTATGTAACCTGTGTGTATCTGGCTCTGATACTAGCCAGTGCCTCACCGGCCACTGATCTCACCGCATGTCCCTGACCCAAATCTTAAAAATACATATGGACAGGGCTGTACGAATGCTGTGGCTGTGATTCTTTACTTCACAGCTGCAAATTTTTTTAATTTCTATTTTCTTAGCTGAACCATCTTTAACTCTTTAGCCTGCAGAGTTTGATAGGCAGCACCGCCTGTCAAACTCGCCTATTGTTTTCAATAGGACCACTCTGCAACTGCAAGCCAGATTCGCTCGCAGTAGTAGCATAGTCCAACAATGTAAAAATACTATTCAGCAATGTAAAAAAAAAAACAAGGAGATGGCAGTAGCACCTCATGAACGCCTGTCAGCTGCTGCTATACCACTCGTTGAAAAGCAATCCACCACAGATCACTTTTCAGAGGGCAGTAAGCATTACCGCAAATGTGAAAAACTTGAAACACATCATCCAATTCAAACTTCCCACCAACCAGGTCACTCCCCAGCCACTTCCCATGTTAGCCACCTCCCTTCAACTTATATTACAGGTGACCGTTTCCCAACCTGCAGATGACAGACCCTACTCCAAAAGATATCACTTCCAGCTACTCCCCCCACCCGCTGATTGATATCCCTCGATGACCGCCTCACAACCCCCTGCTGACAGACCTCTCTCCCCAGCCTGTCCCCACACACCCTCTCACCTGCTGACCTGTAGATGGGGGCACTCCCGCAATGTTATTGTGTTCTGCCAGTGGGGAGCCTTCACTACCCACACAATACAATGATAAGTGTTGCTAACCATAGCTGGCAGCACTGATTGTTTTGGGAAAACCTGACAGGCTGGTTTTACTCAAGTCGATTAATAGATTGACTTGTGTACAACCAGCTAGCCCATACATAGATCGACTATGGCTGGTCCCTGCTTAATTGGCATAATTTCAATCCATGTATGGCCCGCTTAACCACTATGCAGTCCCTAAACATCCTTCCACAAACTTTTACATTTTTCCTTCCCAGATTCCTTCATCCTCCTCACCTGTACATAGTGCTCTCTGTCATACCCTCCACACTCCTCTCCTGTACATACTGCTCACTGTCATACCCCCCACACTCCTCTCCTGTACATACTATTCACTGTTATACCCTCCACATTTCTCTCCTATACATAGTGCTCACTGGTCATACCCTCCACACTCTTCTCCAGTACATAGTGCCCGCTGTCATACCCTCCACTCCTGTACATACTGCTCACTTGTCATACCCTCCACACTCCTCTGCTGTACATACGGCCCGCTGTCATACCCTTCACACTCCTCTCCTGTACATACTGCCCACTGTCATAGTGCTCACTTGTTATACCCTCCACAGTCCTCTCCTTTACATAGTGCCCACTGGCATACTCTCCACACTCCTCTCCTGTACATGCTCCCCACTGGCATACTCTACACACTCCTCTCCTGTACATACCGCCCACTGTCATACCCTCCACACTCCTCTCCTGTACATACTGCCCACTGCCATACCTTAACGACACTTCTGTCTTATACATAGTGCTCACTTGTCATACCCTCCACACTCCTCTCCTGTACATAGTGCCCGCATTCATACCCTCCACAATCCTCTCCTGTACATACTGCTCATTTGTCATACCCTCCACACTCCTCTGCTGTACATACTGCTCACTGTCATATCCTCCACACTCCTCTCCTGTACATACTGTCCACTGTCATACTCTCCACACTCCTCTCCTGTACATACTGCTCACTGTCATACCCTAACCACACTTCTCTCTTATACATAGTGCTCATTTGTCATACCCTCCACACTCCTCTCCTGTACATAGTGCCCACTGTCATATCCTCCACATGCCTCTCCTGTACATACTGCACACTTGTCATACCCTCCATACTCCTCTGCTGTACATACTGCCCACTGTCATACCTTCCACACTCCTCTCCTGTACATACTGCCCACTGTCATACCCTCCACACTCCTCTCCTGTACATACTGCCCACTGTCATACCCTCCACACTCCTCTCCTGTACATACTGCCCACTGTCATACCCTCCACACTCCTCTCCTGTACATACTGCTCACTGTCATACCCTCCACACTTCTCTCCTGTACATAGTGCCCGTTGTCATACACTTCTCTACTGTACATAGTGCCGGCTGTCATATCCTCCACACTCCTCTCCTGTGCATACTGCCCACTCTCATACTATCCACACTCCTCTCTTGTACATACTGCCCACTGTCATAACCACCACACTCCTCTCCTGTACATACCACCCACTGGCATACTCTCCACACTCCTCTCCTGTACATAGAGCCCACTGTCATACCCACCATACTCCTCTCCTGTACATACTGCCAACTGTCTTTCTCTCCACACTCCTGTACATTCTGCCCCATAATACCTTCCACACTCCTCTCCTGTACATACTGCCCACTGGCATACTCTCCACACTCCTCTCCTGTACATAACGCCCACGGTCATACCCACCACACTCCTCTCCTGTACATACCGCCCACTGTCATACCCTCCACACGTCTCTCCTGTACATACTGCGCACTGTCAAACCCTCCACATTCCTCTCCTGTACATACTGCCCCCATCATACACTCCACACTCCTCTCCTGTACATACTGCCCCCATCATACCCTCAGCACTCCTCTCCTGTACATACTGCCAACTGTCATACCCTTCACACTCCTCTCCTGTACATACTGCCAACTGTCTTTCTCTCCACACTCCTTTCCTGTACATTCTGCCCCCATAATACCGTCCACACTTCTCTCCTGTGCATACTGCTCCCATTATCCGCTCCACACTCCTCTCCTGTACATACTGCCCACTGGCATACTCTCCACACTCCTCTCCTGTACATACTGCCCACTGGCATACTCTCCACACTCCTCTCCTGTACATAGAGCCCACTGTCATACCCACCATACTCCTCTCCTGTACATACTGCCAACTGTCTTTCTCTCCACACTCCTCCTGTACATTCTGCCCCATAATACCTTCCACACTCCTCTCCTGTACATACTGCCCCCATAATCCCCTCCACACTCCTCTCCTGTACATACTTTCCCACTGTCCTCCCCTCCACAATACTCTCCTGTACATACTGCCCACTGGCATACTCTCCACACTCCTCTCCTGTACATAATGCCCACTGTCATACCGACCACACTCCTCTCCTGTACATACCGCCCACTGTCATACCCTCCACACTCCTCTCCTGTACATGCTGCCCCCATCATACACTCCACACTCCTCTCCTGTACATACTGCCCCCATCATACCCTAAGCACTCCTCTCCTGTACATACTGCCAACTGTCATACCCACCACACTCCTCTCCTGTACATACCACCCACTGTCATACCCTCCACACTCCTCTCCTGTACATACTGCACACTGTCAAACCCTCCACATTCCTCTCCTGTACATACTGCCCCCATCATACACTCCACACTCCTCTCCTGTACATACTGCCCCCATCATACCCTCAGCACTCCTCTCCTGTACATACTGCCAACTGTCATACCCTCCACACTCCTCTGCTGTGCATTCTGCCCCCATAATACCTTCCACACTTCTCTCCTGTACATACTGCCCCCATTATCCCCTCCACACTCCTCTCCTGTACATACTGCCCACTGGCATACCCATACTGCCCACTGTCATACCCTCCACACTCCTCTTCTGTACATACTGCTCACTGTCATACCCTAACCACACTTCTCTCCTATACATAGTGCTCATTTGTCATACCCTCCACACTCCTCTCCTGTACATACTGCTCACTGTCATACCCTAACCACACTTCTCTCCTATACACAGTGCTCATTTGTTATACCCTCCACACTCCCCTCCTGTACATAGTACCCGCTATCATACCCTCCAAACTCCTCTCCTGTAAATACTGCTCACTTATCATACCCTCCACACTCCTCTCCTGTACATACGGCCCACTGGCATACCCTCCACATCCCTCTGCTGTGCATAGCGCCCACTGTCATACCCTGCACACTAATCTCCTGTACATAGTGCCCACTATTATACCCTCCACACTCCTCTCCTGTACATACGGCCCACTGGCATACCCTCCACACTCCTCTCCTGTACATACTGCCCACTGGTATACCCTCCACACCCCTCTGCTGTGCATACCACCCACTGTCATACCCTGCACACTAATCTCCTGTACATACCGCCCACTGCCATACCCTCCACACTCCTCTCCTGTACATATTGCCCACTATTATACCATCCACACTCCTCTCCTGTACATAGTGCCCACTGTTATATGATCAGTCTGGTAATCAAACCAGATAATTATGTGTAAACAATGAAAATAAAAATAAAGAGAAAAAATTACATAACATAAAATGGTTACGACTTAAAATGACAAAAATTAAAAAGCAAAATAAGTCTTAAGGCAGATTAATGTCCAAAGAGAATAATGAAAATGTTCAAAATAAATGTATCCTTGGAGATTATGCAGAAAAGATAAGTGATTCTACGGTAAGCACTCAGCACCCAGTGAGTAATCCACCACCATAGTAGATGTACGCTTACCAGAGGTAAGCTAGATAACAGCTTATCAATGGATATCCACTTGAGGGACACAACACCCGGGATCTCCTCCCAAGGAAAGGATAAGCAGGGACTTTCTCACAGCGGACCACAAACAGCATACCAGGGGGACCTCAGCGCCTGAGGAGACCATCAAGAGTTGATGGTCTCCTCAGGCGCTGAGGTCCCCCTGGTATGCTGTTTGTGGTCCGCTGTGAGAAAGTCCCTGCTTATCCTTTCCTTGGGAGGAGATCCCGGGTGTTGTGTCCCTCAAGTGGATATCCATTGATAAGCTGTTATCTAGCTTACCTCTGGTAAGCGTACATCTACTATGGTGGTGGATTACTCACTGGGTGCTGAGTGCTTACCGTAGAATCACTTATCTTTTCTGCATAATCTCCAAGGATACATTTATTTTGAACATTTTCATTATTCTCTTTGGACATTAATCTGCCTTAAGACTTATTTTGCTTTTTAATTTTTGTCATTTTAAGTCGTAACCATTTTATGTTATGTAATTTTTTCTCTTTATTTTTATTTTCATTGTTTACACATAATTATCTGGTTTGATTACCAGACTGATCATATTTTCAAATTTTTGAATTATTCACATAATCATATATGTTGTAAAATATGGTCTTTAGTTTTAGCGCAGTCTTTTTTTGATTTTCTTTTGTATACATGTGTGCATGCCTCACTTTAGGACTGCAGCTTGCAATATTTCACTTTTCACAGTAGCGCGGTAGTTTTTTGTGTTTTATTCTGCCCACTGTTATACCCTCCCCATTCCTCTCCCTCACCTGCAAATACTTCCCACTTTTATACCATCCATTCTCCTCCTACCCTATGCCTCTTACCCACAAAAACAGTTCTTTGAAATTATATTGAATATCCTCAATGTTACCAGCTCTAGAATGGACACACTGAGAAATCTTCTCAGTCCTCATATTTGTATTGCCCATTATTAGTACTCATTTAATTTTGTGATTACTATTGTGATGTATAGAGGAACATAGGGGATGTCAGCTACTCTAAATATACCACTGGTAAAAAAAGTGTCCTTGAAAATATTTTGGAAATGTTGGCAACTATGCACTTTGGCACTGCCCAAGGGCCACAGGGTCAGTAGGGGGCCCCATGAGAGGATCCTGTGATATTAAAGCGGTAGTAAACTTTGCTAACATTACTACTTTTTAGTAGGTAGGTAGGTTATGCCATAATGTTCTAGTATGCACAGCATATTAGCACATCAGGGTGCACTTTTCTGTCAGACTGAGCCCTCCAGCGCTGTGCTGTGATCAATCCGGCAGGTCCCTGGCGCTTCCATCTTCACCCGATCTTTATTCCGGGTTCTGTGCCTTCGGTCACTTGCCTCGACCGGGCTGCATTGCTGTCATTCCCACGCATGCTCATGCGTATCCTCTCTCTCTCTCTCATCCCCCCGCTCTCTCTCATCCTCCCTCCCTTACCCCTCACCCCTCTCCCATTCCCTATTTCTCTCTCTCTCATCCTCCCTCTCTCTATTTATTTTAATATGTTATAACAAAATTGTTTGCATTTATTTATTTATTTATTTTATAAAAAGCCCCACCAAAATCCTCAGCACCAGGCCCATGATTATTATTATTATACAGGATTTATATAGCGCCAACAGTTTACGCAGCGCTTTACAATATAAAAGGGAGACAATACAGTTATAACACAATAGGATTATAGGAGGATTAAGAGGACCCTGCTCAGAAGAGCTTACAATCTAATAGGGTGGGGCAGGTGGTACAAAAGGTTGTAACTGTGGGGAATGAACTGATGGAAGTGGTAAAAGATTAGTTAGAGTGTGATAGGCTTTCTTGAAGAGATGAGTTTTTAGGGATCGCCTGAAGGTAGCAATAGTAGGGGATAGCCGGACAGGTGGAGGTAGCGAGTTCCAGAGGATGGGAGAGGCTCTGGAGAAATCCTGGAGATGAGTATGAGAGGAGGAGACGAGATAGCTTGAGAGTGGGAGGTCTTGAGAAGAGCGGAGAGGACGATTTGGGTGATATTTGGAGACAAGATTGGTGATGTAGCTCGGGGCAGAGTTGTGAATGGCTTTGTATGTTGTGGTTAGTATTTTGAATTTAATTCGCTGGGTGATTGGGGGCCAGTGTAGGGATTGGAGGAGAGGGTTGGCAGACACTGAGCGATTGGTAAGGTGGATAAGTCTGGCAGCAACATTCACGATAGACTGAAGAGGGGATAGCCTACGGAGGGGCAGGCCAATTAGAAGGGAGTTGCAATAGTCAAGACGAGAGATAACAAGGGAGTGAATGAGGACCTTGGTGGTTTCATTTGTTAAAAAGGGGCGAATTTTAGAGATGTTACGGAGGTGAATTCTACAAACTTTTGACAACGATTGGATTTGAGGCTGAAATGACAAGTCAGAGTCTAGGATTACACCTAGTACCCTGGCGTGAGGAGAGGGACTGATGGTTGCATTGTTGATTTTGATGGAAAAGTCATGGAGGGGGGCACAGGCGGGGGGGAATATTAATAGCTCAGTTTTAGAGAGATTTTGTTTAACCACTTGCTGACCGCCTCACGCCTATATACGTGAGCAGAATGGCACGGGCAGGCAAAATCACGTACCTGGTACGTGATTGCCTTCCCACGGGCTGGGGGGTCCGATCGGACCCCCCCCCCCGGTGCCAGCGGCGGTCGGCTTTTGGCTGGGAGAAGTGAGAGACGAGGGGGAGGCCATCCGATCGTGGCCCCCCCCTCGCGATCGCTCCCAGCCAATGAGATACATCCTCTGCCTCTGTATAGTACACAGAGGCAGAGGATGTGATGTCATCTCCCCTCGGCTCGGGAGTTTCCGTTCCGGCCCGAGGAGAGAAGACATGTAAGTAAGTGCACAACACACACACAACACAGTAGAACATGCCAGGCACACTAAACACCCCGATCCCCCCCCCCCGATCGCCCCCCCAATCACCCCCCCCCCCTGTCACAAACTGACACCAAGCAGGTTTTTTTTTTTTTTTTTTTTTTCTGATTACTGCATAGTGTCAGTTTGTGACATTTACAGTGTTAGGGCAATTAGGGTTAGCCCCCTGGAGGTCTAGGGTACCCCCCTAACCCCCCCTAATAAAGTTTTAACCCCTTGATCACCCCCCATCACCAGTGTCACTAAGCGATCATTTTTCTGATCGCTGTATTAGTGTCACTGGTTCCGCTAGTTAGGGAGGTAAATATTTAGGTTCCCTGTCAGCGTTTTATAGCGTCAGGGACCCCCATATACTACCGAATAAATGTTTTAACCCCTTGATTGCCCCCTAGTTAACCCTTTCACCACTGATCACCGTATAACTGTTACGGGTGACGCTGGTTAGTTCGTTTATTTTTTATAGTGTCAGGGCACCCGCCGTTTATTACCGAATAAAGGTTTAGCCCCCTGATCGCCCGGCGGTGATATGCGTCGCCCCAGGCAGCGTCAGATTAGCGCCAGTACCGCTAACACCCACGCACGTGGCATACGCCTCCCTTAGTGGTATAGTATCTGAACGGATCAATATCTGATCCGATCAGATCTATACTAGCGTCCCCAGCAGTTTAGGGTTCCCAAAAACGCAGTGTTAGCGGGATCAGCCCAGATACCTGCTAGCACCTGCGTTTTTCCCCTCCGCCCGGCCCAGCCCACCCAAGTGAAGTATCGATCGATCACTGTCACTTACAAAACACTAAACGCATAACTGCAGCGTTCACAGAGTCAGGCCTGATCCCTGCGATCGCTAACAGTTTTTTTGGTAGCGTTTTGGTGAACTGGTAAGCACCAGTCCCAGGCAGCGTCAGGTTAGCGCCAGTACCGCTAACACCCACGCACGCACCGTACACCTCCCTTAGTGGTATAGTATCTGAACGGATCAATACCTGATCCGATCAGATCTATACTGGCGTCCCCAGCAGTTTAGGGTTCCCAAAAACGCAGTGTTAGCGGGATCAGCCCAGATACCTGCTAGCACCTGCGTTTTGCCCCTCCGCCCGGCCCAGCCCAGCCCACCCAAGTGCAGTATCGATCGATCACTGTCACTTACAGAACATTAAACGCATAACTGCAGCGTTCGCAGAGTCAGGCCTGATCCCTGCGATCGCTAACAGTTTTTTTGGTAGCGTTTTGGTGAACTGGCAAGCACCAGCGGCCTAGTACACCCCGGTCGTAGTCAAACCAGCACTGCAGTAACACTTGGTGACGTGGCGAGTCCCATAAGTGCAGTTCAAGCTGGTGAGGTGGCAAGCACAAGTAGTGTCCCGCTGCCACCAAAAAGACAAACACAGGCCCGTCGTGCCCATAGTGCCCTTCCTGCTGCATTCGCCAATCCTAATTGGGAACCCACCGCTTCTGCAGCGCCCGTACTTCCCCCATTCACATCCCCAACCAAATGCAGTCGGCTGCATGAGAGGCATTTTTATGTCCTCCCGAGTACCCCTACCCAACAAACCCCCCCAAAAAGATGTTGTGTCTGCAGCAAGCGCGGATATAGGCATGACACCCGCTATTATTGTCCCTCCTGTCCTGACAATCCTGGTCTTTGCATTGGTGAATGTTTTGAACGCTACCATTCACTAGTTGAGTATTAGCGTAGGATACAGCATTCCACAGACTAGGCACACTTTCACAGGGTCTCCCAAGATGCCATCGCATTCTGAGAGACCCGAACCTGGAACCGGTTACAGTTATAAAAGTTACAAGTTTGCAAAAAAAACACAAACAAAAAAAAAAAAAAAATAGTTGTTGTTTTATTCTCTCTCTCTATTCTCTCTCTATTGTTCTGCTCTTTTTTACTGTATTCTATTCTGCAATGTTTTATTGTTATTATGTTTTATCATGTTTGCTTTTCAGGTATGCAATTTTTTATACTTTACCGTTTACTGTGCTTTATTGTTAACCATTTTTTGGTCTTCAGGTACACCATTCACGACTTTGAGTGGTTATACCAGAATGATGCCTGCAGGTTTAGGTATCATCTTGGTATCATTCTTTTCAGCCAGCGGTCGGCTTTCATGTAAAAGCAATCCTAGCGGCTAATTAGCCTCTAGACTGCTTTTACAAGCAGTGGGAGGGAATGCCCCCCCCCACCGTCTTCCGTGTTTTTCTCTGGCTCTCCTGTCTCAACAGGGAACCTGAGAATGCAGCCGGTGATTCAGCCAGCTGACCATAGAGCTGATCAGAGACCAGAGTGGCTCCAAACATCTCTATGGCCTAAGAAACCGGAAGCTACGAGCATTTTATGACTTAGATTTCGCCGGATGTAAACAGCGCCATTGGGAAATTGGGGAAGCATTTTATCACACCGATCTTGGTGTGGTCAGATGCTTTGAGGGCAGAGGAGAGATCTAGGGTCTAATAGACCCCAATTTTTTCAAAAAAGAGTACCTGTCACTACCTATTGCTATCATAGGGGATATTTACATTCCCTGAGATAACAATAAAAATGATTTAAAAAAAAAATGAAAGGAACAGTTTAAAAATAAGATAAAAAAGCAAAAAAATAATAAAGAAAAAAAAAAAAAAAAAAAAAGCACCCCTGTCCCCCCTGCTCTCGCGCTAAGGCGAACGAAGCGTCGGTCTGGCGTCAAATGTAAACAGCAATTGCACCATGCATGTGAGGTATCACCGCGAAGGTCAGATCGAGGGCAGTATTTTTAACAGTAGACCTCCTCTGTAAATCTAAAGTGGTAACCTGTAAAGGCTTTTAAAGGCTTTTAAAAATGTATTAATTTTGTTGCCACTGCACGTTTGTGCGCAATGTTAAAGCATGTCATGTTTGGTATCCATGTACTCGGCTTAAGATCATCTTTTTTATTCCATCAAACATTTGGGCAATATAGTGTGTTTTAGTGCATTCAAATTTAAAAAAGTGTGTTTTTTCCACAAAAAATGCGTTTGAAAAATCGCTGCGCAAATACCGTGTGAAAAAAAAAAATGAAACACTCACCATTTTAATCTGTAGGGCATTTGCTTTAAAAAAATATATAATGTTTGGGGGTTCAAAGTAATTTTCTTGCAAAAAAAAATAATTTTTTCACGTAATCAAAAAGTGTCAGAAAGGGTTTTGCCTTCAAGTGGTTAGAAGAGTGGGTGATGTGTGACATAAGCTTCTAAATGTTGTGCATAAAATGCCAGGACAGTTCAAAACCCCCCAAAATGACCCCATTTTGGAAAGTAGACACCCCAAGCTATTTCCTGAGAGGCATGTCGAGTCCATGGAATATTTTATATTGCGACACAAGTTGCGGGAAAGAGACAAATTTTTTTTTTTTTTTTTTGCACAAAGTTGTCACTAAATGATATATTGCTCAAACATGCCATGGGGATATGTGAAATTACACCCCAAAATACATTCTGCTGCTTCTCCTGAGTACGGGGATACCACATGTGTGGGACTTTTTGGGAGGCTAGCTGCGCACGGGACCCCGAAAACCAAGCACCGCCTTCAGGCTTTCTAAGGGCGTAAATTTTTGATTTCACTCTTCACTGCCTATCACAGTTTCGGAGGCCATGGAATGCCCAGGTGGCACAAAACCCCCCAAAATGACCCCATTTTGGAAAGTAGACACCCCAAGCTATTTGCTGAGAGGTATAGTGAGTATTTTGCAGACCTCACTTTTTGTCACAAAGTTTTGAAAATTGAAAAAAGAAAAAAAAATTTTTTTTTTCTGGTCTTTCTTCATTTTCAAAAACAAATGAGAGCTGCAAAATACTCACCATGCCTCTCAGCAAATAGCTTGGGGTGTCTACTTTCCAAAATGGGGTAATTTGGGGGGGTTTTGTGCCACCTGGGCATTTTATGGCCTTCAAAACTGTGATAGGTAGTGAGGCGTGAAATCAAAAATTTATGCCCTTAGAAATCCTGAAGGCGGTGCTTGGTTTTCGGGGCCCCGTACGCGGCTAGGCTCCCAAAAAGTCCCACACATGTGGTATCCCCATACTCAGGAGAAGCAGCTAAATGTATTTTGGGGTGCAATTCCACATATGCCCATGGCCTGTGTGAGCAATATATCATTTAGTGACAACTTTTTGTACATTTTTTTTTTTGTCATTATTCAATCACTTGGGACAAAAAAAATAAATATTCAATGGGTTCAACATGCCTCTCAGCAATTTCCTTGGGGTGTCTACTTTCCAAAATGGGGTCATTTGGGGGGGTTTTGTACTGCCTTGCCATTTTAGCACCTCAAGAAATGACATAGGCAGTCATAAACTAAAAACTGTGTAAATTACAGAAAATGTACCCTAGTTTGTAGACGCTATAACTTTTGCGCAAACCAATAAATATACGCTTATTGACATTTTTTTTACCAAAGACATGTGGCCGAATACATTTTGGCCTAAATGTATGACTAAAATTTAGTTTATTGGATTTTTTTTATAACAAAAAGTAGAAAATATCATTTTTTTTCAAAATTTTCGGTCTTTTTCCGTTTATAGCGCAAAAAATAAAAACGGCAGAGGTGATCAAATACCATCAAAAGAAAGCTCTATTTGTGGGAAGAAAAGGCCGCAAATTTCATTTGGGTACAGCATTGCATGACCGCGCAATTAGCAGTTAAAGCGACGCAGTGCCGAATTGTAAAAAGTGCTCTGGTCAGGAAGGGGGTAAAATGTTCCGGGGCTGAAGTGGTTAAGGAAGTGGTGCGACATCCATGCTGATATGTCAGTTAGTAAGTTAGTAATGCGAGAGGAGACTGAACCAGTGAGGTGAGGAGTAGACAGATAGACTTGGGTGTCATCAGCGTATAAGTGGTATTGGTAGCCATGGTGACCAAGGGAGGAGGTGTAGAGAAGGGGTCCAAGAACAGAGCCTTGGGG
The DNA here is from genome assembly GCA_037952835.1 of Lithobates septentrionalis. NCBI lineage: Eukaryota > Metazoa > Chordata > Amphibia > Anura > Ranidae > Lithobates > Lithobates septentrionalis. The sequence continues at coordinate 3,271,115 of JBBDGP010000803.1, forward strand.
GACCCCCACAGAAAGGAACAATGGAAAGGAGGAGACAGAGTTGTAGGTGACACTCAAGGAGCGCTGTGATAAATAGGCAGAGAACACATGATGTTCTTAATCTGGCCCTGCCACCCATGCGTTTGTCCTATAAGACATGAAATTCAACCATTACAGCTTTCTACAAGTTGGCTCCCCATAGTCTTTTTGGGCTTGTGGACCGGTTCCAACAAGTTGGATCTACATAGTGTATTTGGGCTGATCCATTAGGTTGGTCTACATAGTCTTTTTGGGCTGAGCCAAGACACCAGATGGTCTGTTTTATTGTAAACTTATACTGGGCAGAATACACTTGATTCTTCTGCTACATGACATATTCTTCTACATGACATAGGAATCTTTTCTTTAGATTGCTATTTGTCCTTTACTATCAGTCCTGTTTGACAAGGTACGCTGCTAAGACTGTAAGACTCCACATAGCATACGTGAATCTAAATGCCACAGGTGCATGCACTATGTCAAGGTGATTCTCAGAGAAAATATTTTCTATAAATTAGAGTCTGAAAAGGTCTTAAAGCAGAGTTGCAGCTCCAATTTTTAAGCTGAGATGACATGGACCGCTCCTTGAATGCCTCCTGGGAGGTGCATCATGGAATGTCCACTTGGGGGGTAGACAGCAAAAGGTAAACTCAGAACATGTGGGTGGAATTATTTCTCCTATCTGGCATGAGACCACCATGGAACTCTGTTAAAGAGCTAAAGTCTACAGATAGCTGTTCCTGTGGGTTGTTGTTTGTTTTTTACCATCAAGTCTGTTTGTCAACAGACCCTGGTAGGAGCACAAGGCTCCAGGTAACAACATGCGGTGGGATCATATCGCTTATTTAGCACGAGACCACTATAGAATTCTCTCGATGAGCTAAAGTCTAAGGACAGACTTTCCTGTGGTTGCTTGACCTTTAGGCTCCATGCACACTGAAGCTCATAAACAGACGTTTTTGGGAGTTTGGGCGTTTTTTTTAACAGCCCATAAACTCCCCTCTATGTTATCCTATGTGTCCATGCACACATGGAAGTTTTTGGATATTTATCAGCGGTGGAGTCTCTGGGTTGTTTTCTGAACACCATAAAATCGTGTTCAGGAGTCGTTTTTCTGACCACAAAAAACACCAAGCACTGATAAAGGTCGATAAACGCTCAAAAACGTGGCTCACCAGCGTTTTTTAAAGTTTTTGATCCATTGTAAAAAAAAAAAACTCAGATAAAACAAAACGCTAAAAAACACTAACGTGGAAAAATGCTAACAACCGCTAATAAACGCTATTGAAAAAACGTTAGAAAACTTTGAAAGACTCACTGCAAAGCTACTGGCATTTTTAGAACGTTATTTTAGTGTCAAATATGTTTTTATTAACAATATCAAAGAATATTTATACAGAAATACTGGCAGTCAGTTATCAATAACAAAGAGTACTGAGTATATCCTATTCCAATGTACAATGTTTGATTAGGTCTTGCGTAAGAGGAGACCATCGCCAACCAGCAATATTATATAGTAATGAACTGTCTATGAAAACGTATAAATTAGTCTAGGAGAGACTATAACCACTGACTATGAGGTAGTATTAGAGTTCAGGAAAGCGAAGAGAAATAAAAGGAAAGCGGGTGGAAAGAAGAAAAGAGGGATAGGATACAGGGGGGGGGGGGGGGGCGTGGAGCAGACCTCGGTACGACAGTGTATGCAAGGAGTATTAAAGATGAATATTTGTGTCTAACCTTAAGTGGTCAATAAGGTTTTCAGGGCATCTGATGTAGAATATTCAATCCAGATAAGCCATAGAGTTTTGAATTTATCAAAAGTATCGTTATCTATGGCCAACCTCTCCTCCATGCGCATAATATCATTCATTGTCGAAACCCATAACGTAAGTGGGGGTCTGGTGGAGGTTTTCCAAAATAAGGGTATGATCTGTCTAGCAGCCGATAAGAAAAAGCGTAAAAGGGAGCGTTTCTGTGAGGTGATGGAACCAGGAAGCATGGACAGTAATGCAATTTCTGGGGAGGGTGGTAAGGGTTGATCGTAAAGACTACTGTAAATGGAAAAAACATGGGACCAAAGTGGTTGAATGGATGAGCAGTCCCACCATATATGTAGGTAACTTCCGTTTTCTGAACCACACCTCCAACAGGAGGATGGGACCGAGGGGAAAATTCTATTAAGGGATTGAGGGTCCCTGTACCATCGGGAAAGAAGCTTAAAATTTTTTTCCTGGGCATAACAGGATATTGAAGATTTATGCGTAAAGTAATATGACTTTTGCCAGTCCTCTGAATGAAGTTCCTTTCCCAGCTCCGTGGACCACTTCTTGGTGTATAAAGGGGTTCGGTTATGCAGCAGTATATTCTGTATCGTGTATAAGGTAGAAAGTAAGTGTCTGGGAGTTTCGGTAAGAGAGCACAGTTGTTCGAATTCCGTTAAGGGTCTGTGAATTTGAGAGGTGGAGAACAGGTCGGAGCAAAAGGAGGATAGAACGTTATTTTAACGTCCAGTGTGCATGGAGCCTTACCATGAGTCTTGCTCATCAAGAGACCTGACAGAAGCACAAGGCTAGAGATAGCATTTGTAGATTTGAGTGGCAAACATGCATGCATTATATCTAGGTGAGCTTTAGAGTAAAGATATTTTATATATTAGAATCTAGTAAAGTAATGTCTTAATTCAGAGCTGCAGTTCCAGCTTGCAAGCTTGAATGCCTCCTGCTAGTGGCACCATGGGATGTCCACTGGGGGTAGACAGTGCAAGGTAGACCCAGGACATGTGGGTGGGGGTATCTCCTAGCTGGCATGGGACCACCATGAAATTCCCTAAAAGAGCTAAAGTCTATGGATAGCCATTACTCCATTAATGTGTCATGTAATTTCTACTTATCTGCATTGTACATTCATAAGGCCTGTGATAAGATCATCCAGTGCTGCGTGTCGCCCTTCTTTTACAGCCAGAATTGCCGTACTGGATCTGTATCACTCTTCATTATACAGTTCCACTGTTTGCAAATACATTTAGTTTTACTTACCAGCCCCATTTCCCCACTGACTATGCAGGGAGGCAGCATTAATTAGTTTTGGCCCGGCTACAAGAGATTTTGACAAGGATACAGAGAGAGAGTGCCAGGAAAAGATGGATGCGTGGCTTAACACCACACAATACAGATCCTGTCTCACTGTCACAGTGAAATTGTTAGCACAATAAAGTGACAGGTTGTTAAAAAACAAAGAAAAAAAGAAAGTGAAGACAGAAAACATTTCATCATTCTTTAACTTTAGAAAAAAATAAAGTCCATAATGATCATGTTCCAGCAATATCTAAGAGATTTGGTCCAGGATAGGCAACCCACAGTAAAACTGCTGCCAATTTTGTCCCAAAGGGGTAGGGAAATTCCTGCTTGAACCCAGAAATGACAGTTGAATTTATTACCTGGATGAAAACTTTCTCAAACAATTTCTAAATAATAATAATTAGTTCCCATTAACCATATTGAAAGCAATTCATTCTTAAATGCAACTTCTGAGGAAGTTTGGATACCAAGGAAACCGGTCAGACGCTTGTCCCTCTCCCATTGATCCTGTGGTGGTGCTCCCTACATCTATTTCTGATAGATGGACTTTTGCTTTTATGCCGCGTACACACGACCGCGTTTGGCCGTCAGAATAAACTCCGAAGGTTTCTCAGACGGAATTCCATTCAAGCGGTCTTGCCTACACACTGTCAAACCCAAGTCCGACTGTCAAGAACGAGGTGACGTACAACACGTACGACGGGACTAGAAAAAGGAAGTTCAATAGCCAGTAGCCAATAGCTTCCATCTCGTACTTGCTTCAGAGCATGGGTCGTTTTTGGTCCGTCGGAACAGCATACAGACGATCGGTTTTCCCGATAGGAATTAGTTCCGTCGGAAATATTTAGAACATGTTCCATTTCAAGGTCCGTCAGAATTTAAAAAAAAAAAAAGTCAGATGAGGCATACACATGATCAGAATAGACAATGAAAAGCTTCAGTCAGACTTTTTCTGTCGGACATTCCACTCGTGTGTACGCGGCTTTATACTTGGAATGAAGTTCCTTCAATTTGAAGCCTCATGAGAGAGAGTGGACTTTTATGTTTTCTTTTACAGTGATCTACTTAATGAGCTCCTAGCAATATGGATGACATCCAAGCCATGTACACATGGTCTCAGTGGTCCCTGTAGGAATATGTGTGTGGACATTTACAGGCTAATTCCACCTGAAGACCTGAGGATAATGGGTTTTGGTGGTCCCTGTAGAAGTCCATGTGCATACATTCATTTTCTACTACAGATCACAGGCTAAATCCACCTTGAGACTTCCTCCATATCTGGAGTGCGCAAGGCTCCTGGATAACATTTACAAAGTGCTTACAGATTGGCTACATCACCCCATTGTGCTGGCTAAAGTCTTTGGATACAACCAATATGCTTGGAAAATGTTATCAACTAAGGGCCTCTTGTGTGATTTCACATCTTTGCCTTTGCAGATTGTTGTAACTTTACAATAATATACAGTGCCTCGAAAAAGTATTCAAATTTTCTACATTTTGTCACGTTACAACCAAAAATGTATATGTATTTTATTGGGATTTTATGTGATATAGACCAACACAAAGTGGCACATAATTATAAAGTGGAAGGAAAATGATAAATGGTTTTCAATTTTTTCTACAAATAAATATCTAAAAGTATAGCGTGCATTTGTATTCAGACCCCTTTACTCTGATACTCCTAACTAAATACTAATGGAACCAATTGCCTTCAGATGTCACCTAATTAGTAAATATAGTCCACCTGTGTGTAATTTAATCTCAATATAAATACAGTTGTTTTGTGAAGCCCTCAGAGGTTTGTTATAAAACCTTAGTGAACAAACAGCATCATGAAGGCCAAGGAACACACCAGACAGGTCAAGGATAAAGTTGTAGAAAAGTTTAAAGCAGGGTTAGGTTATAAAAAAATATCCCAAGCTTTGAACATCTCACAGAGCACTGTTCAATCCATCATTCGAAAATGAAAAGAGTATAGCACAACTGCAAACCTACCAACACATGGCTGTCCACCTGAACTGACAGGCCGGGCAAGGAGAGCATTAATCAGAGAAGCAGCCAAGAGGCCCATGGTTACTCTGGAGGAGCTGCAGAGATCCACAGCTCAGGTGGGAGAATCTGTCCACAGGACAACTATTAGTCGTGCTCTCCACAAATCTGGTCTTTATGGAAGAGTGGCAAGAAGAAAGCCATTGTTGAAGGAAAGCCAAAAGAAGTCCCGTTTGCAGTTTGCGAGAAGCCATGTGGGGGAAGAAGGTGCTCTGGTCATATAAGACCAACATTTAAATTTTTGGCCTAAAAGCAAAACGCTATGTGTGGGGGACTAACACTAACACTAACACTGCACATCACCCTAAACACAACATCCCCATCCTGGTACCATCTCTTCCTTAGGTAAGTGATGCACATGCACACACATGCACCCAGCCATCCACATGATGTAAAAGAAAATGTGACTAATCACATCAGTCAATCTTCTTCCATTGCTTTGTGGTCTAGTTCTGATGCTCATGTGCCCATTGTAGGAGTTTTTAGTGGTGGATGCGAATGAGCATGGGCACCCTGAATGGTCTGCGGCTACTCAGCCCCATACACAACAAACTGTGATACCCGTTTTTTTCTGCTTTCAACACATCAGCTTCAAGGACAACGTGTTTGCTTGCTGCCTAATATATCCCACTGACTATCGGGGCCATTGTAATGAGATATTCAATGTTATTAACTTATTAGTATTGGCTGATCAGTGTACAGTATATGTATGTGAGCTAGATTGTAAGCTCCCTGGTGGCAGGGACTTATGTGAATGTACAATCTGTAAAGCAATAATAATAATCTGTAATACAGTAATAATAACCTGAGCTTAAAAAATGGATAAATAAATACATGTTTATACTTTATAAAAATTGATTAAAAAAAATGTAAAAAAAAAAAGTCAAAAAGAAAGTCAGAAGTACTTAAATGCATATTTTTATATTAGGTTAGTAACTCGCAATTTTAAAAGGAAAGGTTAGCAGTGACAGCCTCCATGTTTCTGTCACAGGTACTCTTGAAGAAGGAAACATGCACATCCATGTCCAAGAGGAAGCAGCCTTGAAACTCCAGATCTATAGATTTTTTTTTGCAATGATCCTTCACTGAACCTTTGAAGGCCCCAGTCACACCTGAGCAAATAGGAGCATCACCAGAATTGCTTCAACACTAGATTTCCATTATATTCAATGTCCCTTGAAGCTCGTTGCTCTAAAAAGCACTTGACCCCTCATAGGGCACAATTGAACATTTTCCATGGAAGCACCTGAAAAACTGTTAAAAAACAGGCAAAGTGCTGTTTTTTTTTTTTTACGTCTTCTTGGTTGGTAACTGACTTTCCATTGGATAAAAATTAAATAAAATACTCAAGCCTGAAATGCGTGCAAAAAAAGCCGGCACAAAGGCGCAAAAAAAAAAAAAAAAAAAGCCAAAAAACAACCAATGGTGCTCAGGTTAAGTGTAAATGGGGCCTAGTAGACATAATTTTCTATGAGCCTGCCCATTTGTCGACAGCTTGAGCTCTGAGGAAGAGGGCTTGTCCCTCAAAATGTGTTAGAAGCCTTTCATTCTATTGAATCCTGCTGCAGGTGCTAAAGAGTTCTTTTAATCAAACATCCAGTCTCTGGAGATGGTAAATGACCCAAGTTTGGGATAGGATGATATGCCTGTGATTTTATTGCTTTTGTGAGTAATTTAATATATATTAATAATAAATTGGCGTCTGAAGGTTTGGACATATAAATTCCCCACTCCAAGCCGTTCCTCCTCACTGCCACTTCCCCGGGTGCTGAGGGTTATACGAGGCGTCTCTGCTCACAGACCAAGTGCTGAGAAGAAAGCCACCGCACCCCAGAGAGATCACTGGTGCCCACATTTATTAGGAAGAATATCCACAAATTTGACATTGACAGCCCTCGTCTAAGACCAACCCACAATGCATTTCATCAATAAGACATACAGGTGCATATCAAAAAAATTGAACATCATCAAAAAGTTAATTTATTTCAGGAATTCAATAATTCATTTCAAGAAGTGAAACTCATGTGTTATATAGATTCATTACACACAGAGTGATATATTTCATTTCTTTCTTTTAATTTTAATGATTATGGCTTACAGCTGGTGAAAACCCAAAATTCAGTATCTTAGAAATTTAGAATATTACATAAGACCAATAAAAAAAGGATTTTAATACAGAAATGTTGGCTTACTGAAAAGTATGTGCATGTACAGTATAGTATGCACCAGTGGCGTAGCGTGGGTTGTCAGCACCCGGGGCGAGGCAAGTAATTTGCGCCCCCCTAACCTGTGGGCTTTTAGCACCCAAGAATGGGGGCCCAGGTTCCTCCACTCACAGCCTGAGCCTCTGATTGGCCAGCTGCAGCCTTTTATTAATGGTTAGATCTGAGATATCTCTTTGATTACAGTAGTCAAAGAGATATCTTCTCAGTATCAGCCAATAATAAAAGGCTGCGGACAGCCAATCAGAGGTCTAGATTGTAAATAACAAGGAGCACCTATATACAGCAGAGCAAGCAGCCAATAGTAACCCAGACGTAAGGGTTGTGCATATTATTTAATGCTAGACATACTACAGGAGACAGTCAGAAACTGCAGGCATACTATAGGAGATGGTCAGAGACTGCAGACATAATACAGGAGATGGTCAGAGACTGCAGACATAGTACAGGAGATGGTCAGACACTGCGGACATACTATAGGCAGGGCATTTTTTCTCAGAGAACCACCGCCTAAGAGTGGGAGAGTCTTATTGGAGCATTGTTAAATACTACTTGTGCATTCTGCACAGAGTTCAGAGTTCAGGAGTGCAGTATGTACAGAGTTCATGAGTGTACTGCGTACAGAGTACAAAGATCAGGAGTGTGCTATATATAAAGTGCAAAGATCAAGATTATGCTAAATCAGGTGTACCCTATATACAGAGTGTAAAGTTTAGGAGAGCGCTAGGTACAGAGTTCAGAGTGCAATTCATACAGAGTGAAGAGCTCAGGAGTGTACTGCATACACCGTGCAGAATTCAGTAGTGAGCTACGTACAGAGTGCAAAGATTAGGAGTGTGCTAAATACAAAGAGAAAAGATTAAGATTCTACTACGCACTGAGTGCAAAGATCAGGACTGTCCTATGTACTAAGTGCAGGATTCAGGAGTGCACTACATACAGAGTGAAGAGCTCAAAAGTGCAATGAGTTCAGGAGTGCGCTACGCAGAGTGAGCAGAGTTCAGAAGTGCACTGCATAGAGAATGCACTGCAGAGTTCATGACTGTGCTATGTACAGATTGCAGGGCTCAGGAATGCATGTCTCAAAGGACAGTTTACAACTCCCCTTCCAGTACAGAGCTATCCTCCCACCGCCAAATCCTCTTTTCCCCACCTACAAAGTATCAGGAGAGGGGCTGCTACAGATGTGCAGCTACAGCTTACAGTAGGAGTGCAATGTTGTTAGGTGGGGAGAGGGGGCATTAGTGCAATGAGGGGGTATAGGCTATGATATTGGTGCTAAGTTAATAGGGCATTGGTGCTAAATGGGGGGGCAATGTGCTCATTTCTAACTTGGGGGAAAGTTGGAACATTGGTGCTAAGTGGGGGGATGTTTGGGGTAAGTGGAGAGAGAGGGGTTACTTGGGATAAGTGGAGGATATTGGGGATACATGGGAGGAGAGGAGAAACATTTGGGATAAATGGTGATACAGGAGGGACATTGGGGATAAGTGGGGGGAGAGGAGGGGCATTGGGGATAAGTGGGGGGAGAGGAGGGGCATTGGGGATAAGTGGGGGGAGAGGAGGGGCATTTCAAATAAGTGGGAGGGTAGGGAGGACATTTAGGATAAGTGAGGATAAGTGGGATAATGGGGATAAGTGGGGGAACAGGAGGAACATTGGAGGGACAGGAGGGACATTGGGGGGAATGGGAGGGACCATGAGGATAAGTGGGAGGACAGGAGGGACACTGAGGATAAGTGAGAGGAGGGGAGGGACATTGAGGATAAGTGGGGGAGAGGAGGAACAGTTGGAATAAGTGAGAGGAGAGGAGGGGCATTGGGGATAAGTGGGGGGACAGAAGGGACATTGGGGGACAGGAGGAACATTGAAGGGACATTGGGGGGGGACAGAAGGGACACTGGGGGACAGGAGGAACATTGGAGGGACAGGAGGGACATTGGGGGGGACGGGAGGGACATTGAGGATAAGTGGGAGGACAAGAGGGACATTGGGGGAAATGAGGAACATTGGAGGGACATTGGGGGAACAGGAGGGACATTGAGGAAAAGTGGGAGGAGAGGAGGGGAGGGACATTGGGGGGAATGACGAATATTGGAGGGACAGGAGGGACATTGGGGGGACAGGATGGACATTGAGGATAAGTGGGAGGAGGGGAGGGACTTTGGGGGACAGGAGGGACATTAAGGGGACAGGAGGGACATTGAGAGGAGAGGAGGGACATTGAGGATAAGTGGGGGGAGAGGAGGAACATTTGGGACAAGTGAGAGGAGGGGCATTGGGGATAAGTGGGGGGACAGGAGGAACATTGGAGGGACAGGAGGGAGATTGAGGATAAGTGGGGGGACAGGAGGGACATTGAGGATAAGTGGGGGGACAGGAGGGACATTGAGGATAAGTGGGGGTACTGGAGGGACATTGGGGGGGACAGGAGGGACATTGGGGATAAGTGGGGGACAGGAGAGACATTGGGGGACAGGAGGAACATTGGGGGGGACGGGAAGGACATTGAGGATAAGTGGGAGGACAGGAGGGACATTAGGGGACAGAAGGAACATGGGGGGATGGACGGGAGGGACATTTAGGATAAGTGGGAGGACAGGAGGGACATTGAGGATAAGTGGGGGACAGCGGGGGACAGGAGGGACATTGGGGATAAGTGGGGTAGAGGAGGAACATTGGGGGGGAACGGGAGGGACATTGAGGATAAGTGGGAGGACAGGAGGGACATTGAGGATAAGTGGGGGGACAGGAGGGACATGAGGGACATTGGGGATAAGTGGGGGGCAGGAGGGACATTGGGGGACAGGAGGAACATTGGGGGGCGGGAGGGACATTGAGGATAAGTGGGAGGACAGGAGGGACATGGGGGGGACAGGAGGGACATTGAGAATAAGTGGGGGACAGGGGGGACATTGAGGATAAGTGGGGGACAGGAGGGACATTGGGGGGCAGGAGGGACATTGGGGATAAGTGGGGGGCAGGAGGGACATTGGGGGACAAGTGGAATATTCGGGGGGGGGGCAGGAGGAACATTGGGGATAAGTTGGGGGCAGGGGGGACATTGGGGGACAGGAGGAATATTGGGGGGGGGGCAGGAGGGACATTGAGGATAAGTGGGAGGACAGGAGGGACATTGGGGGGGGGGGGGCGGGAGGGACATTGAGGATAAGTGGGAGGAGGGGCGGGACATTTGAGATAAGTGGGGGAGAGGGTGATGCTCTGTGTATGTGAAGTGTACATCCGTTTCACATACCGCAACTTACTTGGTCAGGAACTCAGGAAGATCCGGTTTCCCCGGAGATGTCATTTCATTGCATGTGGGGTAGAGCTGGCGGCCTGGCGCCGCACCGCCAGACTGGCTGCACAATGTAGAAAGGGGAGATCCATCATCCAGTCCAGAGCGGCGGAAGAGAAGACGGCGGCGCTTCACACACTAAGGCGGAGGCGGGACTCCTGGAGCAATCCAGCCCTGCCACCGCACGTGACCCCGTTCATCCAATCACCGGGCACCCGCTGCCCATGCCGGAACCTGGTGGCCAGAGCACAGCCAGTGACACCGTCCGTACACAGTTAGCATTTGGACGGAGTGTCACTGGCACCTGATGCTGCGCCCCCCCAAATTTTGCACCCGGGGCCACGGCACCCCCCGCACCCCCCACGCTACGCCACTGGTATGCACTCAATACTTGGTCGGGGCTCCTTATGCATAAATGACTGCATCAATGCGGCGTTGCATGGAGGCGATCAACCTGTGGCACTGCTGATGAAGATAAATGGAAGAGTTCTGGACATCCGCACACCGATAGAAGTTTCTTATGCCTTTATTTGTAAACCGGGATCACAAAAAATACACAACACCAAAGCAGAGTGGTACAGAACAACAGCTGACGCGTTTCACACTTATACGATGTGCGGCACTGCTGAGGTGTTATGAAGCCCAGGTTGCTTTGATAGTGGCCTTCAGCCCAACTGCATTGTTGTGTCTGATGTCTCTAATCTTCCTATTGACAATACCCCACAGATTCTATATGGGGTTTAGGTCAGGCGAGTTTGCTGGCCAATCAAGCCAATGATCATTAAACCAGGTATTGGTAGTTTTGGCAGTGTGGGGAGGTGCCAAGTCCTGCTGGAAAATGAAATCAGCATCTCCATAAAGCTGGTCAGCAGAGCTAAGCATGAAGTCCTCTAGAATTTCCTGGTAGAGGGCTTCACTGACTTTGGACTTGATAAAACACGGTGGACCAACACCAGCAGATGAAATGGCTCCCCAAATCCTCACTGACTGTGGAAATTTCACACCTCATGCAACGTAGATTCTGTGCCTCTCCACTCTTCCTCCAGACTCTGGGACCTTGATTTCCAAATGAAATACAAAATGTACTTTCACCAGAAAAGAGGACTTTGGACCACTGAGCAACAGTCCAGTCCTTTTTCTCCTTAGCCCAGGTAAGACGCTTCTGACGTTGTATCTGGTTCAAAAGTGACTTGACACGAGGAATGCGATAGTTGTAGCCCATGTCCTGGATACGTCTGTGTGTGGTGGCTCCTGAAGCACTGACACCAGCTCCACTCCTTGTGAATCTCCCCCAAATTCTTGAATGGCCTTTGCTTCACAATCCTCTCATGGCTGTGGTTATCCCTGTTGCTTGTGCACCTATTTTCTAACACACTTTTTCCTTGAACTTAACTTTCCATTAATAAGCTTGGATACAGCACTCTGTGAACAGTCAGCTTCTTTAGCAATGACCTTTTGTGACTTACCCACCTTGTGAAGGGTGTCAATGACTGTCTTCTGTACAACTGTCAAGTCAGCAGTCTTCCTGAGAGACCATTTAAAGGCTCAGGAAATCTTTACAGGTGTTTTGAGTTAATTAGCTGATTAGAGTGTGGCACCATGATTATACAATATTGAACTTTTTCACAATATTCAAATTTTCTGAGATACTGAATTTTGGGTTTTTACGGCTAGAAATGCTTGAAATATATCACTCTGTGTGTAAAAAATCCATATAATATATGAGTTTCACTTTTTGAATTGAATTGCTGAAATAAAGTAATTTTTTGATTGATATTCAAATTTTTTGAGATACACCTGTAGTTTTAGAAGCCTTCTGGGTGGTCATAGACGAGGGCTGTCAGTGTCAAACTTATGGCTTTCTTCTTAGCGCTTGGTGTTTGACGGTGTGGCACCGGTGCGCCTTCTTTTTTTGTGATCAATGCCTGGCACAGGTTAGGGCAGTGGTGGAGGAGGGAGGGTTGTCAACGTTTCCCGTAGGGTGCACAATAGAACTGCCAAAGTAATTATTTACTTTTTGCAAGGCTGCTTTTTTTATTTGTCTAGTACTGTAATCCTTTTATTAATCCTTATAATTCTACCCAGTCCTTCTACACCAAAGCCTTTGCATCCCCCCATCTGCCATTTGCGGAGTCATTTACAAGTGTTATTCTTGGAATTAACAATACAACCTAGAACCCAATCCGGGTTAATTAACATATCAGCCCATGACTTCAGAGTATAAACGGAATATGTCCTGATGAGACTGGAGAAGCCATCGCTGTTTTCTCCTTGAAGAAAGCCACAAATTACAAGGTTGCGTAGTCTTTATGCAAAGTGTGAGTGATTTATGGACTGTCTTTTGCAACCTGCCGAGTCAATTCTTCAAAGATGTTGCTTCTAATTAATTAACCTCATTGGATGAGGCTGACATTGTGTCTCCTGCTGAGCAGAAGTGGGGAAGGAAGATACGGTGACCTAACCTCCTGTATGAATATACATAAAAATGAGATTGACAACCGTGGTGCCCACACGCTGCCAGTTCTCAGTTTCTGGAAATAAACCATAATTTGCAGCAACAGACTGGCCATTTTATCTTTATTCTTTTTCATATTTTGGATATAAAAAAATACAGTGCCTTGAAAAAGTATTCACACCCCTTGAAAATTTCCACATTTTGTCATGTTACAACCAAAAACGTAAATGTATTTTATTGGGATTTTATGTGATAGACCAACACAAAGTGGCACATAATTGTGAAGTGGAAGGAAAATTATAAATTCAAATTTTTTTACAAATAAATGTCTGAAAAGTGTGGCGTGCATTTGTATTTAGCCCCCTATACCCTGATACCTCTAACTAAAATCTGGTGGAACCAATTGCCTTCAGAAGTCCTCTAATTAGTAAATAGAGTCCACCTGTGGGTAATTGAATCTCAGTATTAATACAGCTGTTCTGTGAAGCCCTCGGAGGTTTGTTAGAGAACCTTTGTGAACAAACAGCATCATGAAGGCCAAGGAACACAGACAGGTCAGGGATAAAGTTGTGAAGATGTTTAAAGCAGTGTTAGGTTATAAAAAAAAAATTCCCAAGGTTTGAACATCTCACTGAGCACTATTCAATCCATCATCCAAAAATGGAAAGAGTATGACACAACTGCAAACCTACCAAGACATGGCCGTCCACCTAAACTGACAGGCTGGGCAAAGAGAACATTAATCCAAGAAGCAGCCAAGAGGCCCATGGCAGTGGCGTACCAAGGGTGGGGGTGTGGGGGGGTGGTCCGCCCCAGGTACCACACATTGGGGGGGGTGCCAGCCCAGCCCCCCCTCCACTCTCAACGAGTGAAGCAGTGACAGTGGGGTGCCAGGCACAGGCAGCAGTGGCGGCGCTGTGACATCCAGGGCAGGGAGAGAGGTGAGCTGTGACAGGGTGCCCGTGTGCGGACCGTACCCGGGTGACTGACACCCAGGGCTGGACTCACTCTGTGCCACTCACAGCCAGGGAGAGAGACAGTGAGCAGAGCTGAATAGAGCACGGCAACTGCTCAAGTTAACCAGCAGGTGATTGGTTGGTTAACATTGTTAATATGAAAAATTAACTCCAGCAGTTCCCGCCCTCTGTTCTGTGCTGCTGTGTCTCCAGCTCTGCATACATGCCCCAGTAAGGTAGGAAGGGGCAATGTACAGGGGTGTGTGTAATATGCAGGGGTCCCGAGCTGGGGGGGGGCTGTGTGTAATGTGCAGGGGACCTGAGCTGGGGGGGGGCTGTGTGTAATGTGCAGGGGACCTGAGCTGGGGGGGGGGCTGTGTGTAATGTGCAGGGGACCTGAGCTGGGGGGGGGGGGGCTGTGTGTAATGTGCAGGGGACCCGAGCTGGGGGGGGGGCTGTGTGTAATGTGCAGGGGACCCGAGCTGGGGTGACTGTGTGTAATGTGCAGGGGACCCGAGCTGGGGGGGCTGTGTGTAATGTGCAGGGGTCCCAAGCTGGGGAAGGATGTGTAATGTGCAGGGGTCCATAGCTGGGGGGGGCTGTGTGTAATGTGCAGGGGTCCTGAGCGGGGGGGGGAACATGGTGGTGGCAGCATCATGCTGTGGGGATGCTTTTCTTCAGCGGGGACAGGGAAGCTGGTCAGAGTTGATGGGAAGATGGATGGAGCCAAATAAAGGGCAATTTTAGAAGAAAACCTGTTAGAGTCTGCAAAAGACTTGAGACTGGGGTGGAAGTTCACCTTCCAGCAGGACAACGACCCTAAACATACAGCCAGAGCTACAATGGAATGGTTTAGATCAAAGCATATTCATGTGTTAGAATGGCCCAGTCAAAGTCCAGACCTAAATCCAATTGAAAATCTGTGGCAAGACTCTCTCCATCCAATCTGACAGAGCTTGAGCTATTTTGCAAAGAAGAATGGGCAAAAATGTCACTCTCTAGATGTGCAAAGCTGGTAGAGACATCCCCAAAAAAGACTTGCAGCTGTAATTGCAGTAAAAGGTGGTTCTACAAAGCATTGACTCAGGGGGGCTGAATATAAATGCAAACCACAATTTTCACATATTTATTTGTAAAAAAAATTTGAAAACCATTTATCATGTTTCTTCTACTTCACAATTATGTGCCACTTTGTGTTGGTCTATCACATAAAATGCCAATGAAATACATTTACGTTTTTGTTTGTAACATGACAAAATGTGAAACATTTCATGGGGTATGAAGGGTTTCAAGGCACTGTATATGCAGTACATCTTTTGTATCTTTACAAATGCTGCAGAGACAAATATGATCTTACCAGAAAACCAGTATGCTCCTAACTACTTGTAGTGAACTGACCATTCAAACTTTTCTGCACTGAAATCTCAAGCAGCCCTGCTTGCAGGCCCAGGACAAGGGGTGGGCAGGAGAGACAGCTGCCCTGGGCGCGGTTGTTGATTTGGAGGGTTGTGCTAGAAGGGGTTATTTGGAGGGGGGGGATTGTACTAGGAAGGTGGATTTGTGTTAGGAAGAACAATGTGTGTGTGGGGGAGGAGGATTTGTGCTAATAGGAATGATTGGAGGGGGGTTTGTGCTAGGAGGGGAAATTAGGGGGAGGATTAGTGTTAAGAGAGTTTATTTGGGGGTATTTGGAGGGGGGATAAGATTTATGCTCAGACGGGAAAGGTGAGGGGTAGACAATTTGTACTAGGAGGGGAGGGGGGATTTGTAAGAGGGTATATTTTTTGTTTGGGGAGAATTTTTACTTGCAAAGGGAATTTTTGCTTTGGGGTTAGTGTGAAGATTAGTGATTGAATTTTCTTTTTTTTTTGGGGGGGGGGGGGGGGGTTGCTGACACACAATGCTTGTACATTTAGGGGGGGGGGGCAATATTTGGCATCTTCGACCTGGGCCCTAGATAACCTTGTCCTGGCACTGCCTGCCTGAGTTGTTCACTGCTATGGATAACCTCTCTCTATGTTATGGAGATGAGAAGAGGAGGAAGTGTTCTGCGGTGGACTATAGAACACCTTGCCCTATGTATTAGAGAAGAAAGAAGGAGGTAGTTGTTTTGTGCTGGACTAGAGCATCTCCTTTTATGTTATGGAGATGAGAAGAGGAGGAAGTATTCTGTGCTGGACTACAGATCACCTCCCCATATGTTATAGAGATGAGAAAAGAGGAGGGCATGTTCTGTAGTCCAGCAGGGGAGAACACAGATAAGACTGAAAACTGCTTGGGGTTTCAGTGCAGCAGAGGTAGGAACTTACTGGATTTCTGGCAGGGTCAACAGATATCATCTGTACTTGCAGCATTTTTAAAGTCATGGGGAAATGTGCATGTATTGTAGGGGGTGTACTAAATACACACTCACCGGCCACTTTATTAGGTACACCTGTTTCATTGCTTGGTAACACAAATTGCTAATCAGCCAATCACATGGCAGCAACTCAATGCATTTAAGCATCTAGACTTGGTGAAGACGACTTGCTGGAGTTCAAACCGAGCATCAGAATGGGGAAGAAAGGGTGATTTAAGTGACTTTGAATGTGGCATGGTCGTTGGTGCCAGATGGGTTGGTCTGAGTATTTCAAAAACTGCTGATCTACTGGCGATTTTCACACACAGCCATCTCTCGGGTTTACAGAGAATTGTCCAAAAAAGAGAAAATATCCAGTGAGTGGCAGTTGTGTGGAGGAAAATGCCTTGTTGATGTCAGAGGAGAATAGGCAGACTGTTTCCAGAATAGAAAGGCAACAGTAACTCAAATAACCACGTGTTACATCCAGGGTATGCAGAATACCATCTCTGAATGCACAACACATCCAACCTTGAAGCAGATGGGCTACAGCAGCAGAAGACCACACCGGGTGCCACTGTTGTCAGCTAAGAACAGGAAGCTGAGGCTACAATTCGCACAGGATCAACAAAATTGGACAATAATAGATTGGAAAAATGTTGCCTGGTCTGATGAGTCTTGATTTCAGCTGAGACATTCAGATGGTGGGGTCAGAATTTGGTGTAAACAACATGAAAGCATGGATCCATCCTGTCTGTTATCAATGGTTCAGGTTGGTGGTGTAATGGTGTGGGGGATATTTTATTGGCACACTTTGGGCCCCTTAGTACCAATTGAGCATCGTTTAAACCCCACGGCCTACCTGAGTATTGTTGCTGACCATGTCCATCCCTTTATGACTGCAGTGTCCCCATCTTCTGATGGCTCCTTCCAGCAGGATAATGCACCATGTCACAAAGCTCCAATCATCTCACCACTGGACAATGAGGTCTCTGTACTCCAATGGCCTCCACACTCACCACATCTCATCCATTAAACCAGTGGTCAACAATTCCTGTCCTCAGGGCCCACTAACAGGCCAGGTTTGCAAGATAACTGAAATACATCACAGGTGATATAATTCGCTGCTCAGTGATTGCAGTATTCTAGTCTGCATCTCCCCAAGGTAATACATAAAACCTGGCCTGTTAGTGGGCCCTGAGGACAGGGTGTCAGGGCTGGGCTCAGCCCTTCCTTCTCTGAGCTGGCTGGTCAGTTGTCGGTTAATTGCCAGCTCATATTTCTCCACAGGTACTCAGCTGTTGATGATATCCTGCTCATCAGTCCTGCCTACTTAAGCCGTCCAACCCAGAGGATTTCTGACTTCACTTTATTCAACATCACAGAGACGCTCTCCTGCATTCCTGTTTAAAGACTTGCTTAGCTGACATCCCTTCTGGCTCCAGATCCTGCTTGCTGTTTTACTACGCTCATCTCCGGCTCCCTGATGTTTGGCTTGTCTGACTATCCGTTCCGGTTCCTGAAATCTGGCTATGTTTTGACTACATTTGTTCTATTTACTTTTATTATTAAACAAGTGTGATTTACCTGTACTTCTGTCTCGGTCTGATTTCATGGTTTCTGACACAAAGTTGATGACCACTGCAATAGAGCACCTTTGGGATGTGGTGGAACGGGACATCATGGATGTGCAGCCGACAAATCTGCAGCAACTGTGTGATGCCATCATGTCACTATGGACCAAAATCTCTGAGGAATGTTTCCAACACCTTGTTGAATCTATGCCATAAAGAATGAAGGCAAAAAGGGGGTCCAACCCGGTACTAGCAAGGCGTACCTAATAAAGTGGCCGGTGAGTGTAGTAAGTCCTAGGCGGTGGAGCTGAGCTCATTTCACCGCAAGCGATATTATAAATTCTGACCTAGCACATGGCTTGCTAAGCAGTAAATGGCTGCTTCCATCAGAGGATTCTGAGGCAGGTGTTCAGCTTCCTCGCAGATTTCCTTCAATTCTGCACGCCGCTGATAGGCCCCGATTCTGCGGGGCGAATTGTAAATTTAGAACTGTGAGCGAAGTACAAGGCGCTCTGTTCTGCTGTGACTTGGATTCCTGCGGACTGCGGCCAGCGTCACTCCATCAGCACAGGTGCCCTTCCAGAATACAAATGAGATGTCTGTAACACAGGCGGAACGCCACGGGCACGCTGGTGCTCTACGCCTGTTTATGCCTAATAGGAAAATAAGAGGTCAGCTGTGTCTGCTTATCACATAGCAATTATCCCAAGAGTGTGCAGCAGGAGAACAGGCAAGGTCACTACGCATCTGCTAAAATATTCACAATGCATTTCCATTAATGAAAACCATAAATCTTGACAGCCAGATAAATAATATTTATGAAAAAAAAAAAAAAAAAGCAGCTGCGTGCAAGATGTCTGTCGGTCAGCGAGAGCTCAGGCTTGCGTCAGGGGGTCTTTCGATAGCGGAACTCAGGGTGTTAAAGGAGAACTCTTGGCTTGTTCCCTAAGAAAAAGTATAGAAGCCAAAAGTCAGATGTGCCGACAGGGCCGGATTTCCCATTAGACACTGTAGGCATGTGCCTAGAGGCGCCATTCCTGGAGGGGCGCCTATCTGTATGAGTTTTTTTTAACCCTTTCACTGCCAGGTCCGTACGTTGTACAGACCTGACAGTGGGGGGGGGGGGGTCACACACAAACTGTGTGTAAAACTGACAGGCAGCCGCCCGATTACTTCCACATACTCCCCCAAGACTGGAGCCCCCCCCCCCATGCAAGTGCCCCTAATCCAGGGTCCGCTTGCCCATCTGCGGGCCCAGGACCAACATATCAGTTGCCAGCGGGTGAAGGGGAGGGAGAACAGCGGTCAGCAGACACACATCTGCCCGTCATCTCGGGAAGGGATGTTTTGCAATGCGATATACATTGCAATGCATTCAGTGGGGCCCAGAGGAGACATTGGGGGTCTTTTAGACCCTGCATGTCTCATTAAACGGAACCTGTAATCTAAAAATCATCATATTTTTGTCCCCTATGTGATGAAAACAAAAAGGTTACACCCAGGCACATAAAAATCCCCCCCACATCTACGTATGAATGTAAAAGCGTGCATCGGGAGAGCCTACACGTGAAAACGTTGATTGCGATACACGTTACATATCACCTCGCACGTAAGAGTGAGAGCAATAATTCTAGCACAAGACCTCCTCCGTAACACTAAACTGATGACCTATAGGGGGCTTTTGAAGCATCGACTATAGAAAATATAGGATACGGAAGTATGCCGCCATTTCACGGGCGCACACAAATTTACAGTTTGACATGTTGGGTATCTATTTACTCGGTGCAACCTTGTCTTTTATATTTTACCAAAAAAATGTGGGTAGTTTATTGCGTTTGTTTGCCCTAAAATTCACTTGAATGTGTTTTTTTCTAAAATTTTGCGTTTCCTAGTCCTTTGCGGTAATTTATTAAGAAGAAAAAAGTCAGTCTTACTGGTTTTTTTTTTTTTTTTGGTGGGAGGGTGGTGCTTCAGAATTCTCTGCCTATAGGCTCCGGAGATGTAAATCCGGCCCTGTGTGCCGATGTACAAGATATAAAGCAACCATAGAGGAGAGGCGATTGGTTGCAGAGACATGTCTTTCCAAAATGATAATTGCACAAAAAAATGTTCCCATATTGCCTGACCTCAACAGTAGTGAAGACTGGTGACACCCCCACTGTTGTCCTTATGTGGGGGGGGGGGAGGAAACATTGTAAGTGGCTGAGAAATTCCAAACTGGCCCATCAACTATCCCCAGAGGTAGGGATGACTTTCGAAATCTCCCATTTTTGTTGAATTTGGAGATTTTGAACATGGGCGACATTTCCCTTTGTTAGAACCCCAATGTGGACAAACATATGAATGAACATATATGGTAGCCCAGCGATCCTTTCAATCAGCAGCTTGAATGAAAAACGTTCTGAGAATGGAGGAGGTGGACCTTTTCATTCATCCACCTGTCCTCCATTCATAGGTGCATTGCATTAATGGAACCTACAGTACCGTTTCTATGGATGGAGGAGGGGTGCAGAAAGGGTGGGCATAGTTGTCACTCTTGGCGAATGCCTATGGCAGTTCCAGAACTCGTAACAACCCCAACAGCACCAGAAGATTACAGCTTCAGGGTATGAAGGGATAGTGGCAGAGCACTTCAGAAAAAAAATTAAAGTATACATCTTTTAAATGTATGAGTCTTCCCACAGTCATGTGGCAAGTTCTGTCCCTCTTTCTCTAGCGTTGGAGGTAGGCTGTCCTCAATTCCACTATGGACTCCAGGGTGATGACTCTAATCCAGGGGGTGTGTCATTGACAGCCTGGGCTCACAAGAAGTGGTTAATGTAACAGAGCCAACCAGGACAGGGGCTTTTGGAGGGGACTGCAGGGTGGCCTCTTGCCTACTGACTATGGGCCTTGGCTTTTAAGGCAACACTGCTCTTTGGGAGGTGTGTGCCTGGGGGACCCTTGGAGTGCTATTGCTTCAGACTGAAGTCCATGTCTTCCCAAAACACACAGACTCTGGGAACTGGGAGACCCAGATACATATGTAGGGCTTCTATGCCCAAACCAGCAATGACTGCTTTAGACTGTAATGGGGCGTACACATGGTCGGACTTTTCGTCTACAAAAGTCCGACAGCCTGTCCGACAGACTTTCGACTGACTTTTGGCGGACTTTCTTACGAACGGACTTGCCTACATACGATCACACAAAAGTCCGACGGATTGGTACGGGATGACGTACACCGGACTAAAATAAGGAAGTTGATAGCCAGTAGCCAATAGCTGCCCTAGCGTGGGTTTTTGTCCGTCGGACTAGCACACAGACGAGCGGAATTCTGGGTCCGGCGGAGTTACGACGTAAAGATTTGAAGCATGTTTCAAATCTAAAGTCCGTCAGATTTGAGGCTGGAAAAGTCCGCTGAAAGTCCGGGGAAGCCCACACACGATCGGATTGTCAGCCAGCTTTAGTCCGTCGGCGTCCGTCGGACTTTTGTAGACGAAAAGTCCGACCGTGTGTACGCGGTATAAGACTCAGAGCAGATTTTATTATGATCAGCTCAAAGCAACCTGATACTGGGGTCTCTTGCTATAGTCTGTTTTTTAAGGTGTTAGGTGTCTTTTTGATAAGTATGTCTCATTGTTAATTGAGTCACCTATTGTTTGCTGTTTGCTAATTTGGCTAACTCTTGGAGCAGCCATTCTCAACCAGAGTTCCGTGGAACACTAGGGTTCCTCCAGAGGTGGCTAAGGGTTCCTTGAGATGTGGCTAACTGACCTATCATGTGATGGTTCCTGCTTAGTTCCATGTCCAACACCACTTGACAGAGCCAGAGTCATGTCTTTAAAGGGAGCATTCTTCCCACTGTCCACCACCAACGGAGGGGGCAAATTCCCAAAGACCACAACTGGACTACTTTTAGCAGGGGTTCCCTGAAACCTGAAAATGATTGCAAGGGTTCCTTTGGGGTAAAAAGCTTGAGAAATGCTGTCTTGGAGGTTCCTATGATGGGATTAGCCTCGTGTCAACTCTACCTCATTATCGAACCATTATGGGATGCTATCTGTTTATGCTTATGATAAAGTGTAATGTACTTTGTATATCCAGGGTGGTGGGCTGGGTGCCAAACGGTCTGGGCTCCTAGATTTGTTTAGGTGACTAGCTATTTAATTAGTTCATGTTAATTAGACTGATGTTTATGTTGGCTGTTTCCTAGGTATGCTAATTATCTTACTGTTTGCATAACATGATCAAGCTCTTTTTGTGTGGTATTTAATAAAAAGTTCCAGTTTGCATCCAACTAGTGTCGCCTAGTCTTGGGTGCTCAGTGATAATACCTGGTTCCTGGTTCCAGACTGGAGGAAGCTATATCTTGATGGAAGCACCCAAACTGGGTGCTAGATGGTTCGGTCACAGTCAACTCTAGAATACAGTCAACCTAGAAGTGGGCTGGTGGCCAGGATCAATGGAGGATGCAGAGGGCAGCACTGGAGCACAAAGAGTGCAAGTAATTCATAATTTTTTAGGGGGGGGGGGGCTACAGGAGGTTTATAAAGCATTTTTAATGAAGGTGTTTGTTGTTAACATTTAAAAGGTACCTGTCAGAAAAGAAATATGGGAGTAGCCATTCAGAGGGTTAGAGGTCACCCAAAGCCTAGCATTGACCTGCCTGACCTTTGTCCCAGCTTCAGAAAGTACAGTGTGTGGTTTCAGACAGTTTTCGGAAAGCAGCTGGCCATCTTCAGGTATCCTCTGACCCCTGGCCCTACCGGTAAGTGTACAGAATCTAGTGAGAGTGCCAAAGGGTCCAATAGTCTAAAACCTTTTCATATTCGTTCACAACAGGGTAATAGAAAAAAACCAACACATTTCCGGAGGTCAAAAATATCTCACCCTTCTTCAGGGCTTAGGTGTTGTAAGCTGGGTTCAGTGACGCTTTGGAAGTTCTATATAACTAAGATTTTTTTTTTCTGGTGATTATGACATCTCCGTGTCCAACCACCTACAACACCTGAAGAAGGGAGACATTTTTTATTAGCCTCCGAAATGCATTGGATGTTTTGTATTATTCTTAGTGAGCCTTAGGCTCGGTTCACATTGGTGTGATGCCGTAAACCGTACGAATCCAGTTTGGGTTCCCGCATCGCACCTGACTTGAAGGTCTTTCACACTGCCATATGCGAACCGCTTGGAGTGTCAATACAAAGTTAATGTCGCCCCCAGATTGGTTTGCATATCGCAGTGCGAACTGTCAATTCGGCAGTGGCGGCCCATCCAAAAGGGGTGCCCGGGCGCCGCCCCCTCTATCCATGCCACCCCCTATATGAATAGATGGAGATCATGCTATGAATGAATCTATCCACAGCCGCCGTGGATACCCTCTATTCATGCGTCCGCCCCTTTTCAGCATGCCGGGTGTGTGAATTATAGTGGCGGGGGTGTATTTTTGAAGCACCGGACTAGAGCCAGAGGCTCTAATAGGCTTCAAAATAGGATGGGCTCCTGGCGCAGAGAATTGCGCCATGAGCCCACCCAGGTGTTACAACAGCAAATGAATATTCACTATTGAAACGCTGATCCTCAATCCGGCCAATCAGAAGCAGGTCTGAGACCCATTTTCCGATTGGCCAAAAAGAGATTGGAGAGAGATTCCCAATTGGCCGCCGAGGAGGAGGGAGGAAACTAAAGCCGCCGCGATGCCCGTGGAGAGCAGGGGAATGGAAAGCCGTTGTTGGAGAGCAAGGAAAGTCGACGATGAAGCCCAGGAGAAGCGCTGCACATGGATCCGATTCTAGTGCAGACAAAAAAAAAAGGGTCCTGCACGAGTTTGGTCTGAATGCAATGCAAATTCAGCCATACAATCTGTATGGCTGAGTTAGCATCGCACAGACATCGCATGTGATCTGCACAGCAGTGCGGTGTGAATAACATGCGATGTCTGACATCGCACTAATGTGAACCCAGCCTTAACCCCTTCAGATCCGTGTTATAGCCGCATGGCGGCTACAGCATGGATCTGCTTTGCCGGGAGGCCGTCAATAGACGTCCTCCCCTTTGCACGCCCGCCACGCCACCCTGAAGGACATGCGGGGCGCGCGCTGTGATCACCCCAGTAATTGAGACTCGGGTGATCACAGATCGGAGTAAGGGGTCGATCCCGGCCCCTTACCACGTGATCAGCTGTCAGCCAATGACAGCTGATCACGTGATGTAAACAGAAGATCGGTAATATGTTTTTTTTCTTCTCACACTGACAGCCAATCACTGGCTTCTATTGAAGGGACATCGGTCCCGAAGAGGAAGAGGCGAAGCCGCCTCATATGTGCCCACCAGTACCGCCTGCCAGTACCACAAATCAGTGCTCACAGTGCCACAAATCAGTGCCCACCAGTACATAAGTGCCAGCAATCAGTGCCATCTATCAATGTCCACGAGTGCCACCTATCAGTGCCCACCAGTGGTGCCAATCAGTGCCTCATCAGTGCCACCTAGCAGTGCTGCTTATCAGTGTCACCTACCAGTGCCAATCAGTGCCCATTACTGCCACCTCATCAGTGTCCACCAGTGCCGCCTATTAGTGCCAATCAGTGTCGCCTTATCAGTGCAGCCTATCAGTGTCCATCAGTGCAGCCTATTGGTGCCCATCAGTGCAGCCTATCGGTGCCCATCAGTGCAGCCTATCGGTGTCCATCAGTGCATCCTATCAGTGCCCATCAGTGTAGCCTCATCGGTGTACATCAATGAAGGAGAAAAATTACCTGTTTGCAAAATTTCTTAACAAAATATAAAACGGTTTTCGGTCTTTTTAAAAAATTTTTAACAAACAATAAAAAACCCAGAGGGGCTCAAATACCACCAAAAGTAAGCTTTATTTGTGGGAAAAAAATGATAAAAATTTCATTTGGGTACAGTGTTGTATGACTGCGCAATTGTCATTCAAAGTGTGACAGCGCTAAAAGCTGAAAATTGGTCTGGACAGGGGGGGGGGGGGGTTTAGGTCCCAGTAAGCAAGTGGTTAAACAGGGTTAGAGGACATGCCTAGTTTTGTTGGGCCTCGCTAAAAACTATTGCTCCAGGCTCCCCCCCCCCCCCCATTTGAAAGCTATCATACCAAATAAATATTCTGTTCCTTTCAAGAACTTAGATGCAGCCTCTTGCTGAGATAGTGATCCCTTACTTACCCCGAGTCATATAGGCAAAAACATAAAGTGTGGGAGGAACACAGATGAGCACTGATTGTGGTTCTGTATCCAACGACTGTCGCCCATTAACAGTGGAAAAACGTACGTCAACAGCTACAGCAGTCCTGTGTGGGCTGACATTAGTGAGTTCAGATTATATGAAGTTCTGGGAATTTAATACTTAACATCCCTGTAATTATTCTAATTGGCGGCGTCACTGCAGTCACAGCGGTGCTGAAAAGTTTCTTTTCTTTGAGGCGGTTTCTTAAGACAGAAACACGGCTTCACTGAGATCAGCCGCTGACATGTAACCGAGGCTTTTTCAAAGTGTGTATACCCAGGGGGAGAGCGGACATGCTGCGGATTTAGGGCTGTTCTATGAAAACTGTAATCATTACCCCACATACACCAAGCAGATTGAAACATTGATTTCCAGGGAAGATTTGAGCCTCAGAGGGGCAGAATTATAAAGCGGTGGTATAGTCTGACTACAACCTTCCTGCTGCTTTTCAAATAGTGATTTCCCCTTTGCTTGCTTTCTGTTCATTTTAAAGTGTCTTAAAGCATTTCTTTTTTAATTAAAATAATAAATATTTTATACTCACCTGACCCCCCCGAACCTCTTTCTCAAGGGGGGGGACCCCACCAGCACTCTTGGCTGCTCCTCTTCTGTGTCTGCCCCCATAGCAAGCTGTTTGCTATAGGGGAAGATGTGCAGGCTCGCTTCCGAGTGTGTGTCCATTAGACATGTGCGATTTGTTTCATTCTGAATTCTTTTTTCGATGAAATTCTACAAATTCGTTAATGCGGAAGTATTCGAATTAACGAAAAGCCGTTTAACAAATCTTTCCGATAATTCGTAAATTTGAAATTCGAAGATTCGAAAATTCGAAAATCTGAAAATAAGAATGAAAACCCAAAGATCCAAAAGAACGAAAATACAAAATAATATCTAACTAACTAATAATAATAACTTTTACTAACTATTAAATTATAGGTATTGGAATTTCCTTTCAAATTTGGCTGTCAGTGAACGTAACGAATACGAATTATCCGAAGTTACGAATTATCCGAAAAAGCGAATGCCGCATATAAACGAATGGAACATAACAAATTAATAATAATAAATAATAATAATAATAAAAACGTTTTATCACTATTATTTATTTGTTGCGAATTCGTTTAGATAAGGTATTTGTTATATCGGATAATTCTTAACTTCGGATAAATTCGTTACATTCTTAAGGCCCGTACACACGATCGGACTTTTTGACAACAAACATGCAAATGAGCTGCTTTAAGGCAACATCCGACCGTGTGTACGCTCCACCGGACAAACTTTTTTGGTTTTCATCGGACAAATGTTGGATGTGCAAACAGACAAACTTGGCGGCAACAAAAGTCCTATGTCGGCAAGTCCGATCGTGTGTACACAAAAACATCGGACTTTAGTCCAAAGTACAAACACACATGCTCAGAACCAATGCAAAACAGCAGACAACAATACAGAAGTTGCCCTTTTGAAATGTCGTCAGTACGTTGAAACGTCACTACGTTCGTGTTTGTTGCCTAAAAAGTCCTGCCGTGTGTATGCATACCAAGTTTACGGCCAACGACCTTTGTACAAAAATCCACGGAAAAGTTTGTTTGAAGTCCGATCGTGTGTATGAGGCTATAAACAGCCAAATTTGAAAATAAATTCCAATACCTATAATTTAATAGTTAGTTATTATTAGTTAGTTATTTTTTCAGATTTTCAAATTTTTGGATTTTCGAATTTGCAAATTTTCTAATGTTCTAATTTTTGAGTTTACGAATACCGCATTTAAACAAATGGAACATAATGAATTCGAATTTTTCCAAAGTTACGAATTTATTCAAAATAACGAATTTCGATCATAACGAATGACCCGGAAAATGAAAAAAAGGAATTAAACAAATTTTTCAGCAGTGCACGTCTAGTGTCCATAGACAGACACAGCACTGCTTGGCCAAGCCCCCCCCCCCCCCTTCCTCCTCACAGGATTTGATTGACAGCAGCAGGAGCCTATGAGAAGATGTGGAAAAGAACTGCAGTCGGGCACAGCGCTGGATCGATACAGGACTCAGGTAAGTGTTTGGGGGGGCCCCACTTTAAGAGGTCATTTACACTTGAGGTCAAGGGTTAGGTGGTTGGGTCAATGGGGGGTGTGTCAATAAAAATAGGCAGTTTACCTATGTTTTTACTGCCCCCCGAACATCCCCTTGCAATAGTTGTAAACGCTTAGGGTCTGTTCACACTGGGTTTGAACGGGAAAGTGTGCGTTCCTGTGCAATTGCTGCATGGTGCATTTTGAAAGCCTATTCATTTGAATGGTCTGCAAAACACACTAAAAACGCACTGCATAGTATCACGTGATTTGGTGACTGCAAACGCACTGCATTTGCAATCTGTGTTTGAAGTGCCATTAACAATACATTAGCACCTGCATGCAGATCGCAAGGGCAGTAAGTTTTGAACACGCCTTTCCTGCACCGCATTCTGGTATGTTCTGGCCCTTACATATACAGTGCCTTGAAAAGTATTCATACCCCTTGAAATTTTCCACATTTTGTCATGTTACAACAAAAAATGTAAATGTATTTTATTGGGATTTTATGTGATGGATCAACACAAAGTGACACATAATTGTGAAGTGGAAGGAAAATGATAAATAGTTTTTACATTTTTTTACAAATAAATATGTGAAAAGTGTGGGGTACATTTATATTCAGCCCCCCCCCCCCCCCCCCTGAGTCAATACTTTGTAGAACCGCCTTTCTCTGCAATTACAGCTGCAAGTCTTTTTGGGGATGTCTCTGCCAGATTTGCACATCTGGAGAGTGACATTTTTGCCCATTCTTCTTTGCAAAACACTGGGAGAAAACACTGATTACTGCTAGCAGCTATAATAAAATCTGACAGGCTGGTTGTACCGAAGTTGATCGATCGACCGATCATCCTGGGTACATTCAGCCTGTCCATATATGGTTCGAATCTCAGCCAGTTCCTGCTGAACTGGCCGAGATTTGAACAGTCTAACTAAGGCAGCCCATGTAATGCAGTAGGCTGCCTTAAAGTTATCCTAAAGTCTCCTTTTTTTCTTTAAAAATAACAAACATGTCACACTTACCTGCTCTGTGTAGTGGTTTTGCACAGAGCAGCCAGGATCCTCCTTCTCGGGTCCCTCTTCGGTGCTCCTGGCCCCTCCCTCCTGCCGAGTGCCTACAGCAAGCAGCTTCCTATGGGGGCACCTGAGCCACTGCTCTGTGTGTGCATTCAGACACGGAGCCGCAGCTCAGCCCCGCCCCGCCCCCTCTCTTTCACGATTGGCTAACTGACTTTGATTGACAGCAGCGGGAGCAAATGCCGCCGCTGCTGTGTCTCAGCCAGTCAGGAGGAAGAGTCCCGGATGGCTGAGGCACTTGTGTACATCGATGTATAGAGATGGGGCTCAGGTAAGTATTGGGGGGCTGAGGGGGCTTGCTGCACACAGAAGGCTTTTTTTTGTTTTGCAAATATGAATTTTATTATTATTATTGTAGAGCACACAAAAGGCAAGGATCAGTTACAATCATGATATACAAAAAAGGGAGGAACAGTGACATATTAGCTTAGCTTTTAAATATACTCCGAGATACTCCTGGAGTTCCCGTTTTCAACACATAGAATAAACCACAATTATAGATCCGATAGTGTCTGTCAATTAAAGTGTGAGTTTCTGTCTAAATACTGTTTCGTCTTGCTATGTCTAGTCATGTGAATAGCAATTAGCACAATACAGCCTAGGCTGTCCGATACCCCCATCAAGTGCGCCCCCACTTACATAAAGGGGGGGCGGGAATTATAGGAAAGCTCCAGAACAGAAAAACTGGGTTCCAGAGAGAGTAAGAAGTTGAGAATTCTAGTTGAAGAAGAAGGGGGGATGGGTACTCAAGAAGGGAGGGTGTTGAGGGGGGTAGGAAATGGGATTGGAGGTTGGTGGGAAGGTCGAGATCCGCTGACGTCGGATTTACACTCAGCGGTAGTGTGAATGTATCTTGTGGTGGCTGGTCAGTTATCATCTGAGCAGTGCCACTCCTTCATCCAGAAGAAACATGTTCCATAGCCTCCAACCCTTGGAGTGCTTCTCTTGTTTGTTTTGGGCCGTAAGAGTCAGGTCCTCTAGCTTCTTAACGTCTTCCACTTTGAGCAGCCATGTCCCAATAGAGGGTGTTCTTCCATAAGAGGGGGATGCAGGCTTTAGCAGCATTCAGTAGGTGTCTTACAATTGATTTTTGGTAGTGTTTCGCTGGGATCCTGGTGGTGTGGAGTAGGAAGAAAGTCGGGTTGTCTGGGATCTTATTTTTGAGTGACATGTCTTACGGTTGTCCAAACAGTAGTGTGTTTAGGTTTTGTGCTGCCCTAGGCCTGACTAAACTCATGCACCCCCTAATTTAAATACGACCCATCCCTTCCTGTCAAGGCCACACCCCTTGCTGTTTAAGACCCGCCCTGAAATTTTCGAGTAGGGACACTAGTTCTGAAGTGGGGGGAGGGGGGGCAATGGATTCCATTAATTTTCATAGATTTCCTCTCACTTCCTGTTTGGCTATGGGGCAGGAAGTGAAGGGAAATCTCTGCAATGGGACAGGGATGGTAAAAAATAAACTGGCAGGGGCTATAACCCTCCCTTATTCTATCCTAAATGAAAAAAAAAAAGTGTTGCCTATAGTTCTACTTTAAGCACAAATTTCTGATAATTTTATGGAGAGGACTAAGAAGATATAACCATGCCAATGGTGCAGCAGAAAACATGGCACAGCGAGGAAGGTTTGTGGTCCAGGATGATAGGACAGTCAAATTAGAAGCACCCCCCCCCCTTCCACACACACAGTTTCGAAATGCCGGCCACCTGCACACTGGAAGCAGTGCGGCCGCTTTATGGGGGCTCTAGACTAATTTGACTCTCAGCCCAGTCCGCCCCATAAGACTGGCGCTACACTAATAATGTAGCGCAAACCAGCGGGGACTCTTTCCGCGCTGCTCCCCTGCAAAGTGATGCCCTGGGCCTGGGCCTTGTCGGCCTAGGCCAGGATACAGCGTTGTGTCCAAAAGTGATTTAACCGAGGACAAGACCAAAATCTAGGTGTCCCTAGGTGTCCCTCTGTCCGCCTGGCATCTCCAACATCTATCTGTGGTGGCTGGGTAGTATTTATGCAAAAGTTGGGGGGTATAGTACCACCTGGTTAGGATTTTTTAGTTAGTCTCTTGAATTTTTGTATATATGACTTTAAGGAGAATCTTAGGATGTTCTGTATCTGTGTTTTTCTAAAGGTGCATTGTAAATCAGCTCCCCACTTTTGTAAAGGCTTTTTATCTTAACGCATTACAACCACTTTAACACACTGCAAACATGTGAATGGTGCCTCAACGAGAGCCAATGGTTGTAACAGGTAAAAACAAAGGAAAATCTTTCTGCATAGCTGTGTACTTACTTGGACCCGGAGCATGGAGCACTGCGCCCTGAGCCCACCCAGTTGTGTGACAATAGCGACGGGGGGAGGGGGATTTTGACTGATGGATCGACCAAACAGGGTTTGTTTGCCGCCCCCCAAAAAATGGAGCACCAACCACCACTGGCCAGAAGTATAGCAAAAGTTATACTTCCTGGCATCAGTGAAAGTTTAAATAATGCAGAAATGGCAGTGATCCAGGAGGTGGCATACTCCTCCAGAGATTTAATAAAACGTTTAAGCCCGGAGTCCTACTTTAAAATTGCATGATCAAATAATTGCATAAATAAATGATTTTATCGCATTGAGCATCACTTGCGTTAGAAACAGTACTAAAGAATCGGAAGAGGGAAAAAAAAATCAAAAACAGAATCCCAATTAACAATAAGCATGTTTAGTTGCAATTTTGAAACACCCAATACGAGGACAATATGCGACCGGTCTAAACTATGTGGCATGTTCACCAATGCCAGGAGCATGGCAGACAAGATGGGTGAACTAGAGATACTGTTGTACAAGGAGGATTTGGATTTTGTGGGAATTTCAGAGTCCTGGTTCAACAGCTCTCATGATTGGCTGGCAAACATTCAAGGGTATACCCTATACTGCAAGGATAGAGAGGGTAAAAAAGGGGGAGGGGTATGCCTATATATCAAGAATAATGTACAAGCGAATGTGAGAGATGACATCACTGAGGGAGCTAGAGAGGAGGTGGAATCCTTATGGGTAGAGCTCCAAAGGGATGAAGCTAAGGGGAAAATAATACTGGGAGTATGCTATAGGCCCCCTAACCTGAGGGAGGAAGTGGAGACGGATCTCCTATCACAAATTGGATTAGCAGCAAGGATGGGAAGTGTTATCATAATGGGGGATTTTAATTATCCAGACATAGACTGGGCGGAGGGAACAGCGCATTCATTTAAGGCTCGCCAGTTCCTTAATGTCTTGCAGGACAATTTTATGGGTCAGATGGTAGACGCACCAACTAGAAATAAAACATTACTGGATCTACTGATTACCAACAATACAGACCTGATCACAGATGTGGAAATACGGGGCAATTTAGGTAACAGCGATCACAGGTCAATTAGTTTCAGTATAAATCACACAAATAGGAAACATAAAGGGAATACAAAGACACTGAATTTCAAAAGAGCCAACTTCCCTAAACTACAAACCTTGCTAAAAGGCATAAATTGGGATAAAATATTAGGAACAAAGAATACGGAGGAGAGATGGGTTTGCTTTAAGAGCATATTAAATAAGGGCATTAGCCAATGTATCCCATTGCGTAATAAATTTAAAAGAGCGAACAAAAATCCTGGATGGCTTAACTCCAATGTAAAAATGCATATAAAAGCAAAGGAGAAGGCCTTCAAAAAATACAAGGTTGAGGGATCATCCTCAGCATTCTGACTTTATAAAGAATGCAATAAGAAATGTAAGGGTGCAATTAGGATGGCTAAGATAGAACATGAAAGACACATAGCGGAGGAGAGCAAAAAAAATCCCAAGAAATTCTTTAAGTATGTAAACAGTAAAAAAGGGAGGACAGACCATATTGGCCCCATAAAGAATGAGGAAGGACATCTGGTTACAAAGGATGGGGAGATGGCAAAGGTATTGAATTTATTCTTCTCCTCAGTCTTCATGAGTGAATCGGGGGGCTTCAGTAACCAAAACTGCAGTGTTTATCCTCATGACACAACACAGGAAGCACCTCCATGGTTAACAGAGGACGGAATTAAAATTAGACTTGAGAAACTTAACATTAATAAATCACCAAGACCAGATGGCTTGCATCCGAGGGTACTTAGGGAACTCAGTCAGGTGATTGCCAGACTGTTGTTCCTAATTTTTACAGACAGTCTATTGACTGGAATGGTACCAGCTGATTGGAGAAAAGCCAATGTAGCACCAATATTTAAAAAGGGCCCAAAAAACATCCCTGGGAATTACAGACCAGTTAGCCTAACATCAATAGTATGTAAACTCTTGGAGGGGATGATAAGGGACTATATACAAGATTTTAGTAATAAGAACGATATCATTAGCAGTAATCAGCATGGATTCATGAAGAATCGTTCTTGCCAAACCAATCTATTAACCTTCTAAGAGGAGGTGAGTTGCCATCTAGATAAAGGAAGGCCCGTAGACGTGGTGTATCTGGATTTTGCAAAAGCATTTGACACAGTTCCCCATAAACGTTTACTGTACAAAATAAGGTCCGTTGGCATGGACCATAGGGTGAGTACATGGATTGAAAACTGGCTACAAGGGCGTGTTCAGAGGGTGGTGATAAATGGGGAATACTCAGAATGGTCAGGGGTGGGTAGTGGGGTCCCCCAGGGTTCTGTGCTGGGACCAATCCTATTTAATTTGTTTATAAACGATCTGGAGGATGGGATAAACAGTTCAATCTCTGTATTTGCAGACGATACTAAGCTAAGCAGGGCAATAACTTCTCCGCAGGATGTGGAAACCTTGCAAAAAGACCTGAACAAATTAATGGGGTGGGCGACCACATGGCAAATGAGATTCAATGTAGAAAAATGTAAAATAATGCATTTGGGTGGCAAAAATATGAATGCAATCTATACACTGGGGGGAAAACTCTGGGGGAATCTAGGATGGAAAAGGACCTGGGGGTCCTCGTAGATGATAGGCTCAGCAATGGCATGCAATGCCAAGCTGCTGCTAATAAAGCAAACAGAATATTGGCATGCATTAAAAGGGGGATCAACTCCAGAGATAAAACGATAATTCTCCCACTCTACAAGACTTTGGTCCGGCCGCACCTGGAGTATGCTGTCCAGTTCTGGGCACCAGTCCTCAGGAAGGATGTACTGGAAATGGAGCGAGTACAAAGAAGGGCAACAAAGCTAATAAAGGGTCTGGAGGATCTTAGTTATGAGGAAAGGTTGCGAGCGCTGAACTTATTCTCTCTGGAGAAGAGACGCTTGAGAGGGGATATGATTTCAATTTACAAATACTGTACTGGTGACCCCACAATAGGGATAAAACTTTTTCGCAGAAGAGAGTTTAAAAAGACTCGTGGCCACTCATTACAATTAGAAGAAAAGAGGTTTAACCTTAAACTACGTAGAGGGTTCTTTACTGTAAGAGCGGCAAGGATGTGGAATTCCCTTCCACAGGCGGTGGTCTCAGCGGGGAGCATTGATAGCTTCAAGAAACTATTAGATAATCACCTGAATGACCGCAACATACAGGGATATGTAATGTAATACTGACATATAATCACACTCATAGGTTGGACTTGATGGACGTGTGTCTTTTTTCAACCTCACCTACTATGTAACGATGTAACTTAATGGGTTTTAAAGCGATGCGTAAACTAAATCCTGTATAATCATAATAGGAGAAAAAAGTGAAGTGGGGAACGTAAAAGTCCAAAAAAAGTAAAGAATTATATTGGTAAATTTTGTATTTAATGCGCATTTATTCCTGAAGTCTTACTCAAATGATCAAAAGAAAAAAAAAATACTAATGAATTTACAGTCCATGGTGACACATTGCAATAAGCTTTGAGTTTGTGTCTTGGACTAAAAGCGATCCTGCGGTCCACAGAATGGCCGCCCGCTGTGATAAGCTCATATTGCAAGCCAGCTAAGTGTATTGATTAAAAGGATTCCCAGCTGGTGCCAGGAGGTTTTACAAAGTTATTGAATTAAATGCCTGGTAAGCCTTAACACATTAGTCCTACGTTTTTGGTGTAGAGGAGCTATCGCATTTCGCTGCTTGGCAAATTATTGGCATTGTTTCGCTGCTTGAAGGATCAGTGGCGAGTGGTGACCAGAACATGAGTACACAGTGAAATGACAGTTCTGATCCGTGGATCATTGTCAGGTACAGCTTCCCGGTCCCTCATCTGTGCTGTGCCAAAATTTCCAACCTGTACATGCAGCACATTTAAAGGCACACTCCAGCTGAAAATGAACATGGGAAGGAGGGCCCTCTGTTGTTGTGTCCCTATAGTAAAATCTTCCCAACATAGGCAGGGCAATACAAATCTGACACAGAGGTTCTAACCCTTTGTGACAGTACAAGAACGTATTTTCCAGTAGAGAGGGGTGAGATCTGGCTTGCCCTCTCCAATTGCTCTCTTAATGTACAAGCCTTGGAAAACGCATAAGATAATGGCTCTTTGGTACTTTACCCCACCAAGAAAAGCAAAAAGTATTCTGTCATATCCTGCCACTTGTTTCCGAAGATGTCCAGACATAGGGAACATGGTACATATGTGGTGGACCTGCCCCAAGGTTCGCTGTCTGTGGATATGAACCTACACCATGATAAATGTAATCCTATTGATTAATCTACATAAGGACCGTAGGAGGCCCTTCTCCACTATATGAAAATATTCCTCACCCTAGCCAGACCATTGCCTAGTCGTGTAAATCTCCATCTCCTAATTTTCCAGAAGTCAAGATCTGCATACAGGGCAGAATCATTAATGAGGAATCGATCACCATATTAAATGATACAACACAGTCCTTTTGATTTGGCAGCCATGGCTTAATTGTTCTATACTCTCAAAGTACACCACAAGCATTTCCCATGCTTCAAGAGTCTCTACTTCCTTTATCCACAGGCCCCCTTTCTGCTTTGGCAGCTTTTGAGAACCCCTTTCTCCCTTTCCCTTTTGCTCCTAGCGGTCCCACTCACGTTTCACCAGAGTGGCGTCTTCTGCTTGAAGTCACCTCCTGAAGACGGCGCTCTGGTGAAATGTACGTAGAAGCGTAGGAACGCTATTTTCGGGTCCTGTATGACATCACATCTGGCCTAGGAATGAGGCTTTGAATCAACACTAACTAATGACAGGCACGGCAGGGCGAGTTTACTCACATAAGCTGTATACACCGATGCCGGTTCTAGGCACCAACACATGTGAGTTTAACTTTTTACGTTTTGTTGATCTATTGTTCTTAATACTACACAATGATACTTTTAAATGGTGTCTCCTGCTTGGTTGTCATATGAGCGAAATGCCATTCAACTGGAGGAAGACAGTGGAGATCATCCTAAAGTGAGACGAGCCTTTGAGGGCCAAAAACCGCTGCTTGACCTACCTGTAAAAAGGGGTCGAACACCTGGTGAGTGTGCATCTACACTTTTGAGAACAAGTGATGAAGACATGGAACAAATTTAATAGAATAGTCACTTTGAATAAATATTGTTTTCACAGTTTTGGTGTTGGGATCAATACCACCTTGGACTTTTCTTTTTTTTTTTTTCCCCTTCTTCTTTGCCTTTATTGCATTCTTATGTTGGTTAGTATAATTTTTTATTTATGAAGCATGTAAGCGCCACACTTTTTATGGTTTAATATTGCAAAGGTGGATTGATTTTTGCTTAAAGGGGCAGCTACATGTGTATATACATTAATCACAGTCATCGTCCGGGGACAATTTGGTTGCATTTTTCATATATTGATTTGATCATTTTCATAGAGTTCCGTGAAACCCTAGGGTTCCACCAGAGGTTGCTAGGGGTACTATTGTTTATTTACCTACTATTTGACGGTGCAAGTAAAGTTCCAGAGCCAATACCACATTGCAGGGCCAGCTACAATGATCTTTTTACCCCGTCTGTAAAGGGGGGATTTCTCTCTTCAGGTCACAAATGTAGGGAAATTTTTAGCCACTGACCTCAAATGAATTGGTTTTAGCAGGGGTTCCACCAAAGCTTTTAAAATGAATTCAAGGGTTCCTCTGGGGTTAAAATGTTGAGAAAGGCTGGTGTACGCTAATGTGTGTATATCATAGAATCCAAATGTGACAGACCCAGCTGGGACAGGGGCTTTTGGAGGAGACCATAGCGTAGCCTCTTGCTTACTGACTATAGGCCCTTATTTTTGAGGGAGCTATGAGCATTCAGGAAGATATCTTGTTATGGTATTAACATGTCATCTTGCATTACATACTTAACAGTTAAGGAAGCCATGATGGGTTCTGCCAACCTGAAACTCAGTGAGAAGATGCATGTTAAAAGAAAGCTGGTTAATGAGATTTGGATAGCCCTGGGTCCTCTTGAATGCTCTTAGCTCCCTCAAATGCCAGGGCCCATAGTCAGTAGGCAAGAGGCTACCCTGCAGTCCCCTCCAAAAGCCCCTGTCCCGATTCGGTCTGTCACACCAAGTTGTAAGACTAAAAATGTGAAAAAGTCTCAGTAGCTTAAGGCTGTACTTTCTTTATAGAAATAAGTCAAATTATGTATTCACTAAAAATACTCTGCAGTTTAAATACGCAGCAAGAAGGGGTCTGACCCGGAGTAGCGAACAGAGAAGGTATGCCACATCCCATAATAAAGCACAACAAACAATGGGTTCCCCTCAGGTGGGATTTTTAAGGCATTACCAAAAAAACGTTCATAGTATGTATGAAAAAAGAAAATTTTATTCCAAAATACACACACATAGTACAAAAATACCGAATGACAAAGTCAATTCAAGCATAAAAAAATATACATATATACAAGTGCATCAAAAACAGCATGTGGAGGACAGAAAATAATCACAATGGACGAACATATAAGCATGGGATGAGATGGGTCTCACTAAACCGACGCGTTTCGGAAAGTCCTTCGTCAGGGTTTGACAAGTGAGGTTTGTCATCTGTTTGATATTACAGAAGCAAAGAACACAAAGTAGTTAGCATTCCATATACATGTGACATAATATGTCCCCCATACCTCGTATGTGAGAATGGACTCACTTACCCGATGCAAGTATTTACAAAGAGATTCAAAGCAAAAGAACAGCTCTGCTGTGGTATCCCAGGCCGTATGTGTCTCCAGCCAATCCAATAAAGAGTAAACGGAGTATTAGAGGGGGTTCATGTGGAGGACACACTATCCCTAGATGCTGAAACACGCCACGTCCAAATAAGGGCGCAGCGTCTGTGCGTGGGCTGGGGTCCACAGAAATCTTCGGACCTAAGACCAAGCAAACAGTATCATGAGGAGTGGTAAAAAGTTGGGGGTGAACACCCCCATGGGACTGGTACAAAAAACCTATCTGTATGTAGAGGCTAAGGATCAAAAGGAAACATACCTGGGATCTGGAGCCGCAAAAAACACCTACAGGAAGTACCGTAGGGGGAAGGGAGGAGGGCACGAAGGGTACCTTGCTGACCGTCAGGCAGACATCATGAAAGGGATCTAGTGTTGGGAGGAAACGGGGGATCATTGTTTAAAAAGGCCCGTAATGCAAAAGATATATGTACATGGGTTGTGGTATATACAACCACACCACACAAGAGAAAATGATCAGAAGGGTAGAGAGCTCCCCAAACAATCAAAGTAGCAAAAAGCTTCCCCGCAGTACCCCCAATCCGACAGATGACTTACCTTAACAGCTAGGAGCCCAGCGTGAGTGCAACATCCTCCTCCGATCACAGGGTCAGAGTGGATGAGCTCCGCTATTTATCCCCACTAGAGGTGAGGCCAGCTGATTGCAACAGCAAACAGCTGTGTGCATCATGTACACCCTGGGCTCCCTCCTCCCATTCGGCACCAGCTGACAGGAGATCCGCCCCTAGGCAGATCTCCTGTCATCCTGGTCCAATGGTGGGCCCCCTGGGAGTGGACCGCGCCACGCCCCCCCAAGAAGGGTGCGAACGGCGCCGATACTGACCCCACACCGCGCATGCGCACCAGTGGTGCTGGAACGCATCGTCGCGGCTGACGTCACGGCGCCGCGTCCCGGAGGCGCGCGCCGCCGTCCACTCCCACCAGCACGGGAAGCCAAGACCGGAAACAGCTGACGCTGAACCCGGTCAGGACGAGGGGAATAGAATCCGTTCCCCTAGTGTGTCCCAAAAAGGGAACAGCCTTCCCGTGCTGGGTCCACGCACAGTGACGGCAAAGGGCGGTGCCTAGAAAAAAGGAAAAAAGCGCATGTGCCAACAACAGTACAAAAGGTTATAGGCTTACACTTTCATACAAGCCAAGGTCACATAAGCATATTGGATGTCAATTGGTGCCACGAGGGCGTGGGAGAACACAGCAGAGCCTTAACATGGGGAGAAAAGAGCATAGAACTCCTGAGCAAATAAATGAACACATAAATGAAATAAAATAAAATAAAATAAAAGGGGGAACAGAACCCAATACTACAGCGTGCCTGGGGCACGATAAACATCACAAAGGATAACCCCAGTGACCTGCCACACCCGAAACCTGGGCATACACATAGGTCCCTCTCATCTAGAGCCCCAAATTGAGTTCCTACTATGGACATAGCGTACGGGTAAGTAGAGCATAAAAGTTGTAAGGGCAAAGATGGAGACAGGTCAAGGGCCTAAAGTCAGATAACCCACAAATCGTATGGCAGGACCTGGGGCATGCACACAGCCAGAGACTCAAGAAAGGATCTATCTTTCCATGCTCCCAGAGTCAAAGCCCTCCAAAAAGGGCTTAAAACAAGTGGAGTCATTGAGTCCAGGGGGTCTGGTCGCCTTTAAATTGTAGATCCACCTCAGTTCAAGTTGGAGGAGATCCTTATTCCAATCTCCTCCTCTCCAGCCTGGGTGGACCCGATCCAAGATCAAAAATTTGATTCTTGGGAATTCTCCCTGGTGGACCAGGGCCGTATGTCTCCCCAGTGGTAAGTCGGGGTCACATGTCTGCATGCTTCTGATGTGGCGGTATGCCCTATGCCAGAATTCCAATTTGGTTTTTCCGACATAGAAACATCCGCAGTCACACCAGAGCATGTAGACCACTCCCTTCGTCTTACAGTTGGCAAAGTGTTTGGGCCTGAAAACGCTACCGTTAGGTAACGTGGGGTTTTTTGTAGTAAACATGAATCTGCAGTATCCACAGGCTCCACACATGAAGGTGCCCCTATACTTACAATGCTGGGCAAACTTGGCATCCCTAAATTCGCTTCTCACCAGTCTAGAGGATAGAGAGGTGGCCCTCCTAAAGGTAAAGAGGGGGCTTTCAGGGAGAAGTATCTGTAGGTTAGGGTCCATAGTGAGAATGTGCCAATACTTCGACACAATTCTCTTGATTTCAATGTGTTGGTTACAATACTTGGTGATAATACGTAGAGATTTGTCCTGACTTTTGTTTTTTTGTGAATAGATTAAGGTCTGCCTGGTATGTGTGATGGCCCGTTTGTAGGCTTTTTTGAGGGAGGTGCGCGAATACCCTCTCTCAAGAAGTCTCGCACGCAGATTATTGGCCTCTATCCTAAAAGTCGCTTCATCGGTGCAGTTTCTACGTACCCTCAAATATTGGCTGTAGGGTATTGATTTAATGAGACTGGGTGGATGAAAGCTAGAGGCATGCAGGATGGTGTTCCCAGCAGTGGCCTTCCGAAAAAGGCCACTGCTGAGTCCACCATCCCCGTCCCTGGAAACCATGACATCCAAGAATGCAATCTCCCTGCGACTTGATGCCATGGTGAAGTTCAGATTGAATCGATTTTTATTCATGTGCAGAAGGCATGATTGCAGCAACTCTATAGGGCCGTCCCAAATTGTGAAAATGTCGTCGATGTATCTGAACCACAACAGGAAGTGGTTCGTATACATCGACGAGTCCTCATCACTGAGAAAGGTGGTCTCCCACTCCCCCAGGTACAGGTTGGCGTAGGACGGGGCGCAACACGTCCCCATCGCCACCCCCTGCACCTGGAGGAAGTGGGAACCATCAAAGGAAAAAACATTGTGATATAAAATATATTCCAACAGTTGTAATATGAAGTCATTATAGGTCCAGTCTCCATCCTGTCTCTGAAAGATAGCCTTTTTGACAGCTCTCAGTCCACCTGCATGGGGAATGGAGCTGTATAGAGCCTCTACGTCAATCGTCACTAAGTATTGACGTAGAGGCTCTATACAGCTCCATTCCCCATGCAGGTGGACTGAGAGCTGTCAAAAAGGCTATCTTTCAGAGACAGGATGGAGACTGGACCTATAATGACTTCATATTACAACTGTTGGAATATATTTTGTATCACAATGTTTTTTCCTTTGATGGTTCCCACTTCCTCCAGGTGCAGGGGGTGGCGATGGGGACGTGTTGCGCCCCGTCCTACGCCAACCTGTACCTGGGGGAGTGGGAGACCACCTTTCTCAGTGATGAGGACTCGTCGATGTATACGAACCACTTCCTGTTGTGGTTCAGATACATCGACGACATTTTCACAATTTGGGACGGCCCTATAGAGTTGCTGCAATCATGCCTTCTGCACATGAATAAAAATCGATTCAATCTGAACTTCACCATGGCATCAAGTCGCAGGGAGATTGCATTCTTGGATGTCATGGTTTCCAGGGACGGGGATGGTGGACTCAGCAGTGGCCTTTTTCGGAAGGCCACTGCTGGGAACACCATCCTGCATGCCTCTAGCTTTCATCCACCCAGTCTCATTAAATCAATACCCTACAGCCAATATTTGAGGGTACGTAGAAACTGCACCGATGAAGCGACTTTTAGGATAGAGGCCAATAATCTGCGTGCGAGACTTCTTGAGAGAGGGTATTCGCGCACCTCCCTCAAAAAAGCCTACAAACGGGCCATCACACATACCAGGCAGACCTTAATCTATTCACAAAAAAACAAAAGTCAGGACAAATCTCTACGTATTATCACCAAGTATTGTAACCAACACATTGAAATCAAGAGAATTGTGTCGAAGTATTGGCACATTCTCACTATGGACCCTAACCTACAGATACTTCTCCCTGAAAGCCCCCTCTTTACCTTTAGGAGGGCCACCTCTCTATCCTCTAGACTGGTGAGAAGCGAATTTAGGGATGCCAAGTTTGCCCAGCATTGTAAGTATAGGGGCACCTTCATGTGTGGAGCCTGTGGATACTGCAGATTCATGTTTACTACAAAAAACCCCACGTTACCTAACGGTAGCGTTTTCAGGCCCAAACACTTTGCCAACTGTAAGACGAAGGGAGTGGTCTACATGCTCTGGTGTGACTGCGGATGTTTCTATGTCGGAAAAACCAAATTGGAATTCTGGCATAGGGCATACCGCCACATCAGAAGCATGCAGACATGTGACCCCGACTTACCACTGGGGAGACATACGGCCCTGGTCCACCAGGGAGAATTCCCAAGAATCAAATTTTTGATCTTGGATCGGGTCCACCCAGGCTGGAGAGGAGGAGATTGGAATAAGGATCTCCTCCAACTTGAACTGAGGTGGATCTACAATTTAAAGGCGACCAGACCCCCTGGACTCAATGACTCCACTTGTTTTAAGCCCTTTTTGGAGGGCTTTGACTCTGGGAGCATGGAAAGATAGATCCTTTCTTGAGTCTCTGGCTGTGTGCATGCCCCAGGTCCTGCCATACGATTTGTGGGTTATCTGACTTTAGGCCCTTGACCTGTCTCCATCTTTGCCCTTACAACTTTTATGCTCTACTTACCCGTACGCTATGTCCATAGTAGGAACTCAATTTGGGGCTCTAGATGAGAGGGACCTATGTGTATGCCCAGGTTTCGGGTGTGGCAGGTCACTGGGGTTATCCTTTGTGATGTTTATCGTGCCCCAGGCACGCTGTAGTATTGGGTTCTGTTCCCCCTTTTATTTTATTTTATTTTATTTCATTTATGTGTTCATTTATTTGCTCAGGAGTTCTATGCTCTTTTCTCCCCATGTTAAGGCTCTGCTGTGTTCTCCCACGCCCTCGTGGCACCAATTGACATCCAATATGCTTATGTGACCTTGGCTTGTATGAAAGTGTAAGCCTATAACCTTTTGTACTGTTGTTGGCACATGCGTTTTTTTCCTTTTTTCTAGGCACCGCCCTTTGCCGTCACTGTGCGTGGACCCAGCACGGGAAGGCTGTTCCCTTTTTGGGACACACTAGGGGAACGGATTCTATTCCCCTCGTCCTGACCGGGTTCAGCGTCAGCTGTTTCCGGTCTTGGCTTCCCGTGCTGGTGGGAGTGGACGGCGGCGCGCGCCTCCGGGACGCGGCGCCGTGACGTCAGCCGCGACGATGCGTTCCAGCACCACTGGTGCGCATGCGCGGTGTGGGGTCAGTATCGGCGCCGTTCGCACCCTTCTTGGGGGGGCGTGGCGCGGTCCACTCCCAGGGGGCCCACCATTGGACCAGGATGACAGGAGATCTGCCTAGGGGCGGATCTCCTGTCAGCTGGTGCCGAATGGGAGGAGGGAGCCCAGGGTGTACATGATGCACACAGCTGTTTGCTGTTGCAATCAGCTGGCCTCACCTCTAGTGGGGATAAATAGCGGAGCTCATCCACTCTGACCCTGTGATCGGAGGAGGATGTTGCACTCACGCTGGGCTCCTAGCTGTTAAGGTAAGTCATCTGTCGGATTGGGGGTACTGCGGGGAAGCTTTTTGCTACTTTGATTGTTTGGGGAGCTCTCTACCCTTCTGATCATTTTCTCTTGTGTGGTGTGGTTGTATATACCACAACCCATGTACATATATCTTTTGCATTACGGGCCTTTTTAAACAATGATCCCCCGTTTCCTCCCAACACTAGATCCCTTTCATGATGTCTGCCTGACGGTCAGCAAGGTACCCTTCGTGCCCTCCTCCCTTCCCCCTACGGTACTTCCTGTAGGTGTTTTTTGCGGCTCCAGATCCCAGGTATGTTTCCTTTTGATCCTTAGCCTCTACATACAGATAGGTTTTTTGTACCAGTCCCATGGGGGTGTTCACCCCCAACTTTTTACCACTCCTCATGATACTGTTTGCTTGGTCTTAGGTCCGAAGATTTCTGTGGACCCCAGCCCACGCACAGACGCTGCGCCCTTATTTGGACGTGGCGTGTTTCAGCATCTAGGGATAGTGTGTCCTCCACATGAACCCCCTCTAATACTCCGTTTACTCTTTATTGGATTGGCTGGAGACACATACGGCCTGGGATACCACAGCAGAGCTGTTCTTTTGCTTTGAATCTCTTTGTAAATACTTGC
Organism: Lithobates septentrionalis; assembly: GCA_037952835.1. Lineage (NCBI taxonomy): Eukaryota > Metazoa > Chordata > Amphibia > Anura > Ranidae > Lithobates > Lithobates septentrionalis. The sequence continues at coordinate 3,314,716 of JBBDGP010000803.1, forward strand.
ATCGGGTAAGTGAGTCCATTCTCACATACGAGGTATGGGGGACATATTATGTCACATGTATATGGAATGCTAACTACTTTGTGTTCTTTGCTTCTGTAATATCAAACAGATGACAAACCTCACTTGTCAAACCCTGACGAAGGACTTTCCGAAACGCGTCGGTTTAGTGAGACCCATCTCATCCCATGCTTATATGTTCGTCCATTGTGATTATTTTCTGTCCTCCACATGCTGTTTTTGATGCACTTGTATATATGTATATTTTTTTATGCTTGAATTGACTTTGTCATTCGGTATTTTTGTACTATGTGTGTGTATTTTGGAATAAAATTTTCTTTTTTCATACATACTATGAACGTTTTTTTGGTAATGCCTTAAAAATCCCACCTGAGGGGAACCCATTGTTTGTTCTGCAGTTTAAATAAAACACTTTCACATTTATAGATCCCTTATTAAACACAAATGTATTTTACATGTAGTAATACATCTCTTGTACTATGCTGAGAAGCAGGGGCGTTGATAGGTCTACAAAAGATCTGGGGCTAGAGCCCATAGCAGCATAGTAAAGAAAGTCATAAGCTTGGGCGGGCATACACATGTATATACAGTAATATACGTGTGTGTGTATATATATCCCCAGAGAGCCACCCACTTACATCAGGGTCCCTAGAGAGCTCCCTTACATCAGGGTCCCCAGAGAGTCCCCCTTTACATCAGGGTCCCCAGAGAGCCCCCCTTACATCAGGGTCCCTAGAGAGCATCCTCCTTACATCGGAGTCCTCAGAGAGCCTCCCCTTTCATCAGGGTACCCAGAGGGCCCCCCATTTACATCAGGGTTTCCAGAGAGCCCCCCTTACATTAGGGTCCCCTGAGAGCCTCCCCCTTGAATCTGGGTCCTTAGAGAGCCTCTGCCTTAAAATCAGGGTCCCCAGAGAGCCTCTCCCTTGCATCAGGGTCCCCAGAGAGCCCCCCCACTTACATAAGGGTCCTCAGAGAGCCTCCCCTCCCCTTTGGGGACCCCTGCAGAGACTCGGGGCTACTGGCCCCAGATTCGGGGCTATAGCCCCAAAAGCCACCCCCTAGCAACGCCCCTGCTGAGAAGCAAGTAAGATATTTTTAGTGGTACCTTTTTGTTCTTTTTCTAGTCGTAGAGAAAGTATAGAAGTGTTTTTGTTAAAGATAGAGATATACAGTAGCTGGGGTTTTCCAAGCCTTTCTTGATTTTAGTAGCTAGGAATATACAGAAGATTAAAGTTTGAGAATGTCTGGGGATGTCCTGAATTGGGTCATTAGGATGTATGAATTGAGAGTGTCTAGGGACTTGTATTCCAGTAACTTTCCATATTAAGTTTAGTATTCTATTCCAATATCTCCCAATTTGGGGACATTCCCACGATATGTGGAGCATAGTTCCTTGATGGTCACAACCCCTAAAGCATAATGGAGAAGTTTCTAGGAATATTTTCACGAGCCTAGTGAGAAATCGATATCACTTCAACAGAACCTTGAAATTAGCTTCCATAAGGGGGATATTTAGAATGCCAGGGTAGACCCTGGAACATCGAAAGAACCACTTTTACACAAATTATGACAATCCAACTTCCAATTCACACGCTGTTACTTAAGGTAGTTTGTCTTCTGGCCGCTCCACTCAGCAGGGGAACCGCAGACAGATCCCCTGCTGAGCAAACCCAGATCCGGCCCATGTGAAAGGGGCCTTAGTACTGTGGGAATAAATACAATTTTTTGACAGGCTATGTCCTTTATTTTCAAAATAATTTATATTTTTTTTGCTTGGAGTTTCCAGAGATCTGCCTTTATTAAATGAATTGGAAGAGATCTAAACTAATATGCCTGTTTGGACAGCAGTCATTTTGATTAAATGCATTCTACCCATCCAGGATAGGATATATAATGACCATCTGTCCAATTCTTTATCCAAATTGTTTTAAAAATTGGTAGGCAGTTAGTGTTAAATAACTTACACTTTATTGCCAAAAGTATTGGGACATCTGCCTTTACACGCATATGAACTTTAATGGTATCCTAGTCTTAATCCGTAGGGTTAAATATTGAGTTGGCCCACCCTTTGCAGCTACCACAGCTTCAACTCTTCTGGGAAGGCTGTCCACAAGGTTTAGAAGTGTGTCTATGGGATTGTTTGACCATTCTTCCAGAAGCATTTGTGAGGTCAGGCACTGATGTGGACAAGGCAGCCTGACTCACAGTCTCCGTCATAATTCATCCCAAAGGTGTTCTATCGGGTTGAGGTCAGGACTCTGTGCAGACCAGTCAAGTTCCTCCACCAAAAACTCGCTCATCCATGACTTTATGGACCTTGCTTTGTGCACTGGAAAGGGGGGGGGGGGATTATGGTGTGGGGTTTTTCAGGGGTTGGTCTTGCCCTCTTAGTTCCAGTGAAGGGAACTCTAAAGGCATCAGCATACCAAGACATTTTGGACAATTTCATATTCCCAACTTTGTGGGAACAGTTTGGGGATGGCCCCTTCCTGTTCCAACAAGACTGCACACCAGAGCACAAAGCAAGGTCCATAAAGACATGGATGAGCAAGTTTGGGGTGGAGGAACTTGACTGGCCTGCACAGAGTCCTGACTTCAACCCCATAGAACACCTTTGGGATGAATTCGAGTGGAGACTGTGAGCCAGGCCTTCTCGTCCAACATCAGTGCCTGAGCTCACAAATGCGCTTCTGGAAGAATGGTCAAACATTCCCATAGACACCCTCCTAAACCTTGTGGACAGCCTTCCCAGAAGAGTTGAAGCTGTTATAGCTGCGAAGGGTGGGCCAACTCAATATTAAACCCTATGGACTGGAATGCCATTAAAGTTCATGTGTGTGTAAAGGTAGGTGTCCCAATACTTTTGGCAATATGGTGTATCCATATTCAAGGTGAGTTGAATGCATTGACGTCGCCTGTCAAACTTTTGAGCCCGGGTTAAAAATAAAATGCAGCGGCCGAGGCATATGTTTTAATTCCAATGGCTGGAGTTCAGTAAAACCATGGCTAAGCCACCTGCCCCCCCCCAGCCATCAGCATGAAAATGTGAAACACCCTTTCCTATCCTACTGACAGGTGTCACAGGAATAGGAAACGCAGGAGGGCAGCTTCCCAAAATGGACACTGATAACAAAGAAAACCCCAGAGCAACTCTAAAGCGGCCCAAAGATTACTCGGTGGACAGAAAGAAAATGACTCGATTCCCCCCATCAACACTGACTGTGTTCTGGCAGAGGGGGTCAGGGAGCCTTCCCGGCTGGCAGAACACAATGGCTATAGCCACCAGCAGTAATCAAATGTAAAAAACCCCAATACGTTGGTTGTACCCGAGTCAATCGATGGATCGACCTGCGTACAATCAGCCTGCCCATACACCGATCAGATCTTGGCCGGTCCTTGTTAAACCAGCCAAATTTCGATCCATGTAAAGGCTGGCCTAATCCTTTTGGCTGTTTTTGGGGTTTTTTTGTACCGAGGGGTAAAAAAAATTTCAACAAAAGCATGAATATTACATTCATTTTTACCATTTTATTTGTGAAAAAAACTACAAGCAAGAGATTCATAAATAGACATTTCTAATTAAAGCAGAAAGGAAAATGATAGAGTGGCTTCTAGGACAGCGGTGCACATGCTAGCAACAGGAATATATTAACATCTTCTTTTTATTTCATTTTGCTAGACAAAAAAAGCAGTGTTTAATAAAAATTCCCCAAAAACATTTAAAGACCTGTGAATTTCTGACCATTGCACAAAAACCACCAAATTGACAATTTTTTTTAGCATGAAAAAAAAAGAAAAAAAAAGTAAAAAAAAAAAAAAGAAAATCATAAAATGTTTTATAGACTGTACAGTAAAAACCATTAAAAGCAGACTACAAGCTTTATTTTTTTTTTCAGGAAAAAGGGAAAAAGTTTATATTACACACAAAAAAAAATATAAATTAAAAAAAAAAAAAGGCTTCACAAAGTTATGTCCTGACAAACAAGCATTCAATAGGAACCGGCAGCAGAAAAAGAAATGCTAAAACTACAAAACTAAAAAGACAAGGATGTAACCAGCTTTACACAGTAAATAAAGGTTACAAGTTATACGTAACAGAATTTGTTGTCCATTGAAATCTTGTACGTTTCAATGGAATTGCTAAATGTTGGCTCTCAAACCATGTTTGGTTACATACACGCAAAAATCAAAACAAAAAAAAAGTAAATATATATAGTCAGTAATTAAAAATTTCAATAATTTAAGATACAATAAGCTTAAGAGGGAAAAAAAGAAAAACAAAAACACAAGGGGTTTTAGTAAGGCAGGTGAACCATTATTAGGAGTCGCGGAGTGTACTTACATTTTAGAGGAGCCGTTATGTACAGTATGCTTAAAGCCCAACAGAACTTTTAGTTCAAATCAGGTGCATACATTCATTGCATCAAAATAAAAGCTGCATTTAGTATTAACAGCTTGTTAGAAAACAGCCCGAGTAGGAAAGCCTTTCTCCTGCCAGCATGCTGCAGAGAAGGACCCTTGTTGTGTTATGTGGAAGCAGCGGTCTCTCTGCAGAAATCTGACATGCCCTTTGCAGAGCTAGAAATCTCCAGTCACCTGTTGACTCGAGAAACCTAGTTCTGACCAGTGGCGGCCACTCCAGTAGGAGCGGAGCCCCCCTAATCCATGTGCCCGGCCCCTAATCTACATACAGGGCACCGGACGCATGGATTTCAATGGGTTTTTTAATATTTTTTTAACCGCTTGCCGACCAGCCGCCGTCATTATACTGCGGCAAGTCGGCGCATTCCTGCGAGCCATCGTACCTATACATCGGCTCCTTTAAGCGGGATAGCAGGCGCTCACGTGCCCGCTATACTGCGGGGGTGCCAATGCTCTTGGCCGATGGTCGGGATGACCGCCGACCATGAGCGATCGCGGGCACGAGAGGCAGAACGGGGACACGTGTGTGTAAAAACACAAATCCCTGTTCTGTGAGGAGTGACAGATCGTGAGTTCCTAAAAGCTAGAAATCACGATCTGTCATCTCCTCTAGGTCAGCCCCCTACAGTTAGAAACACACACAGGGAAAACAGTTAACCCCTTGATCGCCCCCTAGTGTTAACCTCTTCCCTGCCAGTGCCATTTTTACAGTAATCATTGTATTTTTATAGCACTGATCGCTGTATAAATGCCAACGGTCCCAAAAATGTGTCAAAAGTGTCCGATGTGTCCGCCATAATAAAAATAAAAATCACAGATCGCCATTACTAGTAAAAAAAAAAATAATAATAATAAAAATGCTATAAATCTATCCCCTATTTTGTAGACGCTATAACTTTTGCGCAAACCAATCAATATACGCTTATTGTGATTTTTTTTACCAAAAAATATATGTTGAAGAATGCATATCGGCCTAAACTGAGGAAAAAATTAGCTTTTTAAAAAAAAAAAAAAAGGGGGGGGGGGGATATTTATTATAGCAAAAAAGTACAAAATATTGTGTTTTTTTTCAAAATTGTTGCTCTATTTTTGTTTATAGCGCAAAAAATAAAAACCGCAGAGATGATCAAATACCACCAAAGGAAAGCTCTATTTGTGGAAAAATAAAGACGTAAATTTTGTTTGGGTGCAGTGCTGCACGACCGCGCAATTGTCAGTTAAATAGACGCGGTGCCAAATCGCAAAAAATGGCCTGGTCATTCAGCAGCCAAATCTTCCGGAGCTGAAGTGGTTAGGCACGTGATTAGAGTCTGAGGCTCTAATTGACGTAAAAAAGGGTGGGCTCGGGGCAATCAAGCGATGGGGGGGGGGTTGACCGACCGAACAGGAGGGAGTGGAGTGGTTTGTTTGCCGCCCCCCCCCCCCAAAAAAATAGAGCACCAGCTGCCACTGGTCCTGACTTCACATGAGGCATGTTGGACCTCTGCAGAGACACCACTGCTTCCACACAGCAGGCTGGCAGAGGACAGGCTTTGCTATTCAGATGTGGCTACTTCTGATTTTTTTTTGCACACATTTCCTTTGATGCAGCAGGGCTGTATTTGGCGAATTTAAACTTGATTTTAAAAAGGAAATCCATAGTTCTTATTAGGATATATACATAAATGCAGTCAGCTAATGAAAATAGTCTTTTTATGTTATTAATATTTGTAAAATCCTTTGTTTGGACTTGTATGTGTACATGGGAACTGGCCATATTTGATTACTGCATATACGTGCTGTGCTCTGAATTGCAGCACAGAGATTGTGCTTTACCTCTCTGCCTTTCTCAAAGCAAGGCTATGATACACCCCAGCGCCAAAGGATTCCTTAAAGGGAAAACAGTGGCTTATTCTGTAACGAATTTGTAAGTCTTGGCAGCTTTTCAGCAAGAATACTGATTGCACTGTCCAATATACAGAAAGCCACAGGAGGGAGCACCTACAAATCTGTATATTAAAAAAAAAATCATCATGAAATTATGGCATAGCAAGTAAAAATGTGACACGTCAATACTTTCAGGTAAGCTTTACAATATCAGCTTCATATGCAGTCACTAAAAAATAGATAATTGTTTCCCTTAAAGCAAAATGTGAAGTGCTAAATTCTAGGGTGTTGATTGGTTAAATAAAATAAATTTCACACCGATTATGGCTGCCTCCATTGTGCCTCTATGGCAAGTACACATTAAAGATTTTTGTTCTTAAGTGTTTTGTCACAAGGAAAAGAGAAAAGATCCTTGCGATGAATTATTTAGACAATAAACGCATTTTGATTTGTACAAAGTTGAGAAAATCTGTGATCTGAAAAGGTTGAAATATGTAACACTGTGCTCTCTATACAATCCCTGTTGGACCAAGCGCCGAAAACTTACAGGGGCCTCAGTTGTCAAAACCGGAGCAAAAAGGGTCTATCCAATCAGACTCTCGCTGCCTATTTTGCAAGGAACTTTAGCAAATGAAAGCTTAAATCTGATTGGTTGTTGCGGGCAGCACTTCCCCCTTTCACCCAGTTTGAGCAATACAGCCCCCCACTGCCATTTAGATATTTTCATACTGAATACATCTGGCCCATTTGTGAACAGTGAACCTCCAAATTCTAAAACATTGCAAGAACAAAGCAGGGAACACACAATGGGTATGCTTCTGAGGATGGAGGAAAATTAAGGGAATTATCGCAGAAGTTTACTACACAAAAAAACAGCATTGGGTAAATGCCCAGTCATGCACAACAGCTATTAGTAGAGATCCATTAAATTCATCTTCTTAAAAGGTGAGTTTTAATTCATGGATTTAAAAGAAGTTTCTTTAGGTAGCAATAGTTGCCTATACACTTGCTTTCTAGGAATGTTCCTTCTGTGCTTCTGCTGATATACGGCAGTTATTAATGCACAGCGCTCAAATCATTTGCTAGTCGAGAGCTGTGTAAGGCAGGCTCTCTGACTAAGAACTAATGTCCGAAACGCGTAGGCTGTTTTTTTTTTTACAGCATTGTACATGTCCTTTCAATGAAGGAATACTTTTTGAATGTCATCCTAAGTGCTGACCATCCCTTTCCTTTTTCAGGCCATACACAGTTCGAATCTCGGCTGGTTCAGCAGAAGCCGGCAGAGATTCGAACTGTGAATGGGCAGCCTGAAAGTACCAAGTTGATCAATCAACTTGGGTACAACCAGCATGCCGGGTTTTACCTGCAATTATTACTAACAGCTGCTAGCAAGAATCACTGTCTTCTCCCAGCAAGGACGACTTCCCCCTCCAGCAGAAGACAATGACCTGGCAGGAGGGATTGCCACATCAACACTGTGTGTTGATGGGGGAATCCAGAAAATGTATTTCCTGCAACCGTGGTTGCAGGAAAGAAATTTGCTCTATGTATGGCCAGCCTAAATCCTTGGTCCTTATCTCAAACTAACATTTCTAGATTAGTTTGATTGCTCCACCATATCTATCGAGTTGCATGAACAATGCCATTTATGGCAGCACCTCCCTTAGCTCATTTTAAATAAAAGTCCTGGCCTCAACACAGCTCTTCTGTGAAAGTGTAAATTGCAGAATGCCGTACAAGTAACATAAAGCTGAACTCTGGGCGTGTAAAATTTTATTTAAAATAAATTCCTCAATAGCCACAAAGGATATAAAGCACCTTGCAAACCCACATATTACCTTGTAAAGTAGTGGTGACGTCATCACTGCGCTGTACACAGCCCGTGCAAAGAGCAGAGCTGTGGGAGGGACCCAGTAGGCCCCACCCACTACAGGCCTGCCTGCAGAAAACGTCAGGAGGGGGCGGAGACAAGACCGGTCATCCTGCACAAGCAGAGAGGGCAGCAGTGATCGGTCTTTATTACAGGAAGTCAAAGTTTCACACTGGATTACTGCACAGATCTGGAAGAAATACACAAAGCACACCAAGATTTAAGAACGAATGCACATGACTAGTATTTAGACAATATCTACTTATCCCGGAGTTCAGTCTTAAGTTAAAAAAAAGAGTTACTCCAGGAAGGAGTGAAAATCTCGTCACCCGTGGGTGGAAAATCTGTACAGTGGTGGGTTACCTGCATTTCCTAACAGACATTGACATAGTTCATAAATATATTATAATTGAATCACTTGCACTTAAGGTGTTGTTCCACTGCAGTATAATGGAGCTAATAAGTTCAACCTTTTTGCTGTAGTTTTCAATACCAGTGCTGGGCAATGGAGTTTGGGCAACCTGTGGCTCCCCAGCATGCTTTGGCAGCCTTACAAAACTCAGTCCCCCAAATGTACTGCTAGAGAGACAAATTGTTCATTTAAAGCAGTGGTTCCTTAAAGTGGAACTAAACCCTCCTATCCTTTACATCCAAGGAAGCTGCCATCTTAACCTCTGTTTAATCTACATTTGCCATGGTGCTGCACATGTCATCAGTTATGACACCAGCCATTTGGTGGCTTGACGGTTCTGTTGACTGAACAAGCAACTGTGATAGTTATCCTTCACGGTATGCCTTAGGAAACCATTAAATCGATGGGTTTAGCTCCACTTTAAAGTGTTACTAAACCCAGGACCCTGCGTTCGCTGTATCTGGTCTCCCACAGTACACAGAACATGGAAGTGCAATTATTTTGGTAAATATAAACAGCTAAAGACCTTTTCTCATCAGCAGTAAATATCAGTCTTGTGATGTCTATCAGTTCCTGGCGAAGGTTGTGGGAGGAGTTTTCATACTGCACTGAGCTGTCCTATGAGGCTGCAGGGCTCCTGACCCTCTGTCTGGACAGTGCCGATTGGCCCTGTGCTGATCACATGCACTCTTCCAAGAAAAAAAAAAACCTCTCTAGCAATACACACCAAACTGAGCATGTGCAGCCTGACTCCAAAGGCTCTGTCTTATCCGGGCTTGTGCAGGGAAGGGAGGATCTGTGCATACAAGATAAAGCAGCCTTTTTACACAATGCGGAGGATTAACCCCTTAGGTTCTACAGTGAGTATAACAAGCATGCTTTACTGCATATACAGAGTGATTTTACTGTTGTGGGTTTAGTAACACTTTAAGTACCAGCAACAGATCCTGTTTTGGGAATTTCCCTTCGATAAAACTGCGGTCATACAAAGCAAGCCATTGACAATAAATTTAGAGCACCTCTGCTGCGGTGCTGAAAACATGACCTGTTGGGGGTATTTGGGGACTAAGGTTGAGAATCTCTGATGTATGTACATATAATAAAAGGATATTAAGAAGGCTGCCTTTGCAGAAAATGCTGGTTGCTTGGGTGTCATGTTGGCCCCAGTTGTTTAAAACCTTAACCCAGTATAAGTATGCAGATATAGATATCGAGCATGCCTTATATGCATTCGTAGCTCAGGTCAGGTATTAAGGAAGTAAATAAAGCTCAATGGTTCATTAGCTAGAGATTTCAGAATGAGTTCAGAAATGGAAGCCGCTTTAAATCCACAATCGCACCCCTGATCTTAATATCTTCAGATACTTCTGGTGCTTCCCCCCCATCTGCCCAGTGCTCTGTGGCAGACTAGAATTTTTGGTCGACTGCATAAGGATTTTACTATAACTGGATTGCATCATAAAGACACAAGCCAGCCCGCACCCAAACTTCACATGTCTGCTTTGTAAGCATGAAAGTAAATACAATGCACACAATTAAACTCACTTCCAGCCCAATGCGGTATATAGTTGTGTAATTTGGCTTAAAACCACAAGAACCCCCTAAACCCCTTTGCAATTATTTTTTGTTACCATTTGCCTGATTATAGCAAACTGCCGAAAGCTGATTTTATATATAGTTACCATATTTATATAGTGCGAATATATTTGGCAGTGCTTTACAGAGTACATGGAACAATTCACATCAGTCCCTGCCCCAGAGGAGCTTACAATTTAATGTCCCTACCTAAGTCATAGAGACGCAGACACACACACCAAGACCTATGTGGTCAGAGGATAATTGACTCTCTGTACCAGTTTGTCTTCAAAACTCAACTTCAGGCTAGTTTAAATATTACTTTGCAGTGCCTCCCTTCCAACCAAACTGCAAATTGGTTTAAAGTTCATGTAGTCTAGGGGTAGAGGAATAAGCAGTGATACCTTATTTCCTAGCTTTAACAGCAGATGGTGCTCTTCTGTGCTCCCATGATGTGGGTGGGCCCTCCCATACAATGCTGTACTGCTGGTCCTACATTGTACGCAAGGATGTCTCAAAGCCTGCAACCGGCTAAAGGAAGAGGTTTTGGGTAACCAGTCTTGTAGTCAGGCTTAACTACAATTAGCCGAATGGAAGCGGCTTTGGGGAACTGGTTTTGTAGTTAGGCTAAGGTGAGAATAAGACGACATTGTTTTACTCCTAGACTAAATTATATATTTTTTTAATGCTGCCAGGAGCTGAGCTTTAATTTGAGGCAGGAAAACAAGAAATCTCACAGTCAATGCTGGTTTGGGCACAAAGGTCCCAAATTTGTATGCTGGGCCTAGATTTCCAGAGGGGACATGGACCCAAATCCAAAGCAAGACCACTCCAAGGGTTCCCCAGGCACAAACCTCCGAAGAATAGAGACCCCTCAAAAGCCAGGGCCCACACACATAGTGTTCCCATTTTGAACTGCACCCAGAACCTCAGCAAAGCAAAACCACAATGCTAACCACTAGGCCATCATGTTGCTCATATTTAACTGGCTGTCATGGATTACTGTACTCTATTGCTCGTTGCACAATACCATTAAATAATATCCAATATTACATAATATCTTTTTTCAGTTTTCACAGTCCAGTTCACTTTATTTTGGACTTTCGGCTATGTTCAGGTACATGATTTGTCAAATGAAAAAAAGTGTTGTACTACTATGAAGGAAGGGTCTGTTCACACACTATGCATCGGCCAACACATAGACAAGGCAAGTTGCCATAAGTGCTACAAGTTTAGTTAACTCCACTCCAATTTTTTTTTTTCTCCAGGGAAACCACTCCAATTTTTGATTTTTACCAACATCTCCACCTGCAGATGATGCCTACCTACGGAGCAAATGCCACTTTTTGCTGTCAAGTGCACTTCCCTATTATTCAATGGTACTTGCAGGTAACATCTGCCATATTTATAACTTGGATCTCTTAAAAATTTGCAAATGGAAAGTAATTCATTTTACAATAGATTCTGCTCCAGTTCCCTAATTAAGATAGGCTTGCTCTCCTACATCTACATTTTCTGCACTGAAAATGAGGATATCTGTCTCCATTAGGTACTCATTAGCATACACCAGCATCAGACCTATGAATGCTGAGGACGAATGTGGTCGACATCTTTGGTTAAATTTGCCCTTATAAAAGAAACAAAGCGGAACGTCACTCTCTCAATCAACATTGACTATTTTTTTAATCCTTAGCTTTAGTAAATAGACAGGAAAGTGCATCATATTTACTTGTTTTAAAGCTTTTATTTTTTACATTTTAGTTACTTCCTGGTTTCCAAGCCTAGGCAAATGATGTCATACATCCCAGGAGTCTTCGGGAGTGAAAAAGGGGTTCTCTCAGCTAAGCACATCCTCATGCCTGAGCTAAGGGCAGATGGATTCCAGGAAGTATATGCTACAAATGCTGGGGGTTTGTTTTAACATTGAGACATGGATGGGCAAGTTTGCTTTTAATATTAAAAATGAAATAAATGGAGAGGACGGAGCCGGCACCGGGCAAGTAAGCAGCGTGGAGAGCGAGCGCCATCTGCTAGTCTCTGATCCTGGGCATATCCTGTGAGCAGGGTGCCAGATATTCACTCCCCCTGGCCTGATAACTAGCCAGGGGACCCCCAGGAGATTGGGGCAATAGTTAAACATGGGCAGGCAGATGCCTAAAATGAATTAGTGTTTTTTGGTTTGTGGTGCTCAGATGCATTGCAGTTCTGCTTAAAAAATAAAAGTTGTACCGTTACCAATTTCCAGCTTAATTTGAAGTTAACGGCTTTTCTTGCAAAAAGTGCTTTATTTGGAAAAGGCCAACCTTCCAAAAGTATTCCTCCTAACAGTTTACTGATCTGTGTTCTAACCTTGCTGCCCTTTGCTAGGTCACCAATGTAGACGTGTTTTTCCTCTCATAACTTGGGTAGAAAATGGCAAATGACTGCTAAAAGATAAAACAAATGGATTTCCTATGGAAGGATCAGATCAACTATTGTAGGCACTCCAAATATTTGGCACATTGAAAGCTGATTTTTTTTTTTTTGGATGCGCCAAATAATAGTTGAATTTGAAGGGTTTGAAATTAAAGAGGTGACTAGTGCACTAATCAATTAAAAAAATTGTGAATTTTTACTAAAAAAAAAAAAAAAAAAAAAAAAAGAAAGAAAAATCTCAATCTGTACCAAATAATGGTTCAGAAAATTGATTTGTCAATATTTGCCGCAATACAGGTGTGAAAGTAGTACGCCAAGAGGATGAGGACGCAAGACCGTTACACATTCTACTATGCTTCAAATAAACTATACGCCCGGCTACATAATAGTTTGCCATGTGACGTGTGAGAATAAGACATCATGTGCAACAATTCGCATTTCTCAACCACCGCCAATCTTAGTTTATCTGGCCTTTTTTTATTTCTTCCCTGTGCCAGCAAGGTTATACTAGAGGAATTTGTGAAATCCGTGACAAATATCCCTACACCACTATTGAATGGTTAAGTGACATTGGTCTGTGTTCCATTTGCATTAAAAAAAGTCAAAGAACTATTCTACAAACTTAAAAAAAAATTGAGCTTTTGATGACAGACAAGTATCTGTAAAGTGACCCATATATCTTTCAGGAATCACTTGGAGAGATCTGAATCTGTGTTTCTGTGTGTGGCTACTTCTCCTCTCCTTAAGCAGGTCATACACTGTTTGAGTTTTGGTCAATGACTGCTAAATTGGCCAAAATTTGTGCTGTGGGTTGCCCTGTTGGCTCTTGAATTGAAAGTTCAAAAGAGCCAGGTGGCCGCACTGCTGTTTGCACACACTGGGGTTGATTTACTAAAGCCAGAGAGTGCAAAAACTGGTGCAGCTCTGCAGCTTCCAGGTTTTTTTTCTCTCAAAGCTTAATTAAACAAGCTGAAGTTAGAAGCCGATTGGCTACAATGCACAGCAGATTTTGCAGGGTTCAGTTTTAGTAAATCAAGCCCACAGTGTACTGGGGATATTTCCCTGGCTAGAATCTGTGTCTGTGCAGTTTTTGTTGGTGGCCCCTCGTGAGAATCCAGCCTTGAGAAGCACGGTCCCAGTATTTAATAGTGGTGGTGGGTAGAGACACAACATCAGCAATGGTTTTCTGGCAAAAGACTGTATTATCGGCTACTCTTCTATTGCAATTTGGGGTAGCCAAGCAATATCTGATTGTTTGTTCCTCTAGCCTGGAACACAGGTGGGCAAGCTGGCCATTATTCAGGTAAGGCCGTATCTATCTTCACCTGTGTCTCTGTGGGAATGAAGCTTAGGTCCATCTTAGTAGTGGAAGGTTTTTTTTTTTCTGATCTATATTTATATGGGGAGGATAGAAAAGTGTCTAGATCAGTGGTTCTCAACCTGGGGGTCGGGACCCCCTCGGGGGTCAAATGACAATTTGCCAGGGGTCACTAAATCCTGGGCTGTTCCTGAAGCCCACGCTGCTCTCCCAGCCTTTTCGCGGCCGCCCAGAAGGGCTGTCCCTGGAGCCTGTGGCCGCCCAGCTGGACTGTTCCTGGAGCCCGCGGCCGCCCACTCAGCCCCTTCGCAGCCGCCCATTCAGTTCACATGGCTGGGGGGCAGAGACTAGAGGTAAGCTGAGTGGTGAGGAATAAGGTGGGTGGGGCTAGAGGAGACCCTATCTCCTGATTTCGGCATAGGTGTCACTGCTGCAAGACACCACAAAGTCAGAGACACAGTGAGTAACACTACCTGTGATTATAGTTGCCATTAAAAGTCCCCACTACAGTTCTCAGATCAGCAGATGACCTTGATCAAGAGCACCTAAGTTGGCTGATCAGAACTCCCCCCAGCACTGCCACTCATCCCATTCCCCCCACCAAGGAGTAAGAGAAGGAATAAAAATAGAGAATACATAGAAGGGGGAGGACCAAAGAAAAAGGGAGAGAAAGAATAAGAGAAAGAACAAGAAAGACAACTAGAGAGAGGGATGGGGGGGTGGCAAGAAATTGGGATAGAGAGAGATAAAAGGGAAAGAAAGGAGAACAAAGAGAAAGAGTGGTACATCCTAAAATGTACCATAAGGGGTTTTAATACTGTATGAGTGGAAGGGACTCAGGGAGCGCTAAATGTCCGTGTTTTAGGGGCGCAAATTACTTGTTTTGCCTTGGGTGCTGACAACCCACGCTACGAAAATAATTTTACTGTTATGGGTCCCCACAACTTGGGAAATTTTATCAAGGGGTCATGGCACTAGATAGGTTGAGAACCACTGGTCTAGATTGACATGGCACCACATCAATTTCAAAATGTAGAAAACAAAAAAAAAGGTATAGGACATGAACAGTTGCCCCAAATAACCCCAAGTGAAGAAACTTTAGACTACGTAAAAATATATATTTTATTTCAAAACCTCATAAAAATGTACAAATTACATACAACCAACTCCTATACATTTCCCAACTGGCTATATTAAACACTATGTACGTAAAAACCTGTAACCAATGGCCCAGTTACCTTATTATATAAGTGGGATGAGGGTCTTCACATGACAGGCCAGGTACAGGAATCAGTAGACCATTCCAGATAAGGATCCCTACGCATTTCAAAAGATTTTTGTTGTTGATGTTACAGGTTTTCACATACATAGAGTGTTTACATTGGGGTTTTCTGTGGCAACTGTTAAAGTCCTATACCTTTTTTGTTTTCTGTAAATTGGGAGGGAGCACTGAAGTTTGTTTTTTTTTTATTTATTTTTTAAGGCCTCATGCACACTGCAGCTAAAAAAAAAATGCCTTTTTTACAGGCATTTGATGTGTTTGTTTTTTTTCTGCCTCTAAACGCCCCTCCAGGTTAGCGTGTTTGTCCATGCACACATAAGCATTTACAGGCAGGAGCATTTAGAGGCAGAAAAAAAAAATCACTTGCATGTTTGGAGTTGGCCAGAACAAATTATTACTCTGGCCAGTCGAATGCTTGAATGCTAAAGCATAAATGCTTTTGAAAAAACATGGCTTTTACCGCCTTTTTTTTTTTTTTTTTTTTTTTAGCCGCTTTCTCCTATAATGAGAAAAGGCATCCAAAGGAGCACAATGTGCATGGAGCGATAAATATCCCCTTAAAAAAGTAAATAGGTTTGTGCACACCATTTTCAGTAGCTCCCCCTGTTGAAAATACTGACCAGAGATCTATTTACAGGGTAAAATATGCAATAATGCACATGCAAGCCAATAAACATAAAAAAAAGGCTCCTGAAAACAATCTAACAAAAGAAAGGTGATCTGTAACAAATACCAGCCATAACTTGAGACTCTGTAAATTTGTTTTACAGGGAGGACTGCAGTAACGGTAAAGAATAGGTATAGCTATAAGCTCAGGCAGGAATCCGTGGCTCGCTAACTGCAGGGAGTTAAACATGCTCGGCAGGTTGAGCTAAACCAGCAATTATGGCCCCATAAAACACTGTAATAAGACCATGACTTACGCAGATAAACAAACCCACTACGGAACACTTTGTAAACGCTAACGTTAATTCCTTCTCTGCAAGTCCCTGATCTAGCGGTAAACTTGCCATAAAACAGAGAAAACCTAATAGACTGGACGTGTTGCACAATGATGGAAAAAAAAAAAAGAAAAAAAAAAGGCGTGCGCTTTTTAATAGCAATCAAACAAGAATCACCCTTCTGTGGTATCAGAGCAGATTAGAGAATGAAATGGAGAAGCTGACTGGTTACTGTGAGCACAGATGTTCTTTCAGACAGTTGTATAACTTCACAAATATATGCAAGAAAGATGCCCTTTTTTTATTCTATTTTGAGATGAGGGAGCCACACACAGTAGAAGAAACTAAAAAGGGCACAACAATTATTTAGTTTAGAGCAACCACTTTCCACCAGGGTTCGGAAAAACCCTAGGGTTCCTCAAGAGGTTGCTAGGGGTTCCTTGATATGCAAGAAAGATGTCATTTTTTTATTCTCTTTTGAGGTGAGGGAGCCACACACAGTAGAAGAAACTAAAAAGGGCACAACAATTATTTAGTATAGAGCAGCCACTTTCCACCAGGGTTCTGAGAAACCATAGGGTTCCTCAAGAGGTTGTGAGGGATTTCCTTGAGCTGTGGTTGATTGACCTCCTGTTTGACGTTGCCTGCAGAGTGTCAGGGTCAACGCCACTTGGCATAGCAATCACCTTTTTTAGCGTATGGTGAACTTTCTTCTCACTAGCCACCAATGTTATTTTTGCCATTGACCATCAACGAATTGGTTTTAGAAAAATATTTTTCAAGGGTTCCTCTGGGGTAAAAAGGCTGCAATAGAGGATTTTAAACATATTACATAACTGAATGTATATGTAAAGACAACACTCTGGTCAGCCCTCTGTAATGAGCTGTACGCCGTGTTTATTGTTGGACTAAGCAAGAGTACCCCAGAGTGAATAGGTAGAAAAAAGGAAAGAAAATCATAAAAAGACTGTTCAACACCAAAGCGTGTGTGAATTATGGTAAAAAGGAGGTATCACTCCATTAAGGCCAATACTGTACAAATGCATATCACTCAAAAAAAAAAAAAAAATCTTCCAAAACGGTACTTAAATGTTCAATGCGTCAACCCTACCAGTTTTTCCACCAACCAGTAATATGCAAGCTGGGATGCATTTACATGGTTTGCTGGCGATCTGATTTACTACCTAAATTTGACTTACCAGTTAGAACTGTTCTATCAAGAATTTAAACATGACCCTTCGGACTTTGATCTATTCCAGGATTGAAAAAACATGTAGCCAAGGTGTTGGGGTGACCATGGATGGGCAGAGGTCTACTGGAGAACAATAGGGGGTAGACATCTGCTCATTCTCAGACATGGAATTAGCTAGTGATGTGTCTTATGGCTCATCCCAGTGGGCAGGATCAGCACATATACAGCTTGTCTTCTTTTATTGGGAAAATAGCAATATGAAAAGACTCTGTACGCAAGGTACGCTTCCAGCAGTTGGAAAGTTCTTGTTATTAAATGACCAATGCTAGGTCAGCAAAATTAGAGCTTTTAAAATCCACATATCATCTTTAGGCTTTCATTAAATTGTGCATGTCTACATCTCCAGGTAATATGTGCATTATTGTTTGGTAGTATTGTAATTATAAGTTTAGGTGTGCCACAGAAGAGGGATTGCCTGACATTATTCTGAATTGTAAATGTCTTATATTGTGGTCTCTGTAAATAGTACCAGGTCCTAGGTTTATATTAACCAGTAGATAGCAGTAAGGGCAACACAACAATGGTAAAAAAAGTCTTTTTATTACTGAAAAATCAACACAGGAAATCCAACACGTTTTGGAGGTTCACACACTCCTCCCCTTCATTGAGATTGTGAGTTATGTCATGTTAAGAACGAGGCATTACCTGCCGGTGCAAACATCTGATGTTGTATTTAAAAAAATGTAAAAACCCCATGCATTCCAGAAGTAACATAACTCACAGGCCCTGATAAAGGGTGAGAGTGTGAGCCCCCCAATTTGGCTTCCTTAGGTTAGTGATTTTCAACAATGAAAAAAAAAAAAACTACTCAGGGCTATTATCGTTGGTGTGGTGCCCTTAAAGCCTAACTCCATGCTAAGGCCTTATGTACACTAGCAGCTCATAAACTTGAGTTTAGGAGCTTTGCCGTTTTTATGCCAAAGCGCCTAAACTCAACTCCATAAAAGCCTGTGTGTCCATGTACACGTAGGCTTTTACCAGAGTTTAGGAGCTGCGGTTAGAGGAGCTTCAACCTCCCTCTCCTGAACATGGAAGAATTGTGCTCAGAATAGGAATGTTTTGACCACCCGCCGCAGGAAAACGCAAACAGCAAAACTGCGCCGCGATTTTGCCGTGGCCGGCAGACAAAGTAGGCAGTGTGTACTTGAAGCCTTATTGTCCCAGACTTATTTCGTGCACCTGCTGGGTGTGCTGTATTAACCGTTAGTCGCCTCAGCTACATACAGTATACAGCGCTGTATTCGGGCCATGGGAGGGAGACTTCCTATCCCTCTCCGGGAACAACAGAGTTGGGTATAGAGCTGCTCAGCCATTCACAGGAAGCTTTGTATTCTATAAATAAATATAACGCTTCCTCTGATCGGCTGAGGTGGAGACAGATGCAGATGACGTCACAAACTCTGCCTCAGCCAATCATAGGCAGGTTTGTAATCCTTCATAAAATACAAAGCCCCATATGAATGGCTGAGCAGAGCTCAGCCTGACTGTTTTGTTATGGGAGTGGGACAGGAGTTCAAGTCCCACTGCCATAACACAGCGCTGTATATTTTATGTAGCTGAGGCTGCAAACAGTTATTACAGCATACTCAGGCAAGCACCTGTTACTGCAGTAAATAATTAGTTTGGGTCAACTTGGCCCAAATTACCATTTAAAAGGGACATTAAACATGGCATTAGGATTTAAAAGGGAAGAATAGGACTCTTTAAAGAAAAAAAAAATATTACTCACCTAGGTGGATCCAGCATTGGTCGCTGCATCTGTTCCCCCGCCGGCTCTAAGACCAAGGAACTGAGTGATCAAACACTGCCGATTGCTCAGCTCTCAGTCATCAACCTGCAGAGAACTGGTGGCTGTCAGTCACTGGCTCTCTGCTCTGCCCCTTCAGTGCTCACTGGAGCGGCGGGTTGTGGAGGGGGGCAGGAATGGCTGGCTCAGTCTCCCAGTGGTTCGCCGAGAGGCTGAGCCAGCTGCCAGTCCAAGCATCTGGGTGGATTCCCAACCAGATGGTCAGGATCTTTTCAGAGCCTGCATGGGCTGTGACGTCAGCTGACAGGCGGCTTTAGCCCACTGAAAACAGTTCACAGAGTGCAGAACAAACTGCACTCCTGTGTTCCGTAGGAGAAGTACAGCCAAAAAAAGCTTGGCTATACTTCTCCTTTAATGATATCACGTCAGACTTTCCCTCAGGACCTCTTCTTTTGGCTGAGGGTTCTTTGTGCAGTTCAGCTTGATTAATGGCACAGTCATTAACAATACTGGACATTATTAATAGGAGATGTTGGCACCTCTCATGTATGCCTTCCTAGTTTATATTTTAGTCTTTTATGCTTACTCTGTGGTCACAGCTCCTCAGGGTATTGGCACCGTAGAACTGTAATGTGTATGCAACCTTTGGGCAAAAATACTACATTTATCTGCACGTTAACATAAATTTTATTGTCACGGCCAAAGCTTTTGAAGATCCACAGGGACCATGCAGAACTGTCTGAAAGAATCACCATGTGTAAATACCATGAAGAACAGAAAAGCCGCAAAAAAAAAATGGGAGCAAACAGAGTTTAATTGATAAGACAGTGCAAAGAGCAATAACGATCTGCAAAGTGCAGTAACCCATGACAACTAGATTTCACTGCTCTTCAATTTAGAGCGGTCTGTACAACAAACAATGGCTGCTGGTATAGAATAAGGATTAATGGGTTACCGCATTTATCCTTATTCCATAAACCTCTTTAGTGTACATTTCTTCCTACCTGCGAATTTCCCATCTATATTTTATCTAAACTCTTGCAAGCATTTGCGCAAATACATAAAAACATGTATCTTACGTCAAGGTAATACTTTACAGAAATCCTCTACATATGAAAACAAACCAGCCTTGTAAAGTCAATCGCTTGCCCAATAAAGAGATCATTGGGTTTATTTAAACCAGCAGTACAAATTGCAGCAACCCATTGCAGCCGATCAGATTTCAACATACTATAGGCAAATGAGAACTATGAATTCTGACCGTCTGCTATGGGTTATTGTTCTTTGCCTTGCTGTCTATACACCAGGATGCCAATGAGTGATAAAAACAATAAGTGCTCAAAAGTAATATTCACAAAGACACAAGTTGCATGAAAATTACTGGAAAAGAGAAAAAAAAAATGCTTTTAATGCATATATTCTAGGGAATGTTCTTTTCAGCAGGAAAGATAAAATACCGGTACTTTAAAATATTTTTCCCAATATGAACAATTTAGGCACATATTTTAAACATTAAAATGACCTTTGCGTATTTACTTGTAAATCCAAAAAGCAAAACTTTTTGAAAAAAAGTTGAGAAAAAAAAATTAAAACCCATGTCTTTTTTTTTTTTTAATGGCCCTTTCCTCATTGGGGAGATTTTTATGCTCATAGAGACAAAGAAAAGGGATCCTATTCAAATCTATGATGAGCTGATGCAGCCCAGAAATGGGTCAGGAAGCTGCTGGTCAAATAATTCATGTGACATTAGCCTTTTAACAAGATCAGACAGGCCCTTTCCTAAAAACACTGTAAATGGCATTTTAGTAGGACATCTCTTATGCTAGTTTTCCTAAAAACTGTGTAGGCTCAACAGCCTTTAGCTTCTGATGGTCAGATATAGTCCAACTGTCAACTTATATTTATTTATAGCTTAGGATAGAAGGGAGAAGGATATCTGGTATTTACAGATACCCGTGTGGCTCATTTAGGCCTTATTCACATGGGGGTACTGTTGTGTACTCCCGTACAAATAGCGGTCTTTGGATAGACTGTGTTCTAATCGGTGCATCGGTCCGCACAGAAGTATGCTTGGGGATGCGCTGCAGCCACCCACCTGTGCCTCCCATGCCTGTAGAAAACAGCCCTTTGCATGGGTGTACATAATAGTATGCCTGTGTAAATAAAGCCTTAGGCTTCGTGTACACATGTGCGCCCGGCGGGGGCAACCAGGAAGTTGAGCTGCAGTTTTACCGTCCCTTAACTGCTTGCCTGAACGCTAACCTGCCATGGGAAAATGAAAACAGCATATCACTTTTAACGGGCAGTGCCACTGCCTAACACGATAAATGCAGTCCTACTGGGCCACACCACAACCATGTGCAACGTACGCGATTGTGGTGTGCTAGTACAGCAATTCTAGGTTTAAATCAGCCGCCTGTCAACACCACCGCCTGTCAACACCTCTGAAAAGTGATTTAAGCCCTGGTTCACACCAGTGCAGCTTTGAAATCGCGCAACTTGAGCGCGATTTCAAAGCCGCACATCAGTTTGATTTGCACTGCCGATTTCATTGCAGCTTGTAATTTTATTTAACAGGCGTCTATGCAAGTAGTAGCAATGACATTGGTAAAAAGGTACTGCAGGAACCCTTTTCTGCAAAATGAGGCAATATGAACAGTTCCATTGCCAGCAATGGAGCGTGACTTGTCATGCGATTTGGAACTGTCAAATCGCACAAGTCGCACCGGTGTGAATGGGGTCTGACAGTTGAATGCTTTTCAGAGGAGAGGCAGTCCCTGCTGCAGAGATTCTTTCTCACTTACTATGCAGGTGTGGCAAAGTCTGCAACACATACCACAATAAAAACTGATGGGGGTTCCAGCCTCTTCCCCATATGGATTTCAGTCCATGTGGAGGTTTGAGATTTACCTTCATTTCTATCTGGTGAAACCATTGTTATCAGGACAAGGAGAGAACTGAGAACTCTAACAGAGCACCCAAGATAGCAGTAAAAACCAGACAGTGGTTCTTATGCTTTCCAACACTATTAAAAAAAAATAATAATGAAAAAAAAAAAAAGCCTGGACATTAAAAAAAAAAAAAAAAAAAGGCTAGCAATAAACAAGTGCAATATTCTAAAAACACCACCACTCAGAATCCACATGTATTAAGAAGTGTCACCGCATCTTTCAAATCCCACAGGGGACCAAGTGCATGTAGCACTTGATCCTGTTCTGATCCATTCAGTGGTTGCTGAGTAGCATGGTTGGACAACTTGTCCCCCTCACCCCCGCGCTGTCCAACCATGCAGCTAGTAAGGAGACGAAAACTTAATAAGGGCTCACTGACACACGCTAGAATTTGGCAGCAGGTGTACTGCGGAGGTGAGCACCATTCAGCACAGCAGGGAAGGGGTGAGCGCCATTCATTACAAAGGAAGTAGGAAATGATCAGCACTGCGGGTCTGTGTGATCTATCTGCTAATGCATCGGATGTTTACTAGTAAAACAGTCAGCAGTGGTATGGCTGTAAATGGGTGGACATCAGAATGTATAAAGTGAGAATGCTAGAATGGGGGTGGGGGCTAGAGTTGTAGCTCCCCTATAGGAATGCTTATAAATCGGGCTCCAGCCTGGGGTGGAGCTACAGCCAGCACAAACAGAAATAAAAGTGTTTAAAATGCACAAGGGGCTACAGATCAAAACGGGACCGAGTGCTACATATACCTGGTCCCCTGGAGGGTTCAAGAAGGATTTTTAAATTGTGGCGAAAATTATTTTATTACTTTTCCAATGTAAGCTGCTAAAACATGATTGGTGCATGGTTATCAGTTACTATCCCTTTTTCCTGTCCGAATCATGTTCTCAAAAAATGTATTTGTGAATATTACTAGCCACTGACAATACGAAATTTGCATTTAATGCATAATGGGATACAGTAAAAGTATTTGAGGAATCATTGAGAAGCATAATAAAAAGGAACCAACAATGGTCTGTTTGATCACATTTTATGGCTTCTACTACACAGGGGGACATAAACATGAGCTAGAGCAAAACAACTTTGTGCTGTTAACCATAGCAACCAGCTTTCAGTTTTCATTACGCCAGGAAAAAATGTCAGCTGCCATCTGGTTGCCTTGAAAAGCACAGCCACTTTCTCAGATTTTTTTTTTTTAAATGGGTCTTGTACACATAAAGCATATCACTTTGGGATCTTCCTTCCCCCAGCTAATATAATTGGACGAACTGCCACTTGTGAATTATTGCACTGGCTCACCTGTTTGGAGCAGTTTGAGAATGTTGTGATGTTCTATATTTGCCCGAATTGACTAATTTCAGAAATAATTTTCCCAAAGAAACAATTGACCTGTCCTGACCAGAGAATTTGCCCTGTGGTGGGTGTCCAATTTAGTAAATCCACCTAAACATCTGTTTTACAAAAGTCTGCCCTCTAGGCTTTTTCCTCCAAATAAAGCCTCCTCTACTCCCATTCTTTCTTCTAATTCAGGCAATGGCATTGTCAGCTTTGCTGCTAGAGAGGTTACTACCTTGGAACTAAAACTCAGCCTGTATGGCAGACAACACGATTACAAAACCACCATATAAAAAGTACAAGGGAAAAAAGGGAAGAAGATGCCTTTGTTGGCTTATCTTTGAAGGTGGAGGCACCGCCATCCTTACTATGCTTTGTCAGGTCAGTTACGTGTAGTAGGCATGTACATTATTTGGTCAAATGTTTGTGGGGAACTGACTATCACCCATATATGAGCTTGTTGGACATCGAATTACAAAACAAAGTGCATAAAATCAAGCACATAGCCAAGGCCTCTCTATTGACAAGCATTACCATACAAAGACCTTTTAGACAATTGAGCTCTTCCAACCTCGTGGTAACAGTTTGGTGAAGGCCCTTTTCTTTTCCAGTATGACTATGCCCCTGTGTACAAAGCTAGCTCCATAAAGACATGCTTTGATGTGAAGGAACTCAAGTGACCTACACAGACAACTCCTGACCTCAACCCTACTGAAAACCTTTGGGATGAATTGGAATGATGGTTACAAGCCAGGCCTTCTCATCCAACAGTACCTGACCTCACAAATGCTCCTTTGGCTGAATGGGCACTTCCCACACACATTACAAAATGCAAATACTAGCTCTAGGACAGCGACTCTCTTGTTGAAGTATGACAGCCCCAAAGACTGGACCTGCAAAGGTGCAGAAGCAGCTTTTCCTTCTATTATGGCACAAAAAGTATAATTGGCGCAACAGCCGTTTGCTTTTTTAAAGTACTACGAACTCATGAAGTTGACAGTTGTTGCTTTAGGCCCCTTTTCAAATGAGCGGTCCGTTGGATCCACCTGTCCATTCTCCTCTATGGAGTGGAGGAAGTAAACTGTCTGACTTGTGTCCGTTTACACCCATCTACCTCCAATCGGATCTGATATGGAAAAAACAACTGGAAGGGGATGAGTTCTCCATTGGACCGGATCAGAGGGCAGACAGATGTAAAGAGACCACTGGTCCGTTTACATCTGACTGCCCATAGTGCAAAGCGGGTTATGTCTTTGTCTGCTCTGCATATCACGGACCTGTCATCCGTCTGCTCAGCTCATCAGGGGACAGATCCCCTGCTGAGAAAAAGGGATACGGCCGATATGAAACGGGCCTTAGACTAGTGACAAGTTTTGTTTATAGTCATTGCAGACTTGTTTTTAAAAGTGCAAGTTCAGGGGTTACTATTGTTATCTTTCCTTCTACTCAGCGACTGCCCCAACACAATTGTGCAGTCAGAGACATTGGAGTTTCAAGCCTGCATACCCATTCTGGATTAGTGAATCTATACACACTGAAAAGTAATTGGGAGGATGAGAGCCCCGAAACTTTTACCATCACATAGAAGTCGGAAAGCACACCCTTTTAAGCTATTAATTATCTCCCCCTTAACATCAGCCCACTGTCTCCACTGGCAAAACAAGAGAAATGGAAAGTTGGAGTAGAGCCCTGAAAACATATCCACTAGACCAGTCTTTCCCGACCCTTTTCAACACAGAGGAACTCTTGAAATAATTTTATGCTCTCAGAGAACCCCTGTTGAAAAATTACTATATCTACAAATCTTGATACATTAGTGTGATGGTCATTGAGAAGAAAGCTCATTACACTTGTGGTCATTGGGAAGAATTACCCCCTAACAGATAGCGAAAAAGATTAATAGTGTCAGTGAGAACTTATCTGAGAGGCAGAAATTGCGCATTGCTCAAGGAACCCCCAGCAACCTCTGGAGGAACATTAGAATTCCATGGAAGCTTGGCTGAGAAACCCTGCACTAGACTCTCACTTTTAGGTCAACTGTTTCTGTGGGAAGATTAGCTGCACACAATAGCCCGTTTTGGCAAACTATGAAAAAGTTTTCCTACTTGGACCAAACTGATTTATATTTCAAATGTGACAAGTCCTCTTTAAACTAAAATGCGTTATTTATTGGCACATCTAGTGCAATTTTGAAATCCCACGTAATAAACTGGTACCCCCAACAAACCAGGGCAGAAATTAGGCAAATGTTACCCAAATGCTGGAACGGGACAGCAAGGCTCTTTTTGGGATCACACATCATTATGATTAAAGATCTTTTTGTACAATTTGGCCAAAATGGTAAACAGCAAAAGCAACAAAGACGACATGCTGGATTAAACACTCGCATCTAAATTCTAGGCAAAGACCAGTGGTTTACAGTGTCCCTAGAAATGATAAATATTGGCTTCCTTAATTTTCCCACACTGAAAAAGTCTAACTCCAGCCAGAACTTTTATTTTGGGGTTTGAATAGAGCGGAAAAGGGCTAAAACTTCTGTCAGGTTTTTTTATTGATGTCTGTATCCCCACTGAGATTGCCCCTTCTTCCAATGACACTGTGCGCTAGCATCCAATCCATTTGATATATTGGTCACCATACTTTTTTGTGCCCAGCGCATCCTTGAACCCACCTCTGCATATTATAGAAAAGTGCAGCGCTATGAAAATGAACATAGACTAGTGCCTAAGTAAACACACATGTATATAGTGCATAAGTGAACAAACTAAAAGAGAAGTATGGAAAAAAATATTTCAGAATCATACTTACCTGTCCCCTGCCGGCTCGAACACTGAGAACCAAGCAAACAAAGACCGCTGATCGTTCGGTTCTCAGTGTTCCTTGAGCAGAGAGCTGCTGACTATCATATATATGGTTCACATACCATATGGTCGCGATCTTTCACCAGCCTGGACTGGCTCTGTGACATCAGCCGACAGCGGGCTTCAGCTCACTGTCTGCTGAAAACGGATCACAGGAGTGCAGAACGAATTGCAGTCCTGTGATCCACAGGAGAAGTACAGCCAAACAAGCTTTGGCTAAACTTCTCCTTTAAATGACAATATTCACATTATGTGAAAAACATCAATCTAATCAAATGCAAAAAAGAAAATAAATAGTCCCAATGAAGAGCCAATGAAAATTAGGTGATCTTCCCAGAGTGCAGCAAAAGGAGGAAAGATTCAAGTCTCAATGAACCTCCAAGCCTCCACACAGCAAGACCGCACACCACCTCAGTGCAACAAGGGGGGGGGGGTTTACTTGAATAAAATGACCCACCAATCAAGAGTTGTCAAATAGCACTCTATATAAGCTCCAAGCAATCAGCTTTCCTCCAAAAGCAAGACAGGCACCTACACCGTTATGACCATACACTGTGGTTAGAAGCTCAGCCTCTCAATAGATTCATTCCGAAGAAAACCAACATCATAGAAGAGAAAAAACGCTCCTGCCGATGCCTTTGTTCAGGGAGGTCTGCCCATCCATGTGTCTTTTTTGCATTTAATAATGATGTTGTTTATATTTGAATATTGTCACTTAAAGCGGAGTTCCACTCAAAAGTGGAACTTCCGCTCATTTGCCTCCTCTTCCCCACTGGTGCCACAATTGGCACCTTTCAGGGTGGGGGGCAGGATACCTGGTTCCCACTTCCGGGAGTCCAGGCCGCGGCCCGTGACATCACCGCGGGACTCCCTCCTCCTCTCCCTGTCGCTGGGCCAGTAGGAGAGAGGAGCGGGGCCTCACGCATGCGCAATAAGGTTCCCGGCGTGAAGCCGTAAGGCTACACTGCTGGGTACCCTTACCCGTAATGGCAGCGGTAGCACCCGACAGCTGATGGAAACATCAGCTGCGGTGCCGACATCGCTGGACTACAGGACAGGTAAGTGTCCTATTGTTAAAAGCCAGTAACTGCAGTATGTGTAGCTGCTGGCTTTTAATTTTTTTGGGGGGGCGGAACAATGCTTTAAATAGCGTATTATGATATTATACATATATACACACACACACGCGTTTACTTAGGTACTATTAATATTTGTCTATGTACATTTTCATAATGTTGCACTTTCCCATATTATATTTTAGTACTGTGTATCGGATTATAGTGCTAGCTGCTGCGTACTATACTTTTGGGGCTCTAGCATGTTTTTGTTTGGTTTTCATCTCTACCTAAAGCCCTGAGGAAGAGAGTTTTGAACCACCAAACCGTGTTGGAAACCCATTTTGTATCATGTTTAATAAACCTGGATATAGTCAATTTTTGTGGCACACTAGTCTTTTGTATCCCCTACAGACGGTTCCAATGACACTGGGACAGGACGCAAGACTCAATTACCCCAATGGAGTCACAGACAGCAATACACCTCACAAAAGTTTGAATCTTTCACCATGCTATCCAAAACCAACTACAAAAAAGTTCTGGCTGATGTTATGCTTATTATCAAACAATTCAATTCCCTTTCAAGATAAAACAAGAGAAAAAGAATGTACGGTAATTTCTGCCAACTATACACTCATCAAGCCCACACAAATGTAGTACATAAACAGACATCCTGGACATGGGTCCTCTTTCTAAAGTTTGCTTAGACAACTGTGAGAGTTTCCCACGTTTCAATGAAACCGTTTCCTAAAAACAGGTGCAAGCGAACCTTTGGCAACAGTTTCTATTATGCTGCCATTTTCTCCTTTGTTACTAAAGTCTTCATTTTTAGACTGATCTTTCATTTACAGCCATATTGTCCGCAGCCACCAGTCAGAACGTCTTGTCTGATTGGTAGGTGCAGGTAGTAGAGACAGTTCATATTGTTTTCAGATTTTACCAGCCTGAAATAAACCAAGAATTTAAAAAACACAAGGAGGATCTGTGAAAAATGCAGCATGGATACGGTTACTGAGACAACTTGCACCTGTTTTCAGAAGTAACAAGATACATCTTTACATGGGTCAAGGAATACTTTGTCAGGAGACAATTTTTGGGGTTGAAAGGTTCACATGGTTTGATATTTCTAACAACCAACGCCAGAATGGCAGACAGAAGCTGCTGGCACCATAACGGGTTAGATATCTTGTCTTCGGGCCTGTGTTCAAAGTTCTCCATTCACAGTGTATCAAGCACCAGTGTTTGTTTTTCTATGTATTGGTTTAAATAACCATTTATTCATATATATATATATTTATATATATTTATATATATATTGATGTATAAAAATTGATAATATGCTGTATTACAGGGAACAGGTCCAGGGAGGGCAAGAAAAAGAGAAAAGTAAAAGATAGGAATAAGCACAAAAACAAACAGGAGGGAAGACGGGGTTGTGAATGCAATAAATAAAAGTCAAAAAATAGCAAAAAACAAAAAGAGTACAAGGGAAATTGTGCACAGTAGATCTGTATAAAAAGGTAGGTTGAGGAGCACATCCAAATACAAAGGCTTGAAAGAGGAATTGATGAAAACTATGGAATAGGTCGTTGGTGTGGGGGTTATGAAGTTCCACGGTTGCCAAAAGCCCAAAATCCGTCCAAAATGGTCCTGGGGAGCACGTGACAGGATGGTGTCCAGGAAAAGAAAAAATGCTGGGGGAAAAACCATCAATAAAAAAAAAAAAAAAAATAATAATAATATTAATAATCCAGGAATATAAACAGAGGCAGACGGGGTCCTGGAACTCCTGACCCCCCAAATCCAGAGTCTCTTCTGCCAAAATGAATGTGCAATATTTTTGTTTTTCCTTTTATGTATTTTTCAGAAAGACTCGTCGTTCACCACAGACATGTCGCCCTTGGGGGTTGAGGAACGGGATGATCCTTTGTCTGTGCATTCTGAGCCGGAGCCACTCTGGTTCTGCTGTTCTGAGCCCGCGCTGGAGGTGACTGTGGAGGACGAGGTGGAGGAAGATCGAGTCTTTTCTTTAAAGTCTGTGATTATTACCGTGACGTTTCCCACTGTTACAGCAAGCTGCTGTGCGGTACTTCTGTCTACGTTTTTCAGCCTGGGCCTGGAGATAAAAACAAAAACAGAATGATCCTTATTGGTTGTAGAGATTTACTGCTACAAAAGCTGGCCATACACGGCTTGAATGCCATCCAATTCCTGTGGATTGGTTGATCTTCGAGCCATGAGAGGCCATGCCGACACCACCCGCCATCAAATTTTGATTTGGAAATTGACAGAAAAAGTCGGCTGAATTTTGCATTTAATAAGGTGCAGTCACAGTTCAGGTATTTTGACAGCTGCGGATCCTGAACACCAGATCAGAATAGCCAGCAGCGGGAGATTCTTCTTTCCACATTGTTTAGCGTGGATGAGGCAATCTATTTGTTCAGCTCAGTGCAAATCTTTACATGTACAGTCAGAGAGGACCTTTGTTGGGTGTCCAGTGCACCCCTGTGCCTTTAAGGAGGGACAGGCTCCCTCCAGGCTCACCTGCCCTCTGCCTATCCATTATAATGCATGTGCTTCTACTGTGGAGGGTCTCAAAATTTAGGGTTAGGCTGCGTTCACACTAATGCGAATTAGATACAGGTTTAATAATAATAAAAATAATAATAATAATGTCAGGAGACTGTGACAGGCTCTCAATGGAGCAACGTAACACAGCTCTGGGACGGCTGTGGAGCGAATTTCACAGGAGTCCTGTGCATCTTCTGGTCCGTTTCAGGTCCAAATTCAGCCAAAAATTCAGACCGAAATCGGACCCCTGCAGTGAGCCACTCCGCATGGCAGTGTGAATCCAGCCTTAGGAGTGCAGATAATACTGAGGTGATATGAAGTGGTTATGCAAATTACACATGTATTTGCAAATGTATGCAAACTAACCCCCTGTTTTTAATGCATACTGTTAGACAGGATAACTTGGTTGGTTGCTGGCTGGTCGGTAAGTTTAGCTGGGAATTTTCTTTGGTTTTGTTTGACATGCCTCACCCTTCCATGTACTGCAAAGGCCAGTTATAGGTGTAAGCAGTGGCCATTTGTTTGTAGAGTGGACCTTCACTTGTTACATGAACAGGTTCTGATTTGGTTCCTTGCCCCTCTATTACAAAACTGGGACACAATTTAATATCATTGGTAAATAATAGTGCAGTCTATGCTACAAGGCAGCACTTCATGCTTTCTTGCCTAGGCAAGAATTCTGTATGTACCCCCCACTGCCTTCTACCACAAGACTGTACACATGTGCAGACACGGCACTCTGCTTTGCCAGGCACCCATGACATGCCAGGGCCCAGCAGCACATCTGTGCATGCGGGAGGACCCCAGCGCATGCAAAGATGTGCCGCTGAGCTCTGCTAAGCCCTGGATAGCCAGCAGAGATGTGTGAACGTGCCAGATCTAAAAAAAAAAAATGGTGGTGCAAAAGAGCAGCAGGGTTAAAAAAGCAGGGGTGAACCTCTGCTTTAAAGCGAAGTTCCACCCATTTAAAAGTCAACAGCTACAAAAAGTGTAGCTGCTGACTTTTTAATAATCAGACACTCGCCTGTCCCACGGTCCAGCGATGCGGCCGCCCAAAGCTGTAACCGTGGGCGCCCTGGATGTGGCTTTACACCCGGGCGCGCACTGTTCATGCGCGAGCCGCGCTGTGAGTGGCCGGGCAATCTTCTGGGATCTGTGACGTGTCCCAGAAGATTGCAGGGAGGGAGGGGGAGAGGTGATTTTCCTTCCGGCACCAGGGGAGGAAGTGGGAGTTGGGTGCCTGTAAAAACAGGGTGCCCGCCCCCCCACTAAAAAAAATTACATGCCAAATGTGGGATATCAGGGGGTCACCAGCACTTAAAGCGGAAGTTCCATTTTTGGGTGGAACTCATTTTCAACTGTAAAAGTATCAAACTGTAACAATAAAAGTACAAGTCTATAGAATTTTAAAGGGCAATTAAAGTTTCTGTAAATCTCTCAGATGGCGACACAGATTGCAATAAACGCTGCCTTTCCTTCCAGGAAGGGTAAGATTCACTGTCAGGTATTTTATGGCTGTGTTCATGTTTGGGAGATCCTTCTCACTTCCTGTGAGGTCACCAAAACAGGACGTGAACAGAGCTCTCCCTATTAGGGACAAAGCAATAAAATATTGAATGGGGTTATAACCCTTCACTTCTAAATCAAAAACTGTTCATATGAAAAGGCCAAGTTCCCCTGTTCATTCTTTAAGAACCCCACCCCCTTTTACAGCTGCACTTTATTAAGAGCCTGTTGCTTCAGTGATCTCAGCTTAGATTTGTTAGTAGTGGACCTGTAACACACATCCATTGTGCGACAATGCCATGCATGGTGCAGAGCTTGCATTTAAAAACTACATTTGGCTTTTCATAAAAAAAATTAAGATGAACCCGCAGCCCCAACTGCACTTCCCTACTATGATCAACTTCTTCAATCGCCCAGGCACACTTGAAAATTTCACTTCACAGCCCCGGAGGTGGGGTACCATCACAATGCACACAATGGAGAGCTAAGGCTGTGTTAAGCAATGACAGCTCCCCATTGCAAGCATTGTGATGGTACACACAGTCCTTGGTCGGGACCCTAAAATGAAATTGTGTGCAGACTGTTACACTGGCTGGCCTGGAAAGAAGGCTGTCAATAAGGCTAAGGGCCCGTGTCTATAGGCTTCAAAATGACACGTGCTTAGATATTAGTTTGAGATGCTTCTGACATCATTGAGGTTTCCTTGTGGGTGCAACAGACGTGCTTTAACTCTCTTTGCATTCTCAAAGACTTGTGTGCGCGCCTCTCGCTCCCTCTCCCTGATCTCTTGCCCTCCCCCTGATCTCTCTCTATGCTCCTCCTCCCCCTGATCTCTCTCTATGCTCCCCCCCCCCCTGATCTCTCTCCCCCCCCCTGATCTCTCTCTCTCCCCCTGATCTCTCTCTCTCCCCCTGATCTCTCTCTCTCCCCCTGATCTCTCTCTCTCCCCCTGATCTCTCTCTCTCCCCCTGATCTCTCTCTCTCTCTCTCTCTCTCTCCCTGATCTCTCTCTCTCCCCCTGATCTCTCTCTCTCTCTCTCCCTGATCTCTCTCTCTCCCCCTGATCTCTCTCTCTCTCTCTCTCCCTGATCTCTCTCTCTCCCCCTGATCTCTCTCTCTCTCTCCCCCTGATCTCTCTCTCTCCCCCTGATCTCTCTCTCTCCCCCTGATCTCTCTCTCTCCCCCTGATCTCTCTCTCTCCCCCTGATCTCTCTCTCTCCCCCTGATCTCTCTCTCTCTCTCTCTCTCTCCCCCTGATCTCTCTCTCTCTCTCCCCCTGATCTCTCTCTCTCTCTCCCCCTGATCTCTCTCTCTCTCTCCCTGATCTCTCTCTCTCTCTCTCCCTGATCTCTCTCTCTCTCTCTCCCCCTGATCTCTCTCTCTCTCTCTCTCCCCCTGATCTCTCTCTCTCTCTCTCCCCCTGATCTCTCTCTCTCTCCCCCTGATCTCTCTCTCTCTCTCTCCCCCTGATCTCTCTCTCTCTCTCTCCCCCTGATCTCTCTCTCTCTCTCCCCCTGATCTCTCTCTCTCTCTCCCCCTGATCTCTC
Source organism: Lithobates septentrionalis (assembly GCA_037952835.1). Taxonomy (NCBI): domain Eukaryota; kingdom Metazoa; phylum Chordata; class Amphibia; order Anura; family Ranidae; genus Lithobates; species Lithobates septentrionalis. Next base: position 3,347,670 of record JBBDGP010000803.1, read on the forward strand.
TCTCTCTCTCCCCCTGATCTCTCTCTCTCTCTCCCCCTGATCTCTCTCTCTCCCCCTGATCTCTCTCTCTCCCTCCCCCTGATCTCTCTCTCTCCCCCTGATCTCTCTCTCTCCCCCTGATCTCTCTCTCTCCCCCTGATCTCTCTCTCTCCCCCTGATCTCTCTGTATGCTCCTCTGCCCCCTGATCTCTCTGGTGTCTCTTGGTATGCTCCTCCTCCCCCTGATCTCTCTGTATGCTCCTCCTCCCCCTGATCTCTCTGTATGCTCCTCCTCCCCTTGATCTCTCTGGTGTCTCTCTGTATGCTCCTCCTCCCCCTGATCTCTCTGGTGTCTCTCTGTATGCTCCTCCTCCCCGATCTCTCTCCCCCTGATCTCTCTGTATGCTCCTCCTCCCCCTTATCTCTCTGGTGTTTCCCTGTATGCTTCTCCTCTCCCTGATCTCCCTGTATGCTCCTCCTCCTCCTGATCTCTCTGTATGCTCCTCCTCCCCTTGATCTCTCTGGTGTCTCTCTGTATGCTCCTCCTCCCCGATCTCTCTCTCCCCCTGATCTCTCTGTATGCTCCTCCTCCCCCTTATCTCTCTGGTGTTTCCCTGTATGCTTCTCCTCTCCCTGATCTCTCTGTATGCTCCTCCTCCTCCTGATCTCTCTGTATGCTCCTCCTCCCCCTGATCTCTCTGTATGCTCCTCCTCCCCCTGATCTCTCTGTATGCTCCTCCTCCCCCTGATCTCTCTGTATGCTCCTCCTCCCCCTGATCTCTCTGTATGCTCCTCCTCCCCCTGATCTCTCTGTATGCTCCTCCTCCCCCTGATCTCTCTGTATGCTCCTCCTCCCCCTGATCTCTCTGTATGCTCCTCCTCCCCCTGATCTCTCTGTATGCTCCTCCTCCCCCTGATCTCTCTGTATGCTCCTCCTCCCCCTGATCTCTCTGTATGCTCCTCCTCCCCCTGATCTCTCTGTATGCTCCTCCTCCCCCTGATCTCTCTGTATGCTCTGCGAATCAGTGAGCTTTGTACCTGGCTCTTTGGAGGAGAGGAAAGTAAAAGTAAACTAGTCTCTGACCTCAGTCACAGTGAGGTTCAGAGCAGCAGACACGCCCCCTTCACACGGGTTCAGGCACGTGTCATATTACACACAGTCTGTCAATCAAAGGAAAAGGGGCGTGGTGGCACCATTTTTTTTGTGGTGTAAGGTTTTTTTTAATCAGGAGGATTACAGGTGACAGGCTACTCTTCTACCTGTCATAATACGCACAAATGATTTGTTCCCTAGTTCCTTATTAGATTTAATGTTCTGTTTGTATTTTACTTTCCAGGTTCACAACCACTTTAATGCAAAAAAAATTAAAAAGATCATTTGCACGCGGGCTGCCTAAGCCCATTCAGTGTAACTGCAGGTGCATTTCCCCTGCTCAGTTTTCTGATTTTTTGCATACACGAGTACAGCAGTGCACAGCCATTCATGTCAATGGAAGGCTGAACACTGCACCTGGGCAGCCTAGGCGGAAGAAATATCCTGGTACTTATGCTGAATGTGCATACAGCCTTAAATGCACTTTAAAACAATATGGGTGCATTTTTTTAATTTTTTTTTTTTTTTTTACAAAAAGGCAGGATTAGCCTTTAACTCTTTCCTGTTCGATTCAAAACAGAAACCAGAAAAAAAAAAAGTTTTGGCTGTGCATACACTTTAATAATACTTCTGTTTGTCAATGGCACTTACCTAGAAGTGTGGTTAAAGTTGCCGATCTTTGTCACTGAATTTGCAGACTGAATACTGTTCACTTCGCTCTGTGGGTCTCTGTGAATATCTGGCTTTGGTCTGCGGGAGAGACAACCAAAAACAACACACGCTATTTAGATTCTGTTTATGTCAATACAGACACACGTGCCAAGTCATCAGTCTGTTTGGCTAGCATGAGCTGTACAATGAGGAGAGATAGGGAACGCTCGCTATCGCGTCAGCCTGAGGCGGGGAACCTGTGGCTCCTGGCAACTGCTGGAACTACAAATCCCAGCATGGTGTACCAATCATCTGCTGGCAAGCCAGAACCGCCATTATACTACTTAGCCTGTGAGCACAGATATGATGGGATCCCTGGCTGCTGACCTGTGCAATCTCTGCTCTACCATCCTAATCCTGCCTGGCTCGGAAGAAGCATGCGGAATGGAGATCAGACCTGTTGGGCTGTATTGGCAGAGCTCAACCCTGTACCTTTAAGTAGCCAACGGCACCACATATATTCTACTAGCCAAGGTTCCCTTCAGCCCCAGAAGGTTTACCCCCCCCCCTCATGACCAGGCCATTTTTTGGAATACAGAACTGCGTGAATTTAAGTGACAATTGCGCGGTCGCGTGACGCCGTACCCAAATTAAATTTGATGTCCTTTTTTCCCACAAATAGAGCTTTCTTTTGGTGGTATTTGATCACCTATGTGGTTTTTATTTTTTGCGCTATAAACAAAAAAAAACATCAATTTTGAAAAAAATAAATAAATATATATATATAAAACTTTATCCTATAAAACATATCCAATAGAAAAAGAAAATTAAAAAAAATCTAATTTATTCATCAATTTAGGCCAGTATGTATTCTGACACATTTTGTTAAAAAAAATTCCCAATAAGCATATATTGATTGGTTTGTGCAAAAGTTATAGCGTCTACAAACTATGGGATAAATTTATGGAATTTTTATTTATTAATATTTACTAGTAATGGCTGCGATCAGTGATTTTTAGCGGGACTGCGACATTGCAGCAGGCACATCTGACACTAAGTGACACTTTTTGGGGACCAGTGACACCAATATAGTGATCAGTGCTAAAAAAAAAAAAAAAAAAAAAAAAAATGCATCGTCACTGTACTAATGATACTGGCAAGGAAGGCGTTAACATCAGGGGCAAGCAAAGGGTTAAATGTGGTCCTAGGGAGTGCTTTCTAACTGTGTGGGGGGATGGTTTGACTGGGGGAAGACAGATCCGTGTAACTGCTTAGCAGAAACATGATCTCCATCTTCCCCTCCCACAGAACGGCGGTCTGCCTTGTTTACATAGGCAGACCACAGTTCTTCCTTTTCCTGAGAACGATCACGGGGTGCTGGCGAACATTGGGTCCGCTGATTGGACCCTGCTGTGTCCAATCACAGTGGGAGCGGGTCGCTGGTGGCGTGCGTGCCCCAGACCTATTGCACGAAATCACATACAGGTACATCATTTCGCGCAGGAGGGCCACCCTGCTGCAGTATATCTGCATGGGGCGGCCCAGAAAAGGTTAAGGGGGCAGTGTAGGAAGAATATAATAAGACTCTTAGAAAATTTGTAGTTGAAGCAGGCAAACAGCTAAATACACAAAGTAAATAACTGGACATGTAAGGGAGGTGTTGTACCTGACAAAGGATTTGTATTTCTGTCCATTGGGTCCTAATATTTACACAGCTCTGCCAACAGTACAGCCCTGTGACAGGGTAGGAGCCTAAATTTTTGTTTTTGCTGCAGCGAACAATTACAGATCCTGTCCCTTCCCCAGCCTGTGACTAGACAGTGAAAGGAGAAGCAGCAGACTGATGAGCTCATCCCTCTGTCACTTAGCTCTCTCCTCCTATGAGCATGCCTCTTGTAAGCACATATGCACTACTCAAAACTGGCTTCTTCTTGCAGCCCGAGTTCTGCTATACTCGGATTGCAGGTGGCTGATGCCAAGTCAAATTCAGGTACTTACATTTAAAATACATTAAGTGATGCTTTAATAAGTACAGAATGGCATTAATTTGTAACTTCTATATGTCTCTCGGAGTTCAGCTTTAAGTTAAAGTGGCATTGCAGGCTATACCCAACTAATCTTAAAAAATGTTCCCTCCCCTTCCTAACATCTATGATGACTAACCTGTGCAAGAAAAACAAATACTTACCCATTTTCCGCTCTGGTCCTGTCATGTGCTATCCCTTGTGTCAGTCAGTGGCAGCTGCAGGGGAGAGGAGAGAGCGCTCGACAATGGCTGGTGATGTCTGGAAGCGGTGAAGTCACCCATAGGATCCTATGGCCCATCTACTGTCGGTGCTCCCTCCTCTTCCCTGCAGCCACTTCTGTCTGATACAGGAGAGCCAGATCACGTGTCTATTTCCTTGGTTTGTATTTAAGACTGTCTAAAATTGAAGGCCACAACAGAAGTTGAATCATCCATAAACCATGTTTTTTTCCAATACAAAATAAAAAAACTATTAGAGAGCCAACGTGTTTCAGAGGTCATAAAACTCCTTCATCAGGGCTTGACATTGGATTTAGTATATAGTGGATTGACTGTAGTACATGCAGGGTTTCAGATCCAGGCTGGTGAAGTAGCACAGCTTCTTTCAGCAGCTGTTTTAAGTCGCCTGTTCTTTTATACCCCGGAAATGTGTTGGCACCAACATGCGTACATACTTACCTTTCCAGCATCCTGTGTATTGAAATGTCCCCACTTCGCTACTCCCCATCAAGGTAATAGACACTTTAGGTAGGTTGAATACTTGTTATCACCGCCATTCTTTGTCGTTCCTACCATCAGGACCTAAATCCAGCAAAACGGTCTTTAAATGGTTAACAAACTGATAAACTGGCTGAAGGAAGAAAGTCTTTGGAGACGCTATATGTGGAAAAGCTGAAGTTCTGGCATTAGCAATGGTATCTACAAGTTATCCAAACAGCAGGAAGCCAGGGCTACGGCATGGAGTTGTGGTTCTGAAATGTTGCAGTGGATAACAAACGTGTGTGCAATATCTTTACCCAAGTGTTCCTATGGTAGGGTCTTTCGGCACTATTTGGTTTGGTTAAGGTTAGTTTGGTTGGAGTTAACAGACCTTTGAGCAGATCCTGCACCAAAAAAAATCAAGCAGTATCAAATTCATTACTTCAAAAGTAAGGATGTAAGTGGTCTGTAGTTTAAGGTTACACAATAACAAAAAGTTCCAAAATGCACTCCGGAAAACGCACAAAGTATATCTGGAAATTCCTGTGAATTAGTAGTAACAGACGATAAGATTAAAAGTTTCAATCTTTAATGGCAATAGTATCAATTCATACAACAAATGTCAAATGTTCTACAATGAAAGCAAAGTGCCCTGGGAGCACAATGACTCAAGGCTGCCGTGGTATCCTCCGCAGAACCAAGAAAAAGGGATGGATGGCTTTCACATACCCTAATGCTGTGGAGGAGGGATGGTGAACCTGGAGAAATTCAGGCTACGCTCCCGGGTCTAAAGCAGTGGCAGATGGAAGGAGGCTGTAGGAGAATCCTCAAAGCTCCTGGATGGAGGATGTGAGCCCAGGAGGAGCACGCTCCACTCCAGGTGGTCGGGGAGATGGTACAGGGCTGGTCGGTCCCAATCAGAGAGACAACGACAGGAGCAGACAAGGAGCTTGGGTCCATGTTGGAGGGCAGCAGCAACCACGTACAGGCTCAGTCCACAGGGCAATAGAAGTGAGGGTGTGGATGTTGTGAAGAACATTTCTTCACAACATCCACACCCTCCCTCCCTTCCATTGTTCTGTGGACTGAGCCTGCCTGTGATTGCTGCTGCCTTCCAACATGGACCCAAGCTCCTTGTCTGCTCCTGTCGTTGTCTCTCTGATTGGGACCGACCAGCCCTGTACCATCTCCCTGATTACCGGGAGTGGAGCGTGCTCCTCCTGGGCTCCCAGCCTCAATCCAGGAGTTTCGGGATTCTCCCACAGCCTCCTTCCATCTGGCACTGCTTGAGACCCGGGAGCGTAGCCTGAATTTCTCCGGGTTCACCATCCCTCCTATACAGCATTAGGGTATGTGACAGCCATCAAGCCCCTTTTTTCTTGGTTCTGCGGAGAATACTATGGCAGCCGTGTGTCACTGTGCTCACAGGGCACTTTCCTTCCATTGTAGAACATTTGATATTTGTTACATGAATTGATACTATTGCCATTAAAGAATTAAACTTTTAATTTTATCGTCTGTTACTACTAATTCACAGGAATAGTGCTCCCTTTGTGGAATGTCCTTATCTCAGCTGGTCCTTCGAGTTTGGGAGCGATGACCATATATTTTTTTATGGGAAACTTTGATTACATTTATGCGCCTGGCCCCTGTGTTGTTTTACAAAGAATATCTGGGCAAGCCAGAGGCATTAGGCACTCTGAAATGTAAAAAAAAAAACGTGATGGAGAGTTTAAAGGCTGGTATACACGGGTCGGATATTGGCATGTTAAACAGGCCGACATTTGGTCAATATGTACAGCAGCCTGTCCAGCTTCTGTCTGGAAAACCAGCAGCCGATCGTCATCCGAACCAGTGTGTTCTGACCGGGGTGGGTACCCCAGTCAGAACACAATTGCTCAACCGGGATGATCGCTGTACTAACATTGCCTAATTAGAAGCTCGTCCGTTTTTTTTTTTCATTCAGCCTACTGGGTTGAACGTAAAAAAAACCTGTTGGTGACACGGGTGTACTACAGCGTAAACCTGTGCGAGGGCTGCGTTTACCCGCACTGGGATGCATACGGTCATGGCCAAAAATAGTCGCACCTCTGCAGTTCTGTCAGATAATGCACCACTTCACCCAGAAAATTGTTGTAATTCCAAGTGTTTAGGCAATCTCATGTTTATTTCTTTTGTGCATGACACAAAAAAGGGGAGAAACAAAAAGCCAAATCTGAGACATTCCACGCAAAACTCAAAAAATGGACTGGACAGAATTGTCACCTTCTCAAAATTGTAAGAAATAATTGCATTCCAAGTTTGTGATGCTCCTGTAATTTGTAATTAAACTCACCTGTATCAATTAACAGGTGTTGACAATATAGAAATCACACCAGCAACCAGTAATCATTTTGAAAAATGTACAACCTGTGTCAGCTCGTGCTATACGTGGCCATCTGAATGAAAAGGGAAACTATGGAGACCCCACTGTTGGCACAGAAACATAAAAAAGCCAGATTGGAGAAAGCCAAAATCCTTTTGGGAGAATGTGCTGTGGACAGACGAAACAAAAAAACAGCTTTTTGGTAAAGTCCATCATTCTGTTTTCAGAAAAAGAAATTAGGCCTTTAAAGAAAAGAATACAGTCCCTACAGTCAAACATGGTGGAGGTTCACTGATGTTTTGGGGCTGCTTTGCTTCTTCAGGGACTGGACGTCTTGACCATGTGCATGGCATTATGAAATCTGAAGACTACCAAAGAAGTCTGGGGTGCAACTTAGGCACTTATTCGACTTCAAAGTCGCGCGATTTTACCGCGATTTCGCAGCCGTGATTTTACGTGATTTGACCGCGATTTGGGAGCAGTACTACTTTGTACGACTTTGCCACATTTTTGGCATTAACAAATGAAAACATACAGAAGTTGGTATGAATCATAAGGGGGAACTCCACGCCAAGTTTTAAATAAAAAAAACTGGCGTGGGTTCCCCCCCAGGGGCATTCCAGGCCCTTAGGTCTGGTATGGATTGTAAGGGGAACCCCCTACGCCGAAAAATTGGCGTGGGGGTCCCCCCAAAATCCATACCAGACCCTTATCCGAGCACGCAGCCCGGCCAGTCAGGAATGGGTGTGGGGACAAGCGAGCGCCCCCCCCCCCTCCTGGACCGTACCAGGCCGCATGCCCTCAACATGGGGGGTGGATGCTTTGGGGCATGGGGGGGGCGCCCTGCGGCCCCCCCAGCCCAAAGCACCTTGTCCCCATGTTGATGAGGACAAGGGCCTCTTCCCGACAACCCTGGCCGTTGGTTGTCGGGGTCTGCGGGCGGGGCGCTTATCGGAATCCGGGAGCCCCCTTTAATAAGGCCCACCCTATGTGAATGAGTATGGGGTACATGGTACCCCTACCCATTCACCTAGGGAAAAAAGTGTCAATAAAAAACACAGTACACAGGTTTTAAAGTCATTTATTAGGCAGCTCCGGGGTCTTCTTCCGACTTCGGGGGGTCCTCTTCCGACTTCGGGGGTCTCTCCGGCGTCTTCTCCCGGTGTCCGCATCTTCTGCCGGCTCCACCGCTATCTTCTGCCGCTCTTTTGTCAGCAGTGGCCCGGACATCTGGATCGTCATCTTCCCTCTTTTCTTCCAGAGATGTTGACACAACGCTTTCTCCAGCTGCAATGGTCTCTGAACGCTCCGCAACGGACTTATATAGGCGGTGACCCCGCCCCCTTATGCCGTCACAGTCCCTGGGCATGCTGGGACTGACGTTTTAGGAGGCGTGGTCACTGGGTGATGACCACGCCCCCTTATGACGGCACAGTCCCAGCATGCCCCGGGACAGTGACCTCATAAGGGGACGGGGTGACCTCATAAGGGGGCGGGGTCACCGCCTATATAAGTCCATTGCGGAGCGTTCAGAGACCATTCCAGCTGGAGAGAGCGTCGTGTCAACATCTCTGGAAGAAAAGAAGAAGGCAGAAGTCCGGGCCACCGCTAGCAATTGAGCTGCAGAAGATAGCGGAGGAGCCGGCAGAAGATCAGGACACCGGGAGGAGACGCCGGAGAGACCCCCGAAGTCGGAAGAGGACCCCCGAAGTCGGAAGAAGACCCCCGAAGTCGGAAGAAGACCCCCGAAGTCGGAAGAAGACCCCCGAAGTCGGAAGAAGACCCCCGAAGTCGGAAGAAGACCCCCGAAGTCGGAAGAAGACCCCGGAGCTGCCTAATAAATTACTTTAAAAACCTGTGTACTATGTTTTTTATTGACACTTTTTTCCCTAGGTGAATGGGTAGGGGTACAATGTACCCCATACTCATTCACATAGGGTGGGGGGCCGGGATCTGGGGGCCCCCTTATTAAAGGGGGCTGCCGGATTCCGATAAGCCCCCCGCCCGCAGACCCCGACAACCAACGGTCAGGGTTGTCGGGAAGAGGCCCTTGTCCTCATCTCATCAAGTCGTATAAGTGTCAAAGGGGCCTTAGGGTCCAGTGTCACAAAGTTGGGTCTCCATCAGATGTCATGGGTCTTATAGCAGGACAATTGACCCAAAGCACACAGAAATGTCCAGATCAAAATCACATAGAGCACCTGTGGAGAGATCATAAAACAGCAGTTGGGAAATGGAACCCTTCCAATCAGAGACCTGGAGCAGTTGGGTAAGAAAAAAACAGTGGTCCAAAATTCCAGTAGAGAGGTGTAAGAAACTTATTGATGGTTACAGGAAGTGATTCATTTCAGTTATTTTTTCCAAGGGGTGTGCTACCAAATATTAAATTGAGGGTGCCAATAATTTTATTCAGTCCATTTTTGGAGTTTTGCGTGGAAAGTGTCAGATTTGGCTTTTTGTTTCTCCGCTTTTTTGTGTCATACCAATACAAACAAAAGAAATAAACATGAGAATGCCTAAACATTTGTAATTGCAACAATTTTCTGGGTGACGTGGTGCATTATCTGACAAATGCAGGGGAGCCAATATTTTTGGCCATGACTGTAGTTGTTCCATGCACCTCGTGCAGGCAGTCAAATTCATGTCACTGCAGCTTTTAAAATCGCAATTGTAAACAAACCCACAGAAGGGAAATCTTCCAATGGGGATACTTGTACTGATGTCAGCTGTATTAGGCCACATTTACACCGGCTAATGGGCTCAACACACATTCCATGCAAGAATCAGTGGGTGTTCCCAGCAAATAGCAATGGTAGGCTGCCGGCTCCCGCAGATAACCATGGCTAGTGGTATGCATTTGCTCATGGAGCAGTTGCGGGTGATGACATGTGAGCAGCAGTGATTAGCTGTGGGAGCCTGCAGCAACCCTTCGCTTTCAAATAGCGATGGGCCCGGGCGTGTTCGGATCGAACCCGCCAGGAAGCTGGCACTGCACACCACCAATCATAGGCAGCGTGTGTATGTACAGCTGCCGGCTGGGAAATGCCTCACTGCCTATGATTGGCAGTGTGCAGTGATGGCTTCCTGGCAGGCTGGAGCCGAACATGCCCGAGCACGTCACTACTTTCAAACACTCACTGGAGCTCTGGCATGTAATCAGTGCTGGGCCCAATCACGGGTGTGAATGTGGCCCTAGAGAATGCTCCACATTTTGAAGAGATTTCCAGTTGTGTAAAAATGATCGGGAGCGAATGCAAAAAGAAAAAAAAGGGAAGAAAAAAAAAAACAAAAAAAACAAAAACAAAAAAAAAAAAACAGAAAACGGACGGGTGTTTTAAACCTTTCTCTACTAAAAAAAAAAAAAAAAAATTCTATCTATCTATCTATATATATCTCTTTAGGCATATACTTGCAGTGTTTTTGTAGGTTTCATTTACCTTTAAATTCCCACCCGGCCTATAGCAGATTGACAGCCGGGTGGTGGTTCAGTTACACTGACTGACCTCCGGCGGAGGCTCTTTACCACGTGTTCAGCAGTGTCCAATCACGGCTGATCACGATGTCAATAGGAAAAGCCGTTGATCAGCTTTTCCTCACTAGCGCCTGACAGACGCGAGTAGAGGAGAGCCGATCGGCGGCTCTCCCGACAGGGGGGGGGTCTGCGCTGATTATTTATCAGCGCAGCCCCCCCCTCGGATGCCCACACTAGACCACCAGGGAAGCTGCCAGGACCACCAGGGGAAGGGGGCAACATGTGGATGGCCAGGTATGTATCCCATGGCCATCCACATGTGCAAATTATGCCCAATCTGTGCCAATCAGTGCCCACAAATGGGCACTGACTGGCACCATTATATATCAGTGATGCTCAGCAATGCCACCCGTCAGTGTCCATACGTGCCACCCGTCAGTGTCCATACGTGCCACCCGTCAGTGCCACCTATCAGTGCCACCCATAAGTACCCGTCAGTGCCACCTCATCGGTGCCCGTCAGTGCCACCTCATCGGTGCCCGTCAGTGCCACCTCATCGGTGCCCGTCAGTGCAGCCATATGAGTGCCCATCACTGAAGAAGAAAACATACTTATTTACAAAAATTTTTAACAGAAACAAAGAAAAATTTTTTTATTTGTTGCGCAAAAAATAAAAACCGCAGAGGTGATCAAATACCACCAAAAGAAAGTTCTATTTGTGGGAACAAAATAAAAAAAAAATTTGTTTGGGTACAGTGTTGTATGACCGCGCAATTGTCATTCAAATTGCGACAGCACTGAAATCTGAAAATTGGCCTGGGCAGGAAGGTGCCCGGTATTGAAGTGGTTAAGCATAATTTCTCTTACAAACTTCTCATTAATCCCAATTAGGCTCTCGTTCAATAACCTTTTATTCCAGCTATTCCTTACAGGACTGTGAAACAGGATTTAAAACATCATTTCTGGGCCAAACTCAATCTCTCGACACATAAAAGGAGAATTTTTTTGCCACCGTTCAAATATCTGTTGGCCGATATATCCCAGCAATGCGCTGATCTCCTCTCCGGTTTGGAATGTAAATGAGCTATTGAAACCGTAGCAACAAATACACAACCTCCCAATATCAAGTAATTATGGGCTCTTCAGCCACAAATTCAGATCGTTTCTCACACGAGGAGGCAAACAATGCGCCGTCTTTATTCGCAGACAATGAGCCTTTTCACTCCCCTTCTTAATTCACGCATCTGCTGAGCCAATGATGTTTACAATGATACAATGTACACTTCCAGAACACTGACAGTTGGTTGTCAGCGCCGGCATTTCTCGCCTATCTGCGGTCATTAAAGAGCCTTTAACATCTTCCTTTGCTTTTCATATTGCAAACATTAAAGGAGAACTTTGCTCAGCACTGTTTACATTCAAGGGCTCAGACAAGCATAACTATTTCTCAATGTAAAATGAAGGATCTTCCTGGCAGAAAGATCCTGCGTTTTAGCTGTCTGTAAGCATCTAACGTTTGTGAGACGTTTATATGCAACTAGGGATACAGCATACAGGGACCCTACTGTTGGCAGACATGTAAATATCAACACTATTGCTAGGTCTCTGCTACCCAAACTCCTTGGTTGCTAGGATGCATGCGGCCTCTGCCGTCCAATGTCCTTGGTTTCTAGGAAGCAGGCAGCCCCCTCTGCTTAGTGTGCTCAGTCTCTAAGACACAGGTGGCCCTGCTTAGTATTGAAAAAGAAACTCTGTCCTAAATAAAAACTATTCTGCAGATCCTAATGACCTTGGGTATTATGATGAGCGTGGTATACTCTGTACAATCATTTAAATTGAAGTGTGCCAAGCCGTGTCTGTACCACCCAAGATGCAAGGGATACACATGATCAGGGTGGCATTTGTACATTCTCCCCATGTTTGTATGAATTTCCTTCAGGTGCATCTCTTTCCTCTGACCATCCATGGCAGCTTAAAGCAAAACTTTACCCAAAAGGGAAGTTCTGCGTGTTTGGATTACCCCCCCCCCCCCCCTCCACTGCCACAGCCCCCCTGGGCTGCTTATGATTATGCAGTAGAAGGTTTTTTCCTCTTAAATGGGATTTTAAAGGGCGGAAATCTCAAAGAATATATCAAAAAGTATAAAAAATATTTGGTTTTATTATATCAAAGGGTTAAAAGTATAACACATACTGTATGAAAAACAACGATGGAAACAAAATGGATGCCAAAATTTACAAATGATGGTGATACAACAGAGATATACAAGACAAATCGACAGAACTACACTTAACCCCACAGAACGCTGTTTCAGCAAACAGGAGCTAATTGACAGTGCAGGCCCAACGCGTTTCGAGGTTTTTATAATGATTGCGACCTCTTCTTCAGGGGCTGGAGGTGAGATGTATATCTGTCTAAGGAACATTTTATAGAAAAAGACAAAGAAACACACAATAAAACATATTGTATATGAAGAATGTTGCAGTATATATAGCTATTTACATAGTAGGAATATCATGATATAATTACAAAAAAGTTTTCTAACCATAAAGATCAGCATCACATGGCATCCGATTTAGGAAGGGACGTGACGCCCTTTGTGTCCGGTCTTGATCTGCTGAGGGTTTTCGGTCTTGTGGTAGCGGCACTGATATTCGGGTCCGGACCCCGGTGGCCAACCATTTCTTCCCTCCCCCTTCCTAAATCGGATGCCATGTGATGCTGATCTTTATGGTTAGAATACTTTTTTGTAATTATATCATGATATTCCTACTATGTAAATAGCTATATATACTGCAACATTCTTGATATACAATATGTTTTATTGTGTGATCCTTTGTCTTTTTCTATAAAATGTTCCTTAGACAGATATACATCTCACCTCCAGCCCCTGAAGAAGAGGTCGCAATCATTATAAAAACCTCAAAACGCGTCGGGCCTGCACTGTCAATTAGCTCCTGTTTGCTGAAACAGCGTTCTGTGGGGTTAAGTGTAGTTCTGTCGATTTGTCTTGTATATCTCTGTTGTATCACCATCATTTGTAAATTTTGGCATCCATTTTGTTTCCATCGTTGTTTTTCATACAGTATGTGTTATACTTTTAACCCTTTGATATAATAAAACCAAATATATTTTTTATACTTTTTGATATATTCTTTGAGATTTCCGCCCTTTAAAATCCCATTTAAGAGGAAAAAAACCTTCTATTGTATATGAATATAGGGATGCGGGCTGGTTGTCTCCGTCCATAAAGTCCTTGTCACCATCCTATGTTCTTATGATTCTGCAGGGACAGCTTCCTGGCGGGATAGCTTATGTGGGATAGAACCAGGATCCTAACACGCCTGAGATTATCCCTGTTCCTCACCATAAGGTGTATGGTTAGACTGAATCAGTAGGGAGCAGTGAGAAAACATCTTTGGTCCAACAAGCAAGGAAGTGACTCCAAAAAGAAAAGTTACGTGGCCCATTAATGATCCTGTTGCTCATGAAGAGTCACCAGTGGTGGGACCCTGGTCTTAAATGGCAACAAGAAGCCATACTCAGTAGCCCTGGTGGTTATGTTCCATATAGAGATTGACCATCACGTGTAAACCTACCTTATCTTTTTATTAGTGGTCTTCTTGACAACACTTGAACTAATGTCTCGCTCATTTTTCTCCTTCTCATGTCTGTCCCTCTCTACTTTCTGTTCCTTTATTGGTTTTTCTTTATCATTTTTATCTTTCTCAGTTTTCTCCCTGTCCATCTTTTCCTTGTCCATTTTCTGACGATCTAGTCTCTCCCGGTCCAGTTTCTCTCTGTCCATCTTGTCCCGGTCTAGCTTCTCCCGATCAAGCTTCTCGCGGTCTAGCCTCTCCCGATCAAGCTTCTCGCGGTCTAGCTTCTCCCGATCAAGCTTCTCGCGGTCTAGCTTCTCCCGATCAAGCTTCTCGCGGTCTAGCTTCTCCCGATCAAGCTTCTCTTGATCAAGCTTCTCCTGATCAAGCTTCTCGCGGTCTAGCTTCTCCCGATCAAGCCTCTCACGGTCCATTTTTTCTCGGTCTAGCTTGTCCCTGTCCAGTTTCTCTCGATCCAGCTTTTCCTTCTCAGGTTTCTCCTTGTCCAGCTTATCTCGCTCTGTTTTTTCCTTTTCAGGTTTTTCAATTTTTTCTTTCTTCTCTTTCTTGGGAGGTGGCGGGGTTGCATACTGTTGGGCGACTTGCTGCGCCACCAGTTGAGAGTTTATCCTGGGCTTCCTGCAAAACATAAAGTTGAAAGAAAATGGTAAATATCTTATAGAGTAATGGTTCCAACCAGTGGATTAGGATCCACCTTAAGCTGCCCGCTCCCCTTAAGTGTCAAAGTATCTCTCTGAGCAATAACCACATTAGTGTAAACTGGTCATGACAAATACATGATATGCCATAGCGGACCTCTTTTTGACAAAGATAGCTGCCTGGCTGTCATGCAGATCCCCTGGTTTCAACAAACTGAAACACTTGTGCATCAACTGAAGGCAGAGCTTTTGATCGGCTTTAAGTACACAGTTTTCTTTTTGAAACTTGCGTGAAACAAAAAAACAACATGAGTGCTTCATATCTCTGCATTCTCTCCCTACTAAAAAATAATACTTTATACACAGATTTCTGTATATCACAAAAAGCAATCCACAATGGCATAGCGGGCATGTATCAAGAGCTCCAATAAGACAAGCCACTATGAAAAGCCTGGAAGCAGATACAAAAAGGATGACAGATGACACTGCTCTCAATTGGCTAAAACAAAAATGCCTGTACTGTAGCTTGAAAACTCATGAAACCCATGAAAAACATGCTGGATAAGAGTTCACGCTCTGATCTATTTGGTGGCCATCATTAATGTAAAAAAAAAAAAAAAAAACAACCCCAGAGTTGCGCTGTTTAACCACTTGCCGACCGTATACAGTACACATACGGTGGCAAAGCGGCTCCCTTGTGCAGGATCACGTACCTCTACCACTTACGGGTCTGGAGCGCGTACACGCGCCACCAGCGACCTGCTCCTGCTGTGAATGAACACATCGGGAACCAATCAGCGGGTCTGGCGGACGTGACGTCCACCAGGACCCACAGATCGTTCAGGAGACTGCCTATATAAACAAGGCTGATCGCTGTTCTGTGACGGGGGAAGGCTGTGATCCTGTGTTTTTGCGAAGCAGGAACACTGATCTCTGCCTTCCTTCAGTACAAGCACCCCCCATACAGTTAGCGAGCACTCCCTAGGAACAGATTTAACCATTTGATTGCCAATGATGGTAAACCCTTCCCTGCCAGTGTCATTAATACAGTGACAGGTTATATTTTCAGCACTGATCACTGGATTCGTGTCACTGGTCCCCAAAAAGTGTCACTTTGTGTCAGATTTGTCCTCCACAATGTCACAGTTCAGCTATAAGTCACTAATCGCTGCCATTACTAGTAAAAAAAAAAAAAAAATATTCCATAAAATCTATCCTATAGTTTGGTTTGTAGACGCTATAACTTTTGCGCAAATCAATCAATATACGCTTATTGGGATTTTTATCAAAACCATGTAGCAGAATGCATAGTGGCCTAAATTGATGAAGACATTTTTTTTCCCATTTTTTTACTGGATGTGTTTTATAGCAGAAAGTAATATGGTTTATGGTTTGTTTTTTTCTTTCAAAATTGTGGGAATTCTTTTTGTTTAGAGCGCAAAAAATAAAAACCAAAAAGGAGTTGATCAAATACCACCAAAAGAAAGCTTATTTGTGGGGAAAAAAAAGGACATCAAATTTTATTTGGGTACAGCGTCGCACGCAGGGTGGATTTGATTTAAACCACTATTAAAAAGGAATTCTGTCAATGAATTAATGCTGTGCATGTTATCTCAGCTTGCATTCATTGAATGAGTGTATCAATGTAAATATTGGAGTATACACAGCCACATAACTAAGCTCCATTTCATGCTAAATAAACTAAATTATTAATGTATCTTAAATAGAAAACTATGTTTAGATTTTTACTACAAAAGAATGTTATTAAAATAAATTTGATAAAAATAAAAAAAATCTGATTTAAAATAAAAAAAATCATATTTTTTTTGAGGTTTTAAAAAAATCATTGATTTTTATCCACCCTGATCGCACGGCCGCACAATTGTCAGTTAAAGCAAGTGTGTGCCGTATCACAAAAAAAGGCCTGGTCCTGAAGGGGGTAAACCTTCCGGAGGGCAAGTGGTTAAAGTATAACTAAAGGCAACATTTTTTTTCTAGTTTTACATAGAATGGAGAGGGATTAGAACACCTGTCAGTTCATATTGCTGTTGTCTGTGTCCCCATTAGAGCCCTTTCACACTGGGGCAGTTTGCAGGCGCTACTGCACTAATAATAGCGCCTGCAAACCGACCCGAAAGTGCCGCTGCTGTGTATCCAGTGTGAAAGCCCCGAGGGCTTTCACACTGGAGCGATGCGCTGGCAGGACGGTAAAAAAAGTCCTGCTAGCAGCATCTTCGGAGCGGTGAAGGAGCGGAGTGTATACCACTCCTTTACCGCTCCTGCCCATTGAAATCAATGGGACGGCGCAGCTATACCGCCGGCAAATTGCCTCTGCAGAGGCGCTTTGCGGTGGTATTTAACCTTTTCTCGGCCGCTAGCGGGGGTAAAACCGCCCCGCTAGCGGCTGCATACCGACGGTAAAACGCCGCCCCCCGCCCCAGTGTGAAAGGGCTCTTAGAGATTTTCACCCCATTTGTCCTTTTTACTGTTATCACTAAAAGTTAAAAAAAAAAAAAAAAATATATAACATTTTTGGTTGTCCCCAGAAAAGTAATAGAAGGGAAATCTTCCAATAGGGACACTATTTCTGGTGACTTGGGGGTCACTCCATCACGTCAGCATACCAAGACATTTTGGACAATTTCATGCTCCCAACTTTTGAAAGTTTGGGGATGGCCCTTTCCTGTTCCAACATGACTGCACACCAGTGTACAAAGCAAAGTCCATAAAGACATGGATGAGTAAGTTTGGGGTGGAGGAACTTGACTGGCCTGCACAGAGTCCTGACCTCAACCCTATAGAACACTTTTGGGATGAATTAGACACATCAGTACCTGACCTCACAAATGCACTTCTGGAAGAATGGTCAAACATTCCCATAGACACACTCCTAAACCTTGTGGACAGCCTTCGAAGAAGAGTTGAAGCTTTTATATCTGCAAAGGGTGGGCCAACTCAATATTGAACCCTACGGACTAAGACTGGGATGCCATTAAAGTTCATGTGCTTGTAAAAATAGGTATCGGTAACAGGTATCATTAAACTGGTAGGTTAAACTACCTAAAGAAATTTTTACGAGTTTTGGCACACAACAGGCTTAGTCAATCAGTCGACTCTGCAGGAGGCAATACAAGTGAATCTCTTAACTCCACAAAACGCAGGTAATATACACAGCTAGATTTTTTGAAGGTTAATCCTTCCTAAATAAAGCGCTATTGCTAACCAATGACATGATTCAAGTATGGTGTGGCAGCCTTAAATGACAGGTCTGCTTTAACAGAATCCTGGATAGATTCTACAGCAAGTTACACATTGTCTGCTGCGCCGTGCTGCTTTACAGCAGTGGAACAATGGAAACGCGATCCTTCAGGCAGCGAGGCGACAAAGGCAGCGCGGCTAATCTCCAATGCAGAGCACGTCGGTTTCGTGCGGCGGCGTCATGGCAGGACAGCCTTGTTCTATACAACAATAGCGTCTGTGTCCCTCTGAGGAATCACGATGATTACTTTGTCTGCGGAATGACAGCTTCACACTTATCGACTTAAGAGGGGAGAGGAAGGACTGGCAGTAAAGGCTAAAGATTCAGATAGGCAAGAAATACGGTGAAGAAAATCTGTAGGGGTAAAATGACTTGGTAGCTTTGTGATGGGTGTTTTTGGATCGCTTCGTATTTCAGGTTTCACCACACTGGGGACATTTTCATTTTTGGACAGGCTCCATAAGGCCCTGTACACTAGGAGGGAAAAAAAAAAAAACAACACCTTTTGCCAGACTGTCAACTGTTTGTGACCCAGGAGTGAGATCAATGACAAGAATTAAGCCTACAACACCCCTAGAGTAGCCTAGACCAATGGTTCTCAACCACCAGGCTGCTGTCCAGCCATGAACTTCCTTCCTTCCTTTCTCACCTTCCAGCCAGCTGTAGATCTCTTAACCTTCCACAGTGCCACCCAACCTCTCACAGTGCCCTCAGGTCCCTTGTGTGCCCAGAGCCCCTACAGTGTCCCCCAGCAGTGTCCTCAAGCTTGCTGCAGAGCCTCAAGCCTTCCATGGTGCCCAGAATCGGTAACCATGTCCTCCACTTCTGAAGTGCCCTCCAGTCTCCCACACTAATCTTGTAAAGTCCCCAGTCTCCTGGAGAGACTGAATAGCCCCCTCCAGAGATCACAGCCCCTCAGTTGCTCCAAGCTACCTCTAGAAACCAAATTCCCTACAAGGCTACCAAGTCTGAGTCTCCTAACCCCATCCAGAAACCCCACCCTCCCACTGCGACACTCAGTCCCATCCAGAGCCTTCCAGCATTCCAATACATATTTTGTATTCACAAAATGTTATTGTGCGTGCAACAGGGAGAAATGAAGATGTCCAGCAGCACAGAACTGGTGGAAACCAGTGGGAACCCAGGTACACCCATCTACTGTCCGAGGAAGTCTGACCAGTAGTAGGCATCATGACAGAATCCCGGGCTAAAAAAGCCATACTGCCAACATGTAAACAAGCCTAAGCGACTCAACTATGCACAAAGACATAGGAACTGGGAGGCAGAAAAATGGCAGCAGGTGCTCTGGACTGATGAGTCAAAATGTGAAATATTTGGTTGTAGCACGAGGCAGTTTGTTGGTGAGGGGCTGGAGAACAGTACAATAATGAGTGTCTGCAGGCAACTGTGAAGCATGGTGGAGGTTTCTTGCAAGTTTAGGGCTACAGTTCTGGAAATGCAGTTGGAGATTTGGTCAGGATCAATGGTGTCCTCAATGCTCAGAAATACAGGCAGATACTTATCCATCATGCCATACCATCAGGGAGGCGTGCGATTGGCCCCAAATGTATTGTATTCTGCAACCAAACAACGACCCTAAACATACAGCTAATGACATTAAGAACCATCTTAAGTGTAAAGAAGAACAAAGAGTCCTGGAAATGATGGTTTGGCCCCCACAGAGCCCTGATCTCAACATCATGGAATCTGTCCGGGATTAAATGAAGAGACAGAAGGATTTGAGGCAGCCTACATCTACTGTTCTCCAAGATGTTTGGAACAACCTACCAGCCGAGGTTCTTCAAAAACTGTGTGTTAGGCTGGCCATACACTATTCAATTTTCCTGTTCAACTTTCCTTTAGATTTACCAAAACCATATAATATGAGGTGAAACCTAAATCTTTTCAATGTGTATGCAATCAGGCAGGCCCTTGCACTACATAGTTAAAAGGTAAATCTAAAGAAAATTGAATAAGAAAATTGTATGGTGTATGGCCAACTTAAGTCTACCTAGAAGAATTGAAGGCAAAAGGGTGATCACACCAAATATTGATTTGATTTGGATTTCTATTCTGTTTATTTACTTATAATTATTTCTTTTTCATTAAGGTCCCTTTCACACTGGGGCGGTTTGCAGGCGCTATTGCGCTAATAATAGTGCCTGCAAACCGACCCGAAAGTGCTGTTGCTTTCACACTGGAGCAATGCGCTGGCAGGACGGGAAAAAAAGTCCTGCTAGCAGCATCTTCGGAGCGGTGAAGGAGCGGAGTGTATACCGCTCCTTTACCGCTCCTGCCCATTGAAATCAATGGGACGGCGTGGCTATACCGCCGGCAAAGCGCCTCTGCAGAGGCGCTTTGTGGTGGTATTTAACCCTTTCTCGGCCGCTAGCGGGGGTAAAACCGCCCTGCTAGCGGCCGCATACCGACGGTAAAACGCCGCCCCCGCCCCAGTGTGAAAGGGCTCTAAATGATTAAAAAAAAAAAAAAAAAAAAAAGTAGTAACACTTCTATTTCGAAATCACAAAGCATTTTTCACACCTGCCTAAAACTTTTGAACAGTAGTGTACATTATACTAATACCTGGTGTCATAAACTGACCAATCCAAATATGAAACGGGTGCAAAGGTAGCATGTAAAGTCATCAAGGTTGGGCAGCCCATCAAATTTCACGGTTTATGTTGGGAAATCATCCTGACCATTCAAACTAATTGCAGCACAGTGGATAGCCCTCCTGATTTACAGCACTGGGTCCTCTGGCTTTGATTTTCAAGGACAATAACTGCATGGTGTTTGTATGTTTTCAATAGGATTGTATGGGTTTCCTCTGGGTGTTCCCTTTTCCTCCCACAATCCAGAGATGTGTGGGTTGGTTAATTGGCTTCTTCCCAAATTAGGCCTACTGTGTGTGCAGGTGTGTTAAGACTGTAAGTGCCTTTGGGACTAATGTGAACGGTTCACTGCTCTCTGCAGAGCTCTGTGGAAAAAAACAGTCTATAAATAAAAGAAAAATGAATCCATCATTAAAGCCCAACTCCAGGGAAAGTAGAAATCCTCCCATGCAGTGGGGATGTCCCCGCAATGCAAGGATTCATTGCTAGCTTAGGTCCTATGCTTCAGCAGCAGATGGTTCATCAACCTCCTCATGTTCAACGGACCCTGCATTGGCCTTGATGATGTCAGAGGACCTGCGACTGCTGGACTGAAGGGGAAAAGAGGCGGAGAGGATCTACACTATATTGTCTAAAGTATTAGGACACCTGCTTTTATACACAAGTAAACTTTAATGTCATCCCAGTCTTAGTCCGTAGGGTTCAATATTGAGTTGGCCCACCCTTTGCAGCTATAACAGCTTCAACTCTTCTGGGACAGCTGTCCACAAGGTTCAAGGTGTGTTTATGGGAATGTTTGACCATTCCTCCAGAAGCACATTTGTGAGGTCAGGCACTGATGTGGGAATGAGAAGGCCCGACACGCTGTTTCTGCTCTAATTCATCCCAAAGGTGTTCTATTGGGTTGAGGTCAGGACTCTGTGCAAGCCAGTGAAGTTCCTCCACCCCAAACTGGCTCATCCATGTCTTTATGGACCTTGCTTTGTGCACTGGTGTGCAGTCCTGTTGGACAAAAACTCGGAGCATCAAATTGTCCAAAATGCCTTGCTATGCTGATGCCTTAAGAGTTCCCTTCACTGGAACTAAGGGGCCAAGCCCAACTCCTGAGAAACAACCCCACACCATAATCCCCGCTCTACCAAATGATTTGGACCAGTGCACAAAGCAAGGTTCATGAAGACATGGATGATCGAGTTTGGGGTGGAGGAACTTGACTGGCCTGACCTCAACCCGAGAACACCTTTGGCATGAACTAGAGCGGAGACTGCCAGGCAGGCCTTCTCGTCCAAGATCAGTGCCTGACCTCACAAAATACCCTTCTCGAAGAATGGTAAAACATTCCCATATACACATGCCTAAACCTTGTGGACAGCCTTCCCAGAAGAGTTGAAGCTGTCATAGCTGCAAATGGTGGGCCAACTCAATATTGAGCCCTACAGACTAAAACTGGGATGCCACAAAAGTTCATGTGCGTGTAAAGGCAGGTGTCCCAATACTTTTGGCAATATAGTGTATGTTGCAGCACCAAGGATCAGGTAGGAAAAACTGTTTTTCTTGTTCCCCTAGACCTAAATTAGCATTTAACCCTTGCAGTACGGAGCAGCCCCACTACAAGCGAGGAGTTTTACTTATCTGCAGATCAGATTGAGGCATGCACAAATCAACATTATTTTAAAATACCAGATTTCACCAGCAGGTGGCTCTGCAGCTACAATTTGTTTTTGCAGGCCTCCACTCTAGGACAAAACAGCAGCATGGGGGAGGGGGTCTGCACTATATTATTTCACCAAGAAAGCAGAAGCAGCAGATCTAAAGTGGGCACTTAACCAAAAAACATTTTCCTTCGGTTTGAATGCACAGGTAAATCTACTATATTCTTGCATCTCTTGGAGACGTGCCCACTGTAATTCCCAAATCTGCTCTAGACATACCTGCTGCAGTAGAGGAAAATCACTGCACTCTCCAAAAATAAGGTGGGTTCAGCAGATACCAAGATCATGCCACCCACCCTAAGAGAATAAATAAACTAGAGGGTGAAGCAACTCAGCTGCTTCTACCAGATTCTAAAGGTTTTGCATGGACACTGCAGAAATAAGCATCCATCACTTTGCCATTTGAAGACGTACGGCAGTAGAAGTGGTTAAGTGATCCCATGGTGAGACTATGCACATTTAAGTATTTGCATAATAAACAAGCAGTAAAAGCACTATAAAACAAGCCCTCATTTACCTCTGTAGTTATAAGCATTATGAGGAAATGCTTCTCAAAGTTCACCGAGACGCAAAAATATTTTTTTTTTCTTCAAGAACAGATTATGGCGGCCTTCCAGAACAATCTGCAGATATTTCGAAACTGTCAGAAATCAACTCAAACCGACAGTCTTTGTTTTGATTTTTAAGAATCATTGAGAATTAATCCTTCAAAGATGGGGGAGCAAGTGCCGGTTCACATAGGGGCAACCCGACTTACAGCGTGACTTTGCAAGGCGATTTGGAGGCGACTTCAGCGCGACTTTGAGCAACTTACAGCCCGACTTAAAGTGGAGGTTCACACAAAAATTGAACCTCCGCTTTTCGGAACCCCCCCCCCTCTGGTGTCACATTTGGCACCTTTCAGGGGGGAGGGGGGTGCAGATACTAGTCTAAGACAGGTATTTGCACCCACTTCCGGCATAGACTCCCACGGGAGTCTATGCTTCTTCCTGTCCCCACCGCGCTGTCTGCTGGGACACACGCGGGTCCCAGAGACAGCGGGGACCAGTTAGGAAGCGCAGCGCGACTCGCGCATGCGCAGTAGGGAACCGGGAAGTGAAGCCGCAGCGCTTCACTTCCTGATTCCCTTACAGAGAATGGCGTCGGCAGCACCCGAGGACCGATTCGGTCTCGGGTGCCGACATCGCTGGACCCCGGGACAGGTGAGTGTCATTATTTTAAAAGTCAGCAGCTGCAGTATTTGTAGCTGCTGACTTTTAAATATTTTTTTTTCGCGAGACTCCCTCCTTAAAGTCGCCTCCAGGACAGGCGACTTTGGCTTTGGCCAGTCACAGAATAATCAGCTCTGTGGGAGGGAGAGGGTTGCCTGGGTAAACGTGGGGAGTACCTGAGTAAATTCTTTTTTTCCTGTAAGGTCGCTTCAATATAGATGGAGATCCGACTTGAAGGCGACTTCCATTGAAATCTATGGGTACAAGTTGCCCAGAAGTTGCCTTGAAGTTGTACAGGAACCTTCTCTGAAGTTGGAGCGACTTCAGTAGTGTACATTAAGACTCTCATTCACTTCTATGGCATTTGTTATGTCCAGCGACTTGGGGCGACTTGAGGAATTACAAGTCTGATCCCAAGTCGCTGTAGTGTGAACAGGCACTAAGGACTTGCTCTTTTGATTCTAAGGTAAATATGTACATGATTAGGTCTGTACAGATAATGCACATTGCTTATTGTGCATAGTCTGGACATAGGTGCACTTTAAGGGCTCATTCACACCATCGCATTGTGGTGACATGCGGTAGAGCACTAAACCGGGTGCAATCTATTGCGGGGCCAGTCTTTTTGAATGGCACCTCTACAAATCTGCATAACGTAGTAGCAATAATGTGCACAACAACATACGATGGGCACTGTGCTACAAAGAAATGGAGCACTTCCCACATTGGAGTGTTCCTGCGTTGGAGGGGCCCTTTCAAAATGAATGAGCTGTGATAATGCATGACGCTGCAACACCCGATAGTGTGTGTGGCCCTTAGTTGTTCCCACATTGTAGAACTGCCAAAACTAGACGCTGTACAAAACAGAAATTGAAGACTAGGTAGTCTTTTGCCACTGGTCTTTCTTTGGAATTATGAAAGATAATTGATGGTATTTTGGAAAGATGAAATCCTTCCCCTTCTACTAATTAAGGCCCATATCCCAAACAATGTTCTTCTACTGGGTTCAACGTGCAGCCTATGGAAGGAGCTCTTGGGAGACCGGTACTGGATTTAAACATGCAGCCTGTAGAACGACCTCTTGGAAGACAGACATTGGTCTTAAAGTGCAGCCTGAGGAAGGAGATCTTGGGACACAGGAACTGGACTCAACATGCAGCCTGTAGAGGGAACTCTTGGGGGACACTATGCTCAAAATGCAGCCTGTAGAGGGAACTCTTCGGGGACACTATGCTCAAAATGCAGCCTGTAGAGGGAGCTCTTGAGGGTCAGGCACTGGGCACAATGTGCAGCCTGTAGAAGGAGCTCTTGGGAGACTGGCATTGGGTTCAACATGCAACCTGTAGAGGGAGCTCCTGGGAGACAGGCCTTGAGCTCAATGTGCAGCCTTTACAGGGGGCTCTTGGTGGACAGGCACTGGACTCAATGTGCAGCCTGTAGAGTGAGCTGTTGGGAAACAGGCAATGGGCTCAACAGCGCAGACTGTATAGGCAGCTCTTGGTAGACAGGCCTTGACCTCAACAGAGCTCTTAGGAGGCAGGCATCGTGCTCAGTGTGCAAACTTGTAGCCAAGGAGCTCGTGGGAAACAAGCACTAGGTTCAACGTGAAGCCTGTAGACGGAGCTCTTGAAAGAGAAGCAATGGGCAGTCTGTAGAGTGACCTTCTGGAAGACAGGCTTTGGTCTTAACGCGCAGCCTAAAGAAAGGACAGGCACTTAGTTCAACAAGCAGCCCTTAGAGGGAGCTCTTGGAAAACAGATTTGGTCTCAATATGCAACCTATATCCCATGTGCACCCTTTAGTGGCAGCAGAGAGAGACATCTTCAGCATTATGTAACATGAAGTCAGGAAGATGAGTGGGAAAACATGCCAATCTCTTTAAACGAGGTTAAGATTTCTGTGTGACTGTTGACCGAGTCAAGAGCAGCAAGATTTGCACTGGAACACGGCATCACCGAAACACATTCAAATCCTTGTCACTGGAAGAACCAAGTACTGTAACGATCTTCCTGGCACCTTTACAACGTGTTTATTACAGTACAAGCTCTCTTTACATTAAGCCTAACATTTCCCATCAGTTCATAAGAGAATTAAATATTCCACTCTATAAGTGGTCTTTCTTGTATGCTCACAAATGCTCCCCGACAGTCAATAATGAGCAAACAAAACAGAATCCAGAAGACCAAAACTTCAACACAACACAGCAGGATTTGATCCGTTTTTGTAATATGCCTAAAAAACACACACACACACACACACACACACACACACACACACAAGCCAGTTCAAGGAATTGAAGTGGAAAGAGGAATTAGTAAGCGAAAACCACAAATAAAAATGAGGAAAAACAGCCAAAAAGGAAGAGGGAAACGGCCGGTCATTTCACAAGCTATTTGGTATTGGCTGATTTAATTTATGTGAAACACGGGTTGGGGAAAAAAAAGAAGTACCTTTAATCTGCTGGGTTTCAAAAGCTGAGTCATTATCCCGAGGGGATATTTAATTAATTCATCAGCCTTGGGTTTCAGGAGATTTGAGGACAGTAAAGAATGGGCTCAAATAATCTCCACATGTACTTTAAATTCTTTCTAAGAGAGAACATATGTATCACTACTAGAGCCAAGAGAAATGAGCCAACCAGCGGACTACAATATTTCCTTCCTCTCTTCCCTTCTTAAAGGGCGTCCACCAGCCAAATAAAGTCACGGCTGCCATGCAATGGCCGTGGGGACTTTAGGAAAGACTTCCAGTCAACTCCATCAAATTATTAAACATCTCAGATGCAGTGCTACAAGTTCGTCAATGCCTATCCTGCCTACCTGGATCAGGTAACAGTTAGTATTGGGGCCTCCTAAATAGTAAACATGCAACAGACCCAGCCACAGAGATGACGATCAGAAGTTCCTCACTGCCTATCCTACTTACCAGGACCAGGTAATGTTTAATACTGGGGCCTCCTAAATAGTGTAGTTGTCATCTCTGTGGCTGGACCTGTTGCATGTACACTATTTAGGAGGTCCCAGTATTAAACATAACCTAGCCCTGGTAGGCATTTCTGTGGCTGGACCCATTGCATGTACAAGTTCCTTACTGCCTATCCTACCTACCCTGTTTCCCCGAAAATAAGACCTAGCGTGATTGTCGGCGATGGCTGCAATATAAGCCCTACCCCCCGAATAAGCCCTACCATGTTTCCCCAAAAATAAGCCCTACCCTGAAAATAAGACCTACAAGGACTTTAACTAGGGCTTATTTGGGGGGTAGGGCTTATATTGCAGCCATCACCGACAATCACGCTAGGTCTTATTTTGGGGGAAACAGGGTACCAAAACCAGGTAACATTTAATATTGGGGCCTCCTAAATAGTGTACATGCAATGGACCAAGCCCCAGAGATGACGACTGCAAGTTCCTCACTGACTATCGTACCTACCTAGGACCAGGTAATATTTAATATTGGGGCCTCCCAAATAGGGTACATGCAACGGTTCCAGCCACAGAGATGACCATAAGTTCATCACTGACTATCTTACCAGAACTAGGTAATGTTAAATATTAGGGCCTCCCAAATAGGGTACAGGCAATGGGTGCAGCCATAAACATGAAGAATGTCTCCATATTAAAGTATAACTAAAAGGCAAAACTTTTTTTTATTTTTGGATAGAGTGGAGAGGAATTAGAACACCTGCCAGGTTTGTATTACAGTCTGTGCCCCCCTTGGGAAGATTCATTCTCCCTTCTGTTCACTGTTACCATTGAGAGAAAAATAAATCCAAAATTCTATTTCGAATGGTCTTCCATTTGGGACAGTAGTTCTGGTGACAACCAGGCAGAAGGGACTTCCTATAACTTTGTTTTGGATAAGTACAGGAAGACAAAAGGATATCTCCCCAGCAGGACACAGATGGGGCAAAAAAAAAAAATGAAAGGTTATAACCCTCCCTTGCTCTAACCATAATAATAAAAATAAAGTTCTGCCTTGTGTTCTGCTTCAGCGCATATCTAAATTCAGCATAAAAAATAAAAACTGTAGCTTGCCAGCCTGGGATGTGGTGGCTGCAATGGTTTGCCAAGTATTTTTTTTTTCCCGCTTTAGTTTTCACCTAGTGATCTTGCCAGATACACAACTCCCGTTCTGATAGGGTACTGGGGCTAGTATGGTACTGGGGTATTTTTTACTTTAATATAATAATATATCTAGGTAAAAAAAAAAAACAAAACAAAAAAAAAAAAAAAAACACAACTTAGTACCCCATTAATGCTTTAGGTAGCTTTATTCTTGATTCACAAGGAGCACAACTCACATACCGCCATCGTGTATCGGCACCCATCACCTTCAAAGACACAATGCTGTGAGCTATAGACTCGGTTTATAGTATAAATGCAGACGATTGAATCTGAACAGAAAGGCAGCGCTGAGAGAAGGGTAATTGTCATGCTGCGCCTAGCAACTCGCGGCACAAGAATCTTGTTACAATGCCCCCCTATGCTCTTGACCCTACATTTTTAATTAGTCCTATCCCGTAGTTATAGATAAGGAGTGGAACAAAGAACATCACCACAAACCAAGCTACATCCCTGTGACATTCTTCCCGGTGCAAAGTGTGATCAACTAGCCGACGGAAAGCATGCCCGCTTGTCAACGGAAAACACAGCGCTTGTCACTTGAATGGTACATTGTCTCCACATTGTCCGCCCTGCGAGATGCACTAATGGACTTCTAAAAGGGGGAGACTCTGTGGGTGAAAAAGGCCGATTCCACTTCTGAGCCATTTCATAAGATGGAAAATAAATGCCGCACTGTACAGATAGCATCGCTAAAGATAAGCATGTGGTGCTACGATTACCAGACCTTCAAAGCTGAACTCCGGGAATAAGCAAATATTGTCTAATCACAAGAGGCACGTGTATCAGGGTGGATTTGATTTAAATCAATTCGATTTAAATCATAATTTTTAAAGAGCAACCGTCATCTCTGTCCCACAGCGGCTCTTCCTCTGACCCGCTGTTGACTCACCGACTGTCCCATTCACTTTAATGGCACAACAAGGTGCCATTAAAGTGCCAGCAGGAACAACAAGGTGAGGGACGTGGCGGCAGCAGGTGAGTGGATGCCCGCTAACAGGCAGTGCCATGATGGATCTGAAATGACAGGTGCTCTTTAAATGTAAGGACTTGTTCTTGCTGTTAGTTAGAATATTTAAAGTGGAGAGCCACCCTGAAAAAAAAAAAAATCACCAAAAATCCTAAAAAAAATAATAAAAAAAAAACTTACCTAAACCCTTGTTGCTAGGCAGTCTTCCTAATCTGCCTCTTCCTATTCCGCGGCGAGTTCTTCTCCTCGGTGAGCGGCCCTGTTGTCTTCTGGGAACTGTGTGTGTTCCCAGAACACCACGGGGCCATTCACAGAACGGAGCGCCGCTCGCGCATGCGCAGTAGGAAACTGGCAGTGAAGCCGCAAAGGTTCCACTGCCTGTTTCCCTTTCCTAGGATGGCGGTGCCGGGACCCGAGAGCCGAGGGTCCCGAGGGTCCCTGGCACCCAGGACAGGTAAGTAATTATTTTAAGTCAGCAGCTACAGTGTTAGTAGCTGCTGACTTTAAACATTTTTTTTCTGAGGACGGATACCGCTTTAAAACTTGAAAACAAAATCAAGGTTTCCAATTTAGAATAAGCTGCCAGGTTAGTAAAACAGCAATATCAGAACCAATTCAATCATACAGTTTGTAGTGTACATAGGTTTGCAAAAAAAAAATGGGATAAAGGAATATTCCTGAACTTTGTTTTATCTCATGGTTACTACTGTGCCATTGTGTGAATGCATCAATGCAGTGCATGTTATCTCAGCTTGCAGAGCTTGGATTCATTGAATGGATTTCCCAAAAATGTAAATATTGCAGAATATACAGCCTCATGCCACATAACTAAGCTCATGCTGAATAAACTAAATTAAATTATTGTTGTATTAAATAGAAGACTATCTTTAGATAGATTTTTACTCCAAAAGCATTTTAATTAAACTAAAATTTGATTAAAAAAAAAAAAAATCGATTAAATAAAAAGAAAAAAAAAATCTGATTAAAAAAAAATCAAAAAAAAAAAATCATTGATTCATATCCACCCTGATGTGTATGCCTATTGAATTTTGGTGATCTTTGCGCATTTCCTCCAGATCTGTGAAGCAATCAAGTGTGATACTTTGGCTTCCTGTAATAAAGACCAATCACTGATGCTCCTGCTTTTTGTGCAGGGTGACTGGTCTCGACTTCTTCCCCCCTCCTGTAGTTTTTTGCAGGCAGCCTGTAGTGGGTGGGGTCTGCTGGGTCCCTTCCCACAGCTCTACTCTGCTCAAAGTAGCAGGTCACTGCTACTTTTACAAGTTAATAGCTGTGGTTGAAAAGGCATTTGGTGCACACAGAACGCTATCATTCTGTCCTGCATGGGCAGCGACCGCATCTCTGTAAATCGGAACTCCAGCCTAACAGGGTAAATGTAATATATATATATATATATACATACATACACATACATATACACACATATATATATATATATATACACACACATACTCGAACAATTCACAAGACTCCAGTGGCTTCACAGGTTGCCACTGGAGTCCTCTTCCACTCCTCCATGACAACATCAAGGAGCTGGTGGATGTTAGAGACCTTGCGCTCCTCCACCTTCTGTTTGAGGATGCCCCACAGATGCTCAATGGGGTTTAGGTCTGGAGACATGCTTGGCCAGTCCATCACCTTTACAATCAGCTTCTTTAGCAAGCTCGTGGTCGTCAGCAGTGGTCGTCTTGGAGGTGTGTTTGGGGTCGTTATGTTGGAATACTGCCCTGCGGCCCAGTCTCTGAAGGGAGGGGATCGTGCTCTGCTTCAGTATGTCACAGGACATGTTGGCATTCATGGTTCCCTCAATGAACTGTAGCTCCCCAGTGCCGGCAGCACTCTTGCAGCCCCAGACCATGACACTCCCACCACCATGTCCCGACCTCAACCCGATAGAACACCTTTGGGATTTATTAGAGCGGAGACTGCGAGCCAGGCCTTCTTGTCCAACATCAGTGCTTAACCTCACAAATGCGCTTCTGGAAGAATGATCAAACATTCCCATAGACACATTCCTAAACCTTGTGGACGGCCTTCCCAGAAGAGTTGAAGCTGTTATAGCTGCAAAGGTTGGGCCAACTCAATATTGAACCCTACGGACTAAGACTGGGATGCCATTAAAATTCATGCGCGTGTAAAGTCAGGCATCGCAATACATTTGGTAATAAAGTGTATTTTGATTTTCTTTCCTATTTTAGACCGAATGGGTTATTTTACAAGGTGAGGGTTTACATATGTTTTAAGCAAAGAAAAAATATGTAGATGTTCATTTCAAGGAAAGCGCCCATAATCATAGTCCCTTGGCTTTGTTTTTAAGCTTCCAGGTCTGTATGATGAAGTATGTGATCCATCCACTTATAGCAAAACAAACATGCCTGTCCTTCACCTGAAGAGCCCAGTAATACTTTGAGCTTATACGGCATCCGTGTCACAGTGAAGACATGATACTTTATGGGTCCTGAACTTTGTCATTGGCACGTCAATGCCAGATCTGCACAAATAGTACGCACGACAGGAATTCCATTACATTTAATGGGAAAACTCTTACTGCTCTAGGTCAGACAAAGAATACCTATGGCTATACAATACATACAAATTCTGTAGCATGCCGCGAAATACCAAAAAGAGGTCTGACATGCAAAGACCTGCTAGTGTCCCTGGCACATTCTCTACCAGCTCCATCATTCACTCTTCTATCAGTGCAATGGGCAGGCTCACTAATTATTAGTGGGGGTGGGGCGTGGGGGAGAGTGGGTAGAACTGGCAATAAATGTGCATGGGGGGCAGCCTTAATTGCTCATTACATATGCAGGTTCCTTTTCCTGCTTTGCAGTGCTACACAATGGTTGTGCTTTATTGTAAGAAAATTAATTGGCTGACTCATCAAAACAATGAATTCCCGGTGTATTGACATTCATTGCAAATGGCAATTCAATGCATACATTTGGTAAACTGTTTTTTTTTTTTTTTTTAAAAAGCAAAAGTCAAGGGCCGTCACACAATACTGCATGCATTAGGCGTGCATCAACGCACGTGAATGCTTACATGTGAATAAACTCTCAATCTGAAAGAGGAACTCCTCCTCCCCTTAACCACTTCCATACTGGGCCAATCCTGGCACATCTCTTCTACATGTAAAAATCATAATTTTTTTTGCTAGAAAATTACTCAGAATCCCCAAACATTATATATATTTTTTTAGCAGAGACCCTAAGGAATAAAATGGCAGTCATTGCAATTTATGTTACACTGTTTTTTTTTTTTCCAAAGGCAATTTTTTTGGTAATAAAATCACGGTCATGAATTAAAAAAAAAACAAAAAAAACAAAAAAAAAATATTTACCCCCATTTTTTTTGTAGAATATGAAAGATGATGTTACGAGTAAATACCTACCTAACATGTCATGCTTTAAAATTGTGCACACTTCGGTATTTAAAAATCTCTATAGGCTACGCTTTAAAAATATTTAGAGGTTACCAGTTAAGAGTTACAGAGGAGGTCTAATGCTAGAATTATTTCTCTCACTGTATCGTTCGCGGAGATACCTCAACATGTCGAATGAATGGTTGAATGCCGTTTACATATGTGGGCGCGACATAATAGGGCATGACCGGTCCTCTTTATAGAGAGATCCAAGGTCTATAAGTCCCCAGATCTCTCCTCTAAGCATGAGTTTAAAAAAAAAAAATGATCTCAGGGTTTCCAGCAAAAAATCTGGCAGCGTTAAATTTGCCGGCACCGGAAGTGACACCATGATATCGCTTCCGAGGGTCATAGAGATGGCCGGGTCTATGATAAAGTGCAGCCAGCGGATTGATTCTCTGGCTCCCCGATTGCAAGAGGGAGCTGGGAGAAGCACTGTAGGATGGTGGGCGGGGAACGGACGCCTGTATATGCAATCAAGCGGCTCAACAGCTGCTATGATGGCTTTAATTGCCTGCTGAAAATAAAAATAAAAAAAATAGATAGATATCTGAATGATGCCTACAGCTGCAGGCATCAGATATCTCCACTCAAAGTCCAGGACGGCCTTCGGGTGGAAAGTGGCTAAAGCTCCCCCCCCCCCCCCTAACCCAAGCAACCCGGTAGCATTCTCTAGTGGTCTGTCGTTCAGCTGCTGCACACCAGATTGGGTCCCATGCCGCCATCTACTTTTTATTTTAACTTCAGAAGCAAATGTAAAAATCAGAAAAATTATTGCAGCAATAGATATATTTTTCTGGGCACATAGAAAATGGTACCACAAAATAAATTAATAAAACTCACGTTTATTATACAAATATTAAAATTGTATATAGTAGGGATGCACCTATATGAATCGCTGTCCGAAAATAGGGTTATCTGTGTTTATTTCTGAAAAAAAAAAAAGTTGCCAACAATGGGCGCCATAAAACGTGTTTTTTTTTTTTTGCTGCGTTTTTCATAGGTCATGTGACTCAAAAAACGCATCAAAAGCGCAATACTGGTGCGTTTTTTTAAACTGACCAAACATGCATCCTGCCACCCATATCCAAGCAGGTTTTTGAAATGGAAGTGCTAAGACATAAGTAGAATTTAAAGGGATGCATTTCTCTTGAGCTTCAAAAACTGCTTAGTGTGAAGCTGCCCATCAGCCGAAAATGCATACTAATTTAAATTTGTGATATTAAAAAAAGTTGGATATAGTACAATTATATATTTAAATATATATTTTTTGTCCATTTTTCGGCCAAGTGCATCCTGAATTTTCAGTTTCAGTCCAGCATTTTCATTCCGGTGCACCATCAATATAAAGCACCATATCCAGTGTTTGCAAAGTGAAATTCACAAAAAACTTATTCCAAATCCACATGTTGCTCAACGTGTTTCGAAGGCTTCAAAACTCTTTGGCTCTTTTCACACGGGCGGACCGTACAAACGTCTGCCTGTCAGTTTTTTAGGCGGACGCTGCATACAGCTCTATGGAGCGACGGATGTCAGCGGTGACATGTCCGCTGACATCCCACCCGCTCCGATCCGCTAAAGTGTGATGGAGGAAAACCCTACTTTTCCATCCGTGATCGGATCGTATGAAAAATGGACTCTACGGTCCGTCTTCATCCGATCCCCCATAGAGGAGAGCGGAGCTCTGACAGGTCGGTCCCTGCACAGTGTGCAGAGACCGACCTGTCATCTGCCTGCTCAGCTGAGTAAAGCAGAGCCCGTACACGGACACGTCTGTGTGAAAAGGCCCTTCATCAGGAATACAAGAGAATAGTGTCCTTATAGGTAAACCCGGTAGTGTAAAATCAAAAGTTTCCATTAAGTTTGCTGGAGTGGAAATTCTCAAATCCAAAAGAGGACAGCCCAGGGTCATAAAGATAGTAGTCCAAAAAGGTGTAAGAAATCTCCAATATAGTCCTCCACTTTTTTTACATCAAAAGCAAAGAGCTTCAAAGATACAGAGCAAAATATTCATGCAAGAATCCAAATCAGTTCTGGTCTGGAGTAAAATCCTGCCACCCATAAAATAGGGAAGGAACAGCATGCCCAGATCCTTGACCACAATAGCAATATATGAATTCCATATCGTTTAATAATCAGCAGATCAAGATACTCCAAACATTATCCGGAGGCAGATCCCATCAAATCATTTTAAAGCATTCAAAACGCGTTGAGATGACGTGGATGTTGAATTGAAAGAAAATTTGTGAACTTCACTTTGCAAACACTGGTAAAAAACAAAAATCCATTGCTACAATCTGTTTCACATGTATTTGAGGAAGTCGGCATATAGGACAAAGAACCTTTATCCCAAGACCCCTTTCACACTGGGGCGCTTTGCAGGCGCTACAGCCCTAAAAATAGCGCCTGCAAAACGCCCTGAAAGAGCCGCTCCTGTCTCTTCAGTGTGAAAGCCCTGAGTGCTTTCACACTGGAGCGGTGCGCTGGCAGGACGGTAAAAAAAGTCCTGCTAGCAGCATCTTTGGAGCGGTGAAGGAGCGGTGTGTATACTGCTCCTCCACCGCTCCTGCCCATTGAAATCAATGGGAAGCGCGGCTATACCGCCAGCAAAGCGCTGCTGCAGAAGAAGCAGGATGGTAAATTTCAAGGCTCCATTCACACCTGAGCGTTGCAATTTACCGGCCTTTTTACAAGCATTTTATAAACCTATTACAAGCGTTTTACAGCTTCAGGTGCTTTTGTTTAGCCAATAGAAAGCACTAGGGAGGGGGAGAGTAACTTAGGGGTAGAGAGCTGTTTGAACAGAAAACCAGCAACAAAACGCTTGTAAAAAGCGCAAGTCAGGGGTTTCTATTAAAATCTATGGGGCCAAAAACACTTGTAATCTGCCAAAAAGAAGCTCATGTATTTTTTTGAGCGGCAGGCGTATTGCTTCATGCGACAGAACGCTCATTTGTGAACGGGGGCCATTGAGATGAATGGGATTTGGCTTGTTGAGCGTTACAGGGCTCCAAGTAGAAAATCGCTCATTTGTGAATGGAGCCTAAACAAACAGTTTCTAACAGTGAATGTGGTTTTAGTTTGGGAAATTACAATTATGTCAATATATTTTAAAACTTTGAAGAACTTTCGTTCGACATTTGTCAAGACATTGAACATGCATACGAATGTTCATTTGAAAATCTACTAGTTTACGGCCAGCTCCAATGACATTCAGTTTGGCCCTTTCACGCGGGCGCCTCCAGGAAGCGGGATCCGCTTGCTGATCCCCGCTGAGCAGGCAGGTGACAGGTCCGTGTCCGCTCCGCTATGCAGAGCGGACACAGACACAGTCCCGCTCTGCTCTATGGGGCATTCGGATGGCAATGGACTGCCTGTCCATTTCCATCCGATCCACCAGATGGGTAATGGGTCCCCCATCTGTCAGTTCTTGGCGGACAGGATCCGATCAGATGGTGGCGGGTGTCAACGGACAGGTGTCTGCTGACATCTGCCGCTCCAAAAAAAAGAGACTGGAGGGACCAATCGAACCTGCCTGAAAAAAACTGTCAGGAGGACCTGATCAGTTCGACTGTGTGAAAGGGGCCTAAAAAAGTTTGCATCTACAGTTGTGCTCATAAGTTTACATACCCTGGCAGAATTTATGATTTCTTGGCCATTTTTCAGAGAATATGAATGATAACACAAAAACTTTTCTTTCACTCATGGTTAGTGTTTACAAAGGTTGAAAAAAAAAAAAAACACAAGTCCATCAAATGTGTGTGATTATATGTCAGTATTACATTGTATATCCCTGTAGGTTGTGGACGTTCAGGTTCTTATCTAATATTTTTTTTTAAACCATCGATGCCCCCCGCTGAGACCACCGCATGTGGAAGGGAATTCCACATCCTTGCCGCTCTTACTAAAGAACAATCTACGTAGATTAAGGTTAAACCTCTTTTCGTCAAACTTTAATGAGTGGTCACGTGTCTTGTTAAACTCCCTTCAGCGAAAAAGTTTTATCCCTATTGTGGGGTCACCAGTACGGTATTTGTAAATTGAAATCATATCCCCTCTCAAGTGTCTCTTCCCCAGAGAGAATAAGTTCAGTGCTCGCAACCTTTCTTCATAACTAATATCCTCCAGACCCTTTATTAGCTTTGTTGCCCTTATTTGTCTCAATTTCCAGTACATCCTTCCTGAGGACTGGTGGCCAGAACTGGACAGCATACTCTAGGTGCGGCCGGACCAGAGTCTTGTAGAGCGGGAGAATTATCGCTTTATCTCTGGAGTTAATCCCCTTTTTTAATGCATGCCAATATTCGGTTTGCTTTGTTAGCAGCAGCTTGCCATTGCTAACCCCATCATCTACTAGGACCCCCAAGTCCTTTTCCATCCTAGATTCCCCCAGAGGTTCTCCCCCCAGTGTATAGATTGCATTCATATTTTTGCCA
Organism: Lithobates septentrionalis; assembly: GCA_037952835.1. NCBI lineage: Eukaryota > Metazoa > Chordata > Amphibia > Anura > Ranidae > Lithobates > Lithobates septentrionalis. The sequence continues at coordinate 3,383,982 of JBBDGP010000803.1, forward strand.
CCCAAATGCATTATTTTACATTTTTCTACATTAAACCTCATTTGCCATGTAGTTGCCCACCCCATTAATTTGTTCAGATCTTCTTGCAAGGTTTCCACATCCTGTGGAGAAGTTATTGCCCTGCTTCACTTAGTATCGTCCACAAATACAGAGGTTGTTTATCCCATCCTTCAGGTCGTTTATGAACAAATTAAATAGGATAGTGTTTGGTTGAAGCCATTTATTATCAATCAACCGTGTTTACTCTTTTTAAATCATAATCACAACAGAAACGACCCAAATGACCCCGATATAAAGTTTACATACCCCGGTTCTTAATACCGTGTATTGCCCCCTTTAACATCAATGACAGCTTGAAATCTTTTGTGGTATTTGTGGATGAGGCTCGTTTTCTCAGATGGTAAAGCTGCCCATTCCTCTTGGCAAAAAGCCTCCAGTACCTGTAAATTCTTGGGCTGTCTTGTATGAACGGCACGTTTGAGATCTCCCCAGAGTGGCTCAATGATATTGAGGTCAGGAGACTGAAATGGCCACTCCAGAACCTTCACTTTATTCTGCTGTAGCCAAGGACAGGTCTACTTGGCCTTGTGTTTTGGATCATTGTCATGTTGGAATGTCCAAGTACATCCCATGCGAGGCTTCCTGGCTGATGAATGCAAATGTTCCTCCAGTATTTTTTGATAACATACTACATTCATCTTGCCATCAATTTTGACCAAATTTCCTGTGCCTGTGTAGCTCACACATCCCCAAAACATCAGCAATCCACCTCCGTGTTTCACAGTAGGAATGGTGTACCGTTCATCATAGGCCTTGTTGACTCCTCTCCAAATGTAGCGTTTATGGTTGTGGCCAAAAAATGTTGGTCTCACCACTCCAAATGACTTTGTGCCAGAAGGTTTGAGGCTTGTCTCTGTGCCGTTTGGCGTATTGTAAGCGGGATACTTTGTGGCATTTGCGTAGAAATGACTTTCTTGTGGCGACTTGATCATGCAGCCCATCTTTTTTCAAGTGCCTCCTTATTGTGCATTTTGAAACAGCCACACCACATGTTTTCAGAGAGTCCTGTATTTCACCTGAAGTTATTTGTGGGTTTTTCTTTGCATCCCTAACAATTTTCCTGGCAGTTGTGGCTGAAATTTTAGTTGGTCTACCTGACCGTGGTTTGGTTTCAACAGAACCCCTCATTTTCCACTTCTTGATTCGAGTTTGAACACTGCTGATTGGCATTCTCAATTCTTTGGATATCTTTTCATATAGCTATCCTGTTTTATACAGTTCAACTACCTTTTCCCGCAGATCCTTTGACAATTCTTTTGCTTTTCGCCATGACTCAGAATCCAGAAACGTCAGTGCAGCACTGGATGAAGGATGCAAGGGTCTGTCAGGAGTCCAGAAACTCATTGACCTTTTATACACACACACACTAATTACAAGCAAACAGATCACAGGTGAGGATGGTTACCTTTAATAGCCATTCAAATCCCTTTGTGTCAACGTGTGTGCATGTTACCAGGCCAAAATCACCAGGGTATGTAAACTTTTGATCATGGTCATTTGGGTAGTTTCTGTTGTGATAATGATTTAAAAAGAGTAAACAGTTGATTCATAATAAATGGCTTCAGCCAAACACTAACCATGAGTGAAAGAAAAGTTTTTTTATGTTACTCATATTCTCTGAAAAATGGCCAAAAATCATAAGTTCTGCAAGGGTATATAAACTTTTGAGCACAACTGTATTTTAACCTGAAAATAACAAAAAAGTATACCCCCCCCCCCAAAAAAAAAAATTACAATCATACCACACATATCTCATCAATGTCTAAAACCATCAATTCAGTTATTGGGTATGATACAGAGACTTACAGCACACAAGTATTACAGAAAATACCCTACAAGCCTGCTGTGTGAAAGGAGGAGAAGAATAATCCAGGCAGGAAGTTAGCCAGGTGGCAATTGGAATGCAAACTCCAGTGCTGATTTCTAAACTGGTTCATGCAAATCCGAAAACAATGTACCAAGAAAAGCTATGTTAATAATAATGTAGACGAATTGCCTCTTTATTTTGCATGTGTGCTCGCTGCAGGCACCCCATACATCCTACACGCTATTCTCCGCGCATTTGCATATATAAATGGAATAGGAATGATAAGTGAAGGAAAATATTAAAGGGACTCCGTCATGTGGGGATCATAGGGGGGCAGCCATTGTTGGACTCTTCATTTGCAGATTTAAGTCTTCTTGCCGTTCGTGCTCAAGCTCTGCCATCCATGCTTTACGAGTTAGTGACCCGAAACAAGTAGAAGAGACATTAAAGCGGGGTTCCACCCAAATTTTGAACAATATCTGTATGTATTCTCTTCCTTGCCTAGATGCTGACATGCCGTTTAAAAAAAATGTAAATCGCCGTAATTACCTTTTATTTTTCTATTCTTCTTTGCACTTCCTGGTTCTCCTCCCGTGGGAGTAGGCGTGTTTCTAGCCTCTCCCAGACTCCTGGGAGCTAGTCTCAGGCTTCCCAGGATGCCACTGAGCATGTGCAGGAACGAGCAGTGAATGCTGGGAGCACAGCATTCACCACATCCAGGAAATAAATGCTTGTGGGCTTCAAATGCCCACAATGAAGATGGAAACCGCCTACAGTGAATAATATAAGTTATTCTTTCCGACGAAATCTGACACAGGCGGACATATTACACACAATATGTGAGTATGTAATGCTGAGAAGAAAAGTTTGTGAATGAACTAAAAAAAACAAAAAAAAAAAAACGATAGATAGGTGGACCCCCGCTTTAAGAGCACTGACACTTTTTTCTTACACCATTTACAGATAGCTTGTTCTGAAGGAGAACTTCAACTCAAATCGCCTATACCAGTGGTCATCAACCCTGTCCTCAGGGCCCACTAACAGGCCAGGTTTTATGTATTACCTTGGGGAGATGCAGACTAGAATACTGCAATCACTGAGCAGCAAATCATATCACCTGTGATGTATTTCAGTTATCTTGCAAACCTGGCCTGTTAGTGGGTCCTGAGGACAGGGTTGATGACCACAGGCCTATACGATCCGAGCGGAAGTGGGAGCGGGTACCTGTCAAAACCAGGTACCCGCTCATCCCCTACCCTAAGAAGAATGCCAAATGTCAAAGAAAAGCAGGGGAGGAGGCCTTAAAATGGTTGTAAAGCCTTAAGGTTTTTCACCTTAATGCATTCTATGCATTAAAGGTGAAAAACCTTCTGTGCTGCAGCTCTCCCCTCCCTTTTCCTTACATGAGCCAGGTAAGAAAAAGGAATCCGATCCAACAATGTGCATGAGCGCAGAGGCTCCAGCCGCTTTTTCTCTCTCTCCTCATTGGACAGATTGATGGCAGCAGCAGCCATCGGCTCTCACTGCTGTCAATCAAAAGCTGTGACACGGGGGCGGGGCCGAGTCCCGCTGTCTGTGTCAATGGACACAGCAGTGGGACTCGGGAGCGAGCCCGCATTGGTGCCCCCAGAGATCCCTCTTCTGCCACCTGTAAAAGTATTCCAGCAGCTGCCCAGCCACATGGATTACTTTTACATGAAAGGGAATCGCTGGCACTAAAAACGGATACCGGGATCATGGTTGTAGCCTCAACCATAATCCCGATAAAACCACGACATATACATACTGTGGACGGTAGGGAAGCGGTTAAAGTGCAAGTTCACCTTTTCAGAAAAAAGGAAAAAAGGTTAACTAGCACCCTACACCCCCCTCCTAGTCCCCACAGTACTTGCCTCCATAGGTAATGAGCTGTCAGTGCCCATGCAGCCAGTGCAGCTGTCCAAGATTTGAAATTCCTGCTCTTCTCTCTCTGCAGGGCTTTCGGGACAGATCAGAGCAGTGCCCTGTGCTGGCGCTGACCAATCAAAATCGCTCTGATCCATCCCGGAAGCCCTGCAAAGGGAGAAAGAAGGCTGAGAATTTCACTTACAGCTCATCAGCCACGGAGGTAAGTACAGCAGGGAAAGGTGTAGGGCGTTTGTTTACCTTTTAATTTTTTTCTGAAAAGGTAAACTAACCCTTTACCTAAAGCAACTTATTTGAACCTGGCTCCTCCCCCCTCCACGATTAGATATTAAAAATGTATTTTTTTTTTTGTTTCATACTTCTGGGGACTCCCTTCTTTCTCTTATGTAAAATGATGTGGTTCTACACATACACCGATGTGCCACAAGTTCAGGGACCGCTGAGAGCCTGTGGCACAACTGCGTACGTGCGCGAGAGGGGAGATGTGGCCTCGTGGTCATGGATCTCGGGTGTCTGCTCACATGCGGGGAACCCCCTACGCAGATGTGCCCTAGGTCTCTGCTGGATCCCCAAGACCTCTAATAGACCAATCATCTGTGGCACGGGCATTCCATGCCCCACATCCTCAAGAATCCAAGGGGCGTGTATACCTGCAGCTGCAGGGTGCGGAATGCCCTCGCTACAGATGATTGGTCCAATACGGGTGACAGGTTCCTGGTGGGTTCAGTAGAGCATCCAAACACGCCTGAGCTCATCTCTTGTTATAGTTAGTCTATAGTGGATTTCTCCTTTAAGAAGAATGCCTATAATTTTTAAGAATAGGACACAATCAGTTCCAAGTAGTGTACCCCCCCCCCCCCCCCCCCATTCCCCAGCCCTGTCCTGATGGTGAATTTATGGAATGAAACACAAGACGATTGTGCTCGATGGGAAAGTCTTGTTTAATGAGATCCATATTTCCTCTAAACTTAGATAGCTAGTAAACTATGTAAAATATGTGCTAGATGTTCTTTAAAACAAAACCATCTCCAAAAACTTTAAACTGTATCCACATTTCAAGCTGTCCTCGGCAGGGTCGTAAAAGACGCAGGCTTATTTTAATACGCTCAGGCAGGGCAGGGACTTACAAATAATACAATTTGTAGACCGTTCCAACAGGGAAAAAAATTTATATGCAAAACACACACATCCGCTCACTTTGTGCTGGGTTCGCATATATGCGCGGCCGGTTTCTGTGCAGAGTCCGGTGCGGTTTCTATTCATCGATTCAGGTGCAAATTTGACACTTAAATCGCACCTGAACTGGACTGAAAAACGCTCAGGACCCCGTTTTAATTAGCACCGCAACTGCCCCGCATGTATGCGATCCGGCTCGGTTGACAGCTGGTCCGGTCAACATGTTAAGTGAATCGGATGCGATTCAAAACGCATCTGATACACGTAGATGTGAACAGGTCTAATAGAATGATATTCTCATCAATGTGTGTTGTAAAAAGAGATCTTCACCTTAAACCGAGTCCCATACTCAAACAAAAAGAACGGAGATATTTTCTCTAAAGTACATTTAATTTGGTTACAAGTTTTAATACTTTAGATCAGTGGTTCTCAACTCCTGTCCCCAGGACCCACCAACAGGCCAGATTTTAAGTTATCTTGGGGAAATGCAGAATACTGCAATCACTGAGCAGCAAATGATATCACCTGTGATGTATTTCAGTTTTCTTGCAAACCTGGCCTGTTAGTGGGTCCTGAGGACAGGAGTTGAGAACCACTGCTTTAGATCTTTTTCTTGCGTAGAAGGGTAGATTGGTCATCTGATGGTGGTGGTGATATTTTCAAGACGCAGCAGCAGATGTGGAAAAAGAAATAAGCAGAAGCAGAGAGATCCTTGCACTGTTCTCAGGTACAGCTTCCTCTCCAGCAAGGAGAACAGCTAATAGAAAAGAAGTGACATCACCAAATCTCACTCCAAAATTCATGATCTAAGATGGTCAGCTCCAGCCAAGGATTATTGCAATGACAGTGCACTGCTCACTCCCACCCAAAGCAATGCCCCCAACTTATCTAACCCACAAAAGGGCTTAAAGTGATGGAAAAAAAAAATTAAAAAATAAACAAACATGTCATACTTACCTGCTTTTTAAACAGGTTTTGCACAGAGCAGCCTCGATTCTCCTCTTCTGGGTTCTCACGCCTGCGCTCCCGGCTCCTTCCGAGTGCCCCCATAGCAAGCCACTTGCTATGGGGGCACTCATGCAGACTCGATTCCGAGCCGCGTTGTGTGCGTCTATTGACACACATAGTGCAGCTCAGCGCCGGTGTTGCCCACGCTCTCTGCCCACAGGATGTGATTGACAGCAGCAGGAGACAATGGCTCCCACTGCTGCTAAACCTTCTGTGAGAAAATGAGAAAAAGCAACGCTGCTGCAGACGGGCACAGTGCTAGATTGTGAGAGGGCTCAGGAAAGAGTTAGTGGGGCTGGAGTTAGGGGGCTGGAGCTTACATTGAAAGTTTTTTTTTTAACTTAATCCAGAGAATGCATTAAGGTAAAAAAAACATCCACCTTTATAACCACTCTAATAATGATTAAGTTCTGTAATGGGTGAAACATGGGAACATAGCTTTGGGTGTGAGGGAGTGTACTGTCATCGCAATACACCTTGGCTGGAGCCGATTGACTTTGGCAGCTTGTTATTTAGATGGTGGATTACAGTGGAGCAAGAGCGGACTGCAGGGCCTGAACATAAGACTGATTTCTAAGAATGGAGGAGGATACAGGCTGGTCTATGAGCAGTGAAAGGGATTGGTTTCATCCAAATTTCATGGGACTTAGGCTGGCCAAAGAGAGATCAAAATTTGGCCAGTTCAGCAGGGACTGGTCGAATTTCGATCCATGTTCAGGCACTGATATTGTACAGAAGTCAATCTATTGATAAACTTCTGTACAAATCGCACTGTCAGATTTTTCCCCACTTGATCAATGCTGCAGGCCATAGCCTGCAACGCTGCTCAGTATATTCTGACGGTGGGGAAGTTTCCCAGCTGTCAGAATACAATAGCTCCGGAAGGAGGAATCCCCCATCCAGCTCAAGTCAGTTTTTTCATTCAAGCTTCTGGTTGAACAAAAAAAATTGACTCATCTAGGAGCTGCTTAAAAGTCAGAGGCAGTGGTGCCATAGATTATGATCTCACACTGTAGATTTACAGCTGTGAGGCTGCAGAACAGGAGTGCCTAGGCACAGTGACAGGTCAGGGAGTGCACTGGTATTCTTCAGGGGGAAATTGAAAGCAAGAAGTTAGAAGTGTACATCCTAAATATGCCCTTCACTATAGCCCCTAAGAAAATATCAAATCTCCCCTTTTGAGCTCAGGGCCCATTTATCGGGAACCTGTACTCTGCCCATTTGGGCAGCGTTTAAGGATGTTAGATCCTTAAAATGCATACAGGTTGCTACCTTGTTGCAAAGAAATGTAAAAAATATTTAAATTGCATTTAGAACTTTAGAAGCTTCTCAAACTAATTTTTAATTAAAACAGAGTTCTTCTTTAACTCTAACATTACACAGCACTCCAACCTCTTGTGAATGACAATCACCCATATGCAAAATGATCATGCATCTGTAGGAACATTGTGACACCATCTTTCCTAATCAAATGGATTTCTTAAAATGGCTTCATTTTAAAAGTGAATGTTCATCAAGATTTCATCATGGTCAGTCAACAGAACTGCTGTGCCAAAGTTGGATCTTCTCATTTTACCAAATAGCCAGTGCCTACAGACATTACATAAGCATCAGCCAACCCAGCCTGTTATGATCAGATTGGACAATCCTTCAGCATAGCTTCCTTGGCTGAAGAATTCGTACACCAGATTTCTACTGTTTTGACCCCTGCTTGGCCCTGAGCCATGGGTCATATGGTGTGCCCTGTTCTTCACCCATAAGTTTAAAGTGAACTTGTGATAAGGCTGTGAACATACAAGTATGTAGACCTACAAGTAGCATGGGAGCTTTTAAAAAAAGCTACAGGCATTATGGATCAATAAGTTCACAGCAGAAGCACTGTAGTCACTGCTTGAATCACTACTGGGAGGAGGAAGCAGGATAAGTTGAGCATTTGAGTTACTGCAAGGAGGGGAAATATGAGGGGGAGCTGAGCTGCTGAATCAATGCTGAAAGAGGGAGCTGAGCTGTGCCGAGTCAATGCTGAAAGAGGGAGCTGAGCTGTGCCGAGTCAATGCTGAAAGAGGGAGCTGAGCTGCCGAGTCAATGCAGAAAGAGGGAGCTGAGCTGTGCCGAGTCAATGCTGAAAGAGGGGAGCTGAGCCGTGCCGAGTCAATGCTGAAAGAGGGAGCTGAGCCGTGCCGAGTCAATGCTGAAAGAGGGAGCTGAGCTGTGCCGAGTCAATGCTGAAAGAGGGAGCTGAGCTGCCGAGTCAATGCTGAAAGAGGGAGCTGAGCTGCCGAGTCAATGCTGAAAGAGGGAGCTGAGCTGCCGAGTCAATGCTGAAAGAGGGAGCTGAGCCGTGCCGAGTCAATGCTGAAAGAGGGAGCTGAGCCGTGCCGAGTCAATGCTGAAAGAGGGAGCTGAGCTGCCGAGTCAATGCTGAAAGAGGGAGCTGAGCTGTGGCGAGTCAATGCTGAAAGAGGAGCTGAGCTGTGGCGAGTCAATGCTGAAAGAGGGAGCTGAGCTGTGCCGAGTCAATGCTGAAAGAGGGAGCTGAGCCTGCCGAGTCAATGCTGAAAGAGGAAGCTGAGCCGTGCCGAGTCAATGCTGAAAGAGGGAGCTGAGCCGTGCCGAGTCAATGCTGAAAGAGGGGAGCTGAGCTGTGCCGAGTCAATGCTGAAAGAGGAAGCTGAGCTGCCGAGTCAATGCTGAAAGAGGGAGCTGAGCTGCCGAGTCAATGCTGAAAGAGGAAGCTGAGCCGTGCCGAGTCAATGCTGAAAGAGGGAGCTGAGCTGCAGAGTCAATGCTGAAAGGAGGAAGCTGAGCTGCCCCGAGTCAATGCTGAAAGGAGGAAGCTGAGCTGCCCCGAGTCAATGCTGAAAGGAGGAAGCTGAGCTGCCCCGAGTCACTGCTGAAAGGAGGAAGCTGAGCTGCTGAGTCACTGCTGGAACAGGATGCAGGGGTAGCTGAGCTGCTAATAAGTAAACATTATTGCTTTTGCTGTGAACTTTCAGGGTAAAATACTCTACAATGCCTTCAGCAACAGAGGTCACAGAGGGGCTCCTTCTAAAGCTTCTTAACGGTGTCTTAGGAATACGTTAATACTCAAATGTCCACAGCCTGGCCGTAGATTCATTTTAAACACGTACTCTCAGCCAATCCAAACATGCGAGAAGGAAAAAAGATCCTTTGTATGAAAGATCTCACAGGCGACACATCCAACCATCATCCACATGTCTTTAGGGAGCTTAATATTTGCTGAAATCTACTTATAAGCCCCAGATGCGATAAGCCATGAACAGTGAGTGGACACGGCTGAGATCTTTCACCAGAATCCCTGCACAGCAATGTTAGCACTGCTTTAACTGGAAGGGATCCAGCAGGAAAAATGCAATACAAAATCCCTGGGGAACCTGTGTTTTTCCACACAGAACATTAGCTCACAGGAACCGCATTACCGCTCGCTAAACCAAAGGACAAATCCCAAATCGACCAGGGAAATGCAAGGCACTTACATTTTTTATTTCACTGTAAAAACAAAAAAAAAAAAAAAAAAAAAAAAAAACATTATGACAGTGAAACTTTCTCTGGCACTCATTTAATTCGTAGAAGGCGATTTTTTTTCTGACAAAAAACAAAAAATAGAAAACGTATATTTTCTAAAAATTAAAAAAAACAAAAAAACCTGAAGCATTGTTTCATCAATCTTACTGCTTAAGTAGTTTTATTTGCACAGCAGTTAGGTTCACTGGTCATGGCTATCTGCCAGCACTGGGTATGGTCCCTGACAGCTCCCCCTACAAAGGCTCTCTACTATGTCAACACCACTCCCCCCACTACCACTAGGAAATGTCACCGACCTGCAGAACCGTCCTTCCTGCCCTGCCAATGTAATGTGCAAATTACGGTGAGGCTACAGCTTCACTTTCAAAACCCCTCACTGGTCAAACTGATAAAAAGAACAAAGTACACTTCGGTATTTTTTTACATTTTTAAGTCGAACTCCTACAAAAAAAGTTCCTCAATCAACTTTTGTGTGGATCCCACATTAGAGAATGGCAACTTTTGTTAGTTTTCTAGCCTCTGGGTCGAGAGCCAACCCCAGCACTGTCCAAAGGCCCTAAAACGTACACATGAGCTGAATATCAGGTTCAAAGAAAGCGGCCGGCATTTGGCCCGGGGAGTATAGCAGCCGGTCCGGCTTCTGTCGAAGTGGCATGACCGAAAAGGTCTGCTAATCGGCATCTGATCAGCCAATGGCTGAGAGCGCTGACCTGTGTGTTATGGTGAGGGGGCTATCCTCCTGTCAAAACACAATAGCTCAGCGGGGGGAGATCGCTGCACTAACATTGAATTCTCAGTACAGGATCTCCCTCCTGAGCTCTTCAGTTTTTTGGCTCGTTGGGTTGAACGCTAACCTGCAGCCATCTTGGGCTGCAGGTTAGACGCCCCTGCACCAGGACATTTGTACAGAATAGGGAACTGTTTATGCTATCGATTTGTGATCCATTATAGTGGTGCATCCTACAATCCTTGGTTCCATGTAGGATGCCTCTATTCATCATTCCCCAGCTTCCCCTCCATGCCTCCTACCTTCCCCCTTAAATAAAAAGTACTGAGCCAACAGTTCTCTAGCTTCCGTTTTCAGATGTTCAGAACTGATTATTAGGTCACCAAGCAATCAAAGGTCTCTCTGCAACAAAGATCAATTGGTAGAGCCTTTGATCACTTTGAGATGAAAGAATCGGCAACCATTGCCAGAAAGAGGTTACCATCTGACATCAGAACACAAGATCTTGCATGGAGCGGCGGTGCTAGTTCTGTATTTAGTTGATAAAAGAAACCTCCGATGGGAGAAATAAGGAGGCTTTCACTGCTGACCGTCTCCTGAAAAGGTTAGTTGACTTACCATCTCCAACTTAAATGCTTCCCCGAGTCGCTAACCTGGAACAGGAATGCTGATCAAGAACATCAGAGCTACCAATCTAGATTCCAAGTTAGTGACTCAAAAAAAATAAATAAAAAAAGATTCAACATATACGGCCAGGCAGCTAGAATTTGTTTTTGAAGGCAAGGTCAGAAAAAGAGGCACACCCCAGGTATTCTGCATGGCTTGCACATGCAAGGCAAAGCAGCAGGGTCACCTTAATACCGGTCATTACGCTGGTCTATACTGCTTTATCTATTACAGTCAATTATATAGAGCCTCCTTCGTCAAGGTATGGAGAATCGGGGGATCATGTGACTCACTTCCCTCTTCCTCACAGCATTGGTGTTTGGCTATCGGTCACTAAACACCCAGCACTATCAAATGGGGAGCGGGGAGGAAATTCTCTGTCCTGGGTATGCTCTGACCAGGACTGACCTAGAACATCTTGATCCAGCAAGCAAGATGGGCAGTTGTTGAGTAAAGGGAAGGGAGTATATACAATCATGGGGCTGGCACTGAACCTATTGTTTTGCAGGGGATGCTAAAAAGCAGAATTTGCAAAACACTTGTCTACCTGGGCCGACCATAAACGGCTAGAATTAATGTTCATATGCAGCCTCCAGCCTGCACGCGCCTTCTCAGGAAAAAAAGTCAAGTCAATCAGCAGGAACCCACTATTGTCTTCCCTTGGGAAAAGCCAGAAGCACCAGAGAGATCTCTGGAGTGACCTTCACTATTTCTATAGGAACCAGCATGAACAATCACCCAATTTTTGCAAACAATTTGTCATTTGAAAGATCTTTTGGTGGCTGGATCGTGCATAAGCAGCCATCACCAAGTGTTTGTATGCAGTTCTACGGGCTCTGTATTCAACAATGGGATGGGGAAACCAGGAAGCCATAGAAAGGTGCAAGGGAGAACCTTCAAAAGTAAAACACATCAATTATCCTACTCTATTTTGCATTTCCAATCTATTTTTTTTTTCAATTAAATAAAAAAAAACATGAAATCACCACGCATCGACTGCACACAAAGTCTAGCGAGTATTTCAGAACAAGGAGAAAAACAAAAACATTAAAACAATCCCCGAGTTTTTAATTAGAACATCGCAACAGAGAATCATCAAGACATTGGTTGACCCATATGGGAGGCCAATTGATACTTGTTAATGTTACCACAGCTTCAAACAGCACTCCCCAGAAGGCAACCACACCTAGTATATAACCCCAAAGCGGCCATCAGTTGGCCATGGAAGTTCCTCAAAGTCTCGGCAAAGACAGGAAGAAGGAAAAGAAATAAAGAAGGGAAAAAAGGTAACTGCAGCGAGCGCCCCCCCCCCCCCCCCCCCCAATCCCGACAGGCTTCCACACTAGGTTAGCTAGTAGTGCCCATCAGGTATTTGATCCAAGGGTCCCCGTGTTTTTTTCTTTTCAAATAAAGGCATCTCATCCTAGAATAAAGCAGAGCGATAGATGTTCACTGATCATGACATCCTAGCCTTAAATAGGTCACATTGGCGCATATGGGACTTCCACAATCTGGCTATAGTGATTCTAGCAGCCACAAAGATGAAAGCTATCAAACTTTTTGGGGGCCTTGGGGTCCCCTCCACCGAGGGGGGCGCCGAGTAATTCCTGCCGTGGAGAGTTGATGGACGTAAGAAAGTAAATTAAATTATAGGTACGAACCCAAAATCTTTTGGCTTTTGGACATGACCACCATATGTGGAAGGCTGTACCAGCCTTCCCGCAACCTCAAAACAGTGGGGAGAGGTACCCAGGACCACGTACCACCTTAGAAGCACTTTGAAGTGTTAATAATATTGTATTCTATTTGAAAAGCAAAGTGTATGTAAATCAACAATGTTT